>CM042032.1:88590759-89255759 GCA_023525975.1 Smallanthus sonchifolius | reverse complement strand
AAGATCCGTTGCTCCTGGAGGCGGGGTGCTTAAAGCCATCACTAAGTCCTTGTTCTTTCTATGGATCATACATATATGCTTCATTACCACATTGTGTTACTTTATAATAGACATCAGAAAAGAACTGTCCCCAAGGGGATATCCTAGTGGTTTAGTGATGTATCCCACAACCAAAAGGTTGGGAGTTCAAATCCTGCAGGGTGCAGGTTTTGATGTATTTATCCCAGAAAATCTAGGAATGGCTATTCAAAAAAAGAAATAAGAAAAGAACTTACTGATGCAATGCTGATGATTTGAAATGCTCGGCAAAATCTATCCCAAGTCGGCTCTCTACAACACTTGAAGTGACTTCTAACATCCACGCTGCTGGATTGTACTTTTCTGGTATCTTTGGTACACCAGGAATTTCCTGATTGTATGATAAAGGGTTTAATAATATCTTAGTGTTACGTCAAATTAAACGTGTTTGTTTGTTTTGTAGGACATGCTTGTAAAATACCTCAAAGTAGTTTATAATGTCTGCGGAATTCCTTCCTAGAGGTCCTGCATAGATGACCTGCCCACCTCTTTTCAATAGTAGCAACTCATCAAAGGATTCAAAGATATCAATGCTAGGCTGATGAATGGTGCAAACAACAGTTCTTCCGGTATCAACAGTATTTCTCACAGTCCTCATGACAATGGCTGCTGCTCTTGCATCAAGACCAGAAGTTGGTTCATCCATAAAAATAATTGAAGGATTAGCAACGAGCTCAA
The DNA here is from genome assembly GCA_023525975.1 of Smallanthus sonchifolius. Taxonomy (NCBI): domain Eukaryota; kingdom Viridiplantae; phylum Streptophyta; class Magnoliopsida; order Asterales; family Asteraceae; genus Smallanthus; species Smallanthus sonchifolius. Next base: position 89,255,003 of record CM042032.1, on the reverse strand, counting down.
CTGCAATTGTTAGCCTTTTTCTCTGTTCTGTTGATAAGCCGGTAACTCCAGGAAGTCCAACTATTGCATCCTTAAGTTTGTCTAGTTCAACAAGCTCCATAACTTCATGTACAAAAGTCTGAAAAGTAATAAACAAGAAGAAATTAGCACCTCATATTTCTTAGTATCTTGTTCGACAAAAATGATAGCATATCATTTCCTTACCATCTTCTCTTCATTACTGACTTCTTTCGGGAGGCGAAGAAAAGCCGAGTAAATCAAAGATTCACAAACAGTGATACTAGGAGAGTGGATATCAGTTTGCTCACAGTATCCAGAAATTCTTGCAAAAGTTTCTTGTTTCTTTGGAAATCCTGATATTCGAATGTCTCCTTCAATATAACCACTTGTCTTTCTTCCTGCTAAAACATCCATCAGTGTTGTTTTACCAGCTCCACTAACTCCCATCAATGAAGTTAAAACTCCAGGCCTAAAAGCGCCTGTTACTTCACAAAGTAATTGCAACCTATTTTCTGTCACTCCTTGTTCTCGCATTTCCTGTAAAATCAATTACCATTCTAAATGAACCTTATTCTACAAATAATTTTAGGTTTCTAGGTGGGATTTTAAACTGAAAATAGGCCAGAGAAGAAAAGAATTTACATGGGGCATATCAACAAAATAGTTCATGTTATCAAATGACATAGCAAGTGGAGTAAATGGCAGAACCATTCCCTTCTTCCGAGCCTTAGCATCATAAGAGTCTGTATGTCTTTTTTTAAGCTCTTTTTCTGTATATAAATATTTCGTGTTAGTACAAAAACATGAGTTTAAGTTTCCAATTTTTTATTTTTTTAATTATTCCAATTACTTTATACAAGGATTGATGAACTGTATTTCACTTAGACGTGATTGTTTTGAGTCTTGGTTGGTACCTTTTTCAGCTTCCATCCCTGTAGTTGCGTCTTTGGATATGATTGCTTGTGGTTTTCCAAGGGCTGATTAATTAGTTGGAGAAATAGGATGGTTAGTTACCACTTAAGGTACTTAAAAAGTAATTAGTCTTTAATTGTGACACAATGAAACTTACGATCTAAATACATGAGAGCAAAAGTGAAGAGAATGTTGAAGAGAACTGCAAAGCCTGCAAGAGAGGCAATACCAATCCAGAACCAACTTGCTTGGGTTGGGATATCCATGTTTTCTAGTATTGCTATGCCCAATCTAGTTACATTGTCTGTACTCTGTGAACATCACAATATATATAATTGTTATCTTCTTTTTTCTAGTTTGTGTTTTTGGATTAAAATCCAATAACTTACCATCTTGTTCATCCACCTAGGTGCTAAAAACTCATTTACTGCAAAGGCTTTGAAGCCATATGACAATGGTGATACCCAATATCCCCACTCCCACCAACTAAGAATTTGAGTTCTAGGAAGGATGAAACCTCCCAAGAGAAATATGGTGAGAAGTGCAAGGGTTCCACCTGTATTTGCAATGTTCATTGTCCTACATATTCCGGCAATAAACCTAAAATATCCTCCTCCCACAGTCTGGATCACAAAAACTAACAAGAAGTGCTTGAAGAATCTATACATGAACCATAACAGGATGCATCTTTTTGTTAGTAACTAAAAGTCTAAAAAACAATTAAGTACTATGCAACAATAGCAATATATCTTACCTGCTAGCTTCAGGGGCAAGGCCAACACCGTAATATAGTATGGCCATCCAAAGAGTACTCTCTAACAAAGATATTGGTAAACGAAGCAAGAATGTTGGAAGTGTGTATGCCCATGGCGGGTGGAACAAAAGGTCTCTTTGCTTGAAAATTACAGGAAGCCTTATTATGGTGAGGGAAATTTCAGCAAGACCATTAAACATGTTTAGAAGTAAGCTAAACACAAGCGTTCCTATATACATCGAGCCATCTTGTTCATTTCTTGTGTGCATTCTAGTCCTAAGAAACACAGTCGTCACAGTAGAAGCTAATATGACGAACTGTACAGTTTTGAAAATGTAAATGGGACTGTTTCTTTTGATCAGTAACAATTCCTTATTCCATGAGGCCTTAAGCAGCTCCCTTTTGGGGACCAAATATTTCTTGAAGACTAAAGCTGCTTGGTGGCTTTGGCTCTTGTCATAAGGGATCGAAAGCTCATTATTCAGCTTTTCGCCCACATGGAAACTCTTGAATCGCTCAACAAATTCACTGACTGTGATATATCTGTATGGTTTGCTTCTATCTGCCCAATATTGCTCTTGATCCTTTCGAGAGGTAACCTGTTGTCATAAAGATATTTACCAAATTTGACAATCTTAGTTTTAAGCTTAGAATACATTAACTTAATGGTAATTAGTACCTCTTGCAAGAAGTCAGAAGTGCCCTTTCTCTCAGGCAACCTAAATCCACAACTCTCAAAGAACTCTAGCACATTGTCTCGCGATCCTTGATACACAAGCTGTCCCTCTGATAGTAATATTATGTCATCAAAAAGATCAAAAGTCTCCGGAGCAGGTTGTAGTAGGGACATCAAGATTGTTGACTCCGTGAGGTGTACAATTTGCTGCAAGCACTTCACTATCTGAAATGTGGTGGAACTGTCTAAACCTGTGGATATCTCATCCATAAATAAAGTTTTTGCTGGTCCAACAAGCATCTCCCCTGTTTTCATTTTCACAATACAATTATACGGAACACAAGCAATAACGATTCATTACTTTCCGATCTTGCATAAAACATAATAAAGAATGATTGAGAAAGAGTAACTAACCTGTAGTGACGCGCTTCTTTTGTCCACCAGAGATTCCTTTTCTCATTGCATCACCGACATAGGTGTCACGACACATATCTAGGCCCAATATCTGTTTTTGTTTAACAAAAAGATGATTATTTTGATTTGTGAAAGCATTTCAAGTTTATATAACATTTAAGATTATGAAAGTGATATAATTTGAATAACTGTTTCTTACTCTAAGAATGTAGTAAGTAACTAAACTACTGCCATATCCTTCTATGGCAGTTCCCTTCATGAAAAAGTCGACATCAGCTTCTGGGAAAATCCCTGCTTGCTTCTCTCTTCTTGCGAGCTCCGCCAACAGTTCTATATTTCATTGTTTAGTTATTCATTGTATTTGTATAACTCTTGCAGGATTTAGTACAACATTACCTTCTTAAAAAATTGAAAAAACTATTACCTATTTTTGATCCAACTCCTTGGCATCTTGCAGCAAAATCAAAGGTTTCCTTAACGGTCATTTCTCCAACATGAACATCGTACTGGCTGATGTAGGCCGAGGTCTTTCGTGGTTCAAATTCATTTAGCTTATAACCATTGTAACTGATCTCTCCTTCAACCTGTTCAGTTTATATGTTACTATGTTTGTTTAGCTTATGACCACTGTAATGTTTATAGAGTTTTTTTTTTCTTTTAGTATGGTGTCATTTTAGAAAAAGCTTGGTAAATAGTGTTGTGTTTTTTAATTTGCAAAATAAGGGTTTAAAGCATGGAATGCAATGAATGGTTGATGCCCAATCTGAATAGTTTAATAACTTTGCCATAGTGAAGCCAAATGAGTATCTTAATGTATTTTTGGCAAATAAATCATATTATACAAAAGGGTTTTGATTCAAGCTCCTTCTATTTGGTCCTATGCAGGACACCGTGATCGTGAGAGACGCCTTTGCCACATCAGACCCACGCTCACAGGACACCACACCGTGATGCCGTCAGTGGGCTGTAAGCCTGGTCTTCGTGGGTTGGGTCATGTTTGTGATGGGGGAGATTTTCCCAATTTTTAGACATTCCATCGGTTTACAACGGCTATATATAAAATAAAAAAAATAATTTAAAATTAAATTTCAAATCTTATAACTACCTAAACTATTTACTATTTTTCACATTTCTCACTTTCTATTCTTATATTACCTCTAATCACTCTCCAAATTTTTTCTTAAAAATGGATTCATCATCACTGCCATCGTAGCTGCGGGACAATTTGTAGGTCATAATGCATTAACTTCACGTCCACTAACAAGAAGAGCTCAACTGAAAAAAGGGATTGTGAGGCTGCTAACGATCTTCTGGAATGTGATTATTTTTCTAATGAACCATTATATGATGCTGATTTGTTTAGGCGTCATTTTCGCATGAGTCAACAATATTTTTACGAGTAGTTAATGATTTGGAGTGAGAGGTACCATATTTCCAACAAAGATATCACTACTAAAAAAATAAAAATTTGCGACAGCAGTTTCGTGACAAGTTTCCGCAAAAAAATGTTTGTTGGAAAAAACCCGTGGGAAATGTATTTTCCGACAAAGTCCTGACTAATTTTACGACGAATTAGCGACAAAAGCCTTTCGTCGGTAATTTTCGACAATATTCCGACGATTATATTAAATAAATAAGTTAACTTACTTAATAAATTTGTCGGAAAATTGTAGGAAATCTTGTGGTTACTTTTTTGTTTTTGTTTTGTCGGAAAGTTGTCGCAAACTCGTGGGAAATTTCTTTTGTTAGTAACTTATCGGAAACTTTTGTAGAAAATATACATGTTTTCTAGTAGTGTATGATGCAAGCGGTAGACATGGTTTTACCGCAATACAAAAGTATAGGCCCACAATTCGTCAAATGTCGTTCGACACTTGCATGGACTCGTGGGATGACTATTTGAAGATGTCGTAAAAACCTTCACGGGATAGTATTTACAAATTTTGTAAAGGTGCGATTAAATTAGTATATTTTTTATCACTATTGTAATTTTAATTATTGTTACAGTTATTTTAACTATTGTTATTTTGTAAAGGTGTGATTAATATCTACGGTATGAGATATTTGAGGAAACTGATATGGAGTGACATTCAACAAATATACGAGGTGCATGAAGCCAAGCATGGCTTTCCCGTGATGCTTGGTAGCATTGATTACACATTAGGAATGAGCAAACTATCCTAATGCGTGGCAAAGTCAACACAAGCAAGGTGATCATCCACACCCGACCATGATGCTTGAATTCCTGGCATCATACGCTCTTTGGATTTGACATGCATTCTTTGGTATTTCTTGTTCAAACAATGATATCAATCTTCTAGATTAGTCGCCAATTTTGACGACACCGTATATGGAATTGCACCCGGTTCTTTGTTTTATGTCAATGGAGCGGGTACAAGTACGCATATTATCTTTATCATGGATATACTACCTTTGTTAAATCGTTTACATGTCCGCCAATAGAGGATAACAAACGATGAAAATTCAAACAAGCTCAAGAATCAGCGAGAATGAATATTGAACGAGCATTCGTAGTCCTGAAGCAACGTTGTCATTTTGTACACAATCCAACATGGCTTTGGATCAAAAAATAAAATTCAGAACGAAATGTATACATGTGTGATTTAAATGATATGATTTTATAGGACAAAGGGCGAGCGATTTGCCAAAACTGTGAAGATGATATAGATCTCTCATTTCTCGGGTAAGTTAAGCCTTTGAATAGAAGGAGAAAGCCTTCAGAATCATCTCATTGACTTTCAGCCGGTGCCAAGCCAAGGCCAACAAGAATGGGAGAAGGGGCTTACCAAAAATCATAGGAATGGTAGCACAACGGCTGACAAGCAAGAAAGGTGATGCAGTTACAGAAGCAATCAAATGGCTCAAATAAGCAATCGATAATCGCACGTCTCAAAAGGAACCAAAAGGTTCAAGAACAAAGTTCTTTTTCTATTCAAACTCAAAAAACTGTCTTACTAAACAATCATAACCCTACTTATACTAAAGGAATTAAAGGATAAACATGGAAACAAGATAAACATAAACATTTAAAAGATAGCAAATATTAAATAAGTAAATCTTTTCTTCTTATTCCCTGCATTTGCATCATACTCTCCATTTAAAAAAAAACTCATCCTCGAGTTTTGCCTTCGGACCAAAAATCACCTGGGTCGAAAGGAACACACAAATTGTCCGATATCTCATTTGGTGGGCTATGCACTAAATTGGTGTTAGCTTGTCCATGTGGCCCAACAATTTTGGACTCCATATTTAATTTTTTTCCATTGATGTGCATTTCCATTTCAACAACTTTGGACTCCATATTTAATTGTTTTCCGTTGATGTGCATTGCCATTTGATTTAAAGCCACCTTATGATTTTCTGAGATTAATAGCTCCCTAGCCTTCACACGTGGTTTGCCATATTTTTTCACAGAAAGCATCTCCTTATCATTGGAAATTCCAATATTTTCCATAATTTTGAATTGCAAATTTGTAGGAGATTCAGTAATGTGATCGGTAATAATCAAAGATTCCATACATATCGGAGACATTTTTGGTTCATCAAATGAAATCGTTTGACTATCCTTAACCACCGTATCACTACCACTTGCCACCGTAGCCTCCGCATCACCACCACCGGCCGTCGTAGCATTAGATTCAGCAACCGCAACATCTTTCAAAATTCCATCAAAGACAATGGCATACATTTTCACATATTCCGTCATCTCTCGTTCTAATAGTTTTCCATTCAGCCCTATTGTATCCATTGATCCCCAACGATCAGAACATGACGAGAAACCATCGTCTTCGATTACCGGAATACCGCTAAGAACTTTGTATACAAATAAACATTCTTCTTCATCGGGTTGTATCCCATCCTCATCAAACATGGGTTCATCTTATAACACACCCTTCGGATAGATTGGTTCAAAGAACCGGGGTGGGTGACAGCCGAGCGGATGCTGCACTTCGTCGCCACCTTCGTCCCAGACGACGGTGCTCGACTCGGTTTCCGCCTTGCGCATCTCCCGTTGCAACTCCAGATCTCGGACTCGTTGTCGGAGCAGTTTGATCTCTTGTTGCATTTCTAGATCTAGGACTCGTTTTCGGAGTCGTTTGATCTTAAGATCCCGTGGATCGGGATATAACTCATCGCTGCCTCGGTCGGCGGCTCTGCGAGTAGGGCGTCGATCTTCTCCACGAGCACGTGAATAGAAAACACTCGTGTCGTTGCCTCTGTCGGCGAGTCTATGAGCAAACAAGTATTCACTTCCACGTCGAGCCATTTGAGAACCAAAAGCTCTGATACCAACTAATGCAGTTACGAAAGCAATCAAATGGCTCAAATAAGCAATCGATAATCGCACGTCTCAAAAGGAACCAAAAGGTTCAAGAACAAAGTTCTTTTTCTATTCAAACTAAAAAAACTGTCTTACTAAACAATCATAACCCTACTTATACTAAAGGAATTAAAGGATAAACATGGAAACAAGATAAACATAAACATTTAAAAGATAGCAAATATTAAATAAGTAAATCTTTTCTTCGTATTCCCTGCAACTGCATCAAAAGGGCACTCCCAACATGAGGTTACCCAATAGGTTAGAGAAAGGCGGTTCAAGCCATTTTTATGAGAGCAGAACAATTAACAAGGTTTGCAGCGGAGTGGAATGAAATTCATGTCTTAGGTGGAACCTCTATTCCATGGCATGCCGGAGTAAGGAAGCACGAGAAGTTTACTACTGGAAATTGGGAAGGGCTATAAGTAGGCCGTTTGCTATTGCTATAAGGGCTGCTCGCCTTTATACGGCTTGGCTTCGCTATCGTTTCTATGTAGTGTAGTGGTCGACCTAAAAAGTCGTATTCCTTCCATGCCTATTATCCAGTGCTAGAAGCTTCACAAGAAGCAAGCAAGACGAGGTCGCTCTGCTTCGAGAAAGGTCTCGATCCCTTCCCACCTTCCGGTGAGATATTAGCCTAGGCAATTCTTCCTTCCACATCACATCGCAGGCTAATTCAATCATTTCCCCAGCTTATAGAATTGGTTGTTTCCGGACTAAAGGAATAGCGGCAGAGATGACTTGGACCAAAAAATAAAATTCAGAACGTAATGTATACATGTGTGATTTAAATGATATGATTTTATAGGACGAAGGGCGAGCGATTTGCCAAAACTGTGAAGATGATATCTGCCCTACTTTTGTACAGATCAACAAGGAAGAGAAACAAGCAAACCGTAATGCTATGTGCAATCGAGAAACGCATAACAAATTTCACGTGGATTTGGTAGAGCATATTTGGAGGCTTGATTTACAAGATGATGAATAGTTTTTATTTATGTATTTTCAATTTGAAGTGCGTAATGTTTAAAGAATTATATTATACTAAATTTTATTTATGTTTTTCAATAAATAAATGTTTAAAAGTAATTATTATTTAAACTTAATTTTTGTTAATTGTTTAAAATAATCAATGAGATGAACTAAAAAATTAGTTTAAGTTAATACTTCTCCATCATTTAACTATTATATATGTTTAGTGAGTCTGAGGAGAAAAATCATCATGCTTATGTGGCGCACTTTTCCCCCTCTCTTGGGTATTACAAATGGTCTTTTCATCTTTTATAAAAAATGAAAAACGTAAAATGTAGAAAAATAAAAAGAATACTTATAGCATACAATACTTAATTTATTAACTCTCTTTTCTATTAAAAAATATTAAAATATCTAATTTATCATATTTAAAGAAAAATTAACAATAAAAAAAATTAAAATTCCCTGTCAATTGATTACAGTTGGAAATCAGACCCAATAACACTACACAGAATTTAATCTCAACCAAGATCGACTCTTTTTGTTTATTATAATTCTTGACACAATAAAATCAATACAATATAACCCTAGTTATAACTAAACAATTCTAATAATACTAGACTACAACTTTCAATTCTAATCTAGCTTTAACTCATTAAATAAATATTTAAAACCAACTATATAATCTTATCTACTAAAACCGATAAACATGACTCAATAAACCATAACTAATCTTTATTTCAAAGCATCTTTATCCAACCCCTTTCACATAACAAACAAATTAGGATTAATCTTTCATTCTCCCCTTTAATCCTAATGTGTTGGGTCACGATCTCCTAATCTTTAAACTTTTGAAATCTTGTTGCTAAAACTCGATCCACGTTTGGCGTCCCGATGATTTAAACCTCCACGCTTGGCGTCCCGATAACACCACTACCCATGGTCACTGTAACACCCTCGTTACCAACCATCTTCATTTAGCCTCTTCTGCTATCAACTACAATCCTACTTGGCCACTATCGATCTCCCTCTTCCCGGGTCACCAGAACAACCATGTTCTTGACCACCGATCAAAGAAAAAAAAACAAGCCCGCTATCAAACTGCTTCTTTCGTTTTTCTTTTTTACCTGCTAGGCAAGACTAGATTCAAAGTCTCCTAATTTGACGAATATTTTCCCGTCCACCTACCCGCAAATCCGATCGGATATCTTCTGCAAAAAAAACAACCTACCCCGGTTACTCCGTTTTTATCCTTGGCGAGAAGGACCGGGTCGATTGATCAAGTATTGAAGTTGTCTTATTACAACTAGATCAAATCACCTGCTTCACTCTCGTGAAAATCAGGCCCAAGAACACGACACAGAATTTGATCTCAACCAAGATCGACTCTTTTTGTTTATTATAATTCTTGACACAATAAAATCAATACAATATAACCCTATTTATAACTAAACAATTCTAATCATACTAGACAACAACTTCCAATTCTAATCTAACTTGAACTCATTAAATAAATATTTAAAACCAACCAGATAATCTTATCTAATAAAACCGATAAACATGACTCAATAAACCATAACTAATCTTTATCTCAAAACATCTTTATCCAACCTCTTTCACATAACAAACAAATTAGGATTAATCTTTCAATTACTACCTAGGGATGGGGAAAAAAAAGTCGAACCCGGTGAGAAAACCTGAAACCTAAAATACTTAGGATGGGTAATGGGAAGAATATTCGGGTATGAGATGGTTTTCAAATTTTTCACTGGTTTAGTACATGTATGAGATTAGGTAATATCCGCCCGATTACTAGATCCTCTTTATATGAATATATTATATAACCTCCAAAAATAAAATAAAATTAATAGTATGTTGAAGTTGATAAAACTTGACATTATTAAAATTGTAGAATGGTTAGAGGTATGTTGAGAATATGATATTTCATGTCATTCTTGGATGAGTTTGAGATAGGGTTTTAGGTAATGAGTGTCCCAACAAATAATTTTTAACCATAAAAGATTATAAACAGGTATACTGGCTAGGGTACACCTTATGGGTATTAAGCAATGGGTACATTTTGTTTTGCATCGAAGTATTAAAGAAAAATCACAAGTCTGGCACTTTAGAATATTTTAGAAGATGAATCTTGGTTGACATCTTTCGAAGGTGAAGACTAGACAGTGTGTTACCACGTTAGCACAATCCGTAATATACTATTACAAATTTGCATGTCATGCCCTCGCTATTAAGGATTGTATGATTACAATGGTGGATGATTACAAATGGAAGAATCACAACCCTTGATGTATAACCGCTTACCTCACTATTGTATAATTACTAATGTCTAGATAGAGAGAATAAACTTTTGGTTGAGCTAAAGTAAAATTTTCTCTCCACCATTTTTATTGTTCTTGATCGTTTTTGTCTTCTTTATACTATAATCATGTGACTTTGATGTAATGAAGTCACTTAGTTATTTATTCTATCGGTGGCGACTAATTCGACGACCGGTCCGGTTATAAAAACATTGTAAAAAGGCAAATTGGATTTTAATGATCCAAACTATGACTCATTGGCTAATAATAATCCATACTAATAATTTTACCGGTGACAGTCATTCCTTTCACTTTCGTTGCCAATGACATTCCTAGTAGCATAATCATCACATATTTACACCCGATTTACACTTGTTTTGGCTCAAAATGATGATTTGAACAAAATAGAGAAAAGTACAAGCAAAATTAAGTGAAAATCAAGTAAAAATCTATGATGATTATGGTACTAGGACTGTCATTGACAAAGAAAATAAAAGTTATGACTGTTACCAATCAAATTGTTAGTATGGATTATTATCTATCAATAAGTCTTGGATTATTAAAATCTAATGGGTTATAACTTTAATTTATTTATAATTAACCTTATTAAATTTTATTTAATTTTACTCATATTTTATTTTTCTCTTATAACTTTACAATATAGTGTTTTACAAAATTCCGAATATACCATTACGACGTGATTATTTTTATCCACGTTATTGTATTAAATTTTGTTAAAAACAGAGTCGGGACAAATATTATATATTTTATATTGAACAAAATATATTATATTTGACTTGGCTCTATATTGAACAAAATTTATATTGAACAAAATTTATACTGTAACGTAGATAAAGATAAGGACGACATATTCAAGATTTCATAAAACATTATATTTAAAATGTTATAAGAGAAAAAACAAAATATGAATAAAAGTAATTATAAATATTAAATTAATAAAAAAATTACAATCTTTGAACTTCAAAGCGTGACCATTTTTTAAAAATTAATAAAAAAATATAAATCGCACTTGAAACTTTAATTTCATATTTTTATTTTTTATTTTTAAATCAAATCGCACTAGCAAGTTCTATGTCATTTCTTTAATTATTTTTTTCGGACGTGTCATCATATTATGGCTACATGTTATCGGCATTTTCGCTCCTTTTTCTCGACATTTCCGCCAGATCGTACGAGTACATTTTGGGGTTTTTGAAAAGTCGGTATCAACAAGCAATTTAAAAAGTAATAAGTACATTTTGGGAATTTTCCTAAAAAAACTATATTTATACCAACCTTTAAGCTGGAGTCAAGCTTTCCCGCCAAAGCCAACAAAAGAGTTGTCTTCCCAGAAGATGGCGGACCCAACAAAAGTGTCATTCTGTAAAATAACAAATTAACTGTCATATTACTGCCTTTTGGTAAATAACAAATTAACTGTCATGTGACTATATATATAACCAACTACTTAATATTGTCTTTTGGTGGAATCCTTGGATTTTGAACACAATGGCATAAGTACCTTGAAGGTTTGATCATCCCTGATACATCTTTAAGAATAGTGAGTTTAGTTTTCTTAGACAAATTGATTCCAATAGAACTCAGAAGCGATTCGAGTAAATTTCTGGCGGCATTTGGTAGCGTTGGAAGTGCTCTATCACCGATGTAGCAATCGGCTTTGATTTTCAAATTTTGAAACCGAACTTCTACAGTTGGTAGAGAGATGCCAACCCTGAAAGAGTTTGTAGAGTTAATTACAATCTTAGATAAACGTTTGTAGAGTTAATTACACAGATTGTCCGTATGGTTTGCGAAAAGTAACAGGTTTGTGTACTAAAAGTTTAAAGTAACAGGTTTGGGTTTTATGTTATCAATTTTGTAAAAAGTCTGAGTATTAAGGCTAACTTTCGTTAACTTTTCTGTTAACATTGGGTGAAATGACCAAAATACCATTTTACTTTAAACCCTTACCCAAACCTTTTACTTTCAGCAAACCACATAGACTATGTGTGTAATTAATTCTAGTTTGTATTATTGGTGTAAACGAGCCAAGCTGATCTGTCGGTTCGTGAGCTACTCGAGATCGGCTCGCTAAAAACTCGAATCGAGTCGAGCTTAAACGAGCTCGAGCAAGAGCCAGAGCCTAAATAAAGACTTGTTTGATAAACGAGCCCGAGCTTCATTTATCGAGCTTGAGCTGGCTCGCGAGCCTAAACGAGTCTGTTATTTATATAATTTTTATTTAATATATTAAATATATATATATATATATATATATTTATATTTATATAATAATTAGTATATATATAAAATTATGATAAAAATAACTAAATAATATATATTATGTTAAATATAAAAATTATACTAAAAAAGTATATATAAATTAGTTAATAAATAATAAATGAGGCGAGTCCGAGCCGAGCTCGAGATTGAAAATTATTCACGAGCCGAACTCAAGCTTTAGAAATAGAGTTCGAAACGAGCCGAGCTTGAGGTTGAGCGCTCTGTAAGTTAAACGAGCCGAGCTTAAACCTAGTCGAGCTTGGGCTCAGATCAACTCATTTACACCCCTACTTTGTATAACCAATCTTAAACCCCTTAAAACCATTTAGCTAATAATTAAAGAGTTCAAAGTCTTACTTATCAATACGATCTCTGAACTTCTTCAAGAACTTGCCATTATCTTCTTCAGCATCCTTGAAGATCTTGTCAATGAACTCTTGATGAGCCTTCGCGTCGAGCTCTCCAACATCCAACAATAAGTTATCAGATGGTGTTTGCTTTTGATGGTCAGCTGAAATATTAAAGTTCTTGAAGATGGTGGTTCTTATTCGGTTGTATGTTGGCAGTTTCTCCAAAGCCGCCCATCTCAAAGCCTCTTCGTCCGCCACAGAGCTGCGGCTGCTCCGCTCATGACTGCTGCCGCTGCTACTCATGTAGATCACATCTTCTATTCTCCGACTCACTCTTCTACTTATGCTTCGAATAATATTTTCTCCACTATTTTCCTCCATCACCTTACTCACTATCAGTTTTTTGTGCTTGCATTGTTATTTGAGTAGCTATTTAACATTTAAATTTTATTTATTTATTTATTTATTTATCTATTTATTTCTCTATCATATGGTTGTTCTAGAAAAGTTGTGTTGGATTTTTTTAATAATAATATTAATGTGATTGATTTTTTTTTTGAAAGGCAGATTCAATAAAAGGCTAGAGAGACTAGCATAAAAAAGACAACAAAACCGAAAAAAGAACATACAGAAGAAACAAACAAGAAAGCAGAAAACAAAAAGCAATTACAGATCCAACCACCTCAAAATTAAAAAGAACACCAAGTCTCCCAATCTAAGACCCCAGCCACCTTCCTGTTCTTCGCCAACAAGTAACTTACGCATTTGAGGTCCTCACAAAGCCTTCTAAGGGAAGCTTTTTTCCCATCAAATACCACCTCGTTTCTTAACTTCCACGTACACCAAAGTGCATCAAGAATAACTACCTGGAATGCTTTATTCTTTTTAGAGTCCACCAAGAAGGTTTTGTGCAGCTCCAGTATGTCCCTAACCGAGAACACGGAGATGGGTGGGGTTACGCACCAAGAGCTGATGAAGCCCCACAGCATTGTAGCGTAGAAGCTGGAAGTAAACAAGTGTTCTACCGACTCCACATGTTCAGAACAAAGAGGACAGCTATCAGACATTAAACTAACCATTCTCCATGATAAAGCTTGCCGAGTGGGGATCCTATCGAGTTCTGTATGCCAAGCAAAGATGTTAACTTTTAACGGAATGACGCTGCACCAATTTAAAACAAAAGCGTCAACTGTGTTTTGGGCCGGGCTAAGCAGACGTCGCATCGAACGGACAGAAAACCCCCCTGCTCCTCGTGTCTCCATGTCCAGATTCCATCCTTCTCTTCCACCATTTCTTTAAAATTCATATTTCTGCTGCTAAACACGAGTTCCAGTTTTTTAATATTTCCCCAAACCCCAGCAGTATCCCTTCTCCCTGGTATGCAAAATGACCCATGTATGCTCAGAATCACCTTCTTCCACAAAGGGTTTCCTTCCGATATAAACCTCCACCACCATTTTGCAAGCAAACTCTGATTGACCGTTTTAAGCGACCCTAGGCCGAGACCCCCGACTGATTTTGGAGAACAAACCGTGTCCCACTTTACCCAATGGATCCTTCTATTAATCCCGTCTCCACCCCACAAGAAATTCCTTCTAATTTTTTCAAGCTTGTTAATTACCTTATCCGGAGCTTTAAATAAGGAGAAATAGTAAACTGGAAGACTATCAAGTACAGATCTGAGCAACACCACCCTACCCCCAATGGATAAGTTCTTGGCCTTCCATATTGAGAGCCTTGCCTCGAAAGCTTCGATAATAGGCCTCCAATTTTTAGAGTGATTCATGTTCGCTCCCACCTTCAATCCAAGGTATGAGAAAGGTAACTGCCCCACTTGACATCTAGCAATTTCAGCCATTTCCGCGACACTATTTTCCGATACATTAATGCCAAGAAGACTGCATTTACTCAAGTTAATGACTAAACCCGAAGCCAGATAAAAGCACCTCATTAACCGTAATAAAATTTTGAAATTAGCTTTTGACCATTCCCCCATAATTATAACATCGTCCGCAAAGAGAATGTGAGAAATTATCGGCCCGTTTTTAGGCATTTTTAGCCCCTAAAAACCCAAAGGACCCCAGCCCTTTCTAACATCTAGTTAAGCGACTCCATTGCTATCAGGAATAAAAATGGTGATAACGGGTCCCCTTGCCGGACCCCACGGGAGCAATTAAATTCCTTGGATGGGGATCCATTAATCAAAACAGAAGCTTTAGTCGAGCCCAGCACTCCTTTAACCCACAGTCTCCATTTGTGAGGAAAGTTTAATTGGTGCAATATGGAATCGATGAACCCTCACGAGATTGAGTCAAACGCCTTGTTGAAATCTATTTTAAACACCAACCCGCTCAACTTAGATTTTTTCAACCAGGATAATATTTCATTCACCACCAACGGCCCATCAAGGATGTTTTTTTTTGCAAGAAAAACAGTCTGAGATTCCGAAATGATAGACCAATAATTACAATTACGATGTTCAATATTTGGCCACTAGTTATAAATAAACTTAATTTCCTCTTTATGTAACAGTGATTTAAATAAAAGATGCTAGCGACAAACAGTTTAGCCCACTAACATCGTTTTTGCATCATTGTTCGACAAAATAAAACAATAATATTTGTTTAATTAGTCACATTCTTTTTGAAAAATACTTTTTCTTTACATTCCAGGTGTTTTATTTATAGTTAAAAGATTAAAAGATTTATCATATCCTAACTACTTCTTCATCGTTTTCGTTGATGTGACATGAATACTAATTTACACAAGTTGAAGCATGAGACCACTTTGTTTTTTTCTTTTTAATTTAATTTTATTATTTTAATATATTTTTTTTATTTTATTTATTATTTTAAATACTGGTATATATTTTGTTTTTCTCTTATAATTTTTAAAATATAATGTTTTTTATAAAATATCAAATATATTGTTGTGTGCTTATTTTATCTTTGTTTCGCTATAAATTTGATTGGAAACCGGCCCGGGCAAATGTAATATGTTTAAATACAACTTGATTTTCTTTTTATAACTTTTGATATGAAATTTAATAAGAATATGTCGTCTCAACACACTTATTTTTGTCTACATTTCGATATGGATTTACTTAAAACCGAGTCACGTAAATGCTCACCAACAGTTGCCTAAAACACCTTTTTAATAAATACGTAACAACTTTTTATCAACAACACATGTTCTTACGTTCGTTCATATACCAATGGCGACCCCTCAACTGTTTTATGCATACACATAATTCCTGCCGCAACACCGCGGGGAATTCCATTAGTTTCGATATAAGTTTTATTTAAAACCGAGGCGGGTGAAATATAATATATATATTTTTTATTTTTAAATTCAATTTGACGTTCCTTAATGCTCATTTTCACAACCTAATTTTGTAGGTCTCAGCTTTCTATTTGTAACTGCACAAATTTTAAATTCAATTTGGTGTTCCTCACTTTTTTATTTTTATGTTCAATTCCCGTCACATCGCGTTGAGGAATTTTACTAGTTATATATGTTTAAAATAGGTTGTAATTTACATAATTTTGGGTTGTATTATCCTAATAAAAAAACCTCTTGTGTAGAGGTTGATTGCAACAGTTATAATAAGCAAAAAAATATGGACAACTAATTAAGGGGTAAACGAGTCGAGCCGTTCGTAAACTACTCGAGTTATGCTCGTTAAGGTTTAAATCGAGCTGAACTTAAACAAGCTTGATCCTGAGCTCAAGCTTATATTGGAGCTCATTTAATAAACAAACTCAAGGCCAAACTTCACATATCGTGCTCAACTAGGCTCGCGAGTTAAAACAAGTCTTTTATTTGTATAATTTTTACTTATATACATATTATTTCACATGTTAAATAAATATATATTTACATAATATGAATTATTATTTATAAAATAATAATAAAAAGTAATTATATATATATTATATGTTATATAGAAAAATTATAATTACAAATATATAAATAAAATAATAAAATAAATAATAAATAATAAACGAGCCAAACTTGAGTTTGAAAAACCTCATGCGAACGAGCCTGAGCTTAGACGAGCTTGACTCCACCCGTTTATACCAAATTAACACATCATGTTACACTAACTTAAACAAGTAAACTGTAAAAATAATTGCACATAAACTAAAATAATTGAAAATGTAAAATACATAAACTAAAATAACTGAAAATGTAAAAGGCCAACAATATTATGAATCCATTGATCTAGAGATATGTATAGAAAGGTAGTAATAAGTCGATTGATAAAGTGCATATTGTATGCCTATAGTTTCGCTTCAGTTTTGTTGTAGAGCCAAAAATCAATCGAGGATTAGTTGGTTTGATGGTGTTGCTTCAAAGACAAACATGTAAAGTGTTTAATGTATCAAGACTTATAGCTTGTCCTTAGAGACCTTCGGACAAGCTTTATGTAACAAAGTACAACGAGATGATTATTAAACTAGGGAATGAATCGAGAGTAAGATGGGTTCTCTCGGATCCGGAGGTGTCTTGTTCCTTTCAAGCGGTCGTTATAATGCCTCCATCGCCCCTTCCTATCACCAAGGCAGACCCGTGTCCTTCTATAAAGGATATGGTTGCACATGTGCTTTCCTCTCCTGTCTTCCTCGATATTCCCTTGGGCCAAACTATTTACATTGTGACTTATTTAGCTTTCATTGCATTCCCCAAGGGTCTTTATAGTCTGGCGTCACTTCGCCTAGGGAGGTTGTCCCATTGGTAGTTTCTTACACTTCTACAGAGAGCATCATTACTTTTGCATTTAAATCAACCTCTTTTCTTCTTTCCTCACACAACCCTCATCATCGTCCTTCTTTCCAGATTAGTTTCTTTTCGCTATTTCTTCTTTGTATTTAGGAATGGGCAGAAATGATTTGTCGATTCAATGCTCCAAACTGAGCCGTCAATCGTTCATCGATCACTACTCCCTTTATTAGGTTGGGGAGGAGTATGATCCGAAGCTTCCTAACTAGGGTAAACCAATCAATGACGCTCCTGCTGGATATATGGGTTTGTATACCAAATACTTTGAGTTCTTGAATCTTCGTTTGCCCTTTACCCTTTTTTTTCGAGTCCTTGAGTCGTTGGGTCTAGAAATTTGCCAACTTGTTCCTTTTTAGGTTGAGCAAAATTACTCATTTTGAAATGTTGTGTCATGCGTAGAAAATTGCTCATTTTGTGCCATTGTTTCTGTTGGGAACAATATGCCTAAATAACGGCATCAGACAATATCACTACAAAGTTGGATCCAAAAGGTGCGGCATCAGACATTGTTGTTTGTGGGGGTGCCTTTTTTGGGGACCTCCAATGGAGGTTAGCTTCCCTCCCGACCCGCTTTGGGGGTCTTGGGATTTGCTCGGCTGGGGACGCCTCTTCCTACGCTTTTGTGGCTTCAAGGGCCCAATCTTGGGTTCTTCAAGACCACATTCTTCGAGAATGTGGTGGTGGGTTGTTTGACTCTGATTACAGGGGTGCGTTGGACACTCTGCATAGTTCTCTTCCCGATCTTGATATTGACGGTTTCTATATTAAAGACACCGCCCCCCTTAAAGCCCAGAAAATTTTGGCGAATGCTTTATATAGTGAAATTGTCAAGACATTTGAAGAGAAGTTCGATTTGTCCCCGCGGCAGCGAGCCGTGCTCGAGTGTTTGCGAGCCCCCCATGCTCAGGATTTCCTGTCAGTTGTTCCCATCGAAGGTTTAGGGCAATGTATGTCGCCAGTGGAATATCGGGCTATCCTCAAATACCGGCTGATGGTACCCCTTTTCCAGGTTGATGACCCGTGTCCCGTTTGTCGGAAGGCTTGCTTGGATTCTTTTGGGGAGCATGCTGTCCATTGTAGAGAATTACCGGGCTTCAAATACCGACATGACCTAGTTCGAGATGTGCTTTTTGATGTCCTTAAGCGGGCAGGGATCTCGGCTAAAAAGGAAGTGTCACACCCCGACCGATGGCGGAATCATCGAGGCGGACAATGTGATGATTGTTCAAAAGCACATGATAACTAAAGGTTGCATAATTCATTCATTTAATTTAAAGACAACAAGTTCCAAATACAATACATTTCAAATAACCTAGTCTAGTTCAAAACATTAATTTATTTAACTAGGTCCATAGTTCCTAAGTGGAGAGATCTTCGGCAAGCAGTCACATATCCAAACCTGAAACATTATT
Organism: Smallanthus sonchifolius; assembly: GCA_023525975.1. NCBI lineage: Eukaryota > Viridiplantae > Streptophyta > Magnoliopsida > Asterales > Asteraceae > Smallanthus > Smallanthus sonchifolius. The sequence goes on along the minus strand of CM042032.1, from coordinate 89,235,788 downwards.
TAAATCAAGTGTCAACTAAAAAGTTGGTGAGTACATAGGTTTAGTATTTCCTGTAAATAGTAGTTGTAAATCGTTTTGCAACTCATTGTTTATCTTGTTAAACATAGCATATGATGTAACATTTATTTAAATCACAATTCAAACCGAGTTTGACGCGCTTGAACAGAGCACAACAGCTAAGTCCGGTATGCTTGAATATAGTTACCCACTATATCCGGTATGATTGAATATAACACGCGGTTATATCCGAGTATGCAGTAATAAACACCCTAACCGGGTGGGCTGGTCAGGCACAATAGATCTATCAATATTACAGTTGGTTGTCTTGTGTTTAAATGTATGTACATCCAAAGAATAAACATATAGTCTCATGTATAACACGTACAAACAATGTGAGTAGCATGTATAATGTTTCACCCCAAAACGTATAAAAATGTAAAAATAGGGGCTATGTAACTCACCTTGCAAGCGGGTATTTTCCACACGCGTAGGTGATAAGTATGCGGAAGCCTAAGCACGTTGATACCCTATGTAGACAAATGGGTATTATTGTATGCGTATAGGTGTGTATTTGTATTTAAATGTATATAGGCTCTAATATAATTTTCTTTAATATTTATTTGTATAAAGTATAGAAATAGAATGATAATGGGTTTTTTTGTAAAACTTTAACTTATAAGGATATATATATATATATATTGTTTTAAACAAGTATTATTATATTCAATGTATTTATATAATAATAACAAAAGAAAAGTCTTTATTTATTTAAACAAGTTCATAAAATAAAAAAAATATAATGCTAGGTTCATATAAAAATAATGAGACATTTTATATATTATATGTATTTTAATAAGTTTATAAAATGTTACAAGATTTATAAAAAGATATAGAACATTTTATATTTAAAAATGTAATTAAGTGAGTTTATAAAGATATTTCAAGATTTATATAAATATGGACATTTTATATCTAAAAATGTAATTAAGTAAGTTTATAAAAATATTACAAGATTTATAAAAATATAGGATATTTTATGTCTAAAAATGTAATTAATTAAGTTTATATAAATATTGTAAGATTTATAAAAGTATGTGATATTTTATATATATTATAATGTATTTTAATAAGTTTATATATATATAAAATAAATGGGATGGTTTATAAAAATATAGTTTAAATTGATTTTAAAATAAACGAACGAGTAAACCGACTCGTTTTAGTATTTATTGCATAAAAAGAGTATTATGATAATTAAATAAAATAAATAAATGAAAACAGAATTAAAAATAAATAAATAAAAATTTGGCCGTAGGCTAACCGGGATCGAACCCGCGACCTTTGACACAAACCCACACACGCATAACCAGCCGGGCTACTGCCCATCGCTGGTTATGTGTGTGTCATTTAATTGATATACACAAACGCGACCCTGGTCGCTGGTCCTCGGCAACCGGCAAACCGTGTCCGAGGACATTGGTTTGCCCGGTAATCAACGGTTTATTGCCGTGATTTCGATTTGGGGAGGTTACCTGATGATAACAGAAGGTACAGGAATCGAATCGAGGCTCGAACCCAGTCGCGAAGGGCTTGGTCGGCAGAGACTTTTGAATCGAAATGTCCAAAACGGGAATCAGACTTCGGGGTGGAATCAGGCCTTGATATCCTGGTCCAAGCTTCACTCAGAGTCGACGAATGCAATGGTGCCTTCAATTTGGGGTGAGAGTGGGTGTAAGAGGGGCATCGAGTTCGAACAGGTTCGTTAATGGCTATTTATAGTCGAGCCTAAACCTGATAATAAGGCAAGCAATTGAGCATGCCTGAACATTCGTCTGGACGAGACGAAGCTAACCAGACCATCGACAGGCGTGGAGGTGGCCTGTCGGGCCTGAATTCGGGCGTGGGTTCTCGGCCACCAACAGGATCAGACAATCCGTGTGATGGGGAGACCAATTGGTCGAGGGGTCTAGTTCGCGTGGGGGAGACGAAGACGGGGAAACTTTTGTCGGGCGTTGAGGTGCAGGGAACAGCCCTGTCGGGGTGTTCGCCGGAGAAAGCTTCGGACCGCCGGACCAAGGTTGGGGGTGACCGGAAACGCGAATAGGAAAATGGCAGGTTTAGTCCTTGTGGTTTGATTTAATTCGAAACAACCCTTAAAATAATTACGGATGGATCCTTGTGGTTTCATTTGTCCAGAAATAGTCCCTCAAACGATTTTAGTTTTAAAACCTTCTAGTTTAGTTAATTACAAAACGAACCCTAAACTTTTTATTAAATAAATTAATTTAATTTCTTTTAAATCAATTTACTTTAACATTATATTTTAAATGTTTTTATAAACTTACTTATTATTATTATTATAAATAATTTTTATAAGGTTATTCATCTTATTCAAATGGGTTATTTTATTAAATATGTAACTTCTTTTTTTTTTTTTTTTTTTTTTTTACTTAGATTTTTATATAAAATTTTATATTAGTTTTAAAATTTATAAATTTCTAATTAGTTTAAATCCATAAAATAAGATACCTATTTGTATAAAACCAAATAAAACTTAAGCATATAGAATTTTATAAAACTTATGTTTTTATTTAAAATCAATCATTTTGAATGGTTAATAAAATTGAAAACCATTGATTTATTTATATAAATTATCTAATTTGATAACATGATTTATATAGTTTATAACCTTCAAATATATATATATATTTTTTTTTAAATTAAAAATATCTAAATTGAAATTTGCCAATACACCGATTTGTATAAATTTGATTAAATATACGTGTATATGTTTTGAAATAAAATGCTAATATTTACACGATAAATTTCGCAACGAAAATCTTTGAAATGTCACAGGAAGCCCCGGTGAACTTCTTGACCGACCCATTAGATGGGAGATCAACCCTTCGGCCCGCTGACATTCTTGCTTTTGGATGGGAAGGAGGGAAACACGCATGTGTTGATTTGACAGGTGTGTCCCCCATAGTTGGGATAAGGGACCATGGGTTTAAGGCGGGTCAGACGATAAACAAGGCAGAGGCGGGTAAAGTAGCTAAGCACGAAAAAGCTTGCCTCGTGAATCAGCACGTGTTCGTACCGTTTGCCTTTGACACCTTTGACGCTCTCGCCCCTGATGCGGTGCGGTTTCTTAAGCGGGTTCAGCGGGTGGTCAGTAGTAACACCGCATATATTTATGGGGGGAACTTTGTGTTTAGTAGAGTAGGATTTGCTATTCAGAAGGGGGTAGCGGCGCATCTTGTTGCCCGTCTACCTGCCATTAGTTTGTAATTGTGACGGACATCTCGTTATCAAGTTATTTAATTATTCCAAAAAAAAAAAAAAAAAATTGCTGGTAAAAAAAAAAGGTTATATCATGAGCAACGAATGCTAAGATTATTTAAGGAGTTAAAATATCTAAATAAAACTGCTGACAAGGAGATAAATTATAACATCTCAAAAATAAAACAAAAATTTAATCACGGGTTAAACATGAGACGAGTCGAATAAACAAGCAAGGCACGATGGGCCGTGCCAGATGGGCCAGGCGCGCATGAGGGTGGCAAACAAGGGAAGTGAGCCCCTCCATAAATAGCATAAACCACCACCTTTTTCTCTCGTTTTCAAGTTCTAGAGAGAGAAACCGTAGAGAGAGAAAGTTGGCGGATCGACCCGAGATTCAAGAAGCGTGTTACCACATAGCTTGGGAGCAAGACCTCCGAATCAGACGCTCGATTTAGGTAACGACTCGTTCCGAATCTGGGTTTTTGTTTAAAGTCGGGTTCCCGGGTATTTTTGGTAAAAAGGTTGGGTTTTTATTAACCAAAAGAGAAAAGGATTATAAATCTGGAATCACGAGAGGAAAATACACGTTTTGAACGTAAAAATTTTCAAACTTGACGAAACCGTCGATCCAGATCTGAATCCATGCAAAAACGGGCTGTTGGGATGAAGTTTGCGGTTTGAGTGAAGTTTACGGTTTGGGTAAAGTTTACGGTAGGGTGAAGTTTGCGAATGGGTAAAGTTTGCGGTAGGGTGAAGTTTGCGGATGGGTGAAGTTTGCGGATGGGTGAAGTTTGCGGTTTGAGTGAAGTTTGCGGTTTGGGTAAAGTTTGCGGTATTGGGTAAAGTTTGCGGTTGGGAAAAAGTTCACGGTTAGAGTTCTCGGACCTGGTTCACGGGTAAACTCCTGAGAACTTTCCTTAAGCCGTATACTCCTATGCTCACGGGATTGAATCGTGAACTCCCCAAAGTTTACGGGAAATAACCGTGTACCCTAGGTCCTCGGTATAAAAGGGATGAAATGTGATGAATTATATGAGAAGCTAAAACTAGATTACATACGTACATGTTAGAAGATCATTTAGAGACCTTTGATCCAGTTTAGCTCAGGTGAGTTCTAGAGCCCTTATTTTAATGCTTTAAATTATATTTTAGGCTGGTGTGCATACTTACGAAATGGTGTTTACGAAATGATGTTTACGAAATGGTGTTTACGGAATGATGTTTATGAAACGTGTTACGAAATGTTTTGTCAAAATAAGTTTAAGAAGTGTTTACGAACGAAATGTTATTTAATAAAACGTATGATGCTTTAACTGAAGTGAAGTAAGGGTTTTTACGAAAGTCACTAAAATGAACGAATCTGCCATGGTTCATTTGGGAATCGAAGTATGTATGTTATATAAAGGCCTTACCTTTATAGGGGTCTTTGTGGCTGGCCAACGGTTTTACAACTGGGTGGGAAAGGGGTGAAGACGGTCATTAAGGGGATTACCGTGATCCTTGAAGTGGGTATCGTTCTCTACGAGGGAACGGTGCTTGAAGTTTGGTACGTGCTATCCTTTGGGACGCCGTGCTTGAAGGGAATTCATGTTTATGTATGGTTACGAATGGTAAAGGTTACGATAGTTTACGTTGGTGCGTGTGCTCTATTGAGCGCCATACTTCAAGTTGGAATTGACGGTTACGAGAAGACGCAGATTCGGTTTATTGTTGACTTATGTTTTATGTTTATGTTATTGCATTATTTACGTACGTTTTTATTAAATAAAGTTTGAAACTATGTTTTGGCAAAATGTTTACAGTTAATGTTTTACGTAAAGCTAGAACTCACCAGCGTAGCTGACTTTTAGTATGCACATTCAGGTTAAGGACAAGTATGAAGGTTGAACGGTGATGCTTGGTTGGCAAAAAGAGTTACCCGGTTGTTCATGAAGACTGGCATCCTGTAATGAGTTGTTCATGTTATATTTATATTTAGACAATGTTTACGCTTCTGCATATTTGACTATGTTGATGTTATGTTTGAATGAAGTTTTTCTGCTGCGTTAATTGATATTCAAGTTTAAGAACTGTTTATGAATGAGTAAATCCAATGAGTGAGGCCTCCCGGGTTTGGGGCCTTACAAGTTGGTATCAGAGCAATAGTTTGATAGATTTGGACACTCCCAGTGTCTGAATGGGACCGAAAGCGGATGCTAGTACGGGTAACTCGAGCCACAGCATCAGGTATGAAAAGTAGAGTATGTTTTAATAGTATGCCTTAGAAAGTAATAGATTAGGACATGCGTTCTGATGAAATCATAAAGGTGGTCAAATGGAAATCAAAAGGTAGTGTAATGGTTAATTGCAGATGGCTAGTGTATATTAACATCTTACAGTACTTGTTGAATTATATTTGTTAACTAGCGTGATGACATTGGATTCCTTGTCTTATAGAACGAAATGGAAAGGAGAGGAAACGGAAGGCGTGGTGGGGGCCGTACCGGTGGCCGTAATGGTGGACGTGGCAGGATCCCTGCTCTCCAAGAGTACAGTGAAGAAGGAAGTGTTCACACTGAACCAGAAAATAGTGTGCATGGAACGGAACGGACTCCCGTGGACGAACAACATTTTACTTTCAAGCCGGAAGTGAAGGTGGCCCTTGCACGTGAAATTACTGAGATAATGAAGACTTCGTTGCCAGATCTACTAGCAGAAGCGATGAGAAAAGCCAATGAGACAGACGGGTCTAGCCCGGCAACTGATGCCTCGATCATCGAGGCAGCTAACGCGCCGCTCACTCGCGGTTGCGACTATAAGTCCTTCAAGGCATGTGACCCACCGATTCTGACTGGGAAGAAAGACGCGGTGGCTACTTTTGATTGGGTAAACCGAATGGAAGCCGCCATTCGCCTGAGCGAATGCCGAGCGGATAAAGTCGTGAAATTTGCTGCTAATTCACTGAGGGAAGAAGCATCACATTGGTGGGAGGGAGTGCGACAGGCCAAGGGGGATACCCCTGTCGACTATATGCTGTGGAATGATTTGAAAACCTTGGTTATCAGGAATTTTTGCCCAAGGAATGAGATTGAGAAGGTGGAGAGGGATTTTCTGAGGTTGAAGGCTGGGAACATGACTCACCGTCAGTACACCACTTAGTATAACGAGTTGGCACGTCTGGTGCCACATCTGATCACCACTGAAGAAAGGAGGATCGCATGCTATATCCAGGGATTGCCAGACAAGGTCCGCACGTTTGTTAAGGCAAACACCCCTAACACCTTTGACTCAGTAGTGGAACTCGGTGGTGTAGTGTATGATGACATGGCATTGAACGATGTGGCCGTGGAGGAACCTAAGAAGAAACTGACTTTCCCTGCCAAGAGAACCGATGGGAAACTACTGGGATCTCAGGGTAAGAAAGCTAGAGGGAATGAGTCAGCGATCTGTGAGAAATGTGGAAAGGAACATGTAGGTGAGTGCAGACTAGGGTCAAGTATATGCTACAAGTGTGGCAAGCCCGGGCACTACTCTCGAGAATGCCCACAAGGCTTTAATGCTATAACTGTGGAGAGAGCGGTCATATGAGCCGAGAATGTACTAAACCGAGAATGGGGGAAAGTGGAAAGGGGAAGGCCCAGAGAAGAAGGAAGAAGGGCCCCGAGCAAGGACCCGAGCATATGCGTTAACGCAGGAAGAGGCAAGGGTGGACCCCGATGTGGCGTCAGGTACGTTCATCCTTGACAACACTTTTGTTTCTGTGTTATTTGATTCGGGCGCCAGTAAAATTTTTATGTCTGCCACTTTCTGTAAGCGGGTGAAATACTCAGTCAGTAAACTAGAAAGAGCCTTTAGCATAGAAACCGCTGAGGGTAGAACCGCAAGGGTAACCGAAGTAGTTGACAATTCCACGATAAAAATAGAAGGCCATAGATTCCCCGTCAGGTTGTTTGTTATGGTTTTGGGAGGGTTTGATGTCGTATTGGGTATGGATTGGCTAACTGCCAACGAAACACAAATTATATGCAAACGAAAGATAATCCGACTCAAGGATACAGATGGTAGCGAAGTCAAGGTTTTTGGAGATCGTGATGCCCCGATGCCCAACGTCATCTCAATGATTAAGGCAACATGTTACTTGAGGTGCGGATGCGAGGCTTATCTGGTGTATGTGACTGACAAATGTAGGGAAGTGAAGGAACTCGACAATGTACCCGTGGTACGCGAGTACCCGGAGGTGTTTCCAGAGGATTTGCATGGGATACCACCTGATAGAGAGATTGAGTTTCGAATTGACTTAGTACCAGATGCCCAGCCCGTGGCCAAGGCTCTGTATCGACTAGCACCAGTGGAGATGAAAGAACTAATGGCACAACTAGATGAATTACTTGAGAAAGGATTTATCCAACCGAGCATCTCGCCTTGGGGTTCTCCGGTATTGTTTGTGAAGAAGAAAGATGGTTCTATGAGAATGTGTATCGACTACAAGGAGTTGAACAAACGAACGGTGAAGAACAAGTACCCTTTACCAAGGATCGACGACCTGTTAGATTAATTACAGGGCGCAAGTTGATTCTCAAAAATCGACCTTCGATCCGGGTACCATCAGTTGAAGGTGAGGGATAAAGACATACCGAAAACCGCGTTTTGCACGCGTTATGGACATTTCGAGTTCCGCGTGATGTCCTTCGGATTGACGAACGCCCCCGTGACGTTCATGGATTTGATGAATAGGATGTGTTGACCGATGCTGGACCGATCGGTAATTGTGTTCATCGATGATATCCTCATCTACTCCAAGAATGAGGGTGATCACGCATGTCACTTGAAGGAAGTGTTAATAGCTCTAAAGAAGGAGAAGTTGTATGCTAAGTTCTCCAAATGCGCATTCTGGCTTAGGGAAGTCCAATTCCTAGGTCACGCCATCAACCCGAACGGCATTATGGTTGACCCAGCAAAGATAATAACGGTAAAGGATTGGGATATTCCTAAGACGCCAACTGAGATCCGAAGTTTCTTGGGATTGGCAGGCTACTACCAGAGATTCATCCAGGATTTCTCGAAAATAGCTTTGCCACTGACAAAACTAACACGGAAAGAGGTAAAGTACACCCAGGATGAGGCGTTTAAGGAATTGAAGAAGAAGCTAACTCAAGCTCCAGTCTTGGCCCTTCCCGAGGGTAATGGAGACTTGGTAGTATACTCTGATGCTTCGGGTCAGGGGCTGGGGTGTGTGTTGATGCAATGCGAGAGAGTGATCGCGTATGCATCATGACAGTTGAAAGTTCACGAAGTCAGTTATCCGACTCATGATTTGGAACTTGCTGTTGTTGTGTTTGCATTGAAAATCTGGAGGCACTACCTTTACGGGGTGAAGTTTACCATATACTCTGATCACAAAAGTTTGAAGTACTTCTTCGAACAAAAGGAGTTGAATATGAGGCAGAGGCGATGGTTGGAACTTTTGAAGGACTACGATTGTGAAATCATATACCATCCTGGAAAGGCGGACGTGGTGGCTGACGCTCTAAGCCGAAAGGATGTGCCTGCTCCTATTAGAGTGAAAGCTTACCAGTTGGTGGTAACATCATATGTGATGAGGGAAATTAAAAAGGCTCAAGATGAAGCATTTAAAGAAGAAAACATAAAGAAGGAGAGAATGGTTGGCCAACAGGACAAGTTGGAATATAACACCCTTGGTGTTAGGACACGTTTTGGACGAAGATGGATACCTATGGGTGGGGAGCTTAGAACCAAAATATTAGATGAGGCTCATAAGTCTCGTTACTCTATCCATCCCGGTACGGACAAAATGTTACAAGATCTAAAGAAGGAATACTGGTGGCCTGGAATGTAACATGAAGTGACGAAATACGTAAGCAAGTGCTTGACTTGCTCACAGGTTAAGGCCGAACACCAGAAACCGTATGGGAATATTCAACCACTTGATATACCAGAATGGAAGTGGGATCACATTACCATGGACTTCATAACCAAGCTACCTCGCACAGCTAAAGTTCATGATACCATTTGAGTAATTGTGGACCTTTTAACCAAGAGTGCTCATTTCCTACCTATTCGTGAGATATTTTCGTCGGAAAGGCTAGCAGAAGTATTTATTAATGAAGTAGTAGCTCGGTATGGAATGCCTTTGACGATTGTATCCGACCGGGACACATTATTCACATCACGATTCTAGAAAAGATTTCATGAAGCGATGGGCACGAGACTCAATATCAGCACGACATACCACCCTCAGACGGATGGTCAGTCCGAAAGGACCATTCAAAGGTTGGAGGATATGCTCCGTGCTTGTATTATTGACTTCGGCGGTAGTTGGGACAACCATCTACCGTTAGCCGAATTTTCCTACAACAACAGTTATCACACAACGAAAGGCATGCCGCCTTACGAAATGTTGTATGGGAGAAGATGTACGACCCCAGTTTGTTGGGGTGAGATTGGACAGAAGGAATTAGGAAGTCTCGAATTCGTAAGAGAAACGTCAGAAAGGTTAGATCAAATCAAGGCACGGATGAAGGCCGCTCAAGATCGTCAGAAATCCTATGCGGATAAACGACGAAGGCCTATTGAGTTTAATATTGGGGACAGAGTAATGTTGAAAGTGTCACCCTAGAAGGGAATCATACGATCCAGAAAGAGAGGAAAGTTGAGTCCGAGGTTTGTCGGACCATTCCTGGTAATGGCTCGGGTTAGTGAAATCGCTTATCAGTTGGAGTTGCCTGACGAGTTAAGTGGGATTCATTCTACCTTCCATGTATCACACTTGCGAAAGTGTTTGACGGATGAATCAGCTCATGTACCACTTACCGACATCGAGGTCGACAACAACCTTAACTACATCGAAGAACCCGTGGCCATCCTAGACAGGAAGAAGAAACGTTTGCGTAACAAAGTTATCCAATTGGTTAAAGTCCAATGGAAGCATCGAAAGGGATCGGAGGCTACATGGGAAACAGAGGCGAAAATGAGGGAGTCGTACCCTCAACTATTTGACTTATGACAGGTTTCGGGGACGAAACCTATTGTAGGGGGTAGACTTGTAACATCCTAAAAATAAAACGAAAATTTTAATCACGGGTTAAACATGAGACGAGCCGAATAAACAAGCAAGGCACGATGGGCCGGGCCAGATGGGCCAGGCGTGCATGAGGGTGGCAAACAAGGGAAGTGAGCCCCTCCATAAATAGCATAAACCACCACCTTTTCTCTCGTTTGCAAGTTCTAGAGAGAGAAACTGTAGAGAGAGAAAGTTGGCGGATCGACCCGAGATTCAGGAAGCGTGTTACCACATAGCTTAGGAGCAAGACCTCAGAATCAGACGCTCGATTCAGGTAACGACTCGTTCCGAATCTGGGTTTTTGTTTAAAGTCGGGTTCCCGGGTATTTTTGGTAAAAAGGTTGGGTTTTTATTAACCAAAATAGAAAAGGATTATAGATCTGGAATCACGAGAGGAAAATACGCGTTTTGAACGTAAAAATTTTCAAACTTAACGAAACCGTTGATCCAGATCTGAATCCATGTAAAAACGGGTTGTTGGGATGAAGTTTGCGGTTTTGGTAAAGTTTACGGTAGGGTAAAGTTTGCGGATGGGTAAAGTTTGCGGTAGGGTGAATTTTGCGGATGGGTGAAGTTTGCGGTGTGGTTAAAGTATGCGGTTTGGGTGAAGTTTGCGGTTTGGGTAAAGTTTGCGGTTGGGAAAAGGTTCACGGTTAGAGTTATCGGGCTTCGTTCACGGGTAAACTCCTAAGAACTTTCCTTAAGCCGTATACTCCCATGCTCACGGGATTGAAGTGTGATGAGTTGTATGAGAAGCTAAAACTAGATCACATACGTACATGTTAGAAGAACCTTTAGATACCTTTGACCCAGTTTAGCTCAGGTGAGTTCTAGAGCCCTTATTTTAATGCTTTAAATTATATTTTGGGCTGTGTGCATACTTACGAAATGGTGTTTACGAAATGATGTTTACGAAATGGTGTTTACGGAATAATGTTTATGAAACGTGTTACGAAATGTTTTGTCAAAAGAAGTTTAAGAAGTGTTTACGAACGAAATGTTATTTAATAAAACATATGATGCTTTAACTGAAGTGAAGTAAGGGTTTTTACGAAAGTCACTAAAAGGAACGAATCTGCCATGGTTCCTTTGGGAATCGAAGTATGTATGTTATGTAAAGGCCTTACCTTTATAGGGGCCTTTGTGGCTGGCCAACGGTTGTACAACTGGGTGGGAAAGGGGTGACGACGGTCATCAATGGGATTACTGTGATCCTTGAAGTGGGTATCGTTCTCTGCGAGGGAACGGTGCTTGAAGTTTGGTACGTGCTATCCTTTGGGACGTCGTGCTTGAAGGGAATTCACGTTTATGTATGGTTACAAATGGTAAAGGTTACGATGGTTTACATCGGTGCGTGTGCTCTATTGAGCGTCATACTTGAAGTTTGAATTGACGGTTATGAGAAGGCGCATATTCGGTTTATTGTTGACTTATGTTTTATGTTTATGTTATTGCATTATTTACGTACGTTTTTATTAAATGAAGTTTGAAATTATGTTTTTGGTAAAATGTTTAAATTTAATGTTTTACGTAAAGCTAGAACTCAACAGCATAGCTGACTTTTAGTATGCACATTCAGGTTAAGGACGGGTATGAAGGTTGAACGGTGATGCTTGGATGGCGAAAAGAGTTACCTGGTTGTTCATGAAGATTGACATCCCGTTATGAGTTGTTCATGTTATATATATATATTTAAACAATATTTACGCTTCCGCATATTTGACTATGTTGATGTTATGTTTGAATGAAGTTTTTCCGCTGCGTTAATTGATATTTAAGTTTAAGAACTGTTTGTGAATTAGTAAATCCAACGAGTGAGATCTTCGGGTTTGGGGCCTTACAAGTAGAGAAATAAATGGAAATATTTAATTATTTATTATTAGATTACAAATAATTAAAATTAAATTAGTTTATTAATTAAGTATTGGTACTTGAGAATTAATTTAACGAGGATCAATAATTATCAAAGTGTTTGATAATTAGAAATTGGGTTTGACTAGATAAGTTATTAATATGATTAATAATTATCTAGTAATTAAATATATTTAATTAATAACTATATGATAATTATTAAACCTAAATTGCTCCCTAAGTTTGTATTTTAGCAAAAATAGGGAGTTAAGGATGGAAAGCAAATACAACACAAAAAAGGAAATTAAAACCCTCAGCCACCCTCACCCGTCGTTCGCTGCCGATGTTTGCGTTGCGGGTCACCATCGATAGGGAAACACAACCGGTTAGACCGGGTTTGTGTGTAGTTCGGGTGTTTGGAAGAACCCGAAGGAGTTCATTTGTTCAGGTTTTGTGTTACTAGAACTAGAGACTGAGTTCGTTGTTTCGTGGTGCTACTATTTGGTTTTGCTATTTACTTCTCAGAAGGTATAACCCTAAACCTAACTATGGTTGTTTTGTTTCTTTTATGTTTGTATTTGGACTCCTGGTGAGCAGTCTAGGGTTTGACCTAGATTGGTTCGTATAAATATTTTCCGCCGTGTTTACTACAAAATTGTTTTTAAACCATTTTACGAATTCTAACAATGATATCAGAGCCACTTTTGCAAACTAATAGAACAATAGTTTATAATTGCAATTATGTTTTATTTTGTCAGAACTATTGTTTAACAAAAAATTGGATCCTTTTCATTTCTGTTAAATATTGTGTTGTCTTTGTAAATCAAGCCTTTAACCCATGGTTGTGTTGATTTTGTGATTTTGGTATTTTTCAATTATCTTGTAATTTTTGATGTTTTGGAAGCCCTCTTGTAATAGACTAGGTTGTATTTCAATTTATTGTAATTATAGTTGAATCCAAACCAAATTAAGACAAGATTGGAATTAAAGACCAAGAAACTAAGAAGACCCGGAGACAAAGATGTGGATCTTGAAGCAAGTGGGAGCTTTACAAGAACCAAGAGTAGTGTCTTGTTAATATTGTCCCATTTGATCTATTTGGTCTTGCTATTGGCTCTAGCATCTAGCAAAACCAAATACTCAAAGGGTTGACATCAAAAGTCTCAAACAAGGCTTCGTTCGGTTTGGTTCATGAACCATTCGTGAACAAATCCATTTCCTTAATGAACAAACACGCACATAAAATTTTGTTCGATTAGTGTTTGTGATGCGTTCATGAACAAGTTAAATGCTAAATGAACGAACACGAACAATGCTTCGTTCGGTTCGCTTTGTTTAGATTAGTTATCCTGACTATAATTCACGTAGGGACGTTAAAATAATAATTTAAGAAGTATACAATTAAGTAGTGCGATTCTTTATTAAAAAGAAAAATATAATTCTCCCGACGATAATTCACGTAGGGACGTTAAAATAATAATTTTATATAATAAGTATGCACGATTCTATATTAAAAAAATATATCGGGACAAAACGTGGTAATAAAATATAACACTCGAGGCATGATTGATGTTACAGAAACCAAATATTATATAATTCAATACAATAAAGACAAAGTTTGCCTACGTCATTCAATTCTGTTAGATTTTTATCTTATAGAAAACATCTTTGCGAGTTAAAAATAAATTAATATAAAATTTTAACTTTACTAATTACAACAAATCAGTAATGGTCTCTATTTTTGAGTTCTTGTTAAGCATTTGATTGCTTACATGGATGTTATTCATCTTAAACTATTAAGCTCTACATAGATGTTATTCATGTGTAACTATAAAACTCTATCACATGTTTGGTATTAAACAATATTTGCAATTATATATATATATATATATATATATATATATATATAGGGGAAGTATCAATAAAAAAGTCATTATTCATGAGAAAATCAAAAAAACTATTTATTAAAGGTAAAAAAATAATGAAAAAATCATAACTCAAAATCTAAATCAAAAACTAGAAAACCGCTTCGGAGACCTTTTTCCACACATCGTCCTCTTTCAAAAAAATAATAAAATAAAAATTCAGCGTTTTGCTACATATGTGTAGCAGAGTTAGCTTTTAGGTGTACTAAACATATGTAGTACCTTTAGTTTTTTTGGGTTTAGTTTAGGTTTTTTTTTTGTGGGGGTTTTAGGTTTTTGGGGGGTGGGTGGGGGGTTTAGGTTTTTGAGGGGTGGGGTGGGTTTAGGTTTTTGGATGGGGATGGGGTGGGGGGTTTAGGTTTTTTGGTGGGGGTTAGGTTTTTGGTGTACTACACATATTTAGTACATTTAATGAAGAGTTTTTTGGTTTTCTCATGAAAGTGAGTTTTCTAGTGAACTCAACCCTATATATATATATATATATATATGGGATGGTTCCCCTAAGAAGTGGAATTTGGTTAAGAAGCCTAATAAGCAATCTCATTCATTCAATTGGATGATCAAGACTATAGATTTAATTGCAGGAAAAATAAGTGATGAATGAGCATTCTTGAAAAACCCATAATTGTTGACTTTTTTCAAACACCCCCACTTTTTTTAAACGTACATAACTTTTTCATACGACCTTATTTATTTAAAAAAGTTACACCATAAAATCGAGCGTTTTTTTACCTTTAATTCGAGTATAGTATTGCTATATTTTTTTGTAAAAACAAAATCGACACTTAATGAAATTGTGCTACTTTATGTAAATGTGCTGGTTACTAGTAAAACAGCACAATTAACTGTGCTGCATTGTAAAACAACACAAGTAACTGTAATGCTTTATCATAAAACAACACCAAACATAACAATTAATTGTGATGTTTTACTATAAAACAACACCAAAACAACACGATTAATTGTGTAACTTGCTCTTCTTAGCTAACCAAGCACAAACAAAACTAGTATATTAAACCAACACAAAACAACATTTTGATGCATAAGCTTTTTGTTGCCTACCACCGAACCTTTTGTTGGTGTATGGAGCTTTAAATTTTTATTTTTAAAGAATGCTACCAAATTAGGCACATAATAATGTAAGGCCCCAAACCCGGGAGGCCTCACTTGTTGGATTTACTCATTCACAAACAGTTCTTAAACATGAATATCAAAAACGCAGCGAAAAATTTCATTCAAACATAACATCATCATTGTTCATACATGCGGAAGCGTAAACATTGTTTAAAACATAAATACATCACAACTAAACATAACGAGATGCCAGTCTTCATGATTAACCGGGTAACTCTTCTCGCCTGCCAAGCATCACCGTCCATCATCCATACCTGCCTTAACCTGAATATGCATACTAAAAAGTCAGCTACGCTGGTGAGTTCTAGTTTTAACATAAAACCTTAACTTCAAATAATTTTCCAAAAACATAACTTCATACTTCATTTAATAAAAATCATACGTAAAATAAGGCAATAACAAAACATAACATCATAAACATAAGTCAACGAACATATCGAATCTGCGCCTTCTCGTAACCGTCAAATCCATACGTTACATACTGGTTGAATGAACTAAGGATCACCACCACTAGGCCCATCATCACCGTACTGTCCTTCGGGTGAGGAACTCCTAGGGCCCGATACTTAGGTCATCCAACCCTTCAAGCACGGCGTCCCAAAGGATAGCGCGTACCAAACTTCAAGCACTGCACCCCGTAGGGCGCAAGTACCAAACTTCAAGCACTGCACCCCGTAGGGCGCAAGTACCAAACTTCAAGCACGACTACCCCGTAAGGTAAATCGTACCAAACTTCAAGGATCACGATAATCCCCTTGACGACCGTCATCGCCCCAGTTTTACAACAGTTGGCCAGCCACAAAGGCCCCTAAAAGGTAAAGGCCCATAACATACTTCCCATCCCTTAACCTTCATTCCCTAAGGAATATTGGCAGATTCGTTCGTTTGTGACTTTCATAAACCTTCGCTTCTTTTACTTCAAAAACTTCATTTAAAGCATTCGTCTGTTTTATTAAAAACATTCATTCATTCATTAACACACTTCATAAACTTCTTTTGGCAAAATATTTCATAAACACTTTCTTCATAACCTTTCCTTCTAAAACATCACTCATAAACATCATTTTATAAAACGTTACATACAACTTTCATAAACATCGTTTTATAAAATCGTTACATCGTTACGTATGCACACCAGCCCAAAAACATTATTAAAACATTTAAAAGAGGGCTTCTAGAACTCACCGGATAAGTAGTTTCTGAAATACTCTTAGCTGGCTACTGCGCGTCACTAATGTCACGCACGATCTGTTATAATAAAGCCATACGTGTAAGGTAGTGCTCCTAGATGACACTAGACATCCCTATGCTTAAACCTTGTAGTTTCGATGGATTTGCACCTATCGAAACTAGGTAGTTTCGATGGGTCTGCACATATCGAAACTAGGTAGTTTCGATGGACCTGCACATATCGAAACTAGTAGTTTCGATGGACCTGCACATATCGAAACTTTTAGTTTCGATGGACCTGCACATATCGAAACTTTTAGTTTCGATGGACCTGCACAGATTGTCTTCCCAAAAACCCGAAGCTTTTGCATGCGAGTCTGATCGAGTCAGTATCTCAACTTTTCTTAGATCAAAACGTTCGGTTTTCATTCTAGATGTTATACCTAAGCTCATTTTCAAGTTCCATCCGCAAAATCGTTGCCTTTTTAGCCAAAACCCGAAAATCCCAAAAACGAACAAAAACTCAGATTTAGACAAGATTATTACCTGTATCGAGATTCTGATCCGGAGGTTCTTCTCACGAGCTTAGCAGTAACGTGCTCCCTCAATTCCGGGATGATCCGTCAACCTTCTCTCTCTAGACCCGAGCTCTCCTTTCTCTCTCTAGAAGTTGCGTGAGTGGGGAATGAGCAGAGAAGAGGGCTGCCCTGCCTCTTATGTACCTGGGCTTCCCTCGGCCCATTGAAGCCGAGCCCAAGCCCGCTCCCTTTTGTTTAAATATTCCGACTAAATCACCGGTCTTGCTATATTTATTCGTTTTATTATTTTTGGGATGTTACAAGTCTACCCCCCTTACAATAGGTTTCGTCCCCGAAACCTATCATAAGTCAAATAGTTGAGGGTACGACTCCCTCATTTCTGTCTCCGTTTCCCAAGTGGCTTCCGATCCCTTTCGATGTTTCCATTGGACTTTAACCAATTGGATAACTTTATTACGTAAACGTCTCTCCTTTCGATCTAGGATGGCCACATGTTCTTCGATGTAGTTCAGGCTATTGTCGACCTCGATGTCAGTAAGTGGTACGTGAGCCGATTCATCCGCCAAACACTTTCGCAAGTGTGATACATGGAAGGTAGGATGAATTCCACTTAACTCATCAGGCAACTCTAACCGATAAGCGACTTCACCAACCCGTGCCATTATCCTGAACGGTCCGACAAACCTCGGACTTAACTTTCCTCTCTTCCTGAATCGTATGATTCCCTTCCAGGGTGACACTTTCAACATTACTCTGTCCCCAACATCAAACTCAATAGGCCTTCGTCGTTTATCCGCGTAGGATTTTTGACGATCTTGTGCGGCCTTCATCCGTGCTTTGATTTGATCAAACCTTTCCGACGTTTCTTTTATGACTTCAAGACTTCCTAATTCCTTTTGTCCAATCTCACCCCAACAAACCGGGGTTCTACATCTTCTCCCATACAACATTTCTTAAGGCGGCATGCCTATCGTCGTGTGATGACTATTGTTGTAGGAGAATTCGGCTAATGGCAGATGACTGTCCCAACTGCCGCCAAAATCGATAATACAAGCACGAAGCATATCCTCCAATGTCTGAATGGTCCTTTCGGACTGACCATCCGTTTGCGGGTGGTACGCCGTACTGATATTAAGTCTCATGCCCATCGCCTCGTGAAATCTTTTCCAGAACCTCGATGTGAATCGTGTGTCCCGGTCGGATACTATCGTCAAAGGCATCCCATGCCGTGCTACTACTTCGTTAATAAATACTTCCGCTAACCTTTCCGACGAGAACGTCTCGCGAATAGGTAGGAAATGAGCACTCTTTGTTAATCGGTCCACAATTACCCAGATGGTGTCATGACCTTTAGCTGTGCGAGGTAGCTTGGTTATGAAGTCCATGGTAATGTGTTCCCACTTCCATTCCGGTATATCAAGTGGTTGAATCTTTCCATACGGTTTCTGATGCTCGGCCTTTACTTGCGAGCAAGTCAAGCACTTGCTTACATACTTCGTCACATCACGTTTCATTCCAGGCCACCAGTATTCCCTTCTCAGATCTTGGTACATTTTATTGGTACCGGGATGGATAGAGTAACGAGACTTATGAGCCTCATCCAAGATTTTGGTCCTAAGTTCGCCACCCATAGGTATCCATATCCGTCCAAAACGTGTCCTAACACCAAGGGTGTTATATTCCAACTTGTCCTGTTGGCCAACCATCCTTTCCTTCTTTATGTTTTCTTCTTTAAGTGCCTCATCTTGAGCCTTTACGATTTCCCTCATCACATCCGATGTCACCACCAACTGGCAAGCTTTCACTCTAATAGGAGTAGGCACATCCTTTCGGCTTAGAGCGTCAGCCACCACGTTTGCCTTTCCAGGATGGTATATTATGTCACAGTCATAGTCTTTCAATAGTTCCAACCATCGCCTCTGCCTCATATTAAGTTCCTTCTGTTCGAAGAAGTACTTCAAACTTTTGTGGTCGGAGTAAATAGTGAACTTCACCCCGTAAAGGTAGTGCCTCCAAATTTTCAATGCGAATACGACAGCAGCAAGTTCCAAATCGTGAGTCGGATAATTAGCTTCGTGAATCTTCAACTGCCGCGACGCATACGCGATCACTCTCCCGCGTTGCATCAACACGCATCCCAATCCCTGACCCGAAGCGTCAGAGTATACCACTAGGTCTTCGTTGCCCTCTGGAAGGGCCAAGACTGGAGCTTGGGTTAGTTTCTTCTTCAATTCCTTAAACGCCTCATCCTGGGCCGAACCCCATTCATACTTTACCTCTTTCCGAGTCAACTTTGTCAACGGCGAAGCTATTTTCGAGAAATCCTGGATGAATCTCCGATAGTAGCCTGCCAATCCCAAGAAACTGCGGATTTCAGTTGGCGTCTTAAGAATATTCCATTCCTTTACCGTCACTATCTTTGCTGGGTCAACCATAATGCCGTTCGGGTTAATGACGTGACCTAGGAATTGGACTTCTCTAAGCCAGAACGCACATTTGGAGAACTTAGCATACAACTTTTCCTTCTTCAGAGCTTCCAATACTTCCTTCAAGTGACACGCGTGATCACCCTCATTCTTGGAGTAGATGAGGATATCATCGATGAACACGATCACCGATCGATCCAGCATTGGTCGACAAACTCTATTCATCAAATCCATGAACGCTGCAGGGGCGTTCGTCAATCCAAAAGACGTTACGCGAAACTCAAAATGTCCATAACGTGTGCGAAATGCAGTTTTCGGTATGTCTTCTTCCCTTACCTTCAACTGATGATACCCGGACCGAAGGTCGATTTTTGAGAACCAACTTGCGCCTTGCAATTGATCGAACAGGTCGTCGATCCTTGGTAATGGGTACTTGTTCTTTACCGTTCGTTTGTTCAACTCGCGATAATCGATACACATTCTCATCGAACCGTCTTTCTTTTTCACAAACAACACCGGAGCGCCCCACGGCGAGATGCTCGGTTGGATAAATCCTTTCTCAAGTAACTCGTCTAGTTGGACCATAAGTTCCTTCATTTCCACTGGTGCTAGTCGATATGGAGCCTTAGCCACGGGCTGGGCATCTGGTACTAAGTCAATTCGGAACTCAATTTCTCTATCGGGTGGTATCCCAGGCAAATCCTCTGGAAACACCTCCGGGTACTCGCGTACCACGGGTACATCGTCTAGTTCCTTCACTTCCTTACACTTGTCAATTACGTACACTAGACAAGCCTCGCATCCGCGCCTCAAGTAATTTGTTGCCTTAATCATCGAGATGACGTTTGGCATCGGGGCGTCACGATCTCCAAAGACCTCGACTTTGCTACCATCCGGAGCCTTGAGTTGGATTATCTTTCGTTTACAAATGATTTGTGCTTCGTTGGCAGTTAACCAATCCATACTCAACACAACATCAAACCCTTCCAAAATCATAACGAACAATCTGACAGGGAATCTATGACCTTCTATCTTTATCGTGGAGTTGTCAACTACATCGGTTACTCTTGCAGTCCTACCCTCAGCGGTTTCTACGCTAAAGGCCATTTCTAACTTACTGACATTGTACTTCACGCGTTTACAAAAAGTCGCAGATATAAAACTCTTACTGGCACCCGAATCAAATAACACAGAAACAAAAGTGTTGTCAAGGATGAACGTACCTGACGCCACATCAGGGTCCTTCCTAGCCTGATCCTGCGTCAGTGCGTACGCCCGCGTCTTCGCACGAGATCCCTCTCCCTTCTTTTCCGGGCCCTTTCCCTTCCCGGTTTCCCCCATCCTGGGCTTGGTGCACTCCCGACTCATATGACCATTCTCCCCACAATTGTAGCATTTGTAGCCTTGCGGGCATTCACGTGAGTAATGTCCGGTCTTGCCGCATTTAAAGCACAGATTCGATCCTAACCGACATTCACCCGCGTGTCTTACCCCACATTTCCCACAGACTGTCATCTCGCCTACCCTGGCATGCTTGTCCCGAGCCCCAAACAACTTCCCACCCGATCGTTTAGCGGGAAAACTCAACTTCTTCTTAGGCTCTTCAATGGCGACAACATTCAGCGCCAGATCATCAAATACCACGCCGCTCAGTTCTACTACCGAATCATAGGTAGTAGGGGCGTTTGCCTTAACATAGGTGCGGACCTGGTCCGGCAACCCTTGAATATAGCAGGCAATCTTTCTCTCTTCAGTAGTGACAAGGTGTGGCACCAGACGTGCCAGTTCATTGAATCGGGTTGTATATTGCCGGTGCGTCATGTTCCCGGACTTCAAACCCAGAAATTCCCTCTCTACCTTCTCAATCTCGTTCCTTGGGCAGAAATTCTTGATCACCAAAGTTTTCAAGTCAGCCCACATCATCGCATCCACAATCTCACTCCCTTTTGCCTGACGTACACCTTCCCACCAATGGGATGCTTCCTCCCTCAAGGAGTTAGCAGCATATTTCACAACTTGATCCGCTCGGCATTCGCTGAGACGGATGGCAGCCTCCATACGGATTATCCAGTCAAACGTAGCTACCGCGTCTTTCTTTCCTGTCAGGACTGGTTGGTCACATGCCTTGAAGGACTTATAGTCGCATCCGCGAGCAGGCGGTGCGTTGATTGCCTCAGTGTTCGGGGTATCAACCGTCGGGTTAGACCCACCTTCCCCATTGACCTGCTTCAATGCTTCTGCCAACAGACCTGGCAGAGAAGTCTTCATCAATTCTGTGAACTCTCGAGCTATAGCTGCTCTCACTTCTGGTTCAAAAGTGAAAGGTTGTTCTTCTACCAGTGTCTGTTCAGTTCCATGCACACTAACCGCTGGTTCAGTGTGAACACTTCCTTCTTCACTATTCTCTTGGCGCGCAGGGATCCTGCCACGTCCACCATTTCGACCGCCGGTACGACCACCGGTACGGCCACCACGCCTTCCGTTTCCTCTCCTTGCCATTTCGTTCTATAAGACAAGAAATCCAATGTCATCACGCTAGTTAACAAATAAAATTCAACAAGTACTGTAAGATGTTAATATACACTGGCCATCTGCAATTAACCATTACACTACCTTTCGATTTCTATTTGACCACCTTTGTGATTCCATCAGAACACAAGTCCTTTCCTAACCCTTCCTAAGGCATACTACATACACATACTCTACTTTTCATACCTGATGCTGTGGCTCGAGTTACCCGTACTGGCATCCGCTTTCGGTCCCATTCACAGTTTAAGTTCAGACACTGGGGGTGTCCGAATCTCTCAAACTATTGCTCTGATACCAACTTGTAAGGCCCCAAACCCGGGAGGCCTCACTTGTTGGATTTACTCATTCACAAACAGTTCTTAAACATGAATATCAAAAACGAAGGGAAAATTTCATTCAAACATAACATCATCATTGTTCATACATGCGGAAGCGTAAACATTGTTTAAAACATAAATACATCACAACTAAACATAACGAGATGCCAGTCTTCCTGATTAACCGGGTAACTCTTCTCGCCTGCCAAGCATCACCGTCCATCATCCATACCTGCCTTAACCTAAATGTGCATACTAAAAAGTCAGCTACGCTGGTGAGTTCTAGTTTTAACATAAAACGTTAACTTCAAATAATTTGCCAAAAACATAACTTCATACTTCATTTAATAAAAAGCGTACGTAAAATAATGCAATAACAAAACATAACATCATAAACATAAGTCAACGAACATATCGAATCTGCGCCTTCTCGTAACCGTCAAATCCATACGTTACATACTGGTTGAATGAACTAAGGATCACCACCACTAGGCCCATCATCACCGTACTGTCCTTCGGGTGAGGAACTCCTAGGGCCCGATACTTAGGTCATCCAACCCTTCAAGCACGGCGTCCCAAAGGATAGCGCGTACCAAACTTCAAGCACTGCACCCCGTAGGGCGCAAGTACCAAACTTCAAGCACTGCACCCCGTAGGGCGCAAGTACCAAACTTCAAGCACGACTACCCCGTAAGGTAAATCGTACCAAACTTCAAGGATCACGATAATCCCCTTGACGACCGTCATCGCCCCAGTTTTACAACAGTTGGCCAGCCACAAAGGCCCCTAAAAGGTAAAGGCCCATAACATACTTCCCATCCCTTAACCTTCATTCCCTAAGGAATATTGGCAGATTCGTTCGTTTGTGACTTTCATAAACCTTCGCTTCTTTTACTTCAAAAACTTCAGTTAAAGCATTCGTACGTTTTATTAAAAACATTCATTCATTCATTAACACACTTCATAAACTTCTTTTGGCAAAATATTTCATAAACACTTCCTTCATAACCTTTCCTTCTAAAACATCACTCATAAACATCATTTTATAAAACGTTACATACAACCTTCATAAACATCGTTTTATAAAATCGTTACATCGTTACGTATGCACACCAGCCCAAAAACATTATTAAAACATTTAAAAGAGGGCTTCTAGAACTCACCGGATAAGTAGTTTCTGAAATACTCTTAGCTGGCTACTGCGCGTCACTAATGTCACTCACGATCTGTTATAATAAAGCCATACGTGTAAGGTAGTGCTCCTAGATGACACTAGACATCCCTATGCTTAAACCTTGTAGTTTCGATGGATTTGCACCTATCGAAACTAGGTAGTTTCGATGGGTCTGCACATATCGAAACTAGGTAGTTTCGATGGACCTGCACATATCGAAACTAGTAGTTTCGATGGACCTGCACATATCGAAACTTGTAGTTTCGATGGACCTGCACATATCGAAACTTGTAGTTTCGATGGACCTGCACATATCGAAACTTGTAGTTTCGATGGACCTGCACAGACTGTCTTCCCAAAAACCCGAAGCTTTTGCATGCGAGTCTGATCGAGTCAGTATCTCAACTTTTCTTAGATCAAAACGTTCGGTTTTCATTCTAGATATTATACCTAAGCTCATTTTCAAGTTCCATCCGCAAAATCGTTGCCTTTTTAGCCAAAACCCGAAAATCCTAAAAACGAACAAAAACTCAGATTTAGGCAAGATTATTACCTGTATCGAGATTCTGATCCGGAGGTTCTTCTCACGAGCTTAGCGGTAACGTGCTCCCTCAATTCCGGGATGATCCGTCAACCTTCTCTCTCTAGACCCGAGCTCTCCTTTCTCTCTCTAGAAGTTGCGTGAGTGGGGAATGAGCAGAGAAGAGGGCTGCCCTGCCTCTTATGTACCTGGGCTTCCCTCGGCCCATTGAAGCCGAGCCCAAGCCCGCTCCCTTTTGTTTAAATATTCCGACTAAATCACCGGTCTCGCTATATTTATTCGTTTTATTATTTTTGGGATGTTACAAATAATTGACTAAAAGTAGCACAAATTAAATAAACCAACACATTTACGTAAATTGTGCTGTTTTACCAGAAACCAGCAAATTTTTAATGTGCTAAATTGTGCTGTTTTACCAGAAACCAGCACATTTACGTAAAGTAGCACAATTTCATTAAGTGTCGATTTTGTTTTTACAAAAAAAATATAGCAATACTATACTCAAATTAAAGATAAAAAAACGCTCGATTTTATGGTGTAATTTTTTACAAAAAATAATGTCCTGTGAAAAAGTTATGAACGTTTAAAAAAAGTGAAGGAAGTTGAAAAAAGTCAAAAAAGTGACTATTACTTAAATACCCTTCTACCCCTTATTTTTCCTACACTTAAATCTCTACCCTTGATCATCCAATTGAATGGATTAGATTGCTTCTTAGGCTTTTTAGTCGAATTACATTTTTTATTTGAACCATCCCATATATATATATATATATATATATATTATGAATAGTATTTTTCTTGTTTTTTTTACTAACTAATTCTTATTATTTAAACTATTCAAACAACTCTAATAAGCATGTTATTACTTGGTTCGGTGGTTAAGACTTTGCGAACTCACCCAGTTAATTATCATGTGTTCGAATCTCCCCCATGATAAACTGTCATTCGAGTGTAAAAACCTATTTAACATAGATAACTAGGATAAGCAAGGTATCGTATCCACGAGAAGTACTTAGTATTATAAACTCCGTTTGACTTATTATACTAAAGCTAAGTAACTTAACTGAATTTTGAGAGTAGGTTGATGGTTAAACAACATAAACTTAAATTAACTGAAATTCACTTGATTAAAAGCTAATTTTACACAAGTTTCAAGTGGTGAAGCATAATGTATACACTAGTACAAAAGCTTTCTTTTGAGGCGGTTAGAATTAATTTTTGGGGCGGTTTATACCCCCAACCGCCTCAAAAACCAGTTATATTAATGAATAGATTTTTTTTTGAAAGGCAGATTTAATAAAAGGCTAGAGAGAACTAGCACAAAAAAGGACAACAAAACCGAAAAAGAACAGACAGAAGAAACAAACAAGAAAGCAGAAAACAAAAAATAATTACAGATCCAACCACTTCAAAATTGAAAAGAACACCAAGTCTCCCAATCTGAGACCCCAGCCACCTTCCTGTTCTCCGCCCACAAGTAACTTACGCATTTGAGGTCCTCACAAAGCCTTCTAAGGGAAGCTTTTTTTCCCATCAAAGACCACCTTGTTTCTTAACTTCCACGTACACCAAAGTGCAGCAAGAATAACTACCTGGAATGCTTTATTCTTTTTAGAGTTCACCAAGGAGGTTTTGTGCAGCTCCGGTATGTCCCTAACCGAGAACACGAAGATGGGTGGGGTTACGCACCAAGAGCTGATGAAGCCCCACAACATTGTAGCGTAGAAGAAGGAAATAAACAAGTGTTCTACCGACTCCACATGTTCAGAACAAAGAGGACAGTTATCAGACATTAAACTAACCATTCTCCTTGATAAAGCTTGTCGAGTGACGATCCTATCAAGTTCTGCACGCCAAGCAAAGATGTTAACTTTTAACGGAACGACGATGCACCAATTTAAAACAAAAGCGTCAGCTGTGTTTTGGGGTGGTTGATATTTTGGGGGCGGTTCCAGTTTGTTTTTTTGGGGTGGTGCAATCCATTTTTTCAACTAACCTGGCATAAAAAACTATCCTATCTTATTCCAATTTCGAAGAGCATAAAATTATTCAAGTCAAATCCGAAAATACTTCAAATTTGAGTTAATTCAGTTATTTTAAAATTTGAATTATACTTATTTATTTAACACTAGGTTAGAAACTTCGTGTATTACACGGGTTGAATAAATGTAATGTTATATACTTACTAGTAAACATTTACATATTAAATATTACATAGTTTTTAATACAAATTTTAGAAATGTTATATATTTATTTTTTTAAAATGTAATATAAAAATAATGAAAGAAATGTCCAATTTAAAAAAAAAATATTTTATGAACAAGCCTAATTTTTTAAATAAAAAACGTTTTAAATAGAAGAAAGAGGCGGGAAACAAAAAATTATAAAAAAACAATTAAAGAAAATTCGTATAATTAATAGGAGAGAGATGCGGGAAAAAAGGATGATAATGCATATGAGAGTGACAAGTGTCTCATCAAAACTTTTATTTATAATATAGTATAGATATAGATTTAAACGTACTTTAAGTAACATATTGAAACGTAATTTTTTTTTTCAATCAACCTCTACTCTAACTCTCTCTCATTTCCAACAATTTTATTGAAGAGCCTCATTCAATCCAAGAACTTCATCCAATCCACATTTCCATCTCCAAAAATCTCAAAAGTATTTAAGGTTAGTCAATAAACTCATAATTTTTTTAAGGATTTTTCTAACTACATTATACTCTATTTTCCAATTACACCCTACTCTATTATATACATTAACTAGCTTAGAACCCGTGTAATACACACGGGGTGAAGAATATCAATACATAAGATTCTTAAATCTTTATGTATATATTTACAGGTGTAAAAATGTATACTAAGGATAGAAAACAAAATTCAAAATATGTAAAAATTAATATATAATTGGCTTTCGAAAAAACGTTAATTACTATATAATGTAATTTGATTTTCATTTACTATTTGATTTAAAATAAAAGTTACACAATTAGATTTCAAAGTTTCTTATAATAAGAGATAATTTAAAATAAATGTGTTTTATTAGTATAATTAGTATTTCTTTTAAAAATATATTATTATTAAAAGATAGAGATATATTTAATAATAGAGAGAGACGGGAAAAAATGATGAGAATGAATATGGAGACGACACGTAACATGAAAAACATTTATTTATTATATAGTATAGATTAGATTTGATTACAACCACATCA
Organism: Smallanthus sonchifolius; assembly: GCA_023525975.1. Classification (NCBI taxonomy): domain Eukaryota; kingdom Viridiplantae; phylum Streptophyta; class Magnoliopsida; order Asterales; family Asteraceae; genus Smallanthus; species Smallanthus sonchifolius. The sequence continues at coordinate 89,208,621 of CM042032.1, read as the reverse complement.
AATAAAGTTTAAAAGGTCCTTCATTTATTTAAATGCTAATTTATGATCAGGAAGGTTTGATAATGTGTTAAAATGGATACAAATCTAAATAACAATTTGTAGGTTTGATAATATATTTTTCACGTTTTTAAACGATTGAAAGTAGCCATCTTTTGCTAAACTATTTATTACTCGTTTGCTAGAAAACAAATAATTATGCAACAAAAATAGTCACTATATTATAATTACTAAATATTCAAACTTAAAATTTAATAATCACAAATTTATTTATTTTTTACGTTATTAGAATATATATATTAGTATACAGTATTGATTTTATTTTTATTTAATTTTATTATTTATTTGTTTAACATTTATTTATTAAAGATTTAGTATTTTCTTTATTTTGTATTTATGTTTGTATGCATATTCAATTAGGATAACCCTTTAGAAAATACTCGTCCGAAATTTATCTAACATAGATAAATTTCGGATTGTCCCCGTTCGGGACTGTTTTTTGAATATTCTATCTCATTTAGGGTATGTATACATTTTAATGAGTTGACGTTAAGAAAAAATTAGTTGCTATTTCTCCTTACTCTTACGAGTTTGCGGCTTACACGCATACTTGGGGAGTTAAGGGGAAATGCTGCCGATTTTTTCTTAAATAGTCAACTCGTTAAAATGTATACATATGAGATAGAATATTCAAAAAGTGGGTTAGGATCCACCGCCTTAGAGCGCCGATTTACATCATATACATTTTTTTCTTTGTTTGTTTTAATTTTCAGATGGACCGTAAAGTCTGGATGTACGAAACTGCATGTACTAACTCAACATATATTAATGGAGTTCAAAGTTTTCTTAAGGTTGCCGTAGCTAACCGAGTGAATGTGGGAGATCAAAAGATTTGGTGTCCTTATATGAGTTGTGAAAATTTTCAAAGATTCGATAATATCAAAGATATAGAGTTTCATTTGATGAAACATGGTTTTATGCTTGGATACACTTGTTGGTCCCTGCATGGGGAATCATTTGCTGATCATGGCACATCATGGATTAATTTAGCAAATGTGGATAATGAAAATTTGAATGACGTCAATGACTATTTAAATGATGGTTATGACAATTTAAATGGCATGTTTTTAGAGACTAATGTTGGTGATTATCAAGAAAAATTAAAACAACTATTTGATGATTCAGAAATACCTTTATATACCGGTTGTGAGAAATTTTTGAAACTTGGTGTTGTGTTAAAGTTGTTTAACTTAAAGTCAAATTACGGATGGAGTGATAAAAGTTTCACAAATCTATTAGTGGTTATACATGACATGCTTCCGGAAGGTAATGAGTTACCAGTTTCGTTATATCAAGCCAAAAAGTTGATGTGCCCGATGGGATTGGAAGTTAAAAGAATACATGCATGTCGAAATGATTGTATGTTGTATAGAAATGAGTTCAAAAATGATCATAAATGTTTTATTTGTGGCGCATCGAGGTATAAGCGTAAAACTGAAACAGATGAAGTTGACGATGATGTGAAGAAAAATGGACCACCGGCTAAATTGTTGTGGTATTTCCCAATTATACCAAGGCTAAATCGATTATTTTCAAACTAGAAAGAAGCAAAGTTATTACGTTGGCATTCACATGACCGTATAAGAGATGGAAAATTAAGACATGTAGCGGATTCACCTCAGTGGAGAAATATTGATAATATGTATCCAGAATTTAGTAAGGAGATTAGAAACATACGGTTTGGACTTAGTTCAGATGGAATCAACCCTTTCGTAAATATGAGTAGTCGACATAGTACATGGCCGGTTCTTCTATGCATCTACAATCTTCCCCCGTGGTTATACATGAAACGTAAATACATAATGATGTCGTTGTTGATTTCGGGTCCTAAACAACCTGGTAATAAGATTGATGTTTATTTGTCTCCTTTGATTGATGACATGAAAACTCTATGGAGTACAGGTGTAGACGTGTATGATGCATATAACAAAGAATATTTTAAATTGCGGGCCATGATTTTTTGCACTATAAGTGATTTTCCAGCATACCGTAACTTGTCGGGATACAGTACGAAAGGTAAGCTAGCTTGTCCTGTTTGTGAAGATGATACGAGTTCAATGTGGTTAAATAATTGCAAAAAAACCGTATACATGCGACATCGAAGATTCCTTGAGCCTGGTCACAATTATCGTAGGAAAAAAAAGGAGTTTGACGGCAATACTGAGCACGGAACGGTAAGGAAATGATTTGATGCATTTTCTTGAGTTGAAAATCTAGAAACCGTGTTGGGAAAACGAACTCGTGATGAAAAAGGAAACATTTGGAGAAAAAGGAAACATTTGGAAAAAAAGGTCAATCTTTTGGGATTTATCTTACTAGAAGCATTTACAATTTAGACATTGCCTAGATGTTATGCATATCGAGAAAAATGTATTTGATAGCTTGCTGGGCTTATTGTTAAACATTCAAGGAAAAACTAAAGATGGGATTAATGTCCGTAAAGACATGGAAGAAATGGGAATATGAAAATAGCTTGCTCCTATTCCAGTGGCCAAGGGTTTTTACCTACCACATGTGTGCTATACTATGTCAAAAGATGAAAAAACAAAGTTTTGTAAATGTTTATATGGTATTAAAGTTCCATCTAGCTATTATGCAAATATTAAAAGGTTGGTATCGATGAAATACTATAAATTGCTTGGTGATTGTCATGTTTTGATGACACATGATTTCTATTGCAGTCCGCGGATTGTTACCGGATAACATCCAACATACAATTACAAAACTTTGTTTGTTTTTTAACATGATTCACCCGAAAGTTGTTGATCCCGAGTCACCGGATGAATGTCAAAAAGAAATTATAATCACACTCTGTGAACTTGAGATGTATTTTCCGCCATCTTTTTTTGATGTAATGGTTCACCTGGTAATCCACACGTAGGAGAAATTAAGGCTTATGGTCCTTTATTTCTATGCTACATGTATCCTTTTGAAAGATATATGAGTTTCTTAAAAGGTTATGTAAGAAACCGTAATCGACCTGAAGGTAGCATTGTTGAATGATATACTTCCGAAGAGGTGACTGAGTTCTGCACAGGTAATGATATTATATCATTTATAATATATATTAGTTTTGTTAAATATAATTTACCATGTAATAATTCACAGGTTGTTTGGATGGTGTCAAAAGTATTGGTGTTCCTAAATCTCGTCACTCGGGTAGACTTGAAGGGGTCGAAGGTGTTGGTAAGAAAACATTAATCCCAAGTCACGATCTTTTACAACTTGCACATTATGAGGTCCTAAAACACATGACATGCATTGCTCCATACATTATTGAACACATGGAAATATTACGGTTGACATACATGGGTAAGAGCGAAATGTGGTATCAAAAGAAGCATAACGAAGAATTTGCTACCTCGATGAAAACTAAGGTAACGGCAACTTATGGCCAAGAAAATTTCGATAAAACTGTGGAAACATTGGGTCGGGGTCCAGATATTAAAGTAACATCTTACCAAGGGTACGACATTAACGGTTATACGTTTTACACTGAAGTTCAGGATGCAAAAAGTACAATGCGGAATAGTGGAGTTACAGTGATAGCATCATCGACCGGAATAATCATGATACAAGGTTAAGCATCGCTACAAAGTCTTATTACGGTGTCATACAAGAAATTTGGGAATTGAATTATCACTCTTTCACTATACCTGTGTTCAAATGTAAGTGGGTAAATAACCATACAAGTGTTATAGTTGACAAATATGGTTTTACACAAGTTGACCTTACAACAAATGGCTATGTATCCAAACCATTTATTCTTGCAAAACAAGTCACGCAAGTGTTCTTTGTAAATGACAAAAGCAAACCAAGATATCACATCGTATTGCAAGGTAAACGGCGTATTGTTGGTGTTGATAATGTCGTTGACGAGGAAGAATACAACCAGTTTGACGACCTACCACCATTTTCTGTCGGTATTCAACCGGTTAATGTTGTAACTGATGGCACCACTACATACTTACGATCTGACCACGACAAAGAGATATATGTTAACGCACCACGTTGAACTACATCTTAAAAGGTTATATATATATATATATATATATATATTCTTTATATGTTTAAATTTTAAATTATAGTCAATTTATTAATAAAAAAATTCTTTTTGTGTAGGAGTAATTGAAAACCATGGATGTTAAGTTAGGGAAATAACTTTGTATTTCTTTTTAATTATCATTTTTTGAGTCATCTCTGTTTATTAACATCAGTTTATTTATAATTCTGAGGGTGTTTTGGTTATTTCAGAAAAAAATATAATTGGTAAATCTAACGGGCTTAGCCATCTGTTCGTAAAAAGTTATATTTTCTATAATTTTTCAATGTAACATAACTTTAAAACGAGATATTGTTTGAAAAAATATAACTGGTAAATCTAATTTTTATATTAAATATAAATACAACAATAATATTACTATAATAAATAACCTAATATTTTGAATAAATCAGTTTATAAGGTTTTATGGATACTAGTGTGGAACCCGCGCGTTGTTGCGGAGTGTACCAGTCTAAATTTGTGTTTTGGTAGTTTATGAATTGGTTTTTATTTAAGGTAGTAGTCTTTTAGAACACATACGGTACAATCTCTGAGTGATATACCTGATTGTTAAGCCATCGTAAGTTGGTTTGCAATGTAATGTAGGTTGAAAAGTCCACGGATCCACTAACAAGATAAGAATGCCAATGTTCTATTTTAATAATATAAGGAATAGTTTTAGTTATGTCAGCAAAGAAATCCCAGATGACGACCCTACTGTAAAGGCTAATTAGAAATCTTAGAATGTTGCAAAACATAGTTTAAATACAGCAAGTGTGTAGGGTAATGTTTGGAGTCCTCGAAGATCCCGGAACATACACTTAGTAAAGTAACAATATTTGACGAAAAATGAGTCAAGTTAAGGTACACGAACACGGGTAGCATGTGCGCATTTTAACTCCAATGTTTTGTGCGTCTGTCATGTTTGGTTCAAACATGGTTGTAGTAAACTGGGTAGAGGTCAGAATGTTGCCTGACATAAGACAGAAATTATGAAAGACAATATATAAGTTTGTACCAATTATGTATAATTAAATGTGATATGTAAACGGGTGTGGCACTAGCGAGTTACCTTTTTAAAGTTGAACCAACTTGAGTCGAGATGCGTAGATGACACTTTTTTGTATCATTGCCTTAAATGTACGGACACGGTTAGTATTGTTCGTGTCATACAAAAACAATTGTATTATGTGGCCACTGCGGACATGCATTATAAGTTAGAGTCGTTTAACATAATAACAGTTTGGAAAGCACACTATTGTTAGGTTTTTTTTGTATATAAATGAAGACTCACATGGCATCCTGTAAGAATAAATCAAATTTTCCCTGCCGTCGTATGCGTTCACCGCCTATTATTCTTCTTACCACATCTGTACCAGCAATACACAGTTTATGTTTGTTCGTTGTGTATGGGTGTGTTTATATATCTACACATGTATATATAAATACATATATATATAGTAGTAGGGAAAAACATAATGTCATACACACACATAAAATGATGCATATATTTATAGTTGTGTGGATGTGATTACGTACCCACTATTATTTTTAAATTCCTCCTTTCGTGCGTCAGGTGCATAATAGAAGAAACCGATGGATACAGCCTAAACCCCTTTGGGATGTCACATTCAAACGGAACGAGTTTTGATTCTTCACTGATAACAATTTGGGCATCTCCGTAAATCATTAAGTAGCTCTGATGTCTTGGATAGTGATGGTATGTGAACTCCTTAACATGAATTTGATATAGGACAAACATTTTGTGTATGAACGTTTTGTTACTGTATAGTTTCACTAAATGTTGTGGGACGATGGCGGCCATTTTTTCTCTCTATATGAATGTAGTTGTTTTTTATTTATAATAGATGTTAATTTAATTAAATAGAAGGAAGCACAAATACTTACGTTTTGATCAAGAAGGATAATATATAATATGTCGTCACCCTCAACAGTACTAATAAAGTCAACCCAAACTAATACCACCGTGTACCCACTTCCGCAGTGTGTGAGAGGTGAGAAATCATCAACGGTCCGGTACACATTCATTTTTACATATGTCGTGCTGAAAGTGAAGACACCTGTTATTTTGATCACAAAATCCACCACACAAGGTAGGATACCGTAAGCAACAAAAACACACATTATCAACATTCTTAAATACTCCAAAACAAAATACATATGGGTAGGTTTACCCAACAAGGAAGGTTTAAAGCAAACATGTTCAAAATTCAGACTAAAGTTAAAAGGTGCATATTTTTGTCTTTTATGTTGACGTTAGAATCCCGTTGTAAACAGCTGCCTGTTTCGTTGTATATTTTACCAAAGGATAGTTATTTAAAAGGGGAACGGATTAAATGGGTTGAAAGCTGAAAGTAAACTTGTTTTTTTTCGTAATATTGTTAAAAAGGGATTGGGCATGAACCAATAGTGTTATTATATCTCATCCTAGGACACTAATCAACCATTTTGAGTAGCAACATACTGATTACAAACACACATCACCAAACCAATAGGAATTACCACTTAGACGAGAAAGGGGAAATAAATGAAAAATGTATTATACTTGGCAACACTTCACATGATTAGTTTTGAGATAATGAAACATAATGACACTGGGTGCATAGATTAAACAACACTTCTACACATTAGTGCATAGTATATTCGACTTGAAGTTCGGTTAGCATAGATTAAACAACACTTCTACACAGTTTTAATAGCAATAACGTTCATTTTTAACAGCAAGTATGCACATTTTGACAGCAATCCTGCTCCGGTTTTAACAACAATTATGCATATTTTATCATCAAAGTTGAAGTGTTTTAACAACTATTTTGCATATTTTACCAAGGGTTTATGTGGATTCTTCGTTGGTTTAAAAAGTTTTTTGTATATTTGACCATAAATTTATCATTAATTACAAGTTAATGTTTGGCTTATGAGTTAATTTAAATGGGTTAGTAAACTTCTGAATTTTATGAGAGAAAATATTATCTTTTTTGTGCAGAGAAGCTTGTTGTACTGCTCAGGGATGGTAGGAAGCTGTTGGGGCTAATTTGGTCTTTAGATAAATTTGAATTTCTTTGATTTATTAGATTTTTTTGTTACATATGATGAAATTATTAAAAAAATGCAAAAAAAAAAACAAAACATATTACGTAGAAATTTTAGAACTGCACCTTACAAAGCAGAAATCCCGTCCTAGTTGTATGCCCCTGAGGCCCACTTGTATGTTCCCGCGACCAACTTGTATGATTTTGTGACTGTCTGAAAAAAAAATAGGAGTAACTCATAATCCCACTCAGTAACAAATAAAGCCAAAAATAACATTGTTATAGGATATATTAAGCAGAATAGGGCTTTCTATGTTTGGAGGTTACCAAAATAAATAAATAAAAACAATGTAATTTCCATCAAAATAAAAATAATATAAATTTAATAATAATTTCAGGTAATTTAGGTATTTTTTGTTATCTTTCTAATAAATGTTCCAATTTACCAACATCGGCTATAAAATTCTCACATATGTAGCAAAATTGTTAGAATATCTAATTAAGCACATGGTTTACACTTGCAGGTTCTGCATTTTTTTTGTTAAACATGAATTAATATGTCCTTAATAGTTTGTTTAACATTTTAAGTTTCTAGTATATTTTCTAAGTTCTAACCTATTATTTTTCAGAATAAAATGCAGCACTTTCAAATTTAAACTACAAAGTCAGCATACTTATTTTCTAAGGTTTAAGGGTCTGTTGAAAATGATTATATCACTTAGCCTTTGATTATGATTATCATATGCAGAAGCGCGTTAACAAAACAATACTCAGATAATGACGTTTAGAAAGCACGTCCTCACCCCCTAAATGAGATATCGAAGAGTACATTAGCATGCTGTAATTTTCTAAATGACACCAATTCACCAAGAACATACCCAATGTACCAAGGATTTGCAAGATTGGTTACATATTAAATGTAGCTGCAAAACTTGAAATTCCAAATTTTTTTAGTTTCTATCCACTATACCACATAAAATCAACCTTTTTAAATGAACAAAACACCAGGTTTTAGTGAAAAAAAAGGCAGAGATGGTATAATTTTGTTGTGATTGATTTGAAAGTGCTTAAGAAAATATGACTATTTGACCCCTAAACAGTTACATAGTTACTAACAAAATTTGTTTATCCAAATATTTCAGTCAGATTCAAAATGCAAATCCAAACATTTTGTAGGTTCTTTGGGCCTGAAAAAGAATGTTGATTCTTGATAATTATGAAGGAAATCAATATTTCGGTAACTCATTAACAGAAAATGTGACATTCACCACACCATAAAAACAAATTACATTTGACTGGTATGCTGTATATATGCAGAAATCAGATATTTTTATGCATTAAGGAAAATGATCAAATCATAACATTAACATCTGATTTCTGTGTTATAACGAACCAAGTAAAACTTAAAAAGGTGAAATTGTTTTTCAGAATCAAAATTCACCAAAAATAGTTGCTTTATAATCCTAAAATAGCTCTAACTGAATATTGTTCAATGGTTTAAATGATTCAATGAGAAAGTTTCATCAACTTTGACCTTGAAAACAATTCATTTGACATTGAGAAGTCAAACTTTGACTCTTTAACAAATTCATTTGACAACTTGGTTAGGTTTAAGCATGCTAGCTATATATTGAAAGATGAAATATAACATAGTAAATGCCAAGAACCCAATAAATTATCCGAATGGACATATTTTAGGTTTATTTTAATTAAGGACAGACCTTAACGTTTTATCAAGGCGTTTGAGTAGGGCTCTAAATTTGGGTGTGGTTTTGAATTTGTAAAAGTTTTTGAGACGTTTTTAGTGTGTAATATATGGTCAAAAACCACCCTAACTGCACTACTGCAGTCTAGAAGGACTAAAGATATTTTAGCATATTACTTATTGAAAACTTGATATGGGAGTTCAGGTTAACACTAAATAAAGGTTGTAGATAAAAGCTCAAGCCCTCGCTTGGATATCGCCTGCAAAATTTATATGCTAAACATAACTGTGAATGTATATAAATGTATAATATTATTCAAATGCAACCAAAATGAGAAAGTTGACTACAGTAGATCTCTACAATCATTGTCCTATAAGTTAAATCTTCTTTTGAAACATCTAAGCATCACTCTCTTGATTATCTCAACCAAAACATATTAGTAAGTCTCTTAGCTTGCAATGGCTGCTAGAACACCTAATTATTGCAGAATACAATATGAATTTCAGGGACAACTTGGTTAGGTTTAAGCATGCTAGCTATATATGAAAAGGTGAAACATAACATACTAATTTTTGGCTTAATTTTAATTAAGGACAGACCGTAAACTTTAATCAAGACGTTTGAGTAGGGCTCTAAAATTGGGTGTTGTTTTGATTTCTGAAGCCATAGCTTCCATTAACTACATCAATCCTGTACTTTTTAATAACTTAATGTTCTATTTCTTTTTATCAAACAACAATAGCTTCTATTAATTCCATCAATCATGTACTTTTTAATAACCTAATGTTCTATTTCTTTTTATCAAACAACAGAATCGGTTTTCATTTTAACAGTCTTCAATTATTCAAAGTCACACCAACAATTCAATCAAACAACTATAAAAAACACAGTGAAAATTAAAGAATAAATTTCGGCCAAAATGCAAAGGGTAACCTAGAAGACCAACACATACAACCAAATAGAAGAAGAAAGTTACCTAAAACCAATTATAGAGATATAATCAACCAAACAGAAGTAATAGAAGAAACTGATAAATTCAAAATACATAGATCCAAAGAGAAGAAACTGAATCAAAAACTGACCTGCGATTGTTGTCTGAATAGGGGGTGCGGAATCAGGAAAATGGCGTTGAAGAGGGGCTTTATGGCAACGCAGACAATCGATCGAACTGGGTGTTTAAACCCGTCGTCAGTTACAATCAGTAACAGATGGTGTCTACAGATGAAACGCATAGGAGAATTAAACACATCCGATCGATTCATGTCTGGCGATAATGAATGAGGAGCGGCCTGAAAAGAGCGAAGCGATGAAGGAGAAGTGAGAGAATTGATTAGGGGTGGTGAGATTTATGAGAGGGTTTTAATTTACCTGCTACTGAACATATTTAAGTTAAGGTTTTAAGGATACGGGTAAAAAGGTAATTAAAATGTTTTGATTATAAATAGGGGTTGGAAGGTAATTATATTATTTTAAGATTTTTAATAATTTATACCGGTATTAAATTCATATATTAACATTATTATTATTATTATTCGAGACTTTGTCACACTTTTATCTTTGGTTTAGGAGATAACTAATATAAATTTTAGTGGGCTGCTCCTGTTTTACGCCGACAAGGACTGCGTTGACCAATTCACGCCTCTAGATGACGCCCACTACAGTTAGTGGGCTTTGGTTCGTGGAATTAGATTGGAAATGGAATGTAAGGGATTCCTTTAAAAACCCAAAATATGTTTAGTTAATACATTTGTTAACGTATTTGAAATATTAAAATACCTAAAAAGACAAAATTACCCTTAAAATTAACAAACATAAAACACATCCAAAACTAAAATATCTTTAAAAAAACATCATATTCCGCCATTTTTTGTTTTTCATTTTCAATATCACCTCTTCAATTTCTTAAAAAAACTACGGTTTTAGTCTGTGTGGTTTGCTCCAAATATCGTTTTAGTCAATTAGTTCTAATTTCGTTTTTTTAGTCACTGTACTTTCGGTTTTGTTTCAATTAACTCCATGCCTCTAAATCCGTCCAAATTTTCTATTAATTTTTTTCTAAAAGACCAGAATACCTTGATAATAAAAAAAAACAAAAAAAATTCTTTTTAAAAATATAAAAACTCAAAAGCCCACGCCCACTTCCCCTCTCTCTCTCTCTCTCTCTCTCTCTCTCTCTCAATCCGGACAACCACCGGTAGCCCCTTCATCGCCAGCATCAAGAACACCATTGGTTGCTACCTCTAGCCGCTACTCTTCATCGCTGCCATCATCATCGTCCAAACCATCGTGTCTCTTGATCGCACCCACTTCTTGCAGATTAGTTGTAGGTATTGGATTAATTTACAGGGGAAGAAGGGAGAAGATGGTGGGGGGGGGGGGTTGTTCAGGTTGCCGGAAAACGAACCACCACAACCGTCACCGTAGATCGATTCACCTGAAAACGACCACCACCACTTCTTGCTCTGGCAGACGTCTTCCCCGTTCAAAAACCCTAGATCGATGGTGGCAGAGGTTGTGGGCTGTTGGTGGCGGTGTAGTGAACGGTGGGTGCTGGTGGTGGCCTAGCCGGAGAAAACGGAGGTCGTGTGGAGGTGGCCTAGTCGGAAAAACGTGGAGGTAGAGTGGCCAGATTTTTATGGCTGGTGGTGGCAATGGAGGTATGGTGGCCGGATTTTTACGTGTTGTGGCGGGAATGGAGGTGGAGGTAGGTGGTGACAATGGAGGTGAAGGTGGGTGGTGACAATGGAGGTGGAGGTGGAGATAGTTGGTGACAAATGTAAAAAAAAGGCATTTTTGTCTTTTCAGAAGAAAACTAACAGAATTTTTGGATGGCATACTAAAACCGTAGTTTACTCCAAGTTAAAATTGATTCCAAATTAAGAAAAGAAAAGAGGTAGAAATACACTTGTTGAACCACTGACATCCGGCACATTCACCCACACACCCTAATTCTTACACCCTATTTCATACAAATCCACTAAAATCACTTCATTTCATCAGAATTTTGTCAATTCTCGTTTGATTCGTGAGAAGATGTATGCGAATTGCGAGTTTATGTGCATTTGAAGTTTAATTTGTCGTTAAAGGGACCGAGAGATAAGAAATCAGGTGTGGAAGTTTCCGGCAAGGGCGTCAAAATCGTAGATATAGGAATATGATTACGCAGCACGAGGTAAGCTTCGGAGTCGCCGGAGGTGTCGGGAGCCGGTGGCGGTGTGATTGGCGGAGTCGACTACAGTGGTTGATAGAGGAGATAGTGTACAATGAATATTCAAGTGTTTGGCTGGGGTTATTTTAGTAACTTAGCAAACATTTATGAGATTTTTTCAACTTTCTTTTGAAACTTGGGAGGATTCTCAGTTTCACTGACAGGAGAAATTGTGTGAAATTAATTCTCAGTTCTTCTCAAACTCAACCAAACACACTAAAAAATGAAATCTCAATTCTAATTTCATTCAATTTTATCCGACCAAACAGCCCTCAGTTATTATGATAAAAGAAAATTATGTTTTGGTATTTGGTTCATAAAATTGGTCATTTTTTAAAAGTTATATTAGTTGTGGGCCCACAAGGGAAGTTTAACAATAATTTAGGTCCAATAATATAACAGACCACTCGAATGCCCTTTCCACATCTACCCGCTCCCACCTAGAGGTGCCCAAAACGGTTTTTTAACCCGAACCGGTTTGAACCTGACCCAAACTGGTTTGGTTAACGGAAAGTCAAAACCGGTTTGGCCCTAAACCGGTTAGGGTTAACCCGGTTTGGAGGCAAAGAAATCCCTAACCTATTAAACTAGGGTCGGGCTGAAACCGGTTTGTGTGTTAAACCGATTTAAACCGGTTTTAATTAAAAAAATCAAATAAATTCAAATAAATTCGATATTTTTAATAAAAAATCAAAAAAAAATATAACAAATATAAAACATAAAGTGCAACGTGTATTAATATTTGGAAAATTCAGAAATTAAAAAACATGACAAGATAAAATTATAAAATTGTAAAACATTACAAATGACAATATATATTTTTATTTTTTGGAATATTGATTGATTATTCTTGTGCGTTGTCTTCGGAACTGGAGCTTCGTAGCCTTGCATCTTCGGCTAGTTCTTCATCGGTGACTGGTTCGGATATTCCAAGATCAACCTCGTTGTTGTGTATGATTTCTTCGGCTTGAATTTCGTCTTCGAGAGAAGTTTGGTCTTGTATCATATCCATCGCATCCAAATGGTACTTCAAGCAAATGCACATTTCCATCGCTAGGGGGTGAGTCTAGTCCTTCGTATCGATAAGACCCTGCTACTAAAAGAAAACGCAGATTCCGAAGCTACCGTGGAAGCATGGACGGTTAGTACATCACGGGCAATGGCGGAAAGAATCGGAAACGAAGCTTCGTTTTTTTTCCCCCAAGCCAAAATATCAAACTCCATAAAAACGGTAGGAGGCATAAACGCTAAAAAGTTTGTGCCAATATACCTTCCGAGTTCGCTATTCGGGGTGGTACCTCGAGCCCATTTACTAAATTCATTTAACATTTCGTTATATAAATTCAAATTAACATCACTCGAGCTACCACTTGATGATGTACCCATTGTATCATGTGGAGTCGGAGTTGAACCATATTTATGTAAATAAACATCAAATAAATCTTGTAAACATTTGTTAAAATATGTTTTTGTGCCTTGTGCAAAATGGATGTCTTCACTATCCAAATTCAAAGCGTAAGTAATTCTATCAATCAACGTTTCAACCCCGAAAACATTTATGGTAGGGTTTAACACGGCGGCACAAGTTATAACGGGAGACATTTCTTTAAAATATTTTACTAATTTTTCTTTCATCGGTTCTATCATTTTTTTTATAAAAAGAGTGCTTTTATTTTCAAGTTCATACAACTTGTTAGCCATTAAATATATTTGTTTTAAAGTTAATGGACTTGTGGGATAATAAACACCGGATAAAAAAGTGGTGGCGGTTTTGAAAACTTCAAACAATTCGGTTACGTCTTTTAAAATGTCCCAACTCGTAGACGGAAACTTTAGAATTTTACGACGAGGTTTTGAGGCAAGCATTTCATGAAATATTTCTAAAGTTTCTCTTTGTCGTAAAACACTATAAAACATATTATAAGTCGAGTTCCATCTTGTCTCGACGTCCCAATTCGAACCTAAGCAAAGATTATTCGTTTCACGACAAAATCTAATATAATCATGGTATCTTTTTTTGTTACTAAAAATATCTTTAAGCATTAGTCGAAAAGCATATGTTAAGTTTGAAACCTCTTCAATTGCAAGCCCGGCTTGCACCGCCAAGTTAATGATGTGTGCGACACATCGACTATGGAAAAAAACGCCGTTGCAAACCGGTTTATATTTAATTTTTAGTTTTTGAACCGCATTTGTATTATTAGATGCATTATCAAAAGACATTGAAAAAAGTTTATTTTGTAATTTAAATTCGGTTATAACACCATCTAATATATAAAATAAATTTTCGCCGGTGTGTGGATATTCAAACAAGTCAAACGCGATTGTACGCTTCATCATTTGCCACGTTTTGGGATCAACCCAATGCGCGGTAACGCAAAGGTACGAATCTAGTATACCATGTGGAGCCGACCAAACATCGGTGGTTAAGATTACACCGGTTTCCAAATTTTCAAAACCCAAAATTAATTCTTTTTTTCACATTTTTATACAATCTCGTCTAAGGGTGATGCGACTTACTTGATGATAACGTGGTTGGAGTGTCTCTTGAATCATCCTTGTCAAGCGCGGATTGTCAAAGTGGTTAAATGGCAATCCTTCTTGAATCACTAACCTCTCCATTCGATCTCGAACAATATTTGCATCAAAGTTCCAAATTCCTCATTTGCTTGTCATCGAAGCTTGACCTTCACTTGGAATTCTCTTCAAGGACGGGCAAGATTTTTCCATATACGTTTTCAAACTAGTGTTTGAATCTTTCCCCAAAAACGCACCACACATCTTGCATCGAGCACGTTCCTTCCCGTTTGACAACAAACATAAATCGTAATTGCACCAAATTGCCGGATTTCTCGTTGTTGGTCGAATTTCCACAACGCTAACTTCGTTTGAGGAAGCACCAACACTTGACATGGTTATTTTCTTTGAGAGAGTTTAGAGAGCGTTTTTGAGCGGTTAAAGAGCGGTTTTAGAGATTAGAGAGTGTAAAGAGAGGTGTGATCAACCCTAAACACCCCCACCTATTTATAGTGTTTTAAGAGTGCAAATGGGGCTAAAAACGACCAAATTCGACTCTAATGGCTATAATTCCGTTGAGTAACGGCTATTTTTTTTTCAGCAAAAAAACCGGTTTGAACCGGTTCAGAGGAACCGGTCCCTAACCCGGTCGGCATCAGGAAAGGTCAAACCGGTTTCTAACCGCCGGTTTTCTTCGGGTTTGAACCGGTTTACGGTAAACCGGTTTATGGCGAACCGTTTTTCGGGTTAATACCGGTTTAAAAATTCAAACAGGTTTTTTTGCCCATCTCTACTCCCACCCACCACCCAGTACAATCGCTTTCACAATTTCGGCCTTTTTCCAATTTGTGGGCCTGGGCTTTAGCCCAAACTTACAGCCATTTTTTTATTATTTTTTTTTTTTACAAAATACTCTATATGTTATGTTCATGATTATCCTTGAACTCACTACCATCTTATTTTTTTAGCATAATATATCATCATGTAACTACGTAAGGCATGCATGCATGTATATGTAAATACATGACATGGTATGCATATACACATACATGACATGGTATGACATTGATATGGGTGAGTCATGAGTATGAAGAAAAGACAAAAGATTATAATGTATGTGTGTGACCACTTAGAGATGTTAATACGAGGGGCAACCAAAAAAAGTAATGCACAAAAGAAACCAAACTTTATTAAAAGTTAACATCTTTGTTTAATATATTTTTTAATTTTTTTAAAGTAAAGTAATACATAAATAAAATAATTTTTCAAAGTGAAAATATATCTTGCTTATGAATTATAGTTTTTTTTCCTTTTGTCTTTTACTAGTAGATTTTTTTAGGATGAGTTTATTTTTGAAGTTTTGGCTTTTGAGATAAGAGAAGTATTTCTTTAAATGTTTAAATTAAACTCAAATAAATGAAACTAGAAAACTCTTTTATAGTCATTAATCTTGCATAATCAAGAGTCCAAAATAAATCAAGCTGATAAAAAAATGAGAGGGGAGTTTAATTGAGAAAAGAGTAAAATAGGAAACAATAAAAATTAAAACATATCTCATTTCTCATTTCAACAAAATCGCTTTGAATTTCTCCCACGTTTTCCCGCTCTCGACAATCTAGGGTTTACACAATTGATTACACAATCAAGAAAACTATTGAAGAAGTAGGAAAAGATAAATGATCGTAATCGTATTTTTCATACATTATTAGTGTCGTTTATGTATATTATATGCATGTAGTATTGAAGATTACTCGTTTTCGAGAAAATTAATGTAGTGTCGAAGAATAGTACAGTTTTGCATATACTGCATATATGTAGTCTCTTGAAAGATAGTAATGTTGATGTTGTTGCATACATTTAGGCTGTGTTTGGGATTACTTATTTGAAACTCCTTATGACTTATTCAAAAAGGTAATAAGTCATAAGTCATAAGTCACAATTTGTAACTTCTCAAAAACTTTGGGATTTTCTTTGAAAACTACTTATTGACTTATGCTATAAGTTAATAAGTTATAAGTAATAAGTAAGGATGAACTTACTTCTTGAAAAATGGTATAAGTAGGCTAAATAAGTAGCTTTCCCAAACACCTTATTAACTTATATAAGTTAATAAGTTAATAAGTAGAGTAAATAAGTAATCCCAAACACCCCCTTAGGCATATTGCGTATATGTAATCTCTTGAAAGATGGTAATGTTGATGTTACTGCATACATTTACGTATACTGCATATACGTAGTCTCTTGAAAGATGCTAATAATGATGTTGGTGCATACATTTAGATATATTGCATATATGTAGTCTATTGAAAGATGACAATGTTGATGTTGTTGCATATATTTAGGTATATTGTATATATGTAGTCTTTTGAAAGATAGTAATGTTAATGTTATTACATACATTTAGGTATACGGCATATGTTTAGCCTTTTAAAAGACGGTAATTTTGATGTTGTTTCATACATTTAGGTATACTGTATATATGTATTACGTTAAAAGATGGTAATGTTGATGTTGTGAGAAAACTATGTAATCATCCCCCGACTTTTAAACCTTAATAAATTTTTCATACGTCATCATTTTTTTTAAATTTACACATAAAATCGAGCATTTTTATCTTTAATTTTAGTATAATGTTGCTACATTAAAAAGACTTTTTAATGCGTCGGATTTAATCGATATTGCATATATGTAGTATGATGATACTACATATATGTAGTATGATGATAATGCATATATGTAGTATCGAATAAACTCCGACACGTTAATTTTTTTTTAAAATGCTTAGTTTATTGGTTTGTTCTCTGTACCATTCATCACGATAACCAGTGCCTGGAACTGGGTGTGACATTTGACCAAATTTTTTCAACGGTGAAATAGATCGAGTGAAAGACCCAACATTTTTTTTTGTGTTCCCCATCCTTCATTGGGTATTTTAACCTAGTATACTAACGGTTGAAACCCAAATGTATGTAGTATCGAATAAACTCCGACATTGATTAATTAAGGTAAACTAACGATCAAAGAGACATAACCGGAATCCAAAAAATGGGGGCCTAAAGCGATTGCTTTAAGGCCTTAGCCCATTAGGCCGCCCTTGAAGATCAGTTTGATTGGACCACTCTGACAGTCATAGCGTGATGAGTTTGATTTACCTCTTACTCGATGAGTCTGAGACAATTTGACATGAGCATCTGAACGGGTTGAGGTTAACGAGATTCAACCTTTAGCGACTCCACTATTTTAATCAATATATTTACACATAGTCCATTAGAATATTTTTATTACTATTCTCAATTGTCATATTTACTCAATGGCCTAACAAATAGAATTATATGGATCGAAAATACAGAGTTAGTCTAAACATACCACTCTGTGTTATTTGCCATACCTCCTTTAAAAAAAATCAGATCAAAATTAGTCATATTTCTTCTTCGAAAGATCATCATTTTTACAAATTTTAGGTAAAAAAAATGTTCAAACACACTTTCTTTAAAAAAAAGTATTAGAAAGCATTTTATAAAAAATTAAAATAAACATTTTTAAAAAATTAAAAAAAGACTTTCTGTAAAATATATTTAAAAAATAAAAAAATGTTTTATAAAAAAATAAAGAAATTTTTTTGGAAAAGTAAAAAAAAATTCTGTAAAAAGAATAAAAACGTTTCTAAAAAATAAATAACTAATGTTTTTTTTTTAAATAAGAAGAAAACTTTTTAAAGCATTATATATTCACATTAAATTAAAATATACGATCATAAAATATGCGAACAAATTTTACAAATCCCCTTAGAAAAATAATGGGTTAGCAAAAATAAAAGACATACAGTGACGGTGAAGAAAGCACAATCACAAGATTGAAAGCACAATGGTTAAGAGAAAGTAATATTATGCCTAGACAGGGGCGACAATACACGACCCGAAGCGAAAAAATACAGGTTTTGGGTCGGCTGATATGACCCGTTTAAAAAGTGGGTCAACACGAACACGACCCACTTAATCCGTGGGTTGACTTGTTAACCCGTTTAAGGATTTTTAAAAAAACTTAGTATTTATATTTTAGAGATGAAAAGTGTTAATATTTAAAGTTAAGTATTTTAATTTTTAATTTTTCCTCTAACTATTAATTTTTAAAGGTATAACTAATTTTCTATTTTGAATTATTTTATCAACTCTTCACTTTCAACAATTTTATGTTATTAGTTTTAACTACCAATTCTCCACTTTTTCCAATCGTTTCTTTCAATCTCGAGCTAAATGTTTAAACCCAAGTTTGTTTAATGAAAGACAAAGAAACAAAAACAATAAAAAGGGCACCAATTACAAAAAAAAGTTTTATTTGAGTTTGAGTATTAATTGTTTAAATCGTTACTAAAGTCGGTAGGTATTACTCATATTAATGAATAAAAACAAAATGAGTCGACCTGAAACACGACCCGAATACGACCCGGTTTTAAGTGGGTCGACAGGACACGACACGAATAAATATATGGGTTAGGTTAGGGTTGAAGAATTCAACCCGTCAACCTGACACGATTAACACACCTATGTCTAGATGCTTAAATACTACATCAAATCACATTTTGCAGGGCAAATCTAAAATTAAAACATAACTCCACATCTTAAAATTTTAAAATTGTGAGAATAAATATAAAATTAGACAATTAAATAAACGTGTAAACTAATAAAATTTAAGATTGAAGAGTTATACAAATGAAAACGAAATTAAATAAAATCAGAACAATCGAAGAATGATCTTTGAAGTAAAGATCACGGATTCAGATGAAAGCATTTATGTTTGGTATGGTAAGACTATCCGTAATAACCGAGTGAGGGTAAAAGATTTTTTGTGCCACGTAGACACTAGCTTCTCTCACACTCACCCTCACCTAATTTTGTAATGGTGGGGTGAAGGTGACCAGCCCCTCTCACGTATGCAACGACTCTTTCTTGACCAAAATGTGCCTTCATCCCCATGAACACCACCACCCTGCACCTCTCACGCCCCCACTCACCCGTGTCCGGCGCGGTGTTTCACGCATGTGGTGGGTGAGGTGGCACCACGCCCCACTCTCACCCTTGTATTACACATGGTCTAAGAGGGTCACCTAACTTCAAGCGAATCAAAAGGTATATCCATTTTTTTTACGCCCTTTCAAATTTATTTGATCTATATACGAGTAACATAACTCTTGCATCAATTCTATTTCATACGAAAAAGGTAGATTCATGAAAAAAAAATAGACATATAAATTAAAAAAAGTGAGTAATATTTGTACATTTTAAAAGAGATTCCTACTAATACCCTAATATAAATTAAATACAGAAAATAGTTTCATTAAACTTTTCTTACAAAAACACTATCATATATACCCCGAAAATAATTATTCATTTACATATTATTCAAATTTAAAAGTTAAAACAGTTCTCGTATATTGCACCAAAAAAACTAACTAAATTATATAGTGCACAATTTTCTGAGAAACTTCATACATAGTGCATAATTATCCCCACATAAATTTAAGATTTACATTTTACCCCCTACATTTAATTTTGCCTACTCAACTTGTTATAAAACTTCATAATGAACTTTTCAGCAGCCTCGTCCACGTAACTATCTTCCTCATTATTAGTTAACGGAAACGGAGAGTCCGTTATCCTCAGCTGTCTAACCATCGGACTTTTCCCGAACCCATGAACCGCGGGAGATGCAGCGGTGCTGGTCAACATCTCCAGAGCCTTTATCATCGCAGGGTCAACGAATATCTCATCATGGTCGTGGTTAATAGGTGAACTCCTTTTGTGATTATGGTGTTTCTTGTGGGTGGGGAAGAGAGAGAGTGGGTAGACCTCGTGTGGTGGTGGTGGCCGGAAGGTGAAATTGGGAGAGTTGTGAGACCGGTGGTGGTGGTGGAACATGAGGTTTTGTAGGGCTTTTCCGGCGATCTTGCCACGCTTAATCATCAAGTTGAGATCGAGCAATAGTTTTGTTTGGATAGGTTTTTTCTGATGATGAAGAGCATGACATGTACCAAGCTCCATACTTTCTTTGAGGCTATTGGTAGATTTTGTTCCATTTTTTGTTGGAGAAATAGAGAGTAAAGACTAAAGAAAAAGATGGTGGTTTTTGATGTTGTGGTGGGAAGAGGAGGGGAGGGGTATTTAAAGGCAGAACATGAAGGATGGTGCTTTAATGTTTAAGTTAAAGGTGACATATATACTCATTCCACCACCTTTAATTTTTATTTTCCTTTTTCTATTATTATTTTTTATTTATAAACGGGTAACTCATATTTTTTTTTGAACGGCAACACCTAGATATTCTATGATAATTGGGTTTTTCCGGGGCAACACCTAAAACATCCAGGACAGCCCACCACAGAAGGAACCCCCCAACTGGGTAATTCATATACTCTTTAAATCTAGTCATGAAATTAGAATTATCAACAACTTGTGAAGCTTGTAATCAAGTAATTATGAAAGTGACATGCAAAAGCAATTAAGCACATGATTATTAAGGTTCCGGGCCTTGTTTGTTGTCATTAATTGAGAGATTTCGCGTGCATCCTTTCAATTGGGATTAATTATTTGATTAAAGATTTTATATTCACTTAAATATGATGGTGTGCTGCTGAGATATTAATTGAACTAGTTTTTCCCCCGCGCTACACGGCGGGAGTTTGGTAGTTATCGGTTCGGCCCGTCCACGGTGATAAAACTTACGTCGAAACACAGACTCGCTATAGCGTACGATACAAAAATAAGTTCAGATCGCTCACAAAAAAAAGTAAACAAATCCGTACATACCGTTTAAAAAAATTAAACGAAAGTTTACCTAAAAAATTAACCCATTGAACTTTTGTTACAATTTTATAAAAAATCAAACTTGAAGAAAAAAACTAAACTTTACTCTATTGAAGTTTTGTGGCAAATCTAAAAAAAAACTTTTTAGCCAAAAAAAAATAAATAGTTTTTTCCCCCGCACTACGAGGCGGGAGTTTGGTAGTTATCGGTTCGGCTCGTCAACGGTGATAAAACTTATGTCGAAACACAGACTCGCTATAGCGTACGATACAAAAAAAAAACTCGGATCGCTCACAAAAGCCGTACATACCATTTAAAAAAAAGTTAACGAAAGTTTACTAAAAAAATAAACCCATTGAAATTTTGTTCCAATTTTATAAAAAATCAAACTTGAGGAAAAAAAACTAAACTTTACTATATCGAAGTTTTGTGGCAAATCTAAAAAAAAACTTTTTAGCCAAAAAAAATAATAAAAGCCTAAACCTTTTGTGCCATATCTATAAAAAAAACGTTTGGTGTAATTTTTTTTTTAAAGAAACTATTCCTTCTCATGGCCAAAAAAAAAGTTAACGAAGAACGGAAGTTTGGTAGTTATCGGTTCGGCTCGTCAACGGTGATAAAACTTATGTCGAAACACAGACTCGATATAGCGTACGATAAAAAAAAATCTCGAATCGCTCACAAAAAAAACTAAACAAAGCCCTGCATACCGTTTAAAAAAAAGTTAACGAAAGTTTACTAAAAAAATAAACCCATTGAACTTTTGTTACAACTTTATAAAAAATAAAAGTTGAGAAAAAAAACTAAAGTTTACTCTATCGAAGTTTTGTGGCAAATATAAAAAAAAAACTTTTTTGTAAAAAAAAATTAGAAAAGCTTAAACCTTTTGTGCCATATCTAAAAAAAACTTTAGGGGTAAACAAAAAAAACTACTATTCAACCTCACGCGGCTTAATATGTTAATAATTGTAAAAGTTGATGGATAGTTAGGTTTTATGGCTTGTTTTTTTTTTCATCGAGTATTATGGATCATGTTGCTGCACCTAGGAAATAAGCTAAGTCTGAAGGTCCTGCTAAGATGAACAAACTGTTAGGCTCACTGCAGAGGATCCAACTCCGGCGTAAGAATCAGATAAGGATTTTTTTTGAGATTTTAAGAGTAATTAAGTGTGAAGTGAGTAGTTGGAAGCGAATGTGTGTACCTGGGTGATGAGTCCTTATTTATAGGCATGATTCTTGGAACAGTGGAGAGATTTCCTTTGATTGGTATTCGTCTTTGGGATCCCTGGGCTTCCTTACTAAATGGGATGTGCCTCGATTCCTTAAGGGACTCTCAAATTGGTTCAATAAGTTGACTATCACATTATCCCATGTCTGTAGTGTTCATACTACTTGGGCTTCTACTGTTAGGGTATGACCTGCTCTAATAACTAAGATGGAAAAAGGAGCTTTCCCTGTACACTTCTACGTTCTCTGTCCTTGCTTCTTTTGTGTGTCGCCCTTCCCTTGGTGTATTGGGAATAGTTGCATCATCTGCCATTTCTGTCGTGCAACTGTGTGACTGATTTGACTAGACTTACTTTTCCAGCGAACTTCATATTGTCCAGTGGGTATCTTTGGTTCCTTACTTTTCCTTGTCCTACCTTGGCTTGGCTCTCCTAGTTTTGGTCTCCCTTAGCTTGGTCTTCTTGGCTTAGCTGGCTAGGACGCCTTGCATTCCTGCCTGACCGTATTGAGTGGTGGTCCTTGCCTAAGATTCAACCCACGTCATCAGATCACATATGTTTAAAAGGTGATTATTTGATTGTTGATTATGTTTAAATCAAATTGTGTGTTGATTTGATACAAAGAATTGAATTTGTAGGAGTGGATGAGTATTGTGCTAGAAGCCTTAGGCTATGTTTAATAGGGACACTATTGAGGGGCGTGGACCACGTGGCTCGTGATTGGACATGGAACATCGGCCCTAGGGCGTTCTCTAGGGCGTGAGGTGGGGCTGTGATTACATTTACGGGGCGTGGGGTGAGGGTGGGGCGATTCCAACTTTTAATGGTTAAAATAAAAATATATAATTTTTGAATTAGTAGGGATGATGAATCAATTACACACCTTAGTGATTCGATTTACTGATTGTCTTCCTACTGACGTGTTTTTTCACTTTTTAGTAAAACCATTACACATGTTTCATAAAAAAATGTGTCCTACGACCTACCACAATAATATTTAAATAGATATGTAAATGGTAAATAGTGAATGTTTAAGTTATTTTAGCAAATTAGATATGTAAGATATTTTTGTTGAATCTTGATTGGTCATAGTAGTTGATACATACATGGGGTTAGGTTATATTTTTAGCCGTTTTGATTTTGTTGTAAGCTGTTTGTACGTTTTGACTCTAAACCAATCTGACTATTACCCCATCGAACTGATCACCGGCTCGTTTCGTCACCAGTTTAGTACATAGTGGTTTAGGCCTTGCTGGTAATATTTTCAGATTTAGATATTTTTAAAATTGAGTAACATTCTCTTAGTGCTTAGTACTTATTTTTGGCATTACAATCAAGAATCGATCACTTTAAGACATCTATGGGTTTAGTTTGGTCATGTGGGGATTTTTTATTCAAAGTGATGTATGTTTAAAGACGATTATTAAAGTTTTTTTTTGTGTTTTTTAAAATAAAGTATTGGTTATTATAAACTCGGGATGTGAAACTGAGACTGAAATTAATTTCGAGGTTTGATTTTAAAGATCGTCGGTTAATGATTTTTTTTTCAATTTTCATTTAATATGTAATTTAGTTTTTCTTAATAATTTATAATGTTTAATATAAATTTAAGTATATTGTTTTTTTTTAATTTTTTATATTCCGATATAAATTTTTATCAAAACTAAGTTATATTTGGGACTAATATCATAAAAATATATCAATATACTTTATTAGTTTTCATTAAAAAGTCTCTTAACTTAATTTTGATATATTAAGGTATACCTAAAACGTATTTCAACTTGTCAATGGTGGCCCATTGCTAGAGGAAAATTTTCTAGAAACACTCAGGCTTGAGAAGCTTATGGGTTCGAGTCCCACTCTCACATGAATAAAAGAAATTTGCCTTAAAAAAAGGTATTTCAACTTGTAAAAAATACATGAAAAATGACTAAACTATTTTGTATATTAAAGTTCCTAAATCTGTTTAAAATGCACGCATAGTGAATTTTTTTAATATAATGATTTGTTAACTCTTAAAATATCAAAATTTGATGAAGCAACATCTAGGATTTTTAAAAAAGTATATACCATCTTATTTTAACCAATTTACGAGTTAATTAATCATTTTTATAATGGAAAAAACTTCAAAAGTGAGTGCATATAAGACGAATTTATGGACTTTCATACACCACACTTGGTTTAATGACTTTGTCTATAATTTTATTAGTCCAGAGACTTTAATATACTAAATTATGTTGACAGATTTTTTGGCAAAAAAAAACTGAGAAGATAAAGTGATTTTCTTTGGTATTAACCTTTATATTTAAAATAAAGTATTTTTAGTTCATAACATTAATTCATCTTCAGACGATGATAGTTTCATGAAATATTTTTATGAATTAATTGGTTAAACTGAATTGACTTCCAAAACCTGCTACAGATGATAGCTGGCTCAATTATAGTGACTAGCTCGCTACACTGATAAATATAAAAAAAGTTTTAGCGTTGAGAATGCTTTTTTTTTTTTTTTTTTTTTTAAAGTCGACTTTCTTAAACCCTTATTTTCTTCGGGAGCAGTCCGGGTGTTTTCTGTGAGTCATGCATGTCTTTCCCTATGGGTTGTAACCGCATAGACTTGAACCCGAGACCTTCTCAAGAAAAAAACACTATGTGAAAAACTCCTTAACCACCAGGGCAGAACCCCAATGACCGTTGAGAATGCTTAGGACTCCAAATTGCAAGAGGGCCGGGTGACATAGCAAAGTGCCGTTTATAAAACAAATAACAATAAATATAAATAGGGAAAATTTCACCCAATAGTAACCAAGATTTTCAAGTGTTTCATTTAAGTCACTCAAAGTTTTTTTTGTTCCTCTAAAGCCACTCAACTTTTACTAAGTGTTCCAATCCTATGTAATATTTTTATAAATGTTTAATTTTTTTAAAATTCAATGAGGCAAATGAAATACATATGAATATTAGTTACCAATAAGTGAAATTTTTATTCCAATTAACTTAAAATAGAAGGTAATAGCGAAGAAAAAAAATTCACCAAATAATAAACAAGTTTTAAAATTGTTATATTTAAGTCGAATTGAAAAAAATAATTGCTAAATAGTAAACAAGATTAATATATGTTTCATTTATCTCATTCAATTTAAAAAAAATAAACATTTATAAAAATATTACATAGGATTAGAACATCT
Source organism: Smallanthus sonchifolius (assembly GCA_023525975.1). Lineage (NCBI taxonomy): Eukaryota > Viridiplantae > Streptophyta > Magnoliopsida > Asterales > Asteraceae > Smallanthus > Smallanthus sonchifolius. The sequence continues at coordinate 89,182,824 of CM042032.1, read as the reverse complement.
ACTGAAAGTTGGTGACTTTAGAGGAATATAAAAACTTTGAGTGACTTAAATGGAATACTTGGTAAACTTGGCTCCTATTTGAGATCATAGTTTTGAAACTATTTTTCAGTGTCGGAAACTTATCTTGGAACGACCTATGTGGAAGGATCAAAATAAATAAAACTACATATATATATATATTAATCAAGATTTATCCACAATTTCATTATTTAGAAAATTTTAGAGAAGTATAAAACTGTTTGCTACGGATAATATTGTTGCAACGTTAAGATCAAAATAGATATTTCACATGAAAGTCGTACCAAAAGGTAACGATGTGCCACTGCTACATACTTTTAGAAAGAACGCTCTCTGATTCATACCCACACTCCAGAAACTCGTACGTGTTCATGTATCCCTTGATAAATAATCATCATATGGGTACATGACTTTGCCCATGAAACCAGAAAGCAAACGTGGCCGATCGTTCAGACTTTTGAGAAAAGTGTAAACACAAGTACAATTAGTGTGCAAGAAACATCATGTTAAAAAAAAAAAAGCAACCAAAACCATCTTGGTAAACTGCATTCAATGTTTCTAGAACTTGTGATTTTTGCCTTTATCTTTCAAATTTAACCATAAATCATTACAAGAAAACTGTTTATGTCGGAAATCCGTCGGTGATAGCCCTCTCCGAAGTGTTTCTGTCGGTAATGGTCCCTCGGTAAAGTGCTCGTGGGAAATCCATTTTCTGACGGAATACCGTCGGTAATCTTGTGATGGATTTCTGACGGTCTTATTATCGACAGATAATTCTCCGGCCAACTTCTCATTTCTCCGGCCAGATTTCACATTTGCTACAGATTGTCGACGGATCCTTTTATACATTTCTGACAGAAATCTGTCACTAATCTGTCGCTGATTTTAATTTATTTAAAAAAATAAATTATTTTATTTCCAACAATACAAATACCACAAATATTCAAAGTACATTTATTTCAGCTAATATGATTACAAATACCACAAATATTCAAATCACACTTTAATTTATTTCAGCGGTCGTTTTGAGATCCAAACGATTCGGTTTTTGCGGTTTAACGGTTTAATAGTTTGTTTCGGTTTGAAATATGAAATCGAATGTTTAGCATTTATTATTTATATATTTTTTATTTTTTGAAGATGCAGTTATGTATATGTATTATAAATCATTCAAACCGACCAAACCGTTCAAATCAAAGCAAGTCGGCTAGTTTTGCCGGTTTGAGCAAGAAACATCATGTTAAAAAAAAGCAACCAAAACCATCTTGGTAAACTGCATTCAATGTTTCTAGAACTTGTGATTTTTGCCTTTATATTTCGAATTTAACCATAAATCATTACAAGAAAACTGTACGTTTATGTCGGAAATCCGTCGGTGATAGCCCTTTCCGAAGTGTTTCTGTCGGTAATGGTCCCTCGGTAAAGTGCTCGTGGGAAATCCATTTTCTGACGGAATACCGTCGGTAATCTTTTATGGATTTCTGACGGTCTTATTATCGACAAATAATTCTCCGGCCAACTTCTCATTTCTCCGGCCAGATTTCACATTTGCTATAGATTGTCGACGGATCCTTTTATACATTTCTGACAGAAATCTGTCACTGTTTTTAATTTATTTAAAAAAATAAATTATTTTATTTCCAACAATACAAATACCACAAATATTCAAATTACATTTATTTCAGCGAATATGATTACAAATACCACAAATATTCAAATTACACTTTAATTTATTTCAGCGGTCGTTTTGAGATCCAAACGATTCGGTTTTTGCGATTTAACGGTTTAATAGTTTGTTTCAGTTTGAAACTTGAAATCGAACGTTTAGCATTTATTATCTATATTTTTTTTTGAAGATGCAGTTATGTATATGTATTATAAATCATTCAAACCGACCAAACCGTTCAAATCAAAGCAAGTCGGCTGGTTTTGCCGGTTTGAGATCTAAATGATTCGGTTTACGCGATTTGACGGTTTAACAGTTTGAAAGGTGAAATTGACTATTTAGCCCTTATTATATATATATATATATATATATATATATATATATATATATATATATATATATATAGGGAATGAATCATTTGGGAACTATTAAATATTTTGAGAACTCGCAAGAACTTGTCAAAAAACTAATTAAAACCATTTTTTTTTGTTTTTACTACATTTATTATTAGAATGCAACATAAAAAATGAATTTATATATGTAAATTTATGTGTATTCATATATTAAAAAAAATCTACACATGTGTAAGTTTACCACTTACACATGTGTAAGTGCTTACCATTTACACATGTGTATAAATTTTTTAAAGAAAAGTTTAGAGAAAAGAGATGAATTAATTGAAGAGATAAATTATTTTTATGTTATATTTTCGGTCGTCGTTTATTACATTAATGTAACGAACATTTACATTGGTGTAACGAACATGGTTTACATAAATGCAAACTACCGGTTATTAAAAAAAACTTAGTGAAGAAATATAACATCACTGTAACTACTACTTAAACTGGTGTAATCAGACGTTTTTAAATTACATCAATATAGCTACCGGTTACACTGGTGTAAGGAACATGAATTATATAACACACAAACAATCTCATATCCACAGGGCAACCAAACGAGTAATCAGTAAGCCTTCAACAAGCTTCCAAAAGGCATTTCCCTAAAGATCATTATATTGCAAAAATTAAAAGAAGTTGGTACTGAAAGTATGTGTAATGTAAGGTTATAATAACCTGGTCATCTCCCTGCTTGAAGTCAAACGCTCCAGTCCCGTCAGTAGTTCCAGCAGCAAAAGCAAAGACCATTGCAGCAGGTTACAATTTGGATATCAAAGTAACACAACCTTTAAGGAACAAACCTGCAAACATATATATTTAAATTCTATGAAATTTAAAAGAAGGACGGTGGTAATTTGGGAGCAAAAAGAAAACCCTAATCTTGCTACAAATTTGAGAGATGATTTTTGAAAAAGGGGTTTTTGGTTTGAATGGAGGAATTCAGGAACAGACCTGCAAATCAACACAAATCCGGCAACCATCGTTGAATTCCTCTTCCAGATCCCTGATTATTTGTTTGTTTATCAATCAAAACTCCAAAAATACAGAAGTAACGTCCACCTCTAGGTTTCTCTAGGTCGGATCAAGCAAATCACCAATTTGCTCACTGTATATCTGCTAACAAATTGATTCAAAATTAAGAACAGACAAAGAGAACGACCTTCTTGTCTTTCCAAGAAATGGCATATGGGTTCCTCCCTGTCCAGATCTAGAAGAATCATCACCAAAACGAATTAGGTAAAGAAGGAATTGAAGGTACCTACAAGTTGGAGTGAAGGCTCCGGGGACACCAAAGAGAACGACCTTCTTGCCGGCGGTGAGAGAGTGAACGGAGACTTGTTGCATCTGATCTTTTTCGTCGAAGTAAGCAAAAGTTGAATGGTAACGCGGTTGGGTCAGACCAAATCAAAAGCTAGGGTTTTGATTTTGGTGGTGGCGGTGACTGGCGGAGTGGGAGGGTGGTTGTTGGGTAATGAGCGACGACGAGCAGGTGATGGATGGTGGTTCAGGTGGTGGTTGCTTCTTCTTCTCTGATTTTTGTTTGATATTTGGGTAGAGATATTTCTATAGAGAGAGATGACCAGATGAAAGTGATGGTAAAGTGATGGTTAGGGCTGTAAACGAACTGAACGTTCAACGAACAGTTCATGAACCGTTCGGCGGGAAGTTCGTTTACGTTCGTTCTTTTAATAAATGAACGAACATGAACAAGAAATTTCGTTCGATTAACTAAATGAACGAACATGAACAAATGTCTCGTTCGTTCAATTGTGTTCGTGAACGTTCGGTAATCTGTTCGTCAACGTTCGTTCATTTATGTTCGTTTATGTTTGTTCATTTTCGTTTGTTTAAGATGTTCATTAAGATTTTTGTATATTTCTGTTTTATTTTATCTAAACATTTTATATTCTTTAATTTTTAATTTTTTTATTACCCTAACAATTAACTAAGTAAAGTAGGAAACCATATTCTCATTTATGCGTCATTTCCCTATCCACTATTACTCGATTAGGGCTTCTAAGTTGTCAGTGCTAAATAATGTAAGTTTCCCTAAATCCTAAATCAAGTAAGCATTAGGGTTGACATCAAAAGTCCTAAACAACGCTTCGTTCGGTCACGTTCGTGAATCGTTCGTGAACAAACCCATTTTCTTAATGAATGAACACGAACATGAAATTTCGTTCGGTTAGTGTTCGTGAACCGTTCGTGAACACGTTCAACGCTTAACGAACGAACACGAACAAGGATTCGTTCGGTTCGTTTACAGCCCTAGTGATGGTGTCTGACATTATAGGGAAAATTAAGAAAAGTAAAATGTCCAATTTGCCCTTAATCTCATCCTGACTATTCATTTTTGAGAGATTAAATCTAGTCCACTCATTCAATATTAAACATATGAATCAACCAATCAGAAAGGGTTATTGGGTTTTTACACCAAGAATGGGTTTGTTTTAGTTCCATATCCTATATACATATATATATATATATATATATATATATAGGCTAAAATAAAAACTCACTTGAGTTGAGAAAACCCATAGAAACCCTGTGTAATTTTGTTTTTTTAGGCTGTTTTTATACCTATTTTCGTCACCAAAAAACTAAAAAAAAAAAAAAAAAAACGCCGAGTACTTTTTTCTAAAAAAATCATGAAAAAATACAAAAAAATTCACGTTTTTTTTATCATATGTCAGCATTAACATACGTAACACATGATTTTACATGCGTAACAACGTTCAGCGATTTTATAAAAAAAAATTATAAAAAACCACTCGGCGCTTTTTTGTTTTTTTTTTGCCAAAAGTTATAAAATTAGATATACAATCTATATATATATATATATATATATATATATATATATATATATATATATATATATGGAAGGGTTCAAATGATAACCAGTTTTTTATATGATAACCATGATAACCACTATTAAACAATCACATAATTTATAAATTATTTTTTCTTTTAATTGTTAAAAGAGTATTTAAGTATCTTGAACATAAATACGGAAATGATTAGTTTTACATATACGTACCAAATAATGTTACATATACGTGACAAATAGTGTTTACGTATATGTAACACTAACAAAATGATATTTGTTACATATACGTAACACTATGTTTGTGAGTGGTTATCATGGTTATCACATAAATATTAGTTATCATCATGGTTATCACATAAATATTAGTTATCATTTGAACCTCACCCTATATATATATATATATATATATATGTATATAAGATGTAGTTATGTATATGTATTATAATAATGAATCATATTTTTTATTTTAAATTTTTTAATATAAACTACTGATTTAAGAAAATTAAAAAATTAGTTAAATCTGACAAACCGTCTAAACAGAACCATTAAACCGTCAATCTAGTAAAACCGGTCAAACCTAACCTACTCGGTTTGGTTTGTCGTTCCCTAGAACCGTAGTTAGTGGTTTGACCGAAATTTTCATCAAAACTGGCCGAAAATAACCGTGAATTTCAGTTGTGAAATGCTATGTCAATAGAAATTTTGACCCGTCAAAAAGTCATTAGATGAAGGTTCGGGTCAGGGTTTGAATCCATATTAAGACCCGAATCCTTCTCCAACTTCGCGAAATTGTTCGTCATGTCTTTCGCAGATTCTCCGTTCGTCATCTTCACAGAAATAGATTTGATCTTTGTTGTATAAATTGCAGAAAACGAACTTGATGCTTGGATTCTCTGAAAGGCGTGATAACACTTTCAGATCAAATCTATTTGGTGCTTCAACCAAATGATCGATCGGTTACAATTCAGAGAGTATTAGAAGAACAAAATATGGAGAATTTGTGATGTTTTCGAACCAGAGAACATGATCAAAATACGCAGGAGCGTATATACGGTTTTGGGTTTATAAACTGCCCTAGGCAGTTCTCGAATTGCCAATTTGTCACTTTTGCCCCCTCCGGAATTCGCATGTGCTCTAGGCAGCTCGACCCCAGCCAGGGGCTCCGCCCCTTGGACCCCGCTACCGGGGGCGTTGCCCCCGGACCCCGTTAATTAGGGGTTTCACTCCTAATATCATAATAAACTCAAATAAGCATGCACTCCACACCTCTTTACTTATTTGATATTTATGAAGATATGTATTGATCAAACAAGTTAATCCAATTAAACTAAAATATCCAACAAAACTTCATTTCCTTTTACTTTTTAGATGTGTAATAATTGGTAGGATATGTTTGTATAACGGCGTTTGAAAGTAACAAGGCAAGTGACAACGTGGTGGAGGGGCAGTGGTCACATTACTTAGCTCGCTAAGTAATCGCCTTTTTCCTTTCAACACCAGCAAGTTAAACCCACCAAATAGGGAACTGCTTTTGGCAACAGTGACACCATAAACTTGCATATTCCTTACGCATGTAACAATTTAATTATTTTTTTTAACTCAAACTAATATTTAGTCTTTTTTCTAATCATTTTCTTTAAACTTAAATATTTGCTCAGTAAAATTTAAATTTATATTAATTAGTCTTGTTTATATGAGCTTGACTAGTTCTTTTATAGACCTACTAATTACTAATTACTTCGGAGGGCAAGAAACGAGGTGGTCTTTAACAACAAACAGATGCAATTTTTTAGGATATAAAGGCCACTAGCTACCTTTGGGTTAAATATCGATCCAATTTGGTTAATTTAGATTGGTCTAATTGGTGTATATTCAAGTTTAATTCTTTGGCATTGTAATTTTGGTTTTGCCTTCTCTGGCTTGTTGCTAGTGTTTTTGGCTTGTTTAAATGGAATTCCCCGCCGTTCAAAAAAAATATTAATAACGTTCTTATAAAATCAAGCACTTATTGCATGCTTTAAAAGTGTAGTGATTTCTAGTCATTGCTACAAGTGTTGTAATAAGTTCTATGTGTAGTGGGTGTGTGATATTGATGAAAAAGTGGTGCCATATAGGTGGCACTTAGGCAGTGGTATGATTAATATAAAGGTGTGTAATGGTGTTTGTGTGAATGTAAGGTTTAATTTAAAAAGAGAAGATGAGATGGACTATTATGGTTGTTAGAGAAAAAAAGAAAAAAACATTATCTTCAAACAACGCCCGTGATTACCACCACCTCTTGCACCATCACGCCCCCTATCATGGGCGAAGTTTTGTGAGGGCCTGCCCCCCTGATTTTTCGCTCAGTAGTGTTAATTTATACGTATTCGGCCGAAAATTTTATAGTTCCGGCCCCCGTAATAGGAAAAAAAATCCCGGCCCCCCCTGCGTTTTTCTTCAAGCTTCGCCACTGCCCCTATCACGCCCGGGGGGCGGTGTGCCGGCGTGATTAGGGTGCCACCTCTTACACATTCCCTAATCATACATTTTGAGCACAAATACTGAAACACGATATGTATTATATATGGTGAATTACTCCTATAACTTCGTATAATTATTAGTAAAATAGTAACCTGTTACATATCTATAATGATTGTTATCATGGGCTCGACCATAAAATAGAAAAAGCAAACCACATCTAGAGATTTTCATAATTCGTAGTATGGTTATAAGAGCTTGAATCTGTCGTCTCATCTTTTATCTCACATTTGTTAAACATGTATTATAAGATTATAATGTATAAGATAATACCGTATATTATATTGTATATGCAAACATACAAGTGGAACAAACGAGTAATGAAAAGTTTGACAGATTAATTAAAATCTCATTTCCCATACATGTTCAAAGGATAAGATTGGATGATTTTATCTAAACAACACAAAAGTCACATTATGTACTTGATATAGTACAATTAAACATAACATAAATAATCTATTTTTGCCTAACATTAATCCATTCTCACATGACCCTTTATTATAATCTTGTTCAATCAATCAATAATTTGCTGAATTCAACCCCACAAAAGTATGATATATATATATATATATATATATATATATATATATATATATATATAAGAAAGAAAGAGAGAGTGCACATTAAAGTAAAATATAAAAATACATAACTTAAAATAGTAAAGGCACCACCAAGTCTCGTTAACTTAACATCAAATTAAAGGACAACCAACGTGTATGATAATTAATTGTGTGCATTCAACCCTCCCTTTAAATACCTTCATTCCCACCCTCCATTTTAATTCATCAACAACTTCTCTCAATCTTATACATTCATTAAGAAAACAAGAAACCTTCATACTTAGAAAAATGGAACAAAATCTAACAGTTCATGTAGCGAAAAAAGTTTGGAGCTTGATGCGTGTGGTGTTGTTCATGTTACGGAAAGGCATACCCAAGAGAAGATTGTTGCTGGAACTCAACATGATGATTAGGCGTGGCAAGATCGTCGGGAAGGCCTTGCAAAATCTTATGTTCCACCACCACGGCCGCCACGACCACCACCTCTCCTTCACTTCCCCACCGCCTGGCGAATACGAGTTCAGCTGCAGCAACACCCCAACATTCTCTCTATTTCCATTCCATAAGAAACACCACTCCACCACTCAACATGCTGACATAATGGCCCTCAATGCGGCGGTGCTGAAAGCCATGGAGATGATTCACAGTGAGACGGCGTCGCCGGCGCTGCCAGGGTTCGGGAGGAGTCCGATGGTTAGGCAACTGAGGGTAACCGACTCTCCGTTTCCGTTGAGTAACATGGATAGGGACAGCCACGTGGATGAGGCAGCGGAGAAGTTTATAAGCCGGTTTTACAACGACCTGCGCACACAGAATACTAAGGTTGCGTTTGGTTCACGGTGAATGCGTTTGGTCTCTAAGTTTCTTGTAGTTGTTTGTAATTAATTAAAAGATTGTGGGGTGTACATTTCAAACTTGTAATTACTACACAGATTTGCAGAAATAAAACATAAATAAAGTTTGAGCCTATGTCAAATAGCTATATACATATATTATATTTTGTGTCAAAAATGGTATTTTAACTAGAAATTACTTGAATAGAAAACTCGACCCTAAAAGATCCGATTACAACCAAAGACTGCTTAACCAGAAAGAACCAAATGGTTCTAATACAGACTTGACTTGCTTGCTTCTTTATGGGAAAAATACGAAAATGGACATTTGACCAAGAAAATACTCAAAAATGGACATCCTTATTTAGCCTACTGTTTCATGGACATTTATCATGACAGCCGGCTAAAGACGGCTAAGCTAGCCGGCTAAAATTTCCGTGCCAACATTCCATTTGTCAGAGTAAGAACCAATAATATGGCGACACGTGGCAGGCTTAGCCGTCTAATTGACGGCTATAGCCGTCTAAATAAACAGTTTTAGCCGTCTAATGCATTTAGCCGTCTAAATAAACAGTTATAGCCGTCTATTAGACGGCTTAGCCTCCGAAAACATTTTTTGAAAATTTTCGGAGGCTTAGCCGTCTAATAGACGGCTATAACTGTTTATTTAGACGGCTAAAACTGTTTATTTAGACGGCTATAGCCGTCTATTAGACGGCTAAGCCTGCTACGTGTCACATGCTTATTTGGCTCGTACTCTGACAAATGGAATGTTGGCACGAAAATTTTAGCCGGCTAGCCTAGCCGTTTTAGCCTTTTCACAAGAACAATGTCCATGAAACAGTAGGCTAAATAAGGATGTCCATTTTTGAGTATTTTCTTGGTCAAATGTCCATTTTCGTATGTTTCCCCTTCTTTATTATTGCTTTTCATCAAGGAGCGCAACTCCATTTATAGGAGCAATCAACGATTCTAAAGGGGGAAAGACAGCCTGTAGATGAGCAACTACACCGAATCCAGAAAGGAAATAAGGCGAGAATCACGGCTTCCTTCTTTCTGGGCAGATGAAATAATCCCTACCCTTGCACACCCGAGCATCTTTAATCTGCAGATAGGCTTTGATATGGGCTTCTGGCCCAGATGCAATATTTTGAGCAAACAACTAAGACAAGAAAAAACGAATTAGAAAGAAAATAAACAAAGAAAGAGAGCATTGAATTTGATACCTTTTTAACATTTTGAAAAGCAAATTTCATCAACCACAAAAGCTAGCCAGAAACTAGCACAAACAACAGGGGAGAGAGAAAAAAGTAGATATGAAACATATAAACCTAATAAGAGCTAGAGGTTAGACGGGCACCAATTTTCTCGATCCAAATAGTTCATCTTAGCCCTATTTTTGACCAATAAAAGTCATAGTCTTGATTTTTTCAATGATTTTTGCAATGGATATCGGTTGGTTCTCGAACAAGTATTTGTTTCTAGCTTTCCATATCACCCAACACACCAAGAGTATTATAGATTGCACCATACGTTTCTTTGGATCACGAAGCCCTTCGTTCAAGTGTAGTTGAAGCAGGTCATTAACCGTAAAAGCGTATATCGAAGGCAGCTTGCACCATGATGAAACCTTCTGCCAGACTAGAGTTGCAGCATAACATGTTGTGCATATGTGATCCACCGTCGATGAGGGAGTATGGATATTTCTTCGTTGAAGCGTCGTCTTTGTTGGTATCCTATCTGCCGTAGTCCTCCATCCAAAGATATTTATTTTGAGCAGAAGCCAACTATTCCCAGTGAAAGCCTGACCCACATACTGCACCCCTTGCTTTGAAAACAAGATCCTTAGCGATTTGACTAAAAATAGTCTATACGAACAGACTGTCCACGTCCATTTGTCTGGTTGGTCACTCGGCTTTATTTGATTCAAAAGTGAGCAGCAGCTACTAAGTTCCCGCACTTCAAAAGGAAGAAAGATATTTCGTTTCAGAACCAATAAAAAGTTAGGGAGTTACCTGACATGCGACACCAATCCCGGACAAGGCAAGATTTTTCTGACTCAATTCTGAACAGGGCCAGGAAGGAAACCAAGATAGTTGGTCGGGTAGGAAAGGTGGCTTATCGGTTAGATTTTCCAGGGGAACCAAGTAAACTTCATAACACATTTCACGTATCGCATTTATGGAAGTGTTTGGTAGATGAAGCAACTTTTGTTGCTATTAATGATATTGAGGTGGCTGAGAAGTTGAACTATGTGGAGGAACCAACTGCTATCTTGGATAGAAAGGTGAAACACTTGTGCAACAAAGAGATTAACCAAGTAAGCATGCTCAAATATTACCCTAATCTATTTTCTGAAGTGGGTTTCAGGGACGAAACCCAAAATTAGGGGGATGATTTTGTAACGAACCAACTTTCGAGATTTATACATAATATATCAATTATATTATGATGGTGTAATTTAATAATAATGAATGTTGAGGGTTTGTTGCAAGTGTGTTTGTGTTGGCGTGAAAGCAAGGGAGAAAGGGGGAGAAGGAGGCTAAGATTGAAATTGGTGATTGCATGCTCGGATTTGAAGGATTTGCCACACTTAACTCCTTTCAAACACCAAGTAAGCATCTTTTTCTTCACCTAGATCACCATTGTAGGTGTTCTTGGTAGTTTTTGGGGGAATCAAGTTTAGGGACTGATTTGGGTGGTTTAAATGGTTAATAACTTGATAAAAGTAATAATCTAGCTTAATTAAAGGTTAACAAATATGGTGACCAACCCCTATTACTTCAACTGATTATTACTCGGTACATTGTGATTTATAGGGACCAACCCTCTGTTACTTCAAATGATGTTTATCGTTATTACGTGTTATTCATTGATGATTTCTCATGTTTCACATGGTTTTATCCTTTGAAGGCCAAGTCTAAATTTTTTTAGGTACTCAAAACCTTTCTTAACTTTGTTTAGACTTAATTTGCATGTAAACTTAAGGTTTTCAAAGTGATTGTGGTTCAGAGTTTTTAAATCATCAAGTTCGGCGCCTATTTATTGACAATGGTACTCACCATCAATTATCCATACACTCCGTAACAGAATGGATGAGCCGAGCGCAAGCACCATCATCTTACGGAAACTGGTCTTGCCATGATGTTTGGGGCAAATGCTCCCGCCACATTCTTGGTTGATGTTTTTCCCTTCGCTACACATATCATAAATCGTCTACCGACAAAATTATTAGATAACAAGTCTCCATATGAATTGTTATTCATTCGAAACTAAACTATAATAATTTCAAGGTTTTTGGCTACCATGTTTTCCCTTATTTACGACCTTGTTCTTCTCATAAACTCGCACCACAAAGCATCCTGTGTGTTTTTATCGGCTATAGTGCTCAATATAAAGGATACAAGTGCTTGGATCCAACCACTCTTCGTATTTATATTACTCGTCATGCAAGGTTCGATGAAATTTCCTTTTCCATCTCGGGAAGTAGCTCCTTTATTGATATTGCAAACCTGTTTTTGAGCTCCTACGGTGATGATATCATTCCAACACCAGAGGCATCCCCATCTTCACCTACATTGCATTCTCCACATTCTCCTTCCTCATTTACCAAGCATTGCCCTATATGCTCTTTACCCTCATCATTGCCATCACCTTCCGACCATGCACAAACCACCGAACGCTTCCCGACAGCACCATTACCCACGGCCACAAACCCTCCATCCCCTATGGCTGCAGTTCAGCAGCCACCTCCCATGCCTATAGCCCATCCATTTCCTCCCATGTCTAAAACTTCTCTTCCACCTGTGCTATTCGCTGCTTCTTCTCACCCTATGATTACTAGGGTTCGCCATATCCTTGATCTCATCTCCATATCCCCTACCATCCTCCACACCGCCCTATTTGCAGCTCAGGACCCAAAAGGTTTCGAAATGGCCTTCAAACACCAACATTGGCGAGATGATATGAATGATGAAAATTTGGCTCTTCATCACATTCATAATTGGACTCTTGTTCCACGGTCGAAGGCATCCAATGTGGATGGTTCCAAATGGTTATTTCAAACAAAATATCATTCTGATGGTTCCGTTGATCATTATAAGGCACGCTTTGTGCCTCAAGGCTTTACTCAAATACCCGGTTTTGATTTCTCACACACATTTAGTTCGGTAGTAAAGGCCTCTACTGTTCGCCTTGTTCTCTTTATTGTTATAACAAATCGATGGGCTTTTCACCAGTTAGATGTCCAAAATGTGTTTTTAAATGGCAATCTCACAGAAACTCTTTACATGGAGCAAGCATCGGGCTTCATTGATTCTCGTCGTCCAGATTACGTATGCCGTCTTAACAAGGCATTATACGGCCTCAAGCAAGCTCCACAAGCTTGGTTTCAACGGTTGAATACGTTTCTGATACACCAAGGTTTACTTGCAATCAAGTTAACACGTCTTTATATGTTTTCCATCGTGGCTCTTGTGTTTTGTATTTGTTGGTATACGTCGATGACATTATACTTACCAGCAATCATGAGTCAATATTAATATTGTAAAAAGATTAGTAAACGATATTTATTCTTGGTGATTTTCCCCAAAAAGAAGATGATAAACTTGGAAAAGACTTGTAAGTTAGAAAGCGAACTTCCAATTTTAAATTATACAATTTTATATTGATGGGTAATATAAGATGGGTGTGATGTGCTCACGGGTACTGTTCTTTAGCATCCACCCTAATAAAAACGTCAAAAGAAAAAATAGAAGTAAAAACGAAAATTGACGTTATTTGAATATTATATTTAGCAATTATCATTTAAAAATGTATGATGTCATATAAAACACATTAAAAAAGATTTTGATCGAGAAAAAGTATCAGGACAGCATGTTTAGTGTGTTATTTAATATCAACTTTTAATGCATACCCATTCGAACACCTCACTACGTGACATTCCGCATCATATTTTACTCATTCTTTAAACATAACTATTTTGTTTCCTATGTTCACTTTCAAACACTATGGAAAAAATATTTTTTTTTGTATATACGTGTGTGAAAGGGACCCACTCTTCCCATCCACTCCCCGTTCGGAATTCCGGATGCCTAAGCCGACGCCACGTCCAATGCAGCCATCTATTCACCTAAGCATTCTAATTAGAGCATCCCTTTCAAACGCGCCACGCGAACTTTGATATCAGTTTTTTACCCATCTTTCAAATACACTTAATTTCTCTCCCATGCTACGTCTACTTTCAAACACCATCTTTTCTTAAATAATAATAAAATTATATTTATTTAGATGTGTGTGAGAGAGAGAAGGGCCCACTCTCCCATCCACTCCCCTGTTCAGAATTCCAGACGCCAAGAAGTGGACGCCACCTCCAATGCATCCGTCCCCTTAAGCGTCCATATACGTCACGTCTTGGTCCGCTTATGAGCATTGGAGATGCTCTTATGAATGATATGATATTATAATAACTTTAAAACGATAATTTAAAATAAGTAAATAAAATAGGGGACTACTAACCACACACGGGAATTGCTAAATGGACTTGGCCATATACGCATCGTATAGGGCAATACGATGCGTATAGCCCTTCACAATTTCCCATGCCTGACATCCTCGTACAACCTGGTCATTCAAACCTCGTATACGCATCGTATAGGTCAATACGATGCGTATAGCGTACGAGGTACTTTCTGCTACTAGTCAACCATCACATCGCTATACGCCACGTATAGATCTATACGGAGCGTATAGCGATGTGATGTTGACTAGTTGCAGAAAGTACCTCGTACGCTATACGCATCGTATTGAACTATACGATGCGTATACGAGGTTTGACCAGGTTTGACCCGAATCCTATACGCACCGTATTGCCCTATACGATGCGTATAGGGGCCAAATTTTGTGTATTTAACCATGCAAAATTCTCATTCGAACGTATCGTTCAAAAAAATTTCAAACAATCTCTCAAAAATTATAAACATGTCTTGGTGGTGGGATGGTAACTACGGTTTTCAGGTATATTCTAACGAGTCGCTGGAAAACAACCCGCAAAGTTCTGGCGTTCAAGAGGTGAACTGGGAGGAGGTCTCGTCCGACGTTTATTCTAATCAACGGGTAAGGCTTCCAGATTTGAACGAGCCACTGAGCAATCCCGAGTTCGTATACGGTGAACCGTCTTACCTTACACAACCCACGAACGACTACGTATACGGTGAAGTCTCCTCCCCGACACAACAAACTAACAACTTCGTGTGCGGTGAAGTCTCTTACCCGACACAACAAACCGACGACTCCAAAGACGAAGAACAAAACCATCAAAATGTGTCGTATAAAACTGACCAGAATTTTCAGTCTCGTGAACAGTTGGTGGATTGGGCTATGCGGAGAGGACGTGAGAATGGTTACGTCCTTGTCACCCGACGATCGAGGAGAAAAGGCGACGATCCGACGGAACCGTTTATCAAGGTGTGGCTTGTGTGTGACCGTCACGGCGAACGTGCGTCTACTGCCACGGTTAGACGTGCCGGTAGCAAAAAAATAGGTTGTCCCTTTAAATTGGAAGGAGAGTATCAAGAAAATACTGGTGATTGGAAATTAACGGTGAAGGATGACAGTCATAACCACGATCCTAGTCAACATCTTGTGGCGCACTCGTTTGCAAGGAGACTGTGTCAGTCGGAACAACTTTTGGTGGGGAAGTTGTACTCGCAAAACATGTTGCCACGAAACATTCTGGCAACTATAAGGGAACAAAACCCAGAGAGTAGTTGCATTAAAAAGGACATTTATAATGCTATACAAAAGATAAAAAACGAAACGAGAGTCGGTGAAACTCCAATACAGATTCTGGAAAACCTGCTTTCTTCTAAAAAATACGTCTACTATACTCGAGAAGATCCTGTCACAAATAGTGTGGAGGAGATATTCTTTGTTCATCCGAAATCGTACGAGATGTGGCGTGCTTTCCCGCACGTGTTGATGATCGACGCGACCTACAAAACAAACATGTATAAACTTCCATTTGTCCAAGTGGTCGGTGTGACCTCCACACACCAGTCGTTTTGCGTCGCTCATGCATTTATATCAAAAGAACGGGAGGAAAACTTCGTCTGGGTGCTACTTCAAATAAAAGCAATGTTGCAAAAGTGTATGGAGCCGCGTGTGATAGTAACAGATAGGGACAAAGCTCTTATGAACGCGTGTGATAAAATATTTCCGGGCTGTTCCAAGAACCTATGTCGGTGGCACATACACGAGAATATCGCAAAACATTGCAGGGCATCATTTACAGACGAAGACTGGAAAAATTTCAAGTATTCATGGTCGGTATTATGTGAGTCTCCCACGCCAGATATATACCAGTACAACTTCAACCGGCTTTACAAACGTCTGTATGCAGCCAAACGAGGAAGTAAGTTTTAAATATTAAATATTTAATATTTTCAGTATTTAAATATTTATTCAATATTAAATATTTTTCCAGGAGTTATAGATTATGTGACTAAAAATTGGCTGGACCCGTATAAAGAAAAGTTTGTATCGGCGTGGTCCAACAGAAACCTCAATTTTGGTCAACATACAACGAACCGAGTCGAGAGCCAGCATTCGCTCTTAAAGAGCTATCATAGAAACGCTAACAGCTCGCTAGATAGACTTGTTGGGTTTGTTGATGAAATTGTATCAGATCAGTATTATCAGTTACAGTTTGGGTTTGGAACAAGCCTGATAAGGAAAATGGACAGCCACATAGCTATTGAATTGTTTGATAACCTGCACGGTAAAGTTTCACATAAAGCTCTAGATTTGATAGAAAACGAGTGGTACAAGTTATCAAATATACGGAAACAAAATGCAACGTGTGGGTGCCAACTTTTCAGTAGTTGTGGGTTGCCGTGTGCTTGTCGTCTGGCAGATATCGAAGCTACAGGTAAACTGTTCTGACTATTTAGTATTTGTGGGTTGCCGTGTGCTTTTCAAAATGTTCTGACTATTTCGTTTAAAATACAGGTGGCATAATCCCTCTAGATGCGGTGGACGTCTTCTGGAGGAAACTTGATTTAAAACCGTCGTTTGTCGATGATGAAAATGTAGACGTGGATAAGGTACTGGGTCAAGTGAGAAACAAAATCATGTCACAACCCGATCAGGTCAAAAGAAGTATGCTGTCGAGAATCGCATGGGTTGTCTTTCCGAGCAAAAGTAACAAGAAAGCGCCTATGGTACAAGAAGATACTCGCGGTCGTCCAACTTTGAAAAAGCAACAACAAAGGAAACAGGATGTCGCGAGAAACAGCTCATTCACAGGATCCCAATCGAGCAAATGTAAAATGTTTTAAGGATTCGATATAAAATGTAAATCCAGACCGAGCAACCGCAAGATGATAACGCCCATCTAGGGTTTCCATTGATTACGGGGAAAGATGCGGTTAACAATATAAAATGTTTTAAGGATTCGATACCGTCTGTGTTTCATCCGTACATTTCACATATACAGGATGTAAATCCAGACGGTAACTGTGGTTTTTATTCAATATTCTATACGCCACGTATAGTCCAATACGTAGCGTATAGAATATAAATCAGAGGGAATTCAAAATTTTGACATATACGACACGTATTGATCAATACGTGGCGTATAGAATACCAAACGTTGCTGAAGATACGACACGTATTGATCTATACGTGGCGTATAGACTTTTGTTATATCAGTTTTGCCTCACGTACTGACCCAAACGAACCAAACAAACAAACACAAAGCCATACGCTACCCGCTCGTTGATTTGGATTGTGGCCTCAAAAAAACTTTGTAAAGGTACGTGTCTCAACCCACGATCATTAATGTTAGGTTTTAATTGAATATTAGCGGGTAAAACTGGGTAGATTAGCGATTTTTAGGTCTGAACTTAAGGGCTATACGCTACGTATAGGGCTATACGTGGCGTATAGTTCGTCCTAGGAAGACGATGAAGCCATACGCCACGTATAAATCTATACGCTGCGTATGGCTTGGTTTACTCGGTCACTAGCCTGCGTATGGTCTTAACTGGTCGCGTATGGCTTGGTTTACCCGGCAACTCGCCCGCGTATGGCTTAATTGGCCTGCGTATGGCTTATTTTGCCCGGCAACCGCCTATACGCCACGTATAAGCCTATACGTGGCGTATAGGTTTTTAAAAAATTAATAATTATTTATTATTTAAAATTAAAAACAATATATTATTATTATTTATTATTTAAAATTAAAAACAATATATTATTATTATTTATTATTTAAAATTAAAAACAATATAATATTATTATTTATTATTTAAAATTAAAAACAATATATTATTATTATTTATTATTTAAAATTAAAAACAATATATTATTATTATTTATTATTTAAATTAAAAACAATATTATATTATTATTTATAATTTAAAATTTAAACAATATTATATTATTATTTATTATTTAAAATTTAAACAATATTATATTATTATTTAAATTAAAAAATTAAAAACAATTAATTATTATCAGATATGGCGGATCATAATGATATTGAGATGGATCAGCTAGACGATCTTGCGCACTACCCATTTCTGGATTTTCCGCCCGATACGGAGGCTTTTTCCCGTTGCCAGAAGCTCCGGGAGGTGCAGATGGGTCCAGGTACGGCGGTGGATTGGGCCCTCCTCGAGGAGGTGCAAGAGGCCGAGCGAGCCAGGGCCATCATCGGCGAGGACACGCCATGGTCGCGTCTTTTTGACCTTTCTTTTGCGGAGACATACCGAGAGCTGGTCGTCGAGTTTCTTTCGACGTTCATCTACTCAGAGACTGGGCTGCAGCCTCTACCCGGAGAGGCGCCGGATATTGACCCGGATCGTATTTCTTTTTCTATTTTTGGGGTCGTTTACCGTCAGACCCTCAGTCAGTGGGCCGTCACGACGGGCTTATACTACGAGCCTGAGACGGTGACGCCGCTTTTCACCGAGGCGGTGACAGAGGTGGACAAGGAGGAACTCCTTGTTTTTTGGGGCTTGATTTCAGATAGTCCTTGGTTGGGTACCAAGGGGAGGGTCTCGGGTATTAGAGACCCTTTGTATAGATATCTGCACCGGCTTATTTCGACGTCGATCGCACCGCGTCTGAAAAGCCGTGAGTGGTGCACTGATAGAGATCTTTTCTTCCTTTTCTGCCTGCTTACTGGGAGGCGGTGCGACCTGTCCACTAGCATGGCGCTTTATTTTGCTTCTGCCTATATGCGACAGAAGCGCGGACTTTTATATGGCGGTGCTTTCATCACGCATATCATGCGGTCGGTCTTACCATTTGACCAGCATGAGCCTGCGATGTTACCGGCCATTCCCCCTGTCCGATTAGACCGTCGCACGGCGAGCGGCATGCGCATCACGCACCGATTCCCGCAGGGCCTTCGGTTCGTAGGGGCCGTCCAGGACCAGGTTTGGGTCCCGGTGCCGTTGCCGCAGATGCCTGGACAGGGGGACCCGCATATGCCTCAGCCGCTACAGGGTATAGCGATTGAGGACGAGCCGCCACACGTCGAGCAGGTCCACGAGCATCCGCCACAGCATCCCCGACACGTACGTCGGTCTGTTAGGCTGGATAGGGCTACCCAGGCAGTGCTTGATGGCCTTGTTGCCGACTCACGGCGACAGGGTCGTCAACTCGATCGCATGGAGGACCTGATGATGTGGGCGGTTGGACAGCTCGTGAATCAGTCACGAGCCGCCGGCATCGAGCCACCCCCACTACCACCGCCACGTCATTATCCGGACGACCCCGTTCAGGGTGAGGGCGGGGCGGGTCAGGGTGACGCCGGAGCCGGTCAGGGTGACGGCGGAGACGGTTAGATTTAGTTCTTTTATTTGTATTTTGTTTCTTTCGTTGTTATGTATGTAAAACATTTTGATGTATATATTTAATTTTTTGATGTAATGTATATAATGTTTAGTTTATTTGTTTGGTTGTAATGTTTAATATTATGTTTGGTTGTAATGTTTAATATTTTGTTTGATTGTAATGTTTAATATTTTGTTTGGTTTGTAATGTTTAATATTTTGCTTGGTTATACTTTAAAAATTTAACAAATGTTTAAAAAAAATAAAATATACAAATGTTTATATAAATTAAAATAAAAATAAACAAAATATAAATAAATAAAAAAATATAATTAAATAAAAAATACCTATACGTGGCGTATAGGTCAATACGCCACGTATAGGATTCATAAACTCCAAATCTTCCAACTTTTGAAGCAAAAATATAACCCGTGCCTCATACGCTGCGTATAGGTCAATACGCCACGTATTGGACCAGCCGCCAGACAGAGAATGACACGTGGCATTCTGTTGGCAGTGACTGAATTCTATACGCCCTCGTATTGCCCTATACGAGGGCGTATAGATCGGCGGCGGGTCCAATTAGCAATATTCCGTGTGTGGTTAGAAAAAGCCATAAAATATCCATCCCGACATCACAAGCACATGCACTTATTTTGCTTTCTATTGGATTGATATATCCATGCACATATTGTGACAAAAGTCAAGCCTAGATGCCATTGTCGCCATTATTTTGATAATAAGATTCCTCCCTCCCTCCCGTCAAAGAAACCTTACTCCCACACAATCACATGAATCATATTAAGAGAGAACCCTAGGGAGATTGACACAGTGGAGTTTCCAAAATGGAGGAAGAACGGAATATGAGTATCAGTCAGAGTCTGGGGAGAAGCATAAGTAGAGGTATTAGCATAGTCTCCGGTGGTGGTGGTAGCCGTGGACGGAGTAGTCCTCACTCGATGCAAGACGAAGAGGCCTTACGGTGGGCGGCTTTGGAGAAACTACCTACCTATAATCGACTACGAACCACCATCTTCAATTCTTATCTTACACCGGATCGACAGCAAATGACAACCGAACAGATGCTGTTAGATGTGCGAGATCTCAATCCAAGGGCTCAACAAAGCTTTATCAATAAGATTTTTAAAGTTGCTGATGCTGATAACGAAATCTTTTTGAGGAAGTTCAGAGATAGAGTTGACAAGTAAGTTTTCGCCTAAATCATCTAATTCTCTTCTGTGTTTTAGAGTCAAAAGTGAACGGCTACACTAATACAACTATAGCAGAACAAAAATATGGAAATTTTTTGGAATATCATGTTATTGAGTCAAGATCCCAAATCATACCTTTAAAGTTGAACCCATAAACAAACTAAATAGGCAAAGAGTAAGCACCACAAGTCTGAAAACAATGAGTTCAAATGTCTTGAGTAAATGTAAATAACTTCAACATAACAAAACAAAGTTAAACTGTAAAGCATATCACTCAAACTAGAACAACTCTGTTGCGACTCTGAATTGAAACACGAGCAATCTTGTTTCTTTTCCTTGCAGATGCAAGTGAATCTGCAGTATCAGTGAAATCATCCTCTTCCTGATCATCATCAGAACTATCAACATGAATTATGAATGATCAGAGAAGATGAAAGGAAGTTTTATATAATTGAATTGCTGCAGAGTTACAGTACATATACACGATAAAAGTGGAGATACAACAGATTTGACTAAGCTAAATAAACATGTGGTTACAATTCAAATTACAAATAATAAATAATTAGGAGATAAGGATAGGGGAGAAGCCCCTATTCTGTAATATGCCCCCGCAAGATGGACGATCCGGAGAGTAGACCAATCTTGGATGAAAATAGTCTGAACCGTGGTGAAAGAAGAGGCTTAGTGAGGGCGTCAGCCAGCTGATCGTCTCCAGCTATATGTGTGACCCGTAGTGAACCAGTATGTACCTTTTCTCTGACGAAATGAAAGTCCAAGGCAAGGTGTTTCATGCGTGAGTGGAAAACCGGGTTAGCCGAATACGTGGTGGCACTTAAGTTGTCACAGTAGATAGTAGGAACATGAAGCGATTTGTACCCAAGTTCCGTCAACAGAGAGTGCAGCCATTGTACCTTAGTGGTAGTAGCTGCTACTGCTCTAAATTCAGCTTCGGTAGAGCTTCTAGCTAATGTACTTTGTCGTTTAGAACTCCACGATACCGGATTAGAACCGAGATAAACAACATAACCTGTGGTACTGCGGTAATTATCCTTATCACCTGCCCAATCTACATCGGTGAAGGCGTGTAGAGTGAGAGGAGATTGGCGCCGAATAAGTATTCCATGATGTTGAGTCCCCTGAAGATAATGAAGTAACCTCTTCAAGGCAGTCCAATGTAATGACGTTGGTGCATGCATAAACTGGGAAAGTCGATTAACAGTAAAGGAAATATTCGGTCGTGTTAAGGACAAGTACTGGAGAGTGCCAACAAATGTACGATATTCAGACGATGATAGATGTGGTGTCCCGCCATGTAACGTGAGAGGCTCAGTAGTAGTACTCGGTGTGGATATCGGTTTACAATCACTCATTTTGGCTTTTAGGAGGAGATCACGAATGTATTTATGTTAAGAAAGAAGGATGCCATGAGGGTGTGGAAGGACTTCAACACCTAGGAAATAAGAGAGAGTTCCGAGGTCTTTGAGAGAAAATTTGATAGAAAGAGATTGGATGAATTTGTTTAACAGAGAAGGTGAGGGTCCGGTGATTATAATGTCGTCAACGTAGACGAGAACATAAATAGTGGAAGTACCGATGGAGGAGGTGAAAAAAGATGAATCGGAAATAGTGGGTTTAAAACCTTGAGAATTAAGGTATGACTTTAACTCATCATACCAAGCACGAGAAGCTTGGCGCAATCCATAGATTGCTTTATTTAGTTTGCAAACGTGGTTAGGAAGAGAGGGGTTGACAAAACCAGGAGGTTGTGCCATGTAAACGTCTTCGGATAGGTTGCCTTGTAAGAAGGCGTTATTGATGTCAAGTTGTCGAAGAGTCCAGTTTTGAGAGACAGCTAGTGAGAGAACGAGTCTGAGAGTGGCGGGTTTTATCACCGGGTTGAAGGTTTCTGCAAAGTCGATGCCGGGACGTTGATGGAAGCCTTTAGCTACAAGTCGAGCTTTAAAACGATCAACTGACCCGTCGGGTTTAAATTTGGTTCTAAAAACCCATTTGCAGCCAACAATATTAGGAGCACAAGTGGAGGGAACAAGAGTCCAGGTTGTGTTTCGTTCAAGAGCCTCGAATTCATCCGACATTGCTTTACGCCACTGTGGATGTTTTAAAGCTTGGGAAATAGTAGTGGGTTCGGTGAGAGAGGAAGTGGTGGTGGTGTAAAGCATGTAGTCGGAGTTGTGATACCGGGCGTTTGGTTTAGGAGCAGGTCTGGTGGTTGGTTTTGAAGTGGAGCAGGTTTGGTGGTTAGTGGTAGAGGTAGAAATATCACTGGAACATTAGGTGGTAGCGGATAAAGACGAGGGGGAGGGTGTAATGGATGGGGAAGCAGGGGCTGCTGGAGTCGTGGGGGAAGCAGGGGCTGCTGGAGTTGTGGGTGGTTGTTTGGAGCGACGAGTATATGTTAGAATAGGAGGTGGTGAGGTTGGCGAGAGTGAAGGGAGAGGCTGAGAAGTGGGTGTGTTCGGATGAGAAGTGGGAGAGGTAGGTGTGTTTGAATGAGGAGTAGAAGGAGATGTAACAGTAGAAGAAATAGGAATGGGAAGAGAAATGGGTAACCAATGGGAAGAGTGAAGAGAGTGAGATTGGGTAGAGTTGGTGAGTTTTTCAAAAGGAAATTCGTGTTCAACAAAGACGACATGACGAGAAGTATAGGTTTTGTAAGTTTTGGGATTGAAAGCATAGTAAGCACTTTGTGAAGAGGAGTAGCCGACAAAGATACAAGGAGTGGATCGAGGGTGAAGTTTATTAGGTGAATATGGGCGGAGCCATGGGTAACATAAGCAACCGAAGCTACGAAGTTTTTGGTAGTTCGGTAATTTGTTAAAGAGTCGTTTAAAAGGAGAGAAGTTGTCAAGGGTTTCAGTTGGCAGCCTATTGATGAGGTAGGCTGCTGTTGTAAAAGCAAATGGCCAAAAGGTTGCCGGTAGTTTGGCATGGGAGAGGAGAGCAAGACCGGTTTCAACAATGTGTCGGTGTCTTCTCTCGGCATATCCATTGTGTTCCGGGGTGTGTGGGGGTGAGGTAAGGTGAGAAATACCACACGAGGATAAGTGGGGAAGTAGTTTAATATATTCCCCTCCGTTATCTGAGAATAGTTGTTTAATTTTTCGTTGGAAGTAGTTTTCAACTAGTTTTTGAAAATGAATGAAGGTTGATAGTGAGTCGGATTTACGTTTTAATGGATAAAGCCAAATGTATTTGATGAAATGATCAACAAATATTATATAATATTTAAAGTTGTCAAAGGACTCAATGGGGGAACACCATACATCAGAAAAAATTAAGTCAAGAGGAGCATTAGAAGTAAGTGAAGATGTAGAAAAAGGTAAACGGTGACTTTTATTAATATGACAAGAGTTACAATTGTCATTAAAACTAGAAGTAAAAGAAATCAAAGACGACAGAAGCTTTAAGACTTTATTGTGTGGATGGCCGAGCCTATGGTGCCAAGTCATCGGGTTAGTCTTTTGAAGCATGAAAATGGTGGAGAAATGGAGGAGCGCAGCTCATACATTCCCCGTGTTGCTGTGCCCTGGAAGAGAATTGTTTTCGAGCTTCGGTCCTTGATAACAAAAACAGAAGAATAGATTTTGATTAGAAAATTATTGTCAGCACATAAACGAGATATTGAGATAATGTTTCATGATAGTGATGGTATACATAAAACATTTTTAAGAATTAAGGTAGTGTGAGAAGTTTGAATGGAAATAAAGCCAATATGAGTGATTTGTAAGGACGAACCATCACCAATGACTAGCTCCTCAGTCCCATCATACGGTGCATGGAGAGAGAGATTGTTCAGGTCATTGGTAACGTGGTGAGATGCACCACTGTCAAATAACCAGTTGCTAGCAGGCCTGTTGGAGGTGTTCATCATGTGCACTTGAGCTCCTTTAACCTGCGAGGGTAGATTAAATGATGGTACAGCAATCTGTGGGTGTACCTTTTTGAAGCTATGGCAATTAGTGAGTGAGTGGCCCCTTTGGTTACACCACTGGCACTTTCCCAGAAAGGGTCGGTTGACACTGGTGTTGGAAGCTGATGAAGGCGCTAGAGTAGGTAATAGTCCAACAGAAGACCCGTGACCCTGGTGTCCAGCAGAAGGACTATTGCGGTAGTTCCAAGCCTTTGCACCGCCTTTGTTTTGCATGTAGAACACTGATGCTGGTTGATGAATGTTGCTGCCCACTACACGTGCCAATGATAACTCATGATTAATGAGTTTTTCATGCAACCCATTGAAGGTAATAGAAGTGTCACGAGCGTGTATAGCGTCCAAGATGGGTTTATAAGAAGACTGATCAAGGCCATTTAGGATAACATCCACCACATCTTCTTGGTCCATTTTCTTGCCAAGGATTGCAAGCTCATCAACCACTGATTTTATACTTTGCATATAATCAGTCACTGTTTGTGTAGGGGTTTTAGAGAGTTGCTTTAGCCGGTGTTGCAACTGTTTTATGTGTCCACGACTTGGTGAGGCATAAGTGGAAGCAAGAATCTGCCAAGCCTCACGGGATGAGGAAGCGTTGGTGACTAGTGGGATGATTTGAGGTGAAAGACTTCCTACTAGGGCGCCAAACAGTAGCTTATCCTGACGAAACCATTGGGCATAATCCTTGTGGGGCGTAACAGTCCCATCTGCAGAGGTTGTAGGGTTTGGCGCTGGGAAAGATCCATCAACAAATTTGTAGAGATCAAGGCCATAAAGCAATGCCTCGAGTTGGGTTTTCCATCCTAAGTAGTTGTTAGAAGTGAGTTTGAGGGCTGCAGGGAACGTGACCATAGTGAGATCCTTCATTGAGGTGTTGACAGAAAAAGGAAGAGTTGTCGAGATTGCTGTCACCCATGGAAGTTTTTGAGGGAGAAGAAGATCTGCTAGAAGGAGGGGTGTTTGTGGGAGTGGAGGGTTTTGAGCAGAGCTCTGATACCATATGAATGATCAGAGAAGATGAAAGGAAATTTTATATAATTGAATTGCTGCAGAGTTACAGTACATATACACGAATTCTTGACCATAAGTCAAGGAGATAAAAGTGGAGATACAACAGATTTGACTAAGCTAAATAAACATGTGGTTACAATTCAAATTACAAATAATAAATAATTAGGAGATAAGGATAGGGGAGAAGCCCCTATTCCGTAATATGAATAACCCCATCCTATTTCCATCGTACAAGAGCTATTGTTCGATTGCTTTGTCTTTCATACTTACGAATCTATCAACATTAAACAGTTAGTGTAATGTACTTATGTTAATCAAATAAAAAATAGATTACCTACCTCGAGTTGGGATTTATCACTCATTTCTCATTCGAGTGGGATTTATAAGGGCTAAAGAAGGAATATACGTTACATGAACTTAAATTTACCTTCGGGGCATCATTTGTAGTCATGAACATCTCATCCATCTTACAAGAAATCCAACAAAATTAAAAGTTGATTACAAATATAAACCTTAATGTGTCAAATTAATAAAGAAGATTAGTAAAAAAAAATTAATAAAAGAAACTACCTTGGCAGGTTGATCTGCTACTTTGATCATGTTCTTCTCTTAGAATGTTTCTATTTTGAAATGCAAACTTAACCAAAAAAAAAAGCTGACCATATATATATAAACTACATCGAAAGTGCCTACCACTGCTATACTTCCCCACTAACCTTAGTAACACATGTTTAAAACACAGTTACGCACTCCTACAAGAAACTGATTTGGGAACACATTCCTGTAAGTAGGTGGGTTAGTGGGAGAGTGGGTGGTTTGTCCATTAGCTGAAATCATCAACTTAACTATATTTGTTTTTTAAAAATGCCTACTTTAAACGGCCAGGATTTAAAACTGGCCTGATCTGAGGGTCAGTGTGATTCCAAAAAATGTCTGGACTCTCCGGTGTCATTAGAATATATAATATGTGTCGGTTAGATATGTTTTCTAAAAAAAGAAATATGGATCAGTTAAACATTTGAGTGACCTTTTGATTTTCAAGTTCAAGTTTGACGTGAGGACACCAAAAAGATTTCAGCCTGTGCAATCTAAATTTCCTACAAAACAAACCAATTTTTCTTTCGCAAATGATATCATAATTTTATTGCAGATAAGAGATCAAAGGGGTGGTCTTTAACAATCTTTATTACAGTGATTTAACTTCAAACCCTTCATTTGCAACACCAAACCAATAAAATATGCAGGAAGTTCTTATAAATGAGTTCTAATGACATAGATAGTTCATATGCATTTAGCTCCTATGTATTCGAGATAGTAGCTAGTCTATTAAAGTTCAGTCAAAATTTATTATACCCTTCTTTACTTCTCCTATAAATGAGTAGTCTCCTTGCATTCCTTTATTCCTTTGTATTTGAAGAAACATAGGTCGGAGCGTCGGGCTTCGAGTGTATGTTCCCACAAATGAGATAAAGACGGCCTCATCTCGGTTCTTCCACGGCTCGGTTCGTTCCTCTCCGGTCATCGAGTTAGCTGCAACCACACGGGAAAACTACGTTAGAGGGCCCAAGGAGCCTTAGGCTCCGAGTACACTCTGACACTCAAGTCAAGGGCCTCAAGACAAGTGTGTGTAAAATATGGTGTGAGTTAGAGAGAGAAAGAACTCCCTTCATTTGGTGGTGGCTTCTCTAATTATAGAGGAGATGAGCTAAACCCTAGTGGGCCTTCTCTTGGGCCAGATGAGGAATGGACTTTTTGGGCTCTTTTGGACCCAACCTCTTCAAGTCCCCCCAGTCTGGCATAATGTGGTGCTAGCGACATTGTGTCGGACTTATACCGTTTGTAGCCCTCGAGCTATAATCCTGAAAAAAGTTGTCACAAGCACTATAGCAAAATACAAGTGTTAGTCACAAAAAGGATGTTTCGGTTTACACATCAAAACATTTAATGATGTCGTCCAAAACAATAGATGTGAATTAGATGTCTGGAAAACGTTCGTCATGCTTGCCGGTCTGATGGGTTTGCTTGCGTGGATAGCAAGGCTTTTGGTAGGTGGCACGTAGCCATGGTGTGGCGTATAGCCCTGGTGGCGCGTAGCCTTGGTGGCGCGTAGCCTTGGTGTGGCGCAGAAATTGAAACGTCTTCCAGGACAATCATAGTTACACGAAGTGTTTAGGCCTAGTCATGAAAAGTCTCGCCGTGTAAACCAAACATAATCCATCAGATGTAATATGATAATGAAATTGTTCATAAAATAAAAGTTGTACCGAACCAAGTATGCGGCCTTTGTCATAACAAATAGTCTTTGTATGTTTCGCGCGCCTTGCATTGTGTTGTACATTTTGTGAGTGATGTTGCGCGTTGTGAGGGCGTCGTGTCACCCATATGTCCGAAAAGTTGTTTACCATGCACGCGAAGGGTCGACCGCTCGTGCGTCTTACAGGATAGGGTCGCGCACGTGATGAGTCGGACTATTAGCGCGTCTTACAGGGCATGCGCGGGAGGGCCAAGCCGGTCGCGCGTCTTGCAGGATGAGTTGCTTATCGTCGATAAAGATGCCTTCTTGCAATAACGATGCGGCGCGTGGCGCGTTTAATGGTCATGATGCGGCGCGTGGCCGGACCTGCAAGTATCTCAATAAAATGCGGGTGTATTATAAGGTGCCCAACCTTGTGTTAGTATTTTTTGAACTTATAATAAATTGACAAAATAAGTTGCAATGAATAATCATGTATATCATGAATATTGTACCGAAACCTCGTCCTTGGGATGATTATCCGAAAGTATGTAAGACCTGCTCGACATGCGCGGACGCTCGGGGCGTTAAAAAGAGATCGTTGAAAGCATGCAATCATTCAGGGTTGTAGTGGTGTCACACCGTGCTAGTACCCCAGTTTAATGCTTTTGTAGAGAAGCTTGTACATAACAGTGGCTTTTGGGGTTTGAATGTCCGAGACGACCAAACCAAGGAAAAACCCGCCACACAAGGCATGATTGAAATGTGAACCCGCTGACATAAAACACGGCTGGGATGAAAACCCGTCACCACGAAGTTTGACTATGGAATACCTATCGGGGTAAAACACGGAGAAGGTGAAAACATGTCATGACGAGGCGTGATGGCAAAGTAAACCCGCCGAGAATAAACACGGCTGGGATGAAAACCCGCTGCCACGAGGTTTGACTAACGTACTCGTCTTAGGCTATAAAAGTTGCACTTTCAGCAGAAATGGGCAGGAGTTATCCCTGACCGTTGCCCTACGCGGACTTGCCCCGTTTCCTACAATGACTCGAAGCTTGTGCTAACCCACTATGCCATTTGGTATGATCTATCTCCCTTATTCATGCAAGACTTTGGGTGTGCTGCCACCCTTTTCACCACCTCATATGAGGATTTAATTAAAAGCTTACCCCACCACCATGCTCGTTATCTATCCTCCTCAGGAGTCAATCGGCAGCAACATTGTTTCCAAGGTAAAAACATCCACGGCGGACAAAAGTAAATTAACCTTTCCGGACCATAGAGACCTTACATCCGTTAAATTACTGAATCATGATGATCACCGGCTAGCAATATTCAACCCGACCCTGGTGGTATTAACTCATCCAACGTGAGCGACATAAATGACGATATTCCAACCACCTAAAATGGCAATGATAGAATCTAACCACATGAAGGCCCATAATAGTGGAGTCCGGAAACATGTTGGCATCAGTTGTTAACTCCTTGTAACAGCGGGGAAGATGGCGCGAAAAGTAACGCGGGGGTGTCTGTTAGCAAAATAATCACACGCCGGAGTAAAATTACCATTCGCCGGTGAGAAAGAGGATCTTTTTCAGCCCCCGCCATCCATTTTACAAGAATCAGACTTTCAAAGTTTGCAGGTAATCACCCAGCGTCAAACGGCATGCAAGAAAGCAGGCGGCCTAGACGTTAGGCGTTTGATAGAGTCAAGTGCGCGACATGGCGCGATCATTTTTAGGTTGCCGGCCATGGTTATTTTCAGATGTGTGGATTGATAACTAGGGCTTTCTTGATGAGGCGGAGAGAATATCGTCAGCAATAATGAACGCCGGATCAATGCAGAAGGGGATCACGCGACCAAAAGAAACACCCGCCGGAGGTGGCACGGCCCTTAGAGATCACCCGCCGGAGGTGGCGCGGCCCTGAGAGATCACCTGCCGGAGGTGGCGCGGTGATGAAACTTCAACGGTGAGGAGGCATGGCGCGAGGCGAGGAGCATGGCGTGGTGTGGCGGAAGCCCTCCCGCCTAGGCAAGGCGTGGCGGAGGCCTTCAATTTTAAGTGCCATAGAAGTTGCAGATTTATTTCGTCCGCCATAGAAGTTGCAGGCTAGGTTTGCGATTATGTTTACTTAGTTTGAAGGTTATATTCTACATGAAGTCAACGTCTCTTTCCCCTTCTATCAAATCAGTGTTGTCAGGGTATGAAGCAGGTACATGCATGCCCTACAGGTCTATACCCCTTATATTCTGAATATGGAAACTAGGTGGTTCAGAATAATAAGTATACCAAAAACCCTTGAATCTGTAGGTTTATACATATGGACAAGCTTGTAACATATTATAGTGAAGATAAGTAAGGTATTTGAAACCTGGTGACTGAAGCTGTGGGTACAGATCTGAATATTAGGGATCTATAAAACTCAACCGATTGTAGATCTGAAGGTTGTAGCCCGAAAACTACACATAAGATATTCATCTGGAATGCAGAGAACATGAGATATATATGGCTGTTGCCGGGTCCCACGGATGGCGCCAATGAAGAAACATAAATCGGAGCATCGGGCTTCGGGTATATCTTCCAACAGATGAGATAAAGACAGCCTCATCTCGGTTCTTCCACGGTTCGGTTCGTTCCTCTCCGGTCGTCGAGTTAGTTGTAACCACACGGGAAAACTACGTTAGAGGGCCTAAAGAGCCTTAGGCTCCGAGGACACTCCGACACTCAAGTCAAGTCGGGGCCTCAAGACAAGTGTGTGTAAAATATGGTGTGAGCTAGAGAGAGAAAGAACTCCCTTCATTTGGTGGTGGCTCCTTTATTTATAGAGGAGATGAGCTAAACCCTAGTGGGCCTTCTCTTGGGCCAGATGGAGAATGGGCTTTTTAGGCACTTTTGGACCCAACCTCTTCGGTATTCCTTTTGTATTATAAATTAGACATCGATACAAAGTATATTATGTGGTGAAAACTATCTTTGCCTATATGGTATCAGCCTAAATCGGTCCTTCTTCTTCCTAGCTCTAAACCGTTAATTGCCAGGCTCTCATCAACTCGTCATGGCTGCCTCCTCCTCCACTGATACCACCTTCCCATGCCCACTCTCCTTCACATCCTTAACATAAAATTATCTTCCTCCAATTATCTCTTATGGTGTAATCAAGTTCTCCCTCTTCTTCATCATCAACAATGGATAGGTTTCGTTGATGGCTCAAAACTGACTCCTTCCAAGATGTGCTCGTCGACGGTAAAGAAAACCCTAATTCGGCCTACTACTCTTGGTTCGAAACTGATCAGAGGGTACTTCTTCTCTAGTCCTCTCTCATGGAAGAAGCCATGGCCGAAGCCCTTGGCCTCACCACCTCTCGAGCAATTTTGGCAGGCTCTCGAATCCGCGTATAGTCATGATTCGTTAGAGCGCTCTCAAAACCTACAGGACTCTCGTTGTCAATTAAAGAAAGGTAACCTTTCCATTTCAAATTATGGCAAACAATTTAAGTCCTTTTGTGATCAATTGGCGGCCATTGGACAACCGGTGTCGGAATACGACGTTTCTCTATGGATTGGGTCCGGCCTTTGAAACTTTCTCTAGGGCTAATTGAGTCGTCCAGCCGCGACCTCCCTTTCGTGATTTGTTAGTACAAGCTGATGGACATGAATTGTTTGTCTCGTCATTGCGTGGTTCAACCCCACCTCATGTTGCTTTTATTGTCGTCAACAATTCTTCAGAGGCCATGGGCGGTATAACAAGTCAAACAATCAATGGGGTTCGTTTTCTCAACGTGGAAGGAGTCGTCGCACACCCCATTGCCAACTGTGTCGCCATGACGGTCATTATGTGAATGTATGTCTGGACTTGGCAACCTATGCTCAACAATCATCTTCTTCTGCTGTCAATTTGGCACAGGCCTTCCATGTTGATTGCAATAACCGACTCTACTCCGGATTGGTACGTTGATTCGGGGGCCACGGCTCATATGGCACCCTCATCGGCTCATCTTCTCTCTTTATGTTGGAAAGGATAAAGATTCTTTTGGTAATGGTAATGTGCTACCTATTTCACATATCAGTACTGCATCGGTTTCCCCTACTTTGTCTTTACGAGATGTTCTCATTGTACCTCATCTCGAGAAGAATTTGCTTTCAATTAGTAGACTAATGAATGTTAATCCGGTTGGTTTTTTATTTTCTCGATCTTATTTGCTATTTAGGATTCGGCCACCAAGAACATTCTAGTAAAAGGGAGACACAAGGATGGGTTCTACATTCTTAGTCCCAACTTTCAAGCATACATGACATTTGTTACATCTTCATCTAAAGCATCTTTTGAATTATGGCATAATCGCCTAGGACATGTTGCATTTTATGTCATTTCAGTTTTAAATAAACATGGATGTTTAGATATTACTTCTATTTTTTATTCCAAACAACAAGGCAAATTACATAAGGATAGCAGGTAGACGGGCAACAAACTGCGCCGCCATCCCCTTCTGAATGGAAAACCCTAATCTACTAAAAACAAAGCCTCGCCCCTGAGGAGTCGTAAAGTTGCTGTGGACCACACGCTGAACTCTAGCCAAGAACCGAACCGCCTCCGGCGCCAAGGAGCCAAACGTGTCAAACGCCAGGGGGACAAAGGCATGCTGATTATCCTCACAAGCTTTCGCGTGCTTTTCCACCTTCTTTGACTCTGCTTTCATAACCGCTTGCCCCGCCACAAACCCAGTTTCCCGCAACCCAGCAAGGGGGGATACACCTGTGAGATCGACACAAGCATGTTTCCCGCCCTCCCAACCAAAAACTAGCACGTCCGCCGGGCGTAGGGTGGACCTCCCTTCCGCCGGGTCCGTAAGAAAATTAACCGGTGCCTCTTTCTTTGCCGAGATCCCTGCTCGTCTGAGAATATCCGTTAACGCGTCTCGAACAAAGTCATGGCGATACTTAAACCCCGGCAGCTCTCTACAGTGTAACGCATGCTCCCCGTATTTATCCAGGCATGCTTTACGGCAGACTGGGCAAGTTTCATCATTCGGGAACATGGGGATCATCAGACGGTACTTAAGGATTGACCGGTACTCCACCGCTGACATACGTTGACCCAGACCTTCAATAGGAATAACAGTTAAGAAATCCTGAGCGTGAGGCCTCTGTAAGCATTCAATGACGGCTTTCTGGCGGGGGACAAATGGAAATCTTCTCCCAAACTTTGTGCGATTCGACAACAAAGGGCATTCGCCAAAGTTTTCTGTGGTTTTTTGGGGGCGGTGTCCTTGTTAGAGAAAC
Organism: Smallanthus sonchifolius; assembly: GCA_023525975.1. NCBI lineage: Eukaryota > Viridiplantae > Streptophyta > Magnoliopsida > Asterales > Asteraceae > Smallanthus > Smallanthus sonchifolius. The sequence continues at coordinate 89,149,473 of CM042032.1, read as the reverse complement.
CGCCGAGATCAAAATCAGGGAGAGATTCATGCAATCGATCCAAGGCGCTGGCATAATCCGTGTCAGTGGTAGCAACCCCACTGTTGCGTAAGATGTGGTCCTGCAACTCCCAAGATTGAGACCTGGAAGCCACAAAGGCATAGGCAGCCACATCCCGTGCCGACAGAAGGCCCAACCCACCAAGCCGCATCGGCAAGGTCGCGATCCGCCACTGTAGTTCACCAAAAAAAGGGCCCCCACATACGACAATTTCTTCTAATGCCTCTCGAAGACCTTTATCAAAACATGAAACCGCATCATCCACAAAGGGGGGTTGGCAAGTTCGCAAACCAAATAGCAACTTTGCAACCCCCATACAAGATCTAAGCAAGAGGAGTTCGCTTTGAGGATCCCGCAACAAGGGCAGGTGTCCCATGATGTCAACAGCTCGCGTTGCCCTCTTAGCCGTTAGACCACTAATAAAACTGGCATCACAGCTGACTGCCCCTCCTAGCAGTTTGACACCTCTCTCCGGCCTCCCAATCTCACTGGGGAAAAGCCCTGGCCGGACCGTCACCCCGTTGCATGTCGGCCAAAATACCTCAGTTTTTCTAATATTAAGCCGTAGCCCAAAGGCCGGACCCTCCGAACCGATGATGTCAAGAGCTTTAGCAACCTGAACAGCGTCCCCGATAACCGTCCCGTCATCCAAGTACCAAGCATGGAAGGGGAGTTTGCAGTTTTCCTGCACCTGAAGCACTAAGGGGTGTAAGGCTAGGGCAAAAAGCAAAGGTCCCAAGGGATCCCCCTGCTGGACCCCCGTGAATGCCCCGATGCGGTCATTCCCCACGTATAGCCTAGCAGGCTGGGCATACAGAAATTGAACCCACGGGAATATGGAGGGGCATTGGCGATGGACCTCGCGAAGCAAAGCCGAACGGTCAACTAAGTTGAAAGCGTTGGAAAAATCAACCGTAAGCATGGCCTCCGCCCCATTGGGGACCCCCACCCCAAATTGATAGTCCCCCAAGTACTTAACAGCTTCTTTCCCAACTTTCTTCATGGCTACTTTGGAGACCAATCTTCTCCAAATTGCACCCACAGCAATGGGGCGAATTCCATTATCAGGCTTCAACAAAGGGGTTAGGGGGGCCGAAGCAACAAAATCCGCGAGCACCCTAGGACATAGCCCCCCTAGCCAAAGGTTTACCACTTCAGTGATGGCAGTAAGCAGTCCCGAGGCAGTCGCCGACCCCTCGCCGCTAAGAGCGTCCAACAGGTGTTGGGCCCGGAGGCCATCACGCCCACAAGATGTCCCTTTCGGGAAAGATTTCACACACCTGTGGACGCAGTCTTCATCCACGGATAACGCAGGTTGGGAAAGAGGAGTTGAAGGGAGGTTCGGGGGCGGCGCGAAGTGATGTTTGTTCTTCTTTTCAACTTTCCAAGCAACAACGGTTACCATTTGAAATAAATGAAAGATGAAAAACGCTATTTACATGTCCTTGATTTGGTACATTTGATTTATGGGGACCAGCCCCTATTACTTCAACTCATGGTTATTGTTATTACGTGTTATTCATTAATGATTTCTCAAGTTTCACATGGTTTTATCCTTTAAAGGCTAGGTCTAAATTTTTTGAGGTGCTCAAGACCTTTCTTAACATTGTTAAGACTCAATTTGCATGTAAACTTAATATTTTTCAAAGTGATAGTGGTTCAGAGTTTTTAAATCATAAAGTTCGGCTCCTATTTATTTATAGTGGTACTCACCATCAAATGTTTTGTCCATACACTCCGAAACATAATAGACGGGCCTAGCACAAGCACCGTCATCTTACGAAAACTGGTCTTGCCGTGATGTTTGGGGCTAATGCTCCCGCCACATTCTTGGTTGATGTTTTTTCCTCCGCTACACATATCATAAATTGTCTACCAACAAAATCATTAGATAACAAGTCTCCATATGAATTGTTATTTCATTCGACACCGAAATATAATAATTTCAAGGTTTTTGGCTGCCGTGTTTTCCCTTATTTACGGCCATATTCTTCTCACAAACTCGCACCACAAAGCATCTCACGTGTTTTTATCCGCTATAGTGCTCAATATAAAGGCTATAAGTGCTTGGATCCAACCACTCTTCGTTATATTACTCGTCATGCAAGGTTCGATGAGACTTCCTTTCCCTTCTCTGGAAGTAACTTTCCTATTGATATTGCAAACCTGTTTTTGAGCTCCTACTAAGATATCATTCCCACACCAGAGGCTTCCCCATCTTCACCTACATTGCCTTCTCCACATTCTCCTTCCTCATTCACTAAGCTTTGCCTTCCATGTGCTTCACCCTCATTTTTGCCACCACCTTCCGACCATGCACAAACCAATGATCGCTTGCCGACAGCACCATTACCCATGACCACAGAGCATCCATCCCCTATGGCTGCAGTTCAGCAACCACCTCCCATGCCTACATCCCATCCATCTCATCCCATGCCTGCAATTTCTCTTCCACCTTAGCCTCCACCGCTTCTTCTCACCCTATGATTACTGGGGGTCGCCATATCCTTGATATCATTGCCATGTCCCCAACAACCCTCCACACCACCCTATTTTCATCTCATGACCAGAAAGGTTTCAAAACGGCCTTCAAACACAAACATTAGCGAGATGCTATAAATGTTGAAATTTTGGCTCTTCATCATAGTCATACTTGGACTCTTGTTCCACGATCGAAGGCATCCAATATGATTGGTTCCAAATGGGTATGTCGAATAAAATACCATTCTGATGGTTCCGTTGATTGTTATAAGGCACGCCTTATGGCTCAAGGCTTTACTCAAATACCCGGTTTTGATTTCTCGCACACATTTAGTCTGGTATAAAGGCCTCTACTGTTCGCCTTATTCTCTCTATTGTTGTAACAAACTGATGGGCTCTTCACCGGTTAGATGTCTAAAATGCGTTTTAAATGGTAATCTCACATAAACTCTTTGCATGGAGCAACCATCTCGGGCTTCATTGATTCTCGTCATCCAGATTACATATGTCGTCTTAACAAGGCATTATATGTCCTCAAGCAAGCTCCGCGAGATTGGTTTCAATGATTAAGTACGTTTATGATACACTAAGGTTTTACTTGCAGTCAAGCTGACATATCTTTATTTGTTTTCCATCATGGCCCTTGTCTTTTTCTTTTGTTGGTATAAGTCGATGACATTATACTCACCGGTAATCATGAGTCATCCATTCGCTTGTTTATTGATCGTTTGCACAAAGAATTCGCAATCAATGATTTGGGCAAGTTAATAGATTTTTTGGGACTTGAGGTATCCTATACAGATGATGCTTTGTTCCTCAGTCAAACCAAATATGCTCGTGACATCCTCACTCATGTCGGCCTTCGTGATTCTAAACCGGTGGCTACTCCTCTTGCCATAAATGACGTGTTTCTCAGCACCGGTACTCCCTTCTCGGATCCCACACACTACCGGTCTCTAGTTGGAGCTCTATAGTATTTCACTATCACCCGACCGGATCTATCATATGTTGTTAATGAGGCTAGCCAGTTCCTCCATTCCCCTATCGTGAATCACTTTCAGATGATTAAACGAATTATACCCCACGTGAAAGGCACCATCACTTATGGTCCTCATTCTTCTTATCCTATAAAATCCTCTCAATTAGATACTCTGATGCGGATTGGGCTCATTGTATCGAAACACGTCTTTCCACATGTGGTTACTCTATTTTCTTTGGAGGTAATCTTGTCTCTTGGAATGCCAAAAAGCAGCCCACCATTTCCTGTTCGAGCTATGAGTCGGAATATCGGGCTATGGCTAATACTGCAGCCGAGATCATTTGGATTACGCATCTGCTCCCTTGGTTTAAAAAAGCGCTGCGAGGTGCTGCCTTAAGTGCGAGGCGCTAGAGGCGCTGGGCAAAATGCCTAGCTTCGGTGAGGCGCCAGAGATACATGAAGCGACCCGAAGCGGCGCTTTAGGCTTGGAGCGCGAGGCGATGCGAGGCGGCGCTTCATGTATTTTAGGTTTTTTTTCACTATTTTGTTATGAATTTGAGTTCCAATTGCAGTTCCTCTTTGTTTAAATCAGTTTTTTAAGTTGTTTTTTGTTCAAGCAAGTCTGCTAACTTGGGATCCACATCAACTGATCCGTCTAGAAAATATGGAACTCAAGATCATAACAATAGAACGAATATTTCTTGTAAGTTCTGTTGGAAATTACTCAAAGGAGGAGTTTTTGGACTGAAACAACATTTAGTGAGAGGTTTTAAGAATGTTACTAAATTTTTTATTAATTTTTTTAATTTAGCGCCTCGCATACGTGAAGCCCTTGCCTCGCGCTTGAGGCGTGGCGCCTCGGATTTTGGGACCGAAACGCTTCTCCTCGCCTCGCGCTTCTTTAAACCAAGTCTGCTCCATGATCTAAATGCTTTGCCACCGGATCAGCCAACCTTGTTGTGTGATAATTTGAGTGCTATTTTTCTTAGTCTAAATCTGGTATCTCATCGGTGACCAAACACATCGACATTGATTATCATATTGTTTGTGAACTCGTTTCTTCCAGCAAACTTCATACTCAATTTGTACCGACCAAGCTTCAGGTGGCCAACATTTTCAGCAAACCACTACCAAAGCCACTATTTGGGTCTTTCCAGGAAAAACTTCAAGTGTGTCAGCCACCCGTTCGCGGGGGTATTCGAGATATTAGCTAGTCTATCAAAGAGTAGTTATATTAGTGTATTTTTTTTATTTTAAGTTTAGATTTTAAATCTAAGTTTATGTATTTGTGTTTTGTAGTTTGTAAGTTCAATTTTTTTTTCAATTCAGAATATACTTTATTTATATATATATTCTATCATTTTAAATTATACCAAATTAAAAAAAATAGCATATTATGTAAAAAAAAAGAAAGAGGTGCAGATGTGGAATTGAAATGATCTTTATGGAAGGATGTAGCATTGAAAGAGAAAATGAGTGTTTTTGAATGATGATTTGAAATTTGATATATGTAGGCTGATGTGGCGTGTTTGTGTGTATTTTTGGTGTTTAGCATTGTGGATGCTCTTACGTTGTGTTCCCGAGTCTTTTTTAAGGAGAGAAGTGAAAAGAAGTGGAAAGAAACTGGAAAAGATTTGTGTTCCTTAGTTTTTTAATGGAAGAAAGTAGAAAGAAACTAGAAAAGATTTGTGTTTATGAGTTTTTTAATAGAATGAAGTGGAAAGAAGAGAAATGATGATTTTTAATAATCTTCCCTCCTAACATTCCTTCCAAAATGGATGGATTTGGAGAGAAAGAGAGATTTTTAATAATCTTTCCTTTTAACTCCCTCTCAAAATGTTCATTTCCTTTGAACTGTGGAACACAAAATTACATTATATTTTTCACTACCCTTTTTTTCTCTCCTTAATTTCCTTTCCTTTCTTTTCTTTCATTTATTAAATTCGGGAACACAGTGTTAGGCTTGGCAGCAACTTTAGGTCTTCTACGTTTATTCCGGTTTAGAGACATGAACTTTCTCTTCGAACTCCAACGAGGTCGTTGCCTCTTCTCACTTGTTCTCGTCCTCCTTCATTAAGAAATCAAACAATCCAAGATCCGACTTCTCCTTCATCGTGCTATATTAGGGCATCTTGGTAAACTACTTTGTCAAACATGATCAAAGCAAATCGAAATGAACAATCAAAATAGAGAAAATCGAATTAGAGGGATTTGATGGCGTCGATGAACTTGGTGAACTCAAGCCAGTTGTTTTTAATTTGAAATAGAAAACTGTTGGGATTCCAAGTCAAGAACTTCGTGGGTTCTTTCGTTTGGGTTTACTCTCTTAATCTTCAATTTGTATTATTTTTTTTGTTCCTTTTTTTTGTTTCACCATCATCTGGCGTCGATGAAGAAGAGTGAATGAGGTTCTTGAAAGAAGCATCTCTCTTTTCACCGGTTGAAAGAGTCGCTTCATCTTCTGATTCTACTAATCATGGATTCTCTCTTTAATGTGTGTAGCTTGATGCATTTTGATTCCTTTTTTCTGTTCTCGTTATTTGTTTCTTCTTGTTCATGCGTTTGAATTTTTTTCTGGTTCTTTGCACATCATTGTTGCATTTGTTGTTCTGGTTTTTAAAATTTAAGTCGGTGCTTGATTTGTGAAACAAAAAAGAATTCAAATACAAGAGTGATATTGTTCTCATATCATAAAGAAATTATAAAACAAAGAGAATTGAAAGTAGCCTAGAATAATTAAGCTAGGGAGAATGATATGTGAAATATAAACTTCATGTCATTTTTTTTCATTTCTTAATAACAATTATATAGGTTTATATAGAAACAAATAAAAGTTTGTGAACTGCCCACTATTAATACTTCTTAATACTACAAATTATGTGACTTTGAAGTTGCTTACTACTAAATATTACTTATATTCTTAACAACTTCATAACAATAATTTGATTTTTTGAAGTTAAATAAAAGTTGAGTGAGGAAGATTAAAATAAATTGTTTGTTGTGACATTTTCCTTTAAATAAATTGTTGGATAGAATGAACACAAAAAACAAGATCACAGGAACAATTACTTAATAACCTTTTGATTTCATAACTTTGACAAAAGTTTTTGTTTGAGTTTTTAATGTATCATTAACTTAGAACAATATATATCAGAAACTATTCTAGGAGTAGATAAACTCAAATTACATAAAGATTTTATCTAGAATCTTGAACTCTAAGTAATCGCATATAACTCTCTGTCTTGATCTCTTCATAACAAACTTCCTTAACTGTCGTTATCAAATCATCACAGGTATAAATGTGTCTTCATCATTGACTAATCACGACAATAGAAAGTTAGCAATAACTTGGTTCTCATTACTAATCAAGTATTTTCAGCATCAACTAAGTTTCTCAACAAAAAACTTGTTATTCAGTATTAACTTGATTCTTTAGTACTAATCAAGTTCTTCAAGCTCTACAGTATTAATTGTTTAAGTACAATCCTCATCACTAACTTAAGTTTAGTGTAACCTTCCTTCTACCTTTTTTACTAAGCTCAAGATCTCGGTATCAACCCAACTTTTGTTTCGGTGGTAATTACTTTTTAGTGGTAATTTGAGTTTTGTATCATTAGTTCTAATCTTGTTTTACATCATAAATAACTACAATAGGTCTTAATTACAGTTTAGGTTGCAGTGATTGACAAAGTTGAGTCCATTTTGGGACTGTTTAAGTAAACTACCTACTTGCTAATAAATATATTATTGTATTAATTAATTTCAGGGTTGGAATCTCCCTTCCAACAGTAGAAGTTCGGTTTCAAAATTTGTCCATAGAAGTTGATTGCCACGTCGGAGATAGAGCACTTCCAACGCTGATAAATACTGCGAGGAATATTGTTGAATCTCTTCTAGCTTCTGTCGGCATCAGTTTCACTCAGAAAGCAAAACTTCGGATTCTTAAGGATACAAACGGAATCATCAAACCTGGAAGGTATGGTTAGATCTTAAAGATCATATTATTTTGTTGTTAACTTTAATCTTAAAGGTATGTTTGATATGTAATGTTACAGGATGACACTTCTTTTGGGGCCACCGTCTTCTGGTAAGACAACGCTTCTGTTGGCTTTAGCAGGAAGGCTGGATCCCAGTTTAAGAGTTGATGGAGAAATAACTTACAACGGTCATAAGCTCAAAGAATTTGAACCTCGAAGGACAGCAGCTTACATTAGTCAGATGGATATTCATGTCGGAGAAATGACCGTCAAGGAAACTCTAGATTTCTCAGCAAGATGCCAAGGAGTTGGATCGCGTTTAGGTATAACTTTAACCTAACTGAACTTGTCAAGATGGAACAAACAAACAAACATACCTAGTAAAATCTTACTCACAGTAGGGTTTGGGGAAGGTGAGATGAGGGCACACCTTACCTCTATCCCAAAGGATAAAGAGGCTCCACCCCCAGCTCAAATAAAACCTCAATTCCGTTAATTCTTGTCAAGATGGAACCTTTTTGTTACTTCTTGAAAAAAAGAACATGTGATTTATAACTATAAACAATGAAATACATACAGAACTGTTAACTGAGCTTGGAAAAAGAGAAAAGGAACTAGGGATCTTCCCAGAACCTGAAGTTGACCTTTTCATGAAGGCAACTGCCATTGAAGGGGATCAGAGCAGTTTGATTACTTACTACACTCTCAAAGTAAGCAGGATTCTTTCAAGTTTATGATACCAATCTTTCCAAAAATAAAATATTAATATGTTTGTTACACCTAAAACTAGATTTTGGGGCTTGATATATGTCGTGACACCATTGTTGGAGACCAAATGAGACGAGGTATATCCGGAGGACAAAAGAAGCGTGTAACCACAGGAGAAATGCTTGTTGGACCAGCAAAAACTCTGTTTTTGGATGAAATATCAACAGGTCTAGACAGCTCAACTACATTTCAAATAGTAAAATGCATGCAACAAGTAGCACACCTCATGGAATCCACAATCTTCATGTCTCTACTACAACCTGCCCCCGAGACCTTTAAACTTTTTGATGAGATCATCCTACTATCCGAGGGCCAGATCGTGTATCTAGGCCCAAGGGAACACATTGTTGAGTTCTTCGAGAGTTGTGGATTCAAATGTCCAGAGAGAAAGGGCACTGCTGACTTCTTACAAGAGGTAAAAACTAAAATTTATTTATATGATTGTGTACAATGCAGTAAATTTAAAATTAGATCACAATTTACTCAACTTTTTGAATGGTGATATTAGGTGACATCTAAAAAGGACCAAGAGCAATATTGGGCAGATAGAAACAAAGCATACAGATACATCTCAGTGAGTGAATTTAGTCAACGGTTCAAGAGTTTTCATGTAGGGGAGAAGCTGCAAAGCGAGTTATCAGTCCCATATGACAAAAACAAAAGCCACAAGGCTGCTTTAGTGTATAAGAAATACTTTGTACCCAAAATGGAGCTCCTTAAGGCCTCATGGGATAAAGAAGTGTTGCTGATGAAAAGAAATGCTCCTATTTATGTGTTCAGAACCATACAAATCTTGTTTATATCATTTATTTGCACAACTTTGTATCTAAGGACCATAATGCACCAAAGGAACGAAATAGACGGATCCCTTTACATAGGTGCACTTTTAGGCAGTATGCTTATAAACATGTTCAATGGGCTTGCTGATCTGTCATTCACTGTCATGAGACTCCCTGTTGTTTACAAACAACGGGACCTCATGTTCCACCCTCCATGGGCTTTCACATTACCAGTTTTCCTGCTTCGAATTCCCATTTCTATGATCGAAAGTGTTTTGTGGACTGTTATTCTATACTGGGGTGTTGATCTTGCCCCTGATCCTGGCAGGTAACTAGCTACTTTTTATTTTATTTTACTCTGTTTTAGTAAATATTGATCAACATTATATGCTAACGAAATATGTTTCATGTTCAGGTTCTTCAAGCATATCCTGTTGGTTTTTCTGATCCAGAATGTGGCAACGGGATTGTTTAGGTTGATTGCAGGAGTTTGCAAGACAATGAACATCGCTAACACGGGGGGAGTTGTTGTACTTCTGCTTATATTTCTGTTGGCTGGTTTCATTCTACCTAAACCCTTAATTCCAAACTGGTGGGAATGGGCTTATTGGCTATCACCCTTGTCTTATATCTTCAAAGCCATCACCATTAATGAGTTCCTTGACTCTAGGTGGACCAGCCTAAGAGTATGTCCCTAATTTCTAACTAAAATCTTATTAATTCCCATATCTTTGATATTTCACTTTTTTCGTAGAGTACCGACAATACTACCAACTTAGGATTTGCTGTGTTAAAGAATATGGGCATCCCGACTTCAGAAAGCTCATATTGGATCGGTGCTGGTGCTCTTCTTGGTTTTGTATTTCTCTTCAATATCATGTTCACCGTGTCTCTTATGTATTTACAAGGTAAGCTAGTTGACTGTTTTAAAATGGTTCTTAAGACTTGTATATATTTTCAGTAACTAACCTTTGTGATTCTTTTATTTACTAACCAGCCCCTGGAAAACCACAAGCAATAATCACCAAGGAAGAAGCTGCAGCCATGGATGGTCATGCTGTTGAAGGATCCAGTTCAAGTATGAAAATCGGTTCCAGAAACTTACTAGTTTTACACTTTAAAACTTACAAGCACAAAAATGATAACCGGATGTTCTAACTGCATTAATTTTGTAGAGAGAAATAAGGAAACGCGCGATATTAGTTCTTCCATTTCTAATCCTAGTGGTGCATCAAAGAAAGGGATGGTTCTTCCGTTTACTCCACTCGCTATGTCATTCAACAACATGAATTATTATGTTGATATGCCTAGTGTAAGCTCCTTTCACTAAATGTTATCTATTTACGTATATATCATCATAGATTAAATTTTATGATTATTTGTTGAAACAGGAAATGAGAGAACAAGGTTTGACAGAAAATAGGCTGCAATTACTTCAGGACGTAACTGGTGCTTTTAGACCTGGAGTCCTAACAGCATTGATGGGAGTCAGTGGTGCTGGAAAAACTACTTTAATGGATGTCTTGGCAGGAAGAAAAACAGGTGGTTATATTGAAGGAGATATTAGAATTTCAGGATTCCCAAAGAAACAAGAAACATTCGCTAGAATTTCTGGATATTGTGAACAAAATGATATCCACTCTCCCACAATCACTGTTCATGAATCTTTGATCTATTCAGCTTTCCTTCGACTCTCAAAAGAAGTTAGCAAGGAAGACAAAATGGTAGAATACCATTCGATGTTATTAATCAACCAAAAGCATACCAATAATAATAATGCTTTGCTTTTTTGTCTTCAGATGTTTGTGAGTGAAGTGATGGAGCTAGTTGAACTAGAAAATATCAAGGATGCAATAGTGGGAACTGCAGGGGTTAGCGGTTTATCAACAGAACAAAGAAAAAGGCTGACAATTGCAGTTGAGCTTGTTGCTAATCCTTCAATTATTTTCATGGATGAACCAACTTCTGGGCTTGATGCAAGAGCAGCAGCCATTGTTATGAGAACTGTAAGAAACACTGTTGATACCGGAAGAACCGTTGTATGCACCATTCATCAACCTAGCATTGATATCTTTGAATCTTTTGATGAGTTGTTACTATTAAAAAGAGGAGGTCAAGTTATCTATTCAGGCCCCCTTGGCAGACATTCTCAACAAGTCATCGATTATTTTGAGGTACGTATTTTACTTCCACAATAACTAAAAAAATAAGAAAAAAATAATGAAGTTAATAATAGTGTTGTGTTTTTCATATAATTAGGCGATCAATGGGGTTTCAAAAATAATCGAAAAATACAATCCAGCAACATGGATGTTAGAAGTAAGCTCGAGTGCTGCAGAGATGCGGCTTGGTATTGATTTTGCTGAACATTTCACTGCATCATCTTTGCAACAGTAAGTCATTTACATATAATCAATAGAAAGTAAAAGTGTATCTATTTATCTAAAATGAATTGTAAATTAATATGATAATTACAGGAGGAACAAGGCTTTGGTGAAAGAAGTAAGTGTACCTCCCCCAGGAGCGGTAGATCTTCACTTTGAAACACAATATGCTCAATCTATATGGGGACAGTTCAAGTCGTGTCTATGGAAAATGTGGTGGAGTTACTGGCGAAATCCAGATTATAACCTTGTTCGTTTCTGCTTCACCTTGCTTTGTGCAGTGGTGGTCGGCACTGTATTTTGGAAAATTGGCAACAAAAAGTATAGTCTCTCGCCTGCTCTTGATTTATAACTTATAAGAATATAAAATGATTTTATAAACTTGGTTTCCTTTCCTGATTGTTGATTAAATAACTTCAGGTCCAGCAGTAATGATCTGAGCATAGTCATTGGCGCCATGTATTCTGCTATATTTTTCGTTGGTTTTAGCAACTGCCAGACCGTACAGCCGGTTGTTGCTACAGAAAGAACGGTCTTTTATCGAGAAAGAGCAGCAGGGATGTACTCTTCGTTACCATACGCCATGGCACAGGTAGGTTTCTTTAATTCCAAAACAAATTTATTTGCACATTCACAAATTTTAAAGAAACTTACTATTGAATTGGGATTTAGGTGACTGTGGAGATACCATATGTATTACTTCAAACGATATATTACTCTGTAATCGTGTATTCCATGGTGTCATTCGAATGGGCAGCAGATAAATTCTTCTGGTCCTTCTTCATTAACTTCTTCTCATTTCTATACTTCACATACTTTGGAATGATGACTGCTTCCATCACACCAAATGAGCAAATAGCAGCTATATTCGCGGGTGCATTTTACCTACTTTTCAATATCTTCTCAGGGTTTTATATTCCACGACCTGTAAGAACTGATCTTCATATTCCAAAGTGTTCTTTTTTTCCAAAAAAATTTGTTTAGAAAGAATCTAGAGTTGACATTTTGAATTTTCAGAAAATTCCCGGATGGTGGATTTGGTTCTACTGGATCTGCCCAATGGCTTGGACTGTGTACGGGTGCATTGTTTCACAATATCATGACGCGAATCACGAAATCATTGTGCCTGGACAAACACCTAACCCAACCATGGCAGGTTTTATCAAAGACTACTATGGTTTCGATTTGGACTTCATGGGTTCTGTTGCTGCGGTTCTTGTCGGATTCTGCCTGTTCTATGCCTTGCTTTATGCCTTCTTCCTCAGGACTTTGAACTTCCAAACGAGATAGATAATAGAACGCATGTAACTCCAAGTTTGTAATATTTGTAGATTTTTCTATGTAAAAGTAAAAGTTTGTTTAATTTAGTAATGTTTATGTTTAATTTTGAATTTTGGAGAGCTTTTGGTTTTTAGATAAATCAGACGGTTGGTTAGACTCGCAACATTGTTTTAGATGAACAGAAACATATCATCCTTCCATTATTTTTCTTGTGAACTTTACTTGGTATCAGAGCCGTAATAACTCCTGATCTACCAAATTACTAGGATTTAGAAAACAAAACAAAGAACAATCGCAACATTGTTGGGAAGAGAACATAATTGAGATAAAAGAAACAACGGATCAATTGCAAGCTAGAGAACTACCGGCTCTTGGTAGGTAGATTGAAGCTTGAGGGGAGATCAAACCAATAACCGTTTCACGGATTCATGCTTCTCTGTAAGCAAATCGATTTCGTTTTTTTATTGTGGTGATTGTAGCTAGGGTTTATCTGTTGACTATATATAGCCCTTATTCCTTTCATTGTAATTGTACTTTTCTATTATAATAAAACATATATTAGCGGTCTTTCGTCTCTTTTCATTTGTATATATTTATCAACTAACATTTCAAATTGATGGTTCTTTCTTCTTCAAATTAAAGTGAATAGTTTGTTTAAAAACTATGTGATGTTAAACTGGATTCATTTAATCCTAATAATAGTACATTTCAGTTAACATGATATAATATCACATAGTCTTTAAAGTTTATGGTCTACCCGGGAAAAGTTACATGTTATGAATGTTCCATAAGCCCAAACCATAGTACATTTGATTTTGGTTTACAATAGTTTTACTACTAATGGGACACGGGAATTGCTATCTGGACCGGGCTCTATACGTATCGTATAGGGCAATACGATGCGTATAGCCTTCACAATTTCCCAAGCCCGACAACATCGTACACATGGTCATTCCAACCCCTATACGCATCGTATAGGTCAATACGGTGCGGTTTAGGGTACGAGGTAACTTCTGCAACTAGTCATCCATCACATCGCTATACGCCGCGTATAGGACTATACGTGGCGTATAGAGATGTGATGGATGACTAGTTGCAGTAGGTACCTCGTACCCTAAACCGCATCGTATTGACCTATATGATGCGTATAGGGGTTGGAATGACCAGGTGTACGATGTTGTCGGTTTGACCAGGATGCTATACGCATCGTATACGGCTATACGATGCGTATAGGGGCCAAATTTTGTGTATTTAACCATGCAGAATTCTCATTTGAACGTATCGTTCAAAAATTTTCAAACAACTTCCCTTAAAAAGTTATAGCCATGTCTTGGTGGTGGGATGGTAACTACGGTTTTCAGGTATATTCTAACGAGTCGCTGGAAAATAACCCGCAAAGTTCTGGATTTCAAGATGTGAACCGGGAGGAGGTCTCGTCCGACGTTTATTCTAATCAACGGGTAAGGCTTCCAGATTTGAACGAGCCACTAAGCAATCCCGAGTTCGTATACGGTGAACCCTCTTACCTTACACAACCCACGGACGACTTCGTGTACGGTGAAGTCTCTTACCCGACAAAACAAACCGACAACTTCGTATACGCGGAGAACAAGCCGGCTAACGACTCCGAAGACGAGGAACAAATCCATCCAACTGTGACGTATAAAACTGAGCAGGTATAACATTCCTATATATATATATGAATACATTTAGTTTGTTGTTTATTAACTTTTACTGTACCGTTGTTGCAGAATTTTCAGTCTCGTGAACAGTTGGTGGATTGGGCTGTCCGCAGAAGACGTGAGAATGGTTACATCATTGTCACCCGACGATCAAGGAGAAAAGGCGACGACCTGTCGGAACCGGTTATCAAGGTGTGGCTTGTGTGTGACCGTCACGGCGAACGTAAGTCTACTGCCACGGTTCGACGTGCCGGTAGTAAGAAAATAGGTTGTTCCTTTAAATTGGAAGGAGAGTACCAAGTAAATACTGGTGATTGGTTGTTAACAGTGAAGGATGACAGTCATAACCACGATCAACATCTTGAGGCGCACTCGTTTGTCAGGAGACTGTCTGAGTCGGAACAACTTTTGGTGGCGAAGCTGTATTCGCAAAACATGTTGCCACGAAACATTCTGGCAACCATAAGGGAACAAAACCCACAGAGTAGTTGCATTAAAAAGGACATTTATAATGCGATACAAAAGATAAAAAATGAAACGAGAGTCGGCGAAACTCCAATGCAGGTTCTGGAGCACCTGCTTTCTTCTAAAGATTACGTCTACTATACTCGGGAGGATCCCGTCACAAATGTCGTGTAGGAGGTATTCTTTGTTCATCCGAAATCGTACGAGATGTGGCGTGCGTTCCTGCACGTGTTGATGATCGACGCGACGTACAAAACAAACATGTATAGACTTCCATTTGTCCAAGTGGTCGGTGTGACCTCCACACACCAGTCGTTTTGCGTCGCTCATGCATTTATATCTAAAGAACGGGAGGAAAACTTCGTATGTGTGCTACTGCAAATCAAAGGTATGTTGCAAAAGTGTATGGAGCCGCGTGTGATAGTAACAGACAGGAACAAAGCTCTTATGAACGCGTGTGATAAAATATTCCAGGATTGTTCCAAGAACCTATGCCGGTGGCACATACACGAGAATATCTCAAAACATTGCAAGGCATCGTTTACAGACGAAGACTGGGCAAATTTCAAGTATTCATGGTCGGTATTGTGTGAGTCTCCCACGCCAGATGTATATCAGTACAACTTCAACCGGCTTTACGAACGACTGTATGCAGCCAAACGAGGAAGTAAGTTTTGAATATTAAATATTTATTAGGGTTTAAATTATTTTCCATATTAAATATTTATTAGGATTTAAATTATTTTTCAGGAGTTATAGACTATGTTACCAAAAATTGGTTGGACCCATATAAAGAAAAGTTTGTATACGCCTGGTCCAACAGAAACCTCAATTTTGGTCAACATACAACGAACCGAGTCGAGAGCCAGCATTCGTTCCTAAAGAGCTATCTTAGAAATGCTAACAGCTCGCTAGATAGACTTGTTGGATTTGTTGATGAAATTGTAACAGATCAGTATGTACAATTACAGTTTGGATTTGGAATAAGCCTCGTAAGGAAAATGGACAGCCATACGATGAACTATACGCAACGTATAGCTCTATACGTGGCGTATAGTTCATCTGAGGAAGAAGATGAAGCCATACGCCACGTATAGGGCTATACGTTGCGTATGGCTAAACTTCTCGGTAACTGACCTACGTATGGTCTGGGGTTGCCGCGTATGGCTTGGTTTGCCCGGAAACTGACCTGCGTATGGCTTGGGTTGCCTGCGTATGGCTTGTTTACCCGGTAACACCCTATACGCCACGTATAAAGCTATACGTGGCGTATAGGTATTTTAAAAAAAATCTTTTTTAAATTAAAAAACCATTTATTATTATTTTAAATTATTTATATTAAAAAAACATTATTTTATTATTTTTAAAATTAAAAAAAACAATTTATTATTATTTTAAATTATTTAAAAAGAATAATTTTAAAAAGAAAAAACAATTTATTATTATTTTCAGATATGGCGGATCACGAGGACGATATTCATATGGAGGAGTTAGATGATCTCGCGCACTACCCGTATTTGGATTTTCCGTCCGACTCGGAGTGGTTTGGCCGGTGCCAGAAGCTACGGGAGGTGCGGTTGGAGCCGGGGACGGCGGTGGACTGGGAGCTTCTCCAGGAGGCGGAGCGGGCCAGGGTCATCATAGGCGAGGACACGCCATGGGACCACCTTTTTGATCTTTCATTCACCGAGACCTACCGAGAGGTGGCCGTCGAGTTTCTTTCGACGTTAATCTACTTAGAGGAGGGGCTGGAGCCCCTTCCCGGGGAGGCGCCGGCACAGGAGCCGGATCAGGTCTCCTTCCGTATTTTTGGCCACCAGTACGGTCTGACCCTCCGTCACTGGGCCGTCGCGACGGGCTTGTACTTCGAGCCCGAGACGGTTTTGCCAGTTTACACCGCGGCGGTGACGGAGGGGGACAAGGAGGAACTCCTTGTTTTTTGGGGTTTGATTTCCGATAGCCCTTAGTTAGGTACCAAGGCGAGGGTTTCGGGGATTAGAGACCCCCTCTATAGATATTTGCACCGGCTTATCTCGACGTCGATCGCACCGCGTCTGAAAAGCCGTGAGTGGTGCACCGATAGAGACCTCTCTTTTCTCTACAACCTACTTACAGGCACGGGGTGCGCCCTATCCACATGCTTCGCGAGTTATTTTGCGTCTGCCTATATGCGGCAGAGGCGCGGGCTTTTGTATGGCGGTGCTTTTATCACTCAAATCATGCGTACTCTTACACCATGGCATGCGCATGAGCCTAAGTTGTTACCGCCCATTCCCCCTGTCAGATTAGACCGCCGCACGGCTAGTGGCATGCGCATCATGCACCGATTCCCGGGGATCGGCCTTCGGTTCGTAGGGGCCGTCGCGGACCAGGTTTGGGTCCCGGTGCCCTTGCCGCCGATGTCGGGACAGGGGGACCCGCCGATGCCTGACCCGCTACATGGTGTGCCGTTGCCGCAGCCGCACGTCGAGCCCATCCACGACCGGCCGCCACAGCATCCCCGACATGCACGTCGGTCTGTTAGGCTGGACAGGGCCACCCATGCATTGCTTGATGGACTTGTTGCCGACTCACGGCGACAGGCTCGTCATAGCGACCGCATGGAGGACCTGATGATGTGGGCGGTTGGTCGCCTCGTGGATCTGTCACGAGCCGCCGGCATCGAGCCACCACCACTACCACCGCCACTTCATTATCCGGGCGACCCCGTTCAGGATGAGGGCGGGTCAGGATGACGGCGGGTCGGGTCAGGATGACGACGGGGCGGGTCAGGCTTAGTTGTTTTTATTTGTATTCAGTTTGTTTCTTTTGTTATGTATGTAAAAATATTTTGATGTATATATTTAATTTTTTGATGTAATCTTTACTACTACATAATACATATTAGAAGGATAAGGTTGTAAATAACCAAAAAAATCAAGATGCCTTTTATAAATTTTTTTGCATAATATACACATTAACAATGCATGAAACATGTTTAATTACTATTGAGTATATTACAGATATCGTCCTTTATGTTTATACCCTTTTTCAGATTGAGTCCTTTAGCAAAAAAATTATCAGGTATCATCCTTTACGTTTAAATTTGTTGCAGTTTACGTCCTTTGGCCTAACGGGCGTTAAATTTTTCAGTTAACTCTAGTCATGTGCCACTCACATGATGGCAAAATAGTCTTTCCATCTTTTAAAGGACTATTTGTGTAATTAACTTAATGTTATATATATATATATATATATAACATAAATAATAAAGCCCCTCTCTCCTTTCTCTCTCTCTCTCAAACCTGATGCCCACCACCGCCAAACACCACCACCACCACCACCAGCCGACCACCGCACAACCCCCTCCTCCGATCTGAGCACCACCACCGCCATAAACCACCCTCCCTTTACCCACTCAGACCCACCATCTACATCGCCTCCGCCACCACCACCACCCCCCACCTGCCACCACCCTCCACCAACGACAACCACCGCCACACACAGCCACCACCTGCAACTGCCACCACCCTCCACCATCTCCTCCGTCGTTCATCATCAAATTGAAATTTAGAAACCCTAAACCCATCATCTCCAATCCAACACCACCTAATACCACCATACAAAGGACAACAATTGGAGCAAAATCAGTTAAATTCCTAAACCAATTGAACTTGAACAGTAAAATTAAGATTTTCAATTTTCAGCTAACGAAACATTTTCCCCAAAAGTTCCTGATCAACAAAAAGCAAACCTAGCCTACCGATTCTCAACAATTTAACAAATTTCAAGCTAAAACCCTCTAACTGAGAATGAAGTACCGACTAACCCACATCTGTCATCTTTTTGGCTCACCTTCGCAACCTCCGTAGCACCTGAAATTGGAGGCTTGACGGCACTAAAGGAACCACCGTGGTTACTCTTAGCAACCGTTTCACGCACAAAATCATTAACCCGGAGGTCCGATAGCAGGGGACTATACCGGCTGTCGCCTCTAGGCTTCCTGAAAACCCTCAGACCGTTCGATTTTGGAGTTCCGGCATTCAAGCATCCTTCCACCTTTGACGCATGTGGCGTACTTTGACCCCCGACAGAGGAATTTATCTTGTAAAAGGGATTAGGAGATGAACTAGGCATGGATCAGGAGGAATTGGAGGGATTGGCGGTGGAGAGGGGGGCGAGGGACGGTCTTAAAGGGAGGGTGGTTTATGGCGGTGGTGGTGCTCAGATCGGAGGAGGGGGTTGTGCGGTGGTCGGCTGGTGGTGGTGGTGGTGTTTGGCGGTGGTGGGCATTAGGTTAGAGAGAGAGAGAGAGAGAGGAGAGAGGGGCTTTATTATTTATGTTTATACATATATATATATATATATAACATTAAGTTAATTACACAAATAGTCCTTTAAAACATGGAAAGACTATTTTGCCATCATGTGAGTGGCACATGACTAGAGTTAACTGAAAAATTTAACGCCCGTTAGACCAAAGGACGTAAACCGCAACAAATTTAAATGTAAAGGATGATACCTGATAATTTTTTTGCTAAAGGACTCAATCTGAAAAAGGGTATAAACATAAAGGACGATAATTTTTTTACTATTTTACCAACCCTTAAAATTAACCAGCTCAGACTTGATTCAAAACGCTCAAAACACGCGGATCATATAACCCTAATTCGCAGACCTCTCCCTCCCCACCATCACCCCCATCCTCCCTCTCCCGTAACCCTACCCTAATTTATCACGCAAGCTTTCCTTCGTTTCTTCCTCTGCTTTGCCCCAAAACCAAACCCTCAAATCTCAAAACCCTAATCAATCATGGCCTACGTAGACCACACCTTTTCCATATCCGATGAAGACATCATGATGGAATCCGATTCTGTTTACACCTCACACAATCGACCTCCGGTCGAGGAGATCGCCCTCGCCGTCTCTCTTCTCGTCTTCGGTGTCATCGGCATCGTCTCCGGCATCTTCATGGCCGTTAATCGCGTCGGCGGTGACACCCGTCATTTCTAATTTTGTCATTGTTCGTACTAATTTTTTATTTGTATCTTTTTGTGATTCGATTAGGGTTGTTTTTTGCGATTTTGGGGTCGGTGTTGTTCATACCTGGATTCTACTATACACGAACCGTTAGTATTGGAACATAGCGAGGTGATTTTGAGTTGTACTACTGGGTTTTGACAAGCCCCACCCGAGTTAGTCGCGCTAATTTGAATGGAGGTCGAACGGGTGTAAGATTAGCCTAGACATTTGCCATTGTTCGGTAGACATGGCGGAAGGCAAACAAACACAAACAG
Source organism: Smallanthus sonchifolius (assembly GCA_023525975.1). Classification (NCBI taxonomy): domain Eukaryota; kingdom Viridiplantae; phylum Streptophyta; class Magnoliopsida; order Asterales; family Asteraceae; genus Smallanthus; species Smallanthus sonchifolius. Next base: position 89,129,362 of record CM042032.1, on the reverse strand, counting down.
TCAGCTTCGGTTTCGAACACTTGTGGTAGCATGACATAGACTACCTATCTATCGGTATACATTAATTACATTATCTAGCAAACATCGAACTTCTTATTTACTTACATCTCTATGAACTCACCAACCATTGTGTTGACACTTTTAGCATGTTTTTCTCAGGTCGCTAAGGTATTGGGCACGAGCATAGGACATGCATGGAGTCCCATCATATTTCAAACACTGAATTTATTTTACTTATTTAAACTGCATGGTTTGGGCGCCTTGTTTTGCGCATTTGACTTTTACTTGCATTGGATTATATTTACGCTTCCGCAACATTTTCAAACTTAAAGATTGTTGTCTCGTGACTATGAGCAGCAATGGTATTTTATTCAAATTCATATAGAGTCGTTTCGTGTAACTAATCATTGAGATCCTGGTATGTCACGCGCCTCGCGGTAAAACCCCGCAGGTGGATTTTGAGGGTGTGACAACAGTGGTGTGGAGGACGGAGTCCTTCGGGGTCATCATTGTACGTGTGACGTGTCTGTCACCGTATGGTAGATGATATAGTCACCGTGTTGGTGGCTAGGTAGTCATCATTGATGACGAGTGTGTCGCTATAATTAGTGGTGGGGCCCTGTAACAAGGGTGTAGCTGAGCTTATGACGAGTATCCTTACGGGGATAACCCTGACGAGGGAGCAGTGATGAGGTATGTGTTTGTATGCATATATATATATATATATATATGTGTTAATTTGCATGTAGGTGATGAGTTATATTAATTGTGTACGAGATGATATTGATATGATAAATAGATGGAATCAATGTGATGTGTCGAGTTAGATTGACCGTTGTGTCGGGATGAGTACATTGTGTACAATAGTTGAGTCAGTCAGGTTATGAGAGTCCTGGTTAGGACTGGTAAGTCGGTGTCCCACCCCCATTCACTGCTGACATTCCTTCTTCTTCCTCTTCGTCTGCGCGAGTCTTGCCACCGCTGAGGTATCCACTCGAGCAGGTTTTAGCTGCCTTCATAGCTAAGATGGACAGAGAGATAGGCAACATGCGTGAGGCTGCTGGTGAGATCACCGGACTGTTTTAGCGTGGATACCAGACTGATTAGAGGGTAGAGAAGCTGATTAAGAATCAAGCTAGAGCAAACACAGTACACGACAACCTTGTGACAGCATTCCATGAGCTGCAGGCACAAGTGAACGTGCAGCACCTTAACCTCGAGGCAGTGGGAGCTAGGATCGATGATCTGGAGGGACAGGTCGAGGTTGCCAACGCCGAGGAGGTTGCACAGGAGGATGAGCTCGAGGAGGAGCAGGATGAGGATGACGATGCTGTTTCTGATGTGACTTCAGTTGGCAGTGATGATGATTGACAGACTATCATTTTAGTTATTTGCTTTTATTTAAACCTAGATGGGTAGGGTTGTTCCCATCCAACAGATGTTTCTGGATTTTGATGTTTGATTGAAAGTACTTTGTAGCCTTTACAATTTATTTTATCAAGGATTATTATTGAAATGTTAGATGTTGTGGTTTAATTTTCTTTTATTTACTTGTACTTGTATGATGATAATATACGATATATTTTTCTCATTATTGTATATTTGTGAATGTAAAGATCATGTCTGGACGATGAGGTGGACGTAACGGCGGACGCGGTAACATCAGTATGACCGCAGCAGAACTCACCGCTTTGATTAACGAACGTGTGGCTGAAGCTTTAGCAGCCAATCCGAATGGAGGTAAATCTATCATTTGTCGACTTTAACGAGTCAACATTCATTCTGAACTCATTCCCAAATCTTGAATATTCCTAAACACATTCTTTGTATTTCATCCAAGTCCGAATAACAATCAGCAGGTCTACACTTACAAGACCTTTATGGACTGCAACCCCCACACTTTTAGTGGAGCTGAGGGAGCAGTAGGTCTACTCCGTTGGATGGAGAAAACCGAGTCGGTTTTTGCCATGTGCAATTGCCCGCAAGCCAACCAGGTGAAGTATGCATCTGGCACACTAGAGGGTCCAGCCCTTACCTGGTGGAACTCCCAGGTACAAATGCTAACTTTGGAACAGGCAAATGCTTTGCCATGGGATGAATTTAAGAACATGCTGAAAGAAGAGTACTGCCCTCACGACGAGGTGCAGAAACTTGAGGTTGAGTTCTGGAATCTCAAAATGGAAGGGTCTGAGATCGAAGCCTACACCACCCACTCTCATGAGCTAGCTACCTTATGCCCTCAGATGGTGACCCCAGTTTACAAGCGGATTGAGATGTATATTGAGGGCCTAGTTCCTCAAATCCAGAGCATGGTGACATCCTCCAACCCCACCACTGTCCAACAAACTATTCGATTATCCCACAAATTGACCGATCAGGCAGTTGCCCAAGGTACATTACCTCCTAGGAAATCAACTTCTAAGGTAACTGATAACAAGCGTAAGTTTAAAAGTACGCACTCCAAGTCTTCTCAGTTTAATCCACCCGCACAGCAGCAACATCGAAAGTTCGAGCATACCAAGAATACTTCACAGTCAAACTCTGCTCAGCAAAATCAGGGTACCTATGCTGGTAAGTACCCAAAGTGCAACAAATGTAACTTTCATCACACTGGAGCTTGTGACAGGTACCGTTGTCAACGGTGCGGAAAAATGGGTCATTCAGCTAAGGATTGTCGAGGAGATCTGCAGGCTAAACAAACACCAACTGGTGACGCACCCAAGGGATGCTTTGAGTGCGGTAAAGAGGGGCATTTTAAAAGGGACTGCCCTCAGCTGAAGAAAACTGGCAATGGGAACGGTAATGGCAATAACCATCAGCGTGGTAATGGGAATAATAATGGAAATGGTGCGAAGGGTCGGGCCTTCGTGATCGGCTCAGGAGAAGCTCGAAAGGACCACAACGTTGTTACCGGTATGTTTCATTTAAACGATCATTTTGCTTCTGTACTATTTGATACCGGTGCCGATAGGAGTTTTATTTCTGAGCACTTTAGTAAACAGATAGAGATGACCACAACCCCGTTAGAGCACAAATATTCCATAGAAATAACTGACGGTAAGCTAATCGAGGCAACTCATATCCTCGAGGGATGTAAACTTGGACTATCTGGCCACAAACTTGACATCAATCTCATGCCAGTTACACTTGGCAGTTTTGACATAATTGTTGGCATGGATTGGTTATCTAAAAACCAAGCTGAGATCGTCTGCAAAGATAAGATTGTTCGTATTCCCCTAGCTAGTGGAGAGATCCTTTCTGTAAAAGGCAAGAAGAGTGGTGCAGTCGTGGGCATCATATCTTATATGAAGGTGCAGAAATGTCTACGCAAGGGTCATACCGCGATACTAGCCCTTGTCGCTGACAAACCTTACGAGGAGAAGAAACTTGCAGATATCCCTATTGTTCGCAACTTCCCAGAAGTCTTTCCTGAAGACTTACCCGGTCTTCCACCCCATCGACAGGTCGAATTCCAAATCGACCTAACACCCGGAGCAGCACCTATTTTCAGAGCACCTTATAGACTTGCACCAAGTGAGTTGCAGGAGTTATCCACACAGTTGCAAGAACTGTTGGATAAGGGTTTCATCCGACCCAGTTCATCACCATGGGGAGCCCCAGTCCTATTTGTCAAAAAGAAAGATGGGACTTTCCGTATGTGTATTGATTACCGAGAGCTGAAAAAGGTAACTATCAAGAACCGCTACCCACTTCCCCGCATCGACGATTTATTAGACCAACTCCAAGGGTCGAGTGTCTACTCAAAAATCGATTTAAGATCTGGATATCATCAGCTACGAGTTCGTGATGAAGATATATCCAAAACCGCCTTCAGAACCCGGTACGGCCATTACGAGTTTTTGGTCATGCCATTTGGATTAACCAACGCACCCGCGGTGTTCATGGACCTCATGAACCGTGTGTGTAAACCCTACCTAGACCAATTCGTCATCGTATTCATTGACGATATCCTTATCTATTCTAAGAGTAAGGAAGAACACGAAGAGCACTTGCACTTAATTCTTGAACTGCTAAGACAGGAGCAGCTATACGCTAAGTTTTCCAAATGCGATTTTTGGATTCGCGAGGTTCAATTTCTTGGACATGTAGTCAATGAGAAGGGAATACATGTCGATCCATCAAAAGTAGAGGCCATTAAGAATTGGGCAGCGCCAACGACTCCGACAGAGGTGCGACAATTTTTAGGATTGGCTGGCTACTACCGCCGATTCATAGAGGGATTTTCTAAGATCGCTCAATCTCTCACCGCCCTAACTCAAAAAGGTAAACCGTATACCTGGAGCGAAACTCAAGATTCAGCATTCCAACTTCTGAAGCAGAAACTCTGTAGCGCACCCATCCTATCTCTGCCAGAGGGAACTGATGACTTCATAGTGTATTGCAATGCTTCTATCCAGGGTCTCGGTTGTGTGCTAATGCAACGCGAGAAAGTTATCGCATACGCTTCTCGACAATTGAAAGTTCACGAGAAAAACTACACGACTCACGACTTGGAGTTGGGAGCCGTGGTATTTGCACTGAAAATCTGGAGACACTACTTGTACGGTACCAAGTGCACCATTTACACCGATCACAAGAGTCTCCGGCACATATTCGAACAGAAAGAGTTGAACATGCGACAGCGTCGCTGGATCGAACTCTTAAATGATTATGATTGTGCCATCAAGTACCATCCGGGCAAGGCTAACGTGGTAGCCGATGCTCTAAGTAGAAAGGAAACTAAACCCCAACGAGTTCGAGCGTTGCAACTCACTATTCATACAGGATTACCCGAACAAATCCGTAATGCTCAACTTGAAGCCCTAAAAGAAGAGAACTTAACGTTGGAAGCCACTCGTGGTACGGAGAAACAACTGAAAGTTAAATCTGATGGTATTCGCTATTTCGCGGAGCGAATATGGATTCCAGTGTATGGAAACCTGAGAGAGCATGTTATGGATGAAGCTCACAAATCCCGATACTCTGTTCATCCAGGATCTGACAAAATGTACCACCATCTGAAGGTGTTGTATTGGTGGCCGAACATGAAAGCCGACATAGCCACCTATGTGAGCAAGTGTCTTACTTGTTCAAAGGTCAAGGTGGAGTATCAAAAGCCATCCTGATTGTTTCAACAACCGGAAATCCCGATGTGGAAATGGGAGCAGATTTCCATGGATTTTATTACCAAATTACCCCGAACCCCTATCGGATGTGACACAATCTGGGTAATAGTGGATCGTCTAACTAAATCCGCTCACTTCCTTGCTATCAAAGAAACTGACAAGTTAGAGAAGTTGACCCGCATTTATCTTAAGAAAGTAGTCTCTCGGCATGGAGTGTCAGTTTCAATAATTTCAGATAGAGACGCTCGATTTACTTCGCGCTTCTGGCAATCCCTACAGAAATCTCTGGGTACGCGTCTGGATATGAGCACAGCGTACCATCCCCAAACTGATGGCCAGAGTGAGCGTAAAATTCAAACCCTAGAGGACATGCTACGGGCTTGCGTAATCGATTTCAGAAATAGTTGGGAGACTCACCTACCCTTGGTGGAGTTCTCTTATAACAATAGCTACCATACTAGCATCCAGGCAGCACCGTTCGAGGCGTTATATGGACGGAAGTGCCGATTACCTCTCTGTTGGGCTGAAGTTGGAGATAGCCAAATTACAGGCCTGAACTTGTGCACGAAACTTCAGAAAAGATTGTGCAAATTCGAAACCGTATGGTGGCAGCCCGTGACTGTCAAAAGAGTTATGCAGACAAGCGCAGAATACCGTTAGAGTTTCAGGTGGGTGAAAGAGTGTTATTAAAAGTTTCACCTTGGAAAGGTATGATCCGTTTCGGAAAATGGGGCAAGCTAAACCCGCGTTATGTTGGACCATTCGAGATAGTGAAAAGGATTGGTCCAGTTGCGTATCAATTAAACCTACCAGATGAACTCAATGGAGTGCACAATGTCTTTCATGTTTCAAACCTAAAGAAATGCCTATCTGATGAGACACTAGCGGTTCCACTCGAGGAGTTGGAAATCGATGAGCAGTTACGTTTCATAGAGAAACCAGTTGAGATCATGGACGGAGAGGTCAAAACGCTCAAGCACAGTAAGATCCCAATTGTTAGAGTTCGCTGGAACTCGAAACGTGGACCGGAGTTCACATGGGAACGAGAGGATCAGATGATGAAGAAGTATCCTCAGCTTTTCAAGCACTCAACGGCAAACGCGAAAGGTACTAACTAAATTTCGAGACGAAATTTCTTTCAACAAGGGGATGATGTGACAACTCAAACTTTTTGTTTCAGACAACTAGCAACTTGGATTAATTTTCAGGACGAAAATTCTTTCAACAAGGGGATGATGTGACATCCGGCATTTTCAAGTTAACTTCGTTAACACAAACATCGTTATTTCAAACAATTATTTATTCAAACTCAGTTATCTCAAACATTCACTCATGCATTACATTTAATTAGGATTAGTTAGATGTGTCAGTTTCGCACAAACACTCACGTATCGGTAATTCGTAGAATTTCCGGATTACACACGAGTCGAACCCGTAACGTTGGTGAACTAACAAAAATAATTGCGAACAATTATTTTAATATAAATTATGTGAATTTATATGTTTAGTGATTTATCTGTGAATTATGTGAACTTTCGTGTTATCGCGTAAAATTATCGGTTATTAATTTTATTAGTTATTTTTATAGAGGTGGAGCTTTTATAAAAATAATACTCAAGGGTTTTAATTGCCATTATTGAAACTTAAATTAAAAAGCCCATGGATTCCCTTGTAAACCCATGGATCATCCATAATCCAATTTTTACCCATCCATGCATGCATATAAGAGATTTTATAAAAAAAAAATTAAAACCCTAGTCCTCCTCTACTCCTAGCCGTCGCGATCCAAGAGACTCCCCCCCATTGTTCAGCCGTGAACTTCATAGCACCCAAACACCATCAATTCGAGCTTGATTATCGAAATTGAACACGTATTCGGACTCCCCTAAGCATTCCTAACACTACTACGTAAGTTATTTCGTTCAATTTCGTTGATTTTTTATTCCTAAATTTTAGATTGAAACCCTAGTTCATCCAAACATGAATTTTTACAATAAAGATGGTGACTTTATCATTGTTTTGCATGTATTTGATGTTTTTATGGTTAATTAGAAAACCCTAGCTTCATATGATATATAACTTGTGAAAAGATTAAACTTTTTGATTATGTGATGGTGTAGAATTGCATGTTAGAGATGTTTGATGCTTGTTATGGTTATAATCATGTTAGATAGATTGTATGTAATGGTTTTGATGCTTTGAATCTTGTTAAACAAGCCTAGAAATCATAACTTACTTATAATGGAAACTTTTTAGAAATTCTATCTTGCATACTAGACATGTGTTGAATGATATGATGATGTTTATATGCTACTTGATCCATGTATAAGTGAATTGTGAAACTAGATTTCTAATACCTAGCTCGGTTTTGCAAACTTACTAAAAGAGGAAACTTTAATTGTCTAAAGTGTTCATAGCTTGCTAATTTTACATGTATGACATGGTTTAATGATTGGTACCGTTGTTTGGGTTTATGGTACTATGTCAAGGTTCATTGTGGGCTTAGAGTCCTTAAACGTGGAGCTTATTCATTCTTTAGCAGGCTTCTTCTCTAATGGTGAAAACAAATAGGTTACTAAATCCTTTGTTAATGTATTTCGGATTAAAAGTGTTAAGTTTTGTTTACAGGAGACGGTGACATGGAGGTTTTGGGATGTATAAAAGTGTAGCAAAAGTTTGAGTTGGTTATCAAATGAAGCTTGGTTAAGTGATAAGAAGGTAAGGTAAAACACAAGAGTTTCCCCTTAGATGTCATGTTTATAAAATAATAAAGTTTGTAAAAAAATTTGTATGGTAATACATAGTTTTAAGGGTTGTATTACAAAGGTCATGAAGTTTATTGGGTAGTATCTATATAATTATATGTTTATATATATAGTTTTTAAGTATGATATCGTAAGAATTTCATTGAAGGAAACTCCTTTGGGTTATGACGGTTAAGCATGTTGTTACGTGGCAACTTTTGAAACGTATGAACATAAGAGTTATAGAGTAATAGTTACAGAGGAAAGTTTAGGATCATGAAATTTTGAGGTGTAAAGCATTTTAGATGGTACCCATTTAGTGCACATCACTAAACAAGTACTTTGACATATCAAGAGAAATTCAAGCTCCCTAATGTTTGGAGAAGCCATGCATTCCTATAAGTGGATACTCATCCCAAGAATTCCCAGGAAAGCATACGGGTCCAACGGTTGATTTGGATTTGTACGAAATGCTTTCCTTGACAGAATTTCCCAGAATACGGGTATCCACCCTACCGGTCCGCACGAGTTCTCATACATTGTTTAGAACTTAAATACTCTTGACGAGAGTTTGTTGGTGGATTAGACTTGAAGCCTAAGAATATCTCCTCGATGTAGTAGACACTTGTAACACGTAGGTAGATAGAAGTATAGAGTTTCCAAGCGTACACGTATAAGATTTAAGGATAGAATAAGGAGGAAAATTCCTAGTAAAGGACATGAGGTAACTCATGTTTGGGTCTCCTAAGTTATAGTCTAGGTCATGTGTCTAATAACCTAATTCCCTATAACCAAGGCTCTGATACCAATCTGTCACACCCCAACCGACGGCGGATTATACGTCGGGGCGGACGCGGTTGTTCAAAAAGCACAAGGTTGACTATTAAAGTTTCAATATTTTATTAATCATATTTCAAGGTTCAATACAATGAATGAAAACAACATAACAAGAATACAATGTTTATTTGATAAGTATTCTAGGTCCAAAGCATCCTATGTGATCACAATAAAGTCTCATGTTGATGTACTTGAAACATGTGAAAGAATCTGTCAACTAAAAATAGTTGGTGAGATACGAAGGTTTTGACACAATTTAACAAAGCCTTTGAAAAGTATTACAATTCACTATACTTATGCATTCTATAGTGTAAGTATGAGAACATAACATCTTAAACATTGTGCATATCAACCCTCCAACCAAGTTTAGGCATAACCCGCAGGTTACCCTTATAAGTTTCCAGTTTAAAAGTTTAATTCAGTAACAATCACCAAGGGCTCCCCCCGAAGGGTCAATCAATCAAGGTGGATTGGTCAAATGCAATAGATCTATCATTGTTACTATAGGCTTGATCAAAGTTAATGAATATGCTAGTTATAAGTTTAATCTAAGCATGCAAGTCTCAAGTATAACATAAGAATAAGCATATAGTCATAGTTGTACAAGAATTGTATAAGTTTGAAGTTTGAACATGTTTCACCCCAAAAGAATGTAAATGGAAAAAGGGGCTAAGTATACTCAAATGGATTGATGAAAGGGTATCCGACAAGAGTTAGTGTAGCAAGACTTTGAGGGAGAATATCCTCACAACGAGCCTAAGAATACAAGTCTAAAGTTGAAAGTATGATCCTATAAATCTATGGCAACGATCTAGGATTTCAAGATTTGACTAGGGTTCCCGATAGGAGATGGGAATGGTTGTGTTCATGAAGTTTAAATCAAAGTTTTTATTAAAGGTTTTGGGATGAATGACACAAGGCTTGTATATCAAAGTTTAATAAGTTTATAGCTTTAAAATAATTATTAGTTAAAATAATCATTTAAAAGTTTTACCATTATTAGTTACACTAGTTAGGTAATAATAATTTAAAGTAGTTTTCTAAGTGTTTTATAAGTAAGGTTGTAGCAATAGGTAAGCGTAAAACTAAAATAATTGTTAAGGTTTAACAATAATTATTTAAAAGATAAATAGTTATTAAAAGTTTAAAATATTTGTTTAAAAAGTACATAATGATTAAAGGTTAATAATTATTTCAAGAATAAAAATAATTATTAAATAACAAGTATTCAAGGGATAAATAATGACTAAGGGTTAATAGTAATTTTTTTTAGGAGCACATAATTATTATTTCAAGAATAAAATAGTTATTAAGGATAAGCAAAATTATTTATTAAGGTTAAATAATTATCTATAAAAATAAATAATTATCTATGATAAATAATTTTATTAATTGCTTTATCAAATTAATATTATCCATATAAATCCTTTTTGTATTTATTAAAGTATTTAAGAGTTAAATGTTTATTTTAACTTGTAAATAAATAAAACGTGTTAAAAAGTTTAAATAAAATGTTATATAGTGTTTCTCTTAAATTGAATGTTTATAAGTGTCTAAATTAAAGATTATAATTTAATTAAAATCTATTTAAAGTTTAAATGAAACCCTGATTTTTATAAAGTCTTGAATAGAATCTAGAATATAAGTATACAAGTATTTAAATAAAGTTCATGTTTTATTATAAGTTTATAAATCAGTTCAATGTCTAAAAAAACTAAATAGAATGTTTATTTCAGAAAATATAGAATAATCTTATAGTTTCTGATTTCTTAAAATAATTCCTATTTAGAATATAAATGTTATAAAGTTTTAAAAGTATTTTTATAGTTTTCAAACTTTTAAAACTAATTTTAAAGGATTAACTTTTACAAGTTTAATTAAGTTTTATTAATTTAAAAATGTTTCAGAATGTAAAAGTGTAATAAAAAATCTTAATTAAATTTATAAGAATTTAATAGATTTTATAAAATTTGTTAGGATTTATAAAGTTGAATAAAAAGCCCAAAAAAATGGGGGTCGGCCGGATCGAACCCGCGCCGCCCCTGGGTCACAGCATACACACATACTTAACCATCCCGACTACGGGTCTCGTTGAGTATAAATGCGGAAAAACAAATTAATAAATAGAATCCCATTTCGCCCCCAATTACCGGATGAACCCTAGAATCAAGATTTGCTAAATACATGTCGATTTGCCCTCTGTTAATGCAATTAAACTGAGGGCTTTCGATATTAGGAGAGTGGTGAACACGATAGGCTCAAAATTTACCTGGATTGGTGTCGAATCGAATGAGAACAAGTTGGGTCTTGTCGTCGGCGGTCGCGATTTCAAATCCGGCAATGCCGGCCCGATTAGGGTAAATTGGAGGTTGAGAGTGTTTGAGGGTGGTGTCGTCTACTTGTTGGTACCCGTATTTATACCCAATTTTAGGTTTTAATGCGTGTACCGTTGGGAAGAATATGGTTGAGCAAATGAATTGAAATCCGACACCACGCGTTGTTAGGCTCGAAGTTGAGCATTGAATACGGTTAGGTTGCAGTCGCATGCTCGATTCGAGGCTCGAGGTGCACTGTATTTGGTTGAAATCGCGATTTCGTGATAAAGTGGTGAAAAATCGGTCATTGCGGGTTTCGAACCTAGGACCGGTCGGCTGGGTTGGGAGTTTGGGTTCTTGGCAAAACAGGTCCTTGAAGTTTCACTGATTTAACATTTTATGTTTAAAAGTTTAGTTTCAGTTTAAAGAAGGTTTAAAGAATGGCAGTTTTGGTCCCTCGATTTCATAAAAATAAAATAAATGAGTTTCTTTCTATAAAAATCAAATATATAAAAATTTAATAAGTTTTCTCAAATGATTTTTATAAATTTTATAAGATTTGCTATAACTTTAAGTAGTTAAAATAAATTTATATTATTTATAAATTTACAAGGTTTTAAGAATCTATATATAGATATATTCATACTTTTAAATAAATTTCATATATATATATACATATATATATATATATATATGTTTCAAGTATAAATTATTTATATATTAATTTAAAATTAATATTTATTGTTTTAAGGAAATAGTTTTAACACGAAATCGAGTTTTAATTTAGTAACACGTGCAAAAGATAAGTCGGAAAATCTCGGACATTACAGTCTCCCCTACTTTAGGAAATTTCGTCCCGAAATTAAAGTAGAAGGGTTTAGTTTAGGATTGGAATCTATGATACGCACACGTATAAGGAGAAAGATACTTTACGTTCCCGAGTAAACCCTGGGTTACGTTTAGAGTTCTAAAGGGAAAGTACCTATAGGAATAAGATTTCGCTTGAGTTTCTAAGTTTTCAAAGCGTATGGTTACCAAGCGTTTCCCCAAGAAGTATATAGTTTCATCGAAATATGTGAAGATTTGTTTTTGGAAATGTATTTGAGAGGATAACTGCTGAATTTCCATTCAAGGTTTAAAGTGAGATGCATCACTCAGAATGGATTCGATGGTAGTGTAATGATTTGAGTTTGTAGTCTAACACGTCTAACGATTGCTACGGTACCTAAGTTCCGTGGCTACCTTTTACGATAAGTCTTAGATCATAGCACACGACAGAGTTTACTATGTCTTTCCATACGCTGATTTTCATACTTACGTGTGCACCCGTCAGTATTTAAATCGTCGCATAGTCCGCATAGGTCCTTCCGTTTGTGTGTGGATCAAGAAAGAGTACAAGAATTTTTTTTAACTCATGACTATTGTTTCCACGTAAAAGTGATTATTAATTAACGAGTCCCTTAGAGAGAAACGTCATTCAATAATTAAAGGGAAAGGATGTGACAAGACTTAGAGTTTCAAAGTTTCCTCGTGTTTGAACAAGAATACGTCAAACATGGAGTAGTTTAAAGCTTTACACGTTCATCGGGTTTGAACAAGAATACGTCAAACGTTGAGTAGTTTAAAGTTTTTCATCGTGTTTGAACAAGAATACGTCAAACACTGAGTAGTTTAAAGTTTTACACGTTCATCGGGTTTGAACAAGAATACGTCAAACGTTGAGTAGTTTAAAGTTTTTCATCGTGTTTGAACAAGAATACGTCAAACACTGAGTAGTTTAAAGTTTTACACGTTCATCGGGTTTGAACAAGAATACGTCAAACGTTGAGTAGTTTAAAGTTTTTCATCGTGTTTGAACAAGAATACGTCAAACACTGAGTAGTTTAAAGTTTCACACGTTCATCGTGTTTGAACAAGAATACGTCAAACGTTGAGTAGTTTAAAGTCTTTACACTTTCCTCGTGTCTGATCAAGAATACGTCAAACATTGAGTAGTTTAAAGTCTTATACGTTCATCGTGTTTGAACAAGAATACGTCAAACATTGAGTAGTTTAAAGTTTTACACGTTCATCGTGTTTGAACAAGAATACGTCAAACATTGAGTAGTTTAAAGTTTTACACGTTCATCGTGTTTGATCAAGAATACGCCAAACTTTGAGTAGTTTAAAGTTTTACATGTTCATCGGGTTTGAACAAGAATACGTCAACCATTGAGTAGTTTAAAGTCTTTTAGTTTATCTTTAGTGGGTAGAAGTGTACTATCACGCCTTGAGTATAGGGTAGTTACATAAATACTCTGGTGTTTTAAGAGAGGTGTGGGACAATGCTGGAAATAGGATTAACTGTTGCACGTTCCCTAATCCTTATATAGGAGATTCGGGTCGTTCAGGAGGCTAGGTGGATCCCGATGTTTGGTTTTGAATATGAGGCAAGGGAGGTACTTTGTTACAGAGAGCAATGTCCTTCCACGTGCTAGTTTCAAGGATGAAGTTTTCTTGTGCATTCGGAATGAAGCAAGTAACAAGTCTTATAAGTTTTATTTAAGACGAACGCACAAAAGTTTTCAAGGGCAGGAATCCAAGTATGAATTAGGAAGTAGGGTAAGTCATTTGATCTCAAGTTTCAACATTGAAATTAAGCTTTACATGGTCTTTTGTTGTACATGCCTTCTTCGGTGGTTTAGAAGGTGTTTAGTTTTTAAGGATACGAGTTCGAATGTTTGTATAAGCTTTCACGTTACATGACAAGGTGTGTCTCTCTAGACTTAAAGTTTTTGACTTTATGGATGTGTATACGTAAGTTTAAATGTTTTAGCAATATGCATTTAAGTCTTTAATTCCCGTTGTGGTTTATGGCTAATCTTTTATGTGACAAGAGTTTGATGAGGAAAGTCTTCTAGTATAAGGTAACGGGAAAAGTTTTGATAATGTTTATAACAGTATGTTTACTAATGATTTATCTTGTTTTATAAAAGGAATGCGTAGTTCTCTTTTATTCATGTGCAATTACGATGTCCAAGAATAATGAGTTAGACAAGGATGAGTAGTATAAGTAGGATTTATCAAAAGGTAGGTATGATTGTCAAGTGAAAAGTTGGTCAAGTTTGGAAATGATAAGTCTATATAAGAAGTAAGGATCATAGTTGATTAAAGTAATGGTTCGTAAGTCGTGTTGTTTTAAAAGAGTTATTTTGAATTAAAATGTTTGTTCAAGGTTTATTCTTCAATTATATGTGTCACTTAGGATTTTTATAGCTTAATGCACCTTTGTTAATCATCTCAGATATTAACGCGAGCTGTTTTTGACGAAAGTGTTTGGGTAGAAGTGTTAAGTTTGTAATGATGAAAAGGAAAGTCAAGTAAGTGATAACAAGATGAAATTTTTCAAAATAACTTTCATTAAATGTTTCAAAAATTGGGACTTCTAGCCCTTACATAAGACATTAGTCGTTTAGACGGAAAATTAAAATTACAGAAAATAGAGGCTTCATGCACGCCTTAGGTAACTCTCCACTAAGAAGTAGACAAGTACTACCACAAGAACTGCTAGGGTTACTCGGACGGCAAACCTAGCCTCCGCTCTAGTGGTTTCGGTATGACACTTAAGGATTTCCCTGTCTTCCTCCAAGGTCGTGATCTTCTCTTCCTGGGTCCATATTTGGTTTGCCAGGTCGTCGATCCTTTGAGTCAACAGGTCATGTCGTACCCTATGCTCCATTTCTCGCCTCATGAATTCCGCGGTTCCCATGAACTGGGGAATGTCATGTACCGGGATTTCCATTGCCACCGCAGGTGTCCCGGCATGCCTAGCCCTTGGGGTAGGGTTAGGTGCCAAATATGGATCCCTTGGTGGGGATGAGAAACGGCGGTGAAGATGAGGTGCTTGATAATGGTTTCTTGGTGGTGATGGTCTAGGGTTTCTGGCCCAGTTAGTGTCTAGGTCATGCCTGGCCCTAGCAGTAGGGTAGGGGTTGGCTGGTACACCGGTGACTCGCTGCTCTCTTCGTGGTCGGACTCTCCTCTTGGGCGGTACACTGGTGAAAAGTGTGAGTGTGAGTCCATTACCTAGCAAGAGAGAGAATAGGAAGAAGTTTGTAAGTAAGTTGACTAAATATGTTAAAAAAAGGTTTTTATTCATAATACTGAGTCATCACAGTAATATTTTAAAAATGGTTTCTTTTTTTTTGACTTGAAGTTGATGGGCTAACGAAGAGAATTCCCGGAAGAAGGGGTTGGGTCACAAGGACTCACTTTAAGTACCCTATTTCCCTAGCCAGAATTTCCTCATGAGCCTACAACTTCCTTCGGTTGTTGTCACCGTTGTTTGGGTTTATGGTACTATGTCAAGGTTCATTGTGGGCTTAGAGTCCTTAAACGTGGAGCTTATTCATTCTTTAGCAGGCTTCTTCTCTAATGGTGAAAACAAATAGGTTACTAAATCCTTTGTTAATGTATTTCGGATTAAAAGTGTTAAGTTTTGTTTACTGGAGACGGTGACATGGAGGTTTTGGGATGTATAAAAGTGTAGCAAAAGTTTGAGTTGGTTATCAAATGAAGCTTGGTTAAGTGATAAGAAGGTAAGGTAAAACACAAGAGTTTCCCCTTAGATGTCATGTTTATAAAATAATAAAGTATGTAAAAAAATTTGTATGGTAATACATAGTTTTAAGGGTTGTATTACAAAGGTCATGAAGTTTATTGGGTAGTATCTATATAATTATATGTTTATATATATAGTTTTTAAGTATGATATCGTAAGAATTTCATTGAAGGCAACTCCTTTGGGTTATGACGGTTAAGCATGTTGTTACGTGGCAACTTTTGAAACGTATGAACATAAGAATTATAGAGTAATAGTTACAGAGGAAAGTTTAGGATCATGAAATTTTGAGGTGTAAAGCATTTTAGATGGTACCCATTTAGTGCACATCACTAAACAAGTACTTTGACATATCAAGAGAAATTCAAGCTCCCTAATGTTTGGAGAAGTCATGCATTCCTATAAGTGGATACTCATCCCAAGAATTCCCAGGAAAGCATACGGGTCCAACGGTTGATTTGAATTTGTATGAAATGCTTTCCTTGACAGAATTTCCCAGAATACAGGTATCCACCCTTCCGGTCCGCATGAGTTCTTATACATTGTTTAGAACTTAAATACTCTTGACGAGAGTTTGTTGGTGGATTAGACTTGAAGCCTAAGAATATCTCCTCGATGTAGTAGACTCTTGTAACATGTAGGTAGATAGAAGTATAGAGTTTCCAAGCGTACACGTATAAGATTTAAGGATAGAATGATGAGGAAAATTCCTAGTAAAGCACAAGGTTGACTATTAAAGTTTCAATATTTTATTAATCATATTTCAAGGTTCAATACAATGAATGAAAACAACATAACAAGAATACAATGTTTATTTGATAAGTATTCTAGGTCCAAAGCATCCTATGTGATCACAATAAAGTCTCATGTTGATGTACCTGAAACATGTGAAAGAATCTGTCAACTAAAAGTAGTTGGTGAGATACGAAGGTTTTGACACAGTTTAACAAAGCCTTTGAAAAGTATTACAATTCACTATGCTTATGCATTCTATAGTGTAAGTATGAGAACATAACATCTTAAACATTGTGCATATCAACCCTCCAACCAAGTTTAGGCATAACCCGCAGGTTACCCTTATAAGTTTCAAGTTTAAAAGTTTAATTCAGTAACAATCACCAAGGGCTCCCCCCGAAGGGTCAATCAATCAAGGTGGATTGGTCAAATGCAATAGATCTATCATTGTTACTATAGGCTTAATCAAAGTTAATGAATATGCTAGTTATAAGTTTAATCTAAGCATGCAAGTCTCAAGTATAACATAAGAATAAGCATATAGTCATAGTTGTACAAGAATTGTATAAGTGTGAAGTTTGAACATGTTTCACCCCAAAAGAATGTAAATGGAAAAAGGGGTTAAGTATACTCACTTGGATTGATGAAAGGGTATCCGACAAGAGTTAGTGTAGCAAGACTTTGAGGGAGAATATCCTCACAACGAGCCTAAGAATACAAGTCTAAAGTTTAAAGTACGATCCTATAAATCTATGGCAACGATCTAGGATTTCAAGATTTGACTAGGGTTCCCGATAGGAGATGGGAATGGTTGCGTTCATGAAGTTTAAATCAAAGTTTTTATTAAAGGTTTTGGGATGAATGACACAAGGCTTGTATATCAAAGTTTAATAAGTTTATAGCTTTAAAATAATTATTAGTTAAAATAATCATTTAAAAATTTTACCATTATTAGTTACACTAGTTAGGTAATAATAATTTAAAGTAGTTTTCTAAGTGTTTTATAAGTAAGGTTGTAGCAATAGGTAAGCGTAAAACTAGAATAATTGTTAAGGTTCAACAATAATTATTTAAAAGATAAATAGTTATTAAAAGTTTAAAATATTTGTTTAAAAAGTACATAATGATTAAAGGTTAATAATTATTTCAAGAATAAAAATAATTATTAAATAACAAGTATTCAAGGGATAAATAATGACTAGGGGTTAATAGTAATTTTTTTTAGGAGCAGATAATTATTATTTCAAGAATAAAATAGTTATTAAGGATAAGCAAAATTATTTATTAAGGTTAAATAATTATCTATAAAAATAAATAATTATCTATGATAAATAATTTTATTAATTGCTTTATCAAATTAATATTATCCATATAAATCCTTTTTGTATTTATTAAATTATTTAAGAGTTAAATATTTATTTTAACTTGTAAATAAATAAAACGTGTTAAAAAGTTTAAATAAAATGTTATATAGTGTTTCTCTTAAATTGAATGTTTATAAGTGTCTAAATTAAAGATTATAATTTAATTAAAATCTATTTAAAGTTTAAATGAAACACTGATTTTTATAAAGTCTTGAATAGAATCTAGAATATAAGTATACAATTATTTAAATAAAGTTCATGTTTTATTATAAGTTTATAAATCAGTTCAATGTCTAAAAAAAACTAAATAGTATGTTTATTTTAGAAAATATAGAATAATCTTATAGTTTCTGATTTCTTAAAATAATTCCTATTTAGAATATAAATGTTATAAAGTTTTAAAAGTATTTTTATAGTTTTTAAACTTTTAAAACTAATTTTAAAGGATTAACTTTTACAAGTTTAATTAAGTTTTATTAATTTAAAAATGTTTCAGAATGTAAAAGTGTAATAAAAAATCTTAATTAAATTTATATGAATTTAATAGATTTTATAAAATTTGTTAGGATTTATAAAGTTGAATAAAAAGCCCAAAAAAATACGAAATCACAAAAAAAATGGGGGTCGGCCGGATCGAACCCGTGCCGCCCCTGGGTCACAGCATACACACATACTTAATCATCCCGACTACGGGTCTCGTTGAGTATAAATGCGGAAAAACAAATTAATAAATAGAATCCCATTTCGCCCCCAATTACCGGATGAACCCTAGAATCAAGATTTGCTAAATACATGTCGATTTGCCCTCTGTTAATGCAATTAAACAGAGGGCTGTCGATCTTAGGAGAGTGGTGAACACGATAGGCTCAAAATTTACCTGGATTGGTGTCGAATCGAATGAGAACAAGTTGGGTCTTGTCGTCGGCGGTCGCGAGTTCAAATCCGGCAATGCCGGCCCGATTAGGGTAAATTGGAGGTTGAGAGTGTTTGAGGGTGGTGTCGTCTACTTGTTGGTACCCGTATTTATACCCAATTTTAGGTTTTAATGCGTGTACCGTTGGGAAGAATATGGTTGAGCAAATGGATTGAAATCCGACACCACGCGTTGTTAGGCTCGAAGTTGAGCATTGAATACGGTTAGGTTGCAGTCGCATGCTCGATTCGAGGCTCGAGGTGCACTGTATTTGGTCGAAATCACGATTTCGTGATAAAGTGGTGAAAAATCGGTCATTGCGGGTTTCGAACCTAGGACCGGTCGGCTGGGTTGGGAGTTTGGGTTCTTGGCAAAACAGGTCCTTGAAGTTTCACTGATTTAACATTTTATGTTTAAAAGTTTAGTTTCAGTTTAAAGAAGGCTTCAAAGAATGGCAGTTTTGGTCCCTCGATTTCATAAAAATAAAATAAATGAGTTTCTTTCTATAAAAATCAAATATATAAAAATTTAATAAGTTTTCTCAAATGATTTTTATAAATTTTATAAGATTTGCTATAACTTTAAGTAGTTAAAATAAATTTATATTATTTATAAATTTACAAGGTTTTAAGAATCTATATATATATATATATATAGATATATTCATACTTTTAAATAAATTTCACATATATATATACATATATATATATATATATATGTTTCAAGTATAAATTATTTATATATTAATTTAAAATTAATATTTATTGTTTTAAGGAAATAGTTTTAACACGAAATCGAGTTTTAATTTAGTAACACGTGCAAAAGATAAGTCGGAAAATCTCGGACATTACAACTATCGCTTGCTTACTAAAGTGCAAACATACCAATAAGTCCTTACATTCTCGAACCGTTAGTATTGGAACATAGCGAGGTGATTTTAAGTAGTACTACTGGGTTTTGACAAGCCCCACCCGAGTTAGTCGCGCTAACTTGACTGGAGGTCGAACGGGTGTAAGATTAGCCTAGACATTTGCCATTGTTCGGTAGACATGGCGGAAGGCAAAAAAACACAAACAGTCAGTTTCGGTTTCGAACACTTGTAGTAGCATGACATAGACTAGCTATCTATCGTTATACAATAATTACATTATCTAGCAAACATCGAACTTCTTATTTACTTACATCTCTATGAACTCACCAACCATTGTGTTGACACTTTTAGCATGTTTTTCTCAGGTCGCTAAGGTATTGGGCACGAGCATAGGACATGCATGGAGTCCCATCATATTTCAAACACTGAATTTATTTTACTTATTTAAACTGCATGGTTTGGGCGCCTTGTTTTACGCATTTGACTTTTACTTGCATTGGATTATATTTACGCTTCCGCAACATTTTCAAACTTAAAGATTGTTGTCTCGTGACTACGAGCAGCAATGGTATTTTATTCAAATTCATATAGAGTCATTTAGTGTAACTAATGACTGAGATCCTGGTATGTCACGCGCCTCGCGGTAAAACCCTGCAGGTGGATTTTGAGGGTGTGACAACAGTGGTGTGGAGGACGGAGTTCTTCGGGGTCATCATTGTACGTGTGACGTGTCTGTCACCGTATGGTAGATGATATAGTCACCGTGTGGGTGGCTAGGTAGTCATCATGGATGACGAGTGTGTTGCTATAATTAGTGGAGGGGCCCTGTAACAAGGGTGTAGCTGAGCTTATGACGAGTATCCTTACGGGGATAACCCTGACGAGGGAGCAGTGACGAGGTATGTGTTTGTATGCATATATATGTGTTAATTTGCATGCAGGTGATGAGTTATATTAATTGTGTACGAGATGATATTGATGTGATAAATAGATGGAATCAATGTGATGTGTCGAGTTAGATTGACCGTTGTGTCGGGATGAGTACATTGTGTACAATAGTTGAGTCAGTCGGGTTATGAGAGTCCTGGTTAGGACTGGTAAGTCGGTGTCTAGAGATTGGTTGAGTTAACCAGTGTATGGTTAATATATGTATAGTAGATTGCGTGTTATCAGAGTAGTAAGCTCGTTCCATGTCGGGCAGACTTACTGAGTTAAAATGGTGGGTAGAGTCTGGAGTGGTGAATCCTTTGGGATATTATGAGGTAACGGGGGTTATTTATATGATAAAAAATATATACTACTTTATAATGACCAGAGGGTCTTGAGTAGAGATGGACAGTAAACAAGACGAGTTGGCTTTTGTTAAATTAAACTATTAGAATTCACTCAGCGTAGCTGACTTTGTATGTACGTTATATTGCATTGCAGGTGAGTCTGCTAGATGAGGTATCTTGGCTTGAGAGCGAGACTACTCGGGTTGGTGCGCATGCATTCGTCAGGTAACGTTATGAAAGTTAACGAGTTTTAAAAGATAAAATTATTTTGAGAAAGACTTCCGCTGTTTATTTAAATGAAAGTTAGATGTTTTTAAAGAATTTAACCAGTTATGAGAACCAACTGTAGGGTGTCGGGTTTGGGGCCTTACATATAATACACGGGTTTATTCAACCCGTGTAATACACGTGTTTTTAAAAAGATAAATTTTTTATTACTAAATATATAAAATTACATTTATTTAACCCGTATAATACACGGGACTCTAACCTAGTGATATATATATGATAATAATATTAGGGATGATGATAAATGATTAAAGAAATTGAAAATTTAGATTTGATTCATAGAATATTGTTGCTGCCGTTCAAATATATAAAAGAAAATGTTCTTTTTTTTTATATAATATATTTTTAATTTTACACAACTCCCAAAGGGAAATTACATAGAGATAGAAGGCAAACGGGCAACAAGCTGCGCCGCCAACCCTTTTTTTTAATGGTAAAATAAAGATTTGACTTGGAAAGTCAAAATTGAACCATTTGTTTCCTTCATTTTCGCCTGCAACAAACAGAAACGAGACATGAAGCCTTAATCAGCAAATCTTCTGTTAAGTTACTCATAATCGCAAGCCGAGAACCACGTAATCACAATCACGCATCAAAGCTGTAAAATTCTTTCGATTTCAAGCACCAATCATTGACCCCAAAATCACGGAATTTCCAAACTTGAAAACGCGTTGTTAAGCCTATAAATTCAGAGGAATGCGTTCGTTTCGTATACACCTCGCTCACCAACCCGTTTCCCTCACTCAATTGACCCCCCCCTGTGTCGTTTTGAACCGTCGCCGCTGCAGAACTCAGGCCAAGGCCACCGGCTTCGATCCGAGCTCCAATTCGAAGTAAGTATGCTACCTTTCTTCTTATTTTCACTTTCCGATCAAAAGGCCTAATGTCTCAATCGCTTATTGTTACTGTCGAGAACGAATTTGTGAAACTATGTCGGGGGATGCGATCTGAATTAGTGTTAGGGAAGAAGATGAAGTGCAGCTTTCTGTTTAAAAAAAAATTTCAAGTACATAATGTGAGTGGAAGGAAAAGAAAAAATAATAATAAATAAATAAATAAGTATTATTTAATTGAAATAAGGGATAGATATGGGGAGTCTGATGTGAAACCTTTTTGAAAACTAAGATATAAATTTAAGAAATATTAATTTTTAGTTAAATTGTAGGGATGTGAATGAGGGAGCTGATGTGAATGCTCTTAAAGGCGTTACATATCTACTGACTATTCACTTGTTAGTCTTTGTTACCACCACCATCACAACCGGGGAACAACAACCCCCGTCCACTAAAACCAGTTGCACTCACATCCACCTCACTAATGTTAACATCCTATCCACACTAGAACCCAAACCTGGACCCGTTGCCAAAATCGTCAGCCTGCTAACCAACCTGGACCCTAAATCGCCACCACCTCCTCCACCGCCACCAAAACAATCCAACCATGACCCTACACCAAGATTACCGCCATCACCTGACCTATTTCCACCAATACCAGCCCTGAGGTCGTCATCAAAACCATCCCCTCCAATGGGCATTAGGAAGATGTTGAAGAAAGCTATGAATAGACGTGAGTGGTGCCCATCGTGGCATTCCATTAGGACTTCTCTAAAGGCTGCCGAAAGAACCGAGTTGTGGCCGTCGTGGCAATTCGCTAAGCATCGTCCAAAAATCCGTCCTTGAGGATAAGTACGTTTTTGAGTGCGCATGAATTGATACGTACCCACGTAGCCCATCTTCTCCTTTCCTAATTATTTACTTTCCCATACCCACGTCCACATGCCATGCATGCGAGACCATGCATCTATGCAAGGTCGTTCCTGAGATTTCGGTTGCCCTGTGCGACTTGAAAAAATATACCCTTAAAAATCTATCCTACTTAATAAATGAGTAAAATGGTGTCACACCCCAACCGACGGCGGAATACGTTGGGGCGGACGTGTAGACTGTTCATAAGCACATGATCAACTAAAATTTCATATGTTCATTAAATCATGATTTCATTACATAAGTTCAATCTCTCAAACAAAATCAAATGAATTAAGTGTCCAACTTCATTATTTATCTAGGTCCTCTGTCTTATGTGTATCCTCTTGTATATGAAGTCAAATGTTAGCACCTGAAACATGATGAAAACAAGGTCAACTAAAAATAGTTGGTGAGCATACATAGATTTTGACACCACAAGTAATATCAAGAGTTTGTGTACAATTCATATGATGCATGGTTTAATAAGGCAATTATGGAGAATCACTATTGTTTAAACTGGGCGCATAATCAAACCTTGTGACTGATAGGCATAACACGCAGGTTATCCTTAAGTGTTTTCGGAAACAATCACCCTAACCGGGTGGGTTGGTCAGACACAATAGATCTATCATTGTATATCGTCGGCTTGTACAGAGTTGATGATTGCACTTGCACTGTGCACCAAAAGTATGTAAATGTTGTTTGCACAAATAGTGTTCAAGCATAAGGCACAAATTGCACACATGATCATAATGTTTGAATTGTAGTATTTGCAAATAGTTTGAATGTAATCGTGTTTCACCCCAAATATGTAAATATGAAAAAGGGGCTATGTAAACTCACCTGAGTTGTGTACGAGTAGTGGATAGCACCACACAAGGATGTAAGTAGAAAACACAAGAGTTTTCCTGTGAACTGCTTACGTATGCCCTAGAATTATTAGCATAATAATTAGGGACACGTGGGATTTTGGGACGACGACACGGAAGGTTGAACGTCCTATGAATCACTAATGATTAACGAGTAGATGAACTTGTCTACAGAGAAAAGGGTTTTTCCTTAATATAATAATTAAGATAGGCGTGTTTCGAATCGAGAGTTTCTAATTACGAATAATATTATTTAATAAATATTCATGTGTTTGTATCATTAATTAATGACCTAGGAAAATAATATATCTTATTATATTATTTTAAGTTCGGAGGAATAATTCGTTACTCATTTATGTGGCAAAAATAATAAATATATTATTTTTATTCAAGAATATAAACGTGGGTAAATAATATACATAATTATATTATTTATAAGTTTGGAGAGTTTACACAGTGTTTATTAATGTGGCGAAAATAATATATAAATATATTAATTTTAATCGGAGTCATGGGTTGAAAATAACATAAATATATTATTTTAAAAGTGGGAAATAATATTAAAAATGGGTTATAAAACTAAACCCGAGCCTACGGGTGGTTTATGGGCTCAAAACATATTAATATATTATTATAATAATATGTGGATAGTTTTTATAATAAAATAATGCTTAAAAAAATGTTTTAAAAATAAAATGGGTGGAGAGACTCGAACCCGGGTCTCTCCCACACCAGCACACACACTTAAGCAGTCCGCCCGCTAGGGTCATCGCAACAGAATCCAGTTCCAAATTGTTTTAACATACAACTCCCGTGGGTTCTTCTCCCCCACGCAAGCCGAGCCAAATTTCCCTCCCAAATCCAACGAATTGGACTTCGATTGAACCAGTGGGCATAGGGGTTTTGATTATGGGTGTCGAGCGAATGTGTGTGTATGTTTAATTGTAAAATCGTTCAGTTTTAAGTCGTTGAATTACAGAAAGAAGGGCCAAAACCCTAGGTTTGAACACGGATTCGATTTGCATGATTCTGATAATAAAAACTTCTGGAATCATAGGGCTTTCAAAGAGTCAAGGATTGCGAATCTAATGGTATAAATTAATTGAATTATAAACGTGTTTAGATTAGAGTTCGATTAAACCGGTTTGCGATGAACCCTAGGTTACGGATTTTGATCGATTTGATGTTATAAGCCCAATTAATCATAGGGCTTCCAATCTAGAGGCTCAAACGAAACTAAAGGTGTAAGAATTTACCAGATTTGGATTCGAATTGAGTGTGATCAGCTAAAACCGATGCCGACGATGACTGGTTCGATTCCCGGCGACTTCTTCTATGATTCCGGTCAAATTGATGCGTACAGAAGCTTCTCAGGAGTTCGTTTGAGGTGTGCAGGTAGTTTATTTGCGATTACAATGATTGAAATGGTCGAATTCGCTGATATGAAGTCATGGTGTCGACGGTTACGATATAATTACTCATAGTCGGGTTTAATTCGCTCAATAATGATGTTTTAAAACCTTAATGGTGTCGTTTAATGATGATAATCGTGGATGCCAGTTACAAATAAACGAATTTCGCGAATTCAAGCTTCAAGAACAGGAGTTTGACTTTCAAAAGTCAACATAAATCAAGAATATGTTAATTACGGTTTCAATCCCTGAGGTTTCTGAGTTAGAGTTTTGAAAAGGGCAGAATAAGTCCCTGGGGTTTGAGTTAGGTTAAGAACTTGTTAGTTTGACTATCAAAAGTCGACCGGAACACAAGAACATGTGATTTTGACCTCAAAAGTCAACATGATTAGGGTTTGGACTAATGACATAACTAGTCCTTATAGTTTTAGTTTAATTAATGACAAAACTACATGAACTGTTAGATTTTGTTCCATTTTTCTAAGTATGAAGGTTTCTTGTTTTCTTAATGAATGTATAAGATTGAGAGAAGTTGTTGATGAATTAAAATGGAGGGTGGGAATGAAGGTATTTAAAGGGAGGGTTGAATGCACACAATTATATATCATACACACGTTGGTTGTCCTTTAATTTGATGTTAAGTTAACTAGACTTGGTGGTGCCTTTACTATTTTAAGTTATGTATTTTTATATTTTACTTTAATGTGCACTCTCTCTTTCTTTCTTTATATATATATCATACTTTTGTGGGGTTGAATTCAGCAAATTATTGATTGATTGAACAAGATTATAATAAAGGTTCATGTGAGAATGGATTAATGTTAGGCAAAAATAGGTTATTTATGTTTATTGTAGATGTTTAATTGTACTATATCAAGTACATAATGTGACTTTTGTGTTGTTTAGATAAAATCATCCAATCTTATCCTTTGAACATGTATGGGAAATGAGATTTTAATTAATTTGTCAAACTTTTCATTACTCGTTTGTTCCACTTGTATTGTTTGCATGATTGTATCATACAATATAATATACGGTATAATCTTATAATACATGTTTAACAAATGTGAGACACAAAAGATGAGACGACAGATCCAAGCTCTTATAACTATACTACGAGTTAAGAAAATCTCCATGTGTATTTTGTTTTTTTAAATGGTAGAGCTCATGATAACAATCACTTTAGATATGTAACAGAATACTGTTTTATTGATTAAATTACTTATACGAAGTCACAGGACTTCACCATAGTAATCGTGTTTTGGTAGTAACATTATTGATTTTACAATTCTATAAAAGAACTAGTCAAGCTCATATAAACAAGACTAATTAATAAAAAAACTTAATTTTAGTGACCAAGTTTTTTAATCTTTTTTTTTCTTTTTGAAATGGTGTCACTGTTGCCAAAAGCAGTTCCCCATTTGGTGGGTTTTACTTTAATATTTTTTTAAATGATATGTATGAATAAATAATTGCAAGCAGTTCAAGATATATTTATTTTCTTTCAAGACTCCTCTGGCTTCGAGTCAGTGGCGGATGTAGAAAAAAAATTCAGGGGTAACGAATTTTTTTTTTACCGTACTTTCAAGTTATGGATTTCAGCTCCAGTTCAAGTTATGGTTTCAAGATCAAGTTCAAGTTATAGATTGCTTTTTCAAGTTCTTCCACAACTTTTTCTAGTTATTCGTTTTCAGATTGATTTCTCAAGTTGGAGCTGTAGCACCTCCAACTTGCGGGGGGGTGTTGGTATTCTAGTGAGTGAAACTGTTAGTTTCACCTAGATATGTTAGTTTCGCTTTGTTTAAGCGAATTTAGGTTAGATGATAGTTTCGTTTCTGTCTTCTTCATTGTTTAGTTTCGTCTGCAACTAGTTTGTTAGGATAGTTCAATCTTCTATTTATATCTCAGTTTGTAATTCATTTTAACTTTGAATGAGAATCGTATCTTTTCAATTAACAAAATCACAAGTTTAATTTAGAAACATTCAATGCAGTTTGTGACCAAGATGGTTTTGGTTGCTTTTTGCAACGTGGTGTTTCTTGCACACTTATTGTACTTGTGTGTACACTTTTTGTTTTCTGGTTTCATAGGCAAAGTCATGTACCCGTACGTATGATGATTATTGATTAAGGGATACATGAACACGTACGTGTTTCTGGAGTGTGGGAGCGTTCTTTCTAAAAGTATGTAACGGTGGTACATCTTTACCTTTTGTTACAACTTTATCTGTTTTGATCTTAACGTTATTATCCGTAGCAAAGAGTTTTATATTTCTGTAACAATTTCTAAATAATGAAATTGTTGATAAATCTTGATTAATATATAGTTTTATTTATCTTGATTCTTCCACATATCCAAGATAAGTTTCCCACCTTGAAAGAGATTTCCGAAACTTTGATCCCAAATTCGAACCGAAACCAACTTCAGATGTCTTGAATTCTGCCTTAAACGTTATATTCTGCTCATTGTAAAAGCAAACCGAAACCACATCTTAAAAAGTAACCGTGCTTTTGTTTTGTAACGTACATTATTGGAACTGTTTAGATAAGATGATTCGAAGAACGGTCAAGATCAAGAGTAAAGTTATTGTATTCAAAAAATTAAAAAATAATATAAATATAAAGATCAAGCATACTGCAATAAAGATCGAGCGTACTTAGCAGGCCTACATGGAAACCCTAATATTATGTTGAAAAATGATTTTTTTTTACTAATTTGAGCATAAAAAATTATATTTATATATGCGTTATATAATTAATAATTTACAGGTTTACATTCTTCTTGTTGATAGTTTCACAATAACGTAAAATGTGTCTAAAATGGAGTTGAGATAAATGATACATAGATGCTTAAAGTAGTGGATTTAATTTGTAATCAACGAATCCGGCAATGGCGACGGTTGCGGGGGTAGTCGGCGAGAGATGGGTCGACGGTTGCAGGGGTAGCCGGCGAGAGATGGGTCGGCGGTTGGCGTTGCAAAGAAAAAAAGATGAAACTGCGATGGAGATGTTTAGGCACATGGGGCTGATTTGAAATATCAATGAGTAATGGACAAAAATGCCCTCACGTGCAGGGCACGGGAGGCTTATTTAACAGAAAATATTAACGCCATTAAGCTCAGCCGCTCAGGGACGAAACAGGCAAAATTTAGCAAAAAGTCTGATATCATAATGGCAAGAAAAAAGGTATAGGAATTGACTAACAAATCTTATATAAAATCAAGGACGAAAAAGGCACTTGACTCGCAAAAAAAATGAAACCACGTGTACCCAAGGGGAAAATAAGAAAAATGGATGAAAGTTGCATATTTGACCAAACCACAAGGACGAAGATGATAGTTTACTGACTCCTTATTTTGTCTAGAACTTTAAATGTGTTGAATATGCATTATCAGTTGATGCAGTGAATCAAAATCAACTATTGATACCAAATTGCAGAGTCCAAATCTATAGAGGCAATGAATCAAAATCATACTAATCAGTGAATAAGTCATATATTTTCACTCAACTATTGAATGTGTTGATTATGCATGAACCAAAAAATCTTAAAATACTTTGATACATGAATAAAAGTAGTTATAGAAGCATACAAGGTAACGTACGATATAAAGGATAAAAGCAAAATACATCAATTAGAGAAAACTCAATCCTGCACAAGACTTATGTGGACTTTGAGCTTTCAGATCTTCTAGTTTAGATTTGAAGTCGCAATGGAAAGACATGAGTGACCTTTGGCGAGAAGCGAAAGCAATACTAAACCGTTTGATTTCTTCTTTCAGATCTTTCCGCCTCTGAATTTCACAGGCCAAATCCTGCAAAGTCTTTTCATTTTGCTGACTCAATGATGCAAGTCGTTTTGATGAATCAGATACAGTTAGAAGTAGATCATCTCTTTCTTTTAATAAAAGCTGAGACTCCCTTTCCAGACCCTCAACTCTTTCTTTAGAAGCTTTTAGGAGGTGGTTATTGATATCTAACTCTTGTTCTAGGCTCTGATATAATTCCTTGATCAATTTCATTTCACCCCCCAATTCCGTCTTCCAAGAAGCAGATTGTGCGCAGTCCTAAAGTCATGTTTGAATATTGTTAAAAGCAAGGAACAAAAAGTTAAGGACATGTTACCGGCTGCCATATGTATGCAAGTACTGGACTTTCATGAAAGACCGCTGGTTATTTGAATCCATAAAAAATAGTTTTCAGTGAATTCTAAATCAAACTAAGCATACTCCTTATATAGACAAGTACTGGACTTTTCATGTATGCCTAATCTAGTTTTCAATGAATTCTCAATCAAACTAAGCATACTTGTTACATACTGAAACCATTGCAAGGTATGGGACTTGTCCCACATCGGTTGTACAAATAGGCTCCCTCACTCACCAGACTAGTCTTTTGAGATGAGTTCTCCTGTTTGGGTTGTTACAATGGTATCAGAGCCAAACTCGAAGTGGTGGCCCACGGAGTTGTGGCCTGGAGGGAACCAGCCGTGACCAACAAGGACGTTGGCCCTTAAGAAGGGTCGATTGTTACGGACTAAAACCATTGCAAGGTATGGGACTTGTCCCACATCGGGTATGTGCAACAAATGTGGGGTTTATAGACCAAATGGGATCCCTCACCCACCAGACTAGCTTTTTGAGATGAGTTCTCCTGTCCGGGCTGTAACAATACTCCTAAATTTATTCTGAATCCATAAAAGAATACTATTGTCCCCTCTTATGCAACTAAGAATTAGGTCATCTGATCCTCTAGGTCTTTAGAAAACTTGAAAATTAAAAGGCAACCATGTTTATTAATATCCACTAAGGAGGAAAAAACAAAGGCTCTTGATTGAAAAATGTTTTGTTAAAGTGAATAACCTGGCAGCATAGTTGCTTCATCTTTTATCAGATAAAATAATGTGTGTGTGTGTGTGGTGTGGTTGGGGGAGGGGGGAGGGGGGGAAGGGGTTTCAATTGTCATAGAGCTAAGCAGAGAATCAGAATATGATATACCTGAATAAAAGGTATGAGAGACAACATACTCAAGATTAAGATGATGAATAATATCAAAATGCATGTAGTAACTTGTGGATAGTTTTGTCCAGGCTACCTTGTATTCATCTTTATTTTTTCTTGATAATGTTGAGGAACTGTTTTCATTTCCTTCATTCTTACGGGTAAAGCCGTCCATAGCCACAGACACATTAGCTTCAAAAGTTGACATAAGAAACGTGACAAATTCACTTGTTCTAGAAAACAATTTTGCAGTTGTGCACTTATCATCATCTACAAAACTCTGTTCAAGTCAATAAGATTCATTAAGCATTTCAATTTTCTCCTCATTTACGGCTTTGCAATATGCAATGCACATGGTACCTGAAAAGTAGAGAATATCTCCTTATTTACAACTTTGCAAGACTCCCTCACCCTCTCAGGAATTTCCTCAGCTTCTTTCTGAAGTTTTGATATCTCTTCCATCAGGTGGTTGTTCAACACTAACTGTTCTTTGTGCTGTTTCTGTAATGTGATTTAATACAAAATAAATTAAAATATCCTTGTTAAAGCATAATGCCTTTACCCTTCCCTCTTCTAAAGCAATACAAGAACTCCTTGGTAATGTTGTTGATGTTCGTGTTGACAAAGGTATAGAAAATGATGTGATAAAGAAAGAAACTAACCTCAAATTCATTTTTTTCATCAATAGCTTCCTGCAGTTGTCTTTGAAGATTCTGAACTTCTTCTTTGTAATTGCCAATTTGACAATCCTGCAAAGACCATCCGCGTGTGCTTTTATATAATATACATATTGGCAACATAGCCTAACAGTGTCAATTCTACATAGTTATATGATTACATCCTAAGATTTTTATACAGGCTTCTAAAATAAAATAAAGCATGTGGCAAGTTGTCTATATAATAAGAGTGGTTATTTGAATATTCACACAACGGATAACTGCAAATTTTGCTTTGGTGTTGATGATAATAAATAGCAGGCTTGTTACAAGCAAATTCATGTCTCGAGTGTTAAATTAGTAATCAAACTCGCTACTTTCAGCAAACCTCGTGTCATTAAAAACAAACAAGAAAATAAATAAAACAGAAAAGGAAAATTATAAAAACACAATGAAAACATGAAAAGCTAAAACTCACAGGAATTTCATCAATTGATGGAATAGAAGAAACTTGTTTTGCTGGAGTCATACGAATTGAATCAAGGTCAGCTATGAAGCCATTGTTCATCTTGAACCACGTGTCTTCATCAGCAACATCACCAAATTCATATGGAAGGGGGCTATATTCAGGTGTTGTAGAATGATAAGATCGTTTAGCAACAAACGATTGTGGAGCTGGTTTAAAAGTAGGGGTACTAAAAGCATCAACTTGTCGTGTGCTAGTAGTGTCACTGGTTTCTTCTTTGTGATATTGTGTCAAGGAGTTACTTCCCTACAAACAATATAAACTATCAGCCAGCCCTAGATGAATAATAATAATAATAAAAATAATAACAACAACAACAACAACAATAATAATAATAATAATAATAATAATAATAATAATAATAGCAATAATAGAAGACTGCTTACTTGGGCTGAGATTCTTTCTCTGTGTGATTTCCTCTCCTCCTCCAACTCCATAGCAAGCTTTTCACGCTCTAGCTCATACTGATAAATGGAAACATAAGCAACCGAGTTAACTATAAACAATCATAAAAGAAGATGATGGCCTACTAAACTTACCTTGAGCATATCATTCCTCAGTTTCAAGATCTCTTGTTCCAGAACCCCTGCATGAGATCCCTATCAAAGTAGTTCACTACATTTAAGTTCTATCCTTGGTGGCACAACCTCAAAACAAGATAAACACTTCACCTCAAGTTTCATGCGTAATTCCTCTATCTCAAGTTTTTGTCGCTTCAGTAATGCAGCATCCGTCAGAATCTATAAAGATGGAAAACTATTTAGCTCCAATAACAATGGGCAACGAAATGACCAAGACATCAATAAATAAAAGATAAGATCTATATATGCTTCAAATCCACAAACTAGTGTAATTGTATGACCAATGTGTCACTCCATATTGTTGCCCATGCTCCATATAAACAAGAAGAAAGCAACATTATCCTTAGGCCATATTTAAACTAACTTTTTTTCTAATGTCTTATGTATAGCTCTAGTAACTGTTGAAGCCAACTATACCATATTTGATGACTACATCATTGTTTAGTGAGTCACTAGATAACTTCAAGTATCTTAAGTATACTGAATCATGGCACCAGTAAATGGAGCTAAAGCTTAACAAAGGAATGAGATATGCTAATACTAATAAACACATGGATAATGCATATACTTCCTATCTTCTACCCCCTCTTTAACTGTATATAACCAAAACGGTGGTCTCTTTAAGATTGCCTACACAAAAGCTACAATATAATATTCTACAATTATTAAAGGTAAGAAAGACAGTGGTATAAAGAGCAAGACCAACCTCATTTACTTGAACACAGTTGGTAATACGTTTAGCTCTACTGGCAAACTGAAGGGTTCCCTTTGTTTCTTCTATATGAACCTATATATATGTACCAGTTAAACATAAAATGAACATGTAGAATATCATTGTGTAAGCGGAAAACATGACAGGAAAATGATGTAGCTATACCTCCTCTGGTGCCACAGTACAAATTATTGAAGTTTTCGCATTGCCACCAAGTGCAGGTTGAAGGATACGGGTGAGCTTGCTATCACGATAAGGAATATGTCCCCTGCAAAAAAATGTAATAATTTTGCTCACCATTTCAACTATATTATTAGTTGATCAACTTGTAGCAACTGTTCTATCATCAAATAATATTTGCTTCAGGTGCAAACTACTCTCTATAAAATATTAAGTAAGAAGAATATTTATGTTAAAGAGAAGTATTCCCTGTTGAAAACAAATAAACCAATGGGTTTATATTCAGGGGTATTGAAGGATGTAACTATGTTGGATCGTAAGTTAGAAAAACGGGCTTCCAGGTCAGTTATTCAAAATTACCAAGATAATTGATGCGTGTTACATCCTTATAAGAGTTTAGGGTCATAACTATCAAATGGTAATCTGTAGGGACCAATTTGTAACTCGTAAACTTCAACTACCATCTGTTTTGTTAGTTGATATAAGTCGTTAATGAAATAACAAACGACAGCTTGGACGTGAATATTCCTCTCTCTCTTTAGTTTCCATTCACACGCTAATAATGTGCATATCGATATGTAATGTATCTCACTATCTTGTAGGCATTTATCTTGTGTTTGGGATGTTATTAGCCAAAAATTTCAAATTGCTATTTGCAAGGAATCGTGGTGTTACAGAACTAGACGTAGACAAGTACCTTTGTTTTGCGCCATCACTCAGTTTGTTGATGACATTGCCAAGAATCATTAAACTCTTGTTGATGTATTTTCCTTCCTTCAATCGAACTCCACCAGCTCCAGTTTTGGCAATCCGTTCAGACCCAGCTAAGTCTACCAAGTTCTAGTCCATATAGAAAATAAAAACTCAGGAAATGGATATGATTACCAAATAAATGATTGTAGTCAATTAAAGATAAAAAGTTACACACCAAGACAGAAACACGAATAGCATCATCCAAAGTTGAATAATCATTAGAACCTGAGTCTTTCCCTTTACTCTCAATCACCTGAGATGCCATGCCATTAATATAATAGCTTCTTAACCATAAAAGAGATATATAATACTTGAAAATTATTAACATCAACAAAGGTTGAGCAACATACCATCCTAAAGATTGTGTGAGATCTACTACTTCGGGCATTCATATTAGTCTCACCGAAGTGTCTGTTAACTGAAAGAAGCATGTTTCAAGCATACATATGGTTAAGTGAACTAACTAACATGGATGGTACAAGAAAATATCAAATTAGACTCAAACCTTCCCCCATTTCAATGAGCTTAAGTACTTGCTCAGCACTATTAACAATCTCCTCCCTAAGGCCCGCAACAAATATACCACGCTGGAAAAGAACATACTCACATAGATCAGTAAAAGAACATTTATACTATAATATAGATGTGTTGTACCACAATCACCTCCAAACTTTCATGAATTTGCAGTTTCTGGTTCTCAATAGCAAAAAGGTCATTAATTTCTTCATTGTATATCTCCATGTAAGAGACTCTAATGAGAAACTCCCTATCAGTTGACTGCAAACATTTGTAGAACAATTAGTCTTTGACTTTGTCATTATATATTCTAGCCTATGTTGTCAAAAGTGCACAAGGCGCGCGCCTAGGCGCAGCAAGGCGCAGGGTTAGTGCCTGGTGGAGACCTAGGCGCGATTTGGGGCTTTTCTTGTAAAAGAGGGCTCAGGCGAGCGCCTAGGCGCGTTTTCCAGCCAGATTCCGGCTAAAAGTCGCCGTAACTTGTCTAAAACCCCTAATCAAGCCTAGATTCACCTTAAAAAAGACAAAACTAGCCCTAAACTAGCCTTAAACAAGCCTAAAACAAGTTTAAAACCCCTAAAAATGGTATTCTTATACTATTGCGCCTAGCTTAAAAAAGCCCAGGGCAAGGCCTTTGCGCCTTGAATGCACCTATGCGCCTTGACAACTATGATTCTAGCTTATAAACAAATACAGTGTAAAACTATAAAAACATACAACGTTTGTCTTGTCAAAAATATCTTTGACAGCCCGGTGAATAATTCCTGGATCATTGTCAGATCCATTCATTGTAAAAGTTTTCCCACTACTTGTTTGTCCATATGCGAACGCAGTACCTGCACATTGCACGCTTCTGGCTCAAGAATTCACTTAATTGATCAGTAACCGCAAACTTAGCTAGGTCATGGAACAAGAACTATTAGACCAGTTATGTTATTGTAATAGACCAGAGAGTATTCAAGTGTAATATCGTTCTCCATATAAACAAACAGACCCCTTGTAACCCTAGTTTATGACAAAACAATCAATACAATACAATACAACATTTCTCTGGTTCAATTAAAACAGAATTAGTAAACAGTTACCATTGAAGCCTTGAATGACAGCATGGATGATGT
Source organism: Smallanthus sonchifolius (assembly GCA_023525975.1). Classification (NCBI taxonomy): domain Eukaryota; kingdom Viridiplantae; phylum Streptophyta; class Magnoliopsida; order Asterales; family Asteraceae; genus Smallanthus; species Smallanthus sonchifolius. The sequence goes on along the minus strand of CM042032.1, from coordinate 89,094,231 downwards.
CCTTTGTGAGGAGGTCATAAACCCTAGCATTCGAGCAATCGTTGTCGAAAACATGATCTAAGCGAAAACGTAATTAGTAAGAGAAAGAAAGCATAAGGATTACAAGTGAAAGCAGGAAGGGAGGGTTAGGTACCGAAAGTATAGGAAAGAGCAGGGGGGAGAGGGGTGCCGGCTAGAGACCTATGCAGTGAGATGCGGTTGTCTTCTACCTTCCAATGACTGCCATTAAAATTGGAGGATGTGAAATCTTCAGATGATATCACAGGTGGTCTCACTCTCACTGCTACGCATATTTTCTCCATCTGGATTCAACCAACTGAGCGCTGGATCTGATGGACTGAGTCCAGAGGACAGGGGAGCGGAAAAAATTTTGAAATTTTTTATTTCCTTTTTTTTATAAATTTGAGTTGAAGAGGAAAAGAATTTTGAAGGAATGGAGGGAAACTAGAGTTTAAAGTTTGAAGAAATTTGTTACTATTATTATTATTATTATTTTGTTTTCATAAGTTTCTTATTTGAAATATTTTATAAAAAATCAGTTTAAACACAATTACAAAATTGTTGCTGTTTGTATATTTTTTTCTTTTTAAAAGATAATATGTCTTATAGAAATATTTTTTTAATATAGTATGTCTTATAAAAATAGATAATTTAATTAATTGTGTTTAAGTTTATAAAACATACGCGTCAGCCGTTTAGATAGCGAGTCGTAACATGTTTCTGATGAAAATATATCAATTTGTTAGATAGGGTTTTTAACCAAAATTGATTCACATTTAAATTTTTTAAAATATACCAAGATGGATCTGCAAGTTATATTTAGTATTTCACAATACATAAAATAATGAATTAATTTTCTGAGGTTAAAAGTTGTTAGAATAGTATTTCGTCATGTATTAAAAAGACATCTACTTTGATCAAACTTTTTAACAACTGTTAACGTATTTTCATTTTTTCGGATTCGGATGATGACCACACCAAGAAAATGAAAGACCTGATAATTTTCAAGGTGTGGCTTTTTTATAGTTAAACATAATACCATTGTAAATAATTTTTTTTTATTTCGTAATATACATGTTTGTAGTTGCATCGGGTGAAGAAAATTCTTAATGTATATTAAAAAAACAACTTGGTGAATAGTGTCCACCTCATTCAAATTTTGTAACGTATAATCACTTTTTAAATAAAAGAGTTAATTACACGGAGAGTCCTTGTGGTATGCACGAATTTCACCTTTGATCCCTACCTTTTATTTCTATTAACATTAAGGCCCTAATTCTAAGAAAAAAAAATTATATATAGATAATGTGGGCTTTAGGTTGTTGTTGACCATGAGGTTTGTGGTATGTGATTATGTATACAACCAGATGATATAAGAATCATATGAATGAAATAAAAAAATTTGAAACCTAAATTTTATTATCTGCTTTAGGTCTTAAAAAGTTTGAAACGACCCTAGTCTGGTCAGAAAGAATAAGAAATGTATAAATCACTGAATTCACTTAAATAGTGACTGATGACTTTTTTTTATTACTATTTGTTTTATTTAACATTTTACTTTTCTGTTCTGGTAATTGATTTGGGTAAAGATAAATTATTTGTATAAATTTTAGATCCCTACAAATCAAAGAAACAAAAAATGTAAGGTAAGACAGATCCTCATCAACACAAAGATGCACAAAAATTGTTTGTTGTTATAACTAAAATTTGACAAACAAAAGAGACACCACAACTTTCCTCAATTATTACTATTTATTGTTATTACAATGAGAACATGAACATGATTATTGTCCAGAGATTCACATACCAGAAACGAAAAAACATAAATCAATTTCAATAAATTAAAATAAATAGATATAATGCATTTGTGATCACACTAAAGTCATATTTTGTTTAACAATTATGGTCAATTTTTTTATTTATTTTTTTTAACAACATCACCTAGAATTTTTTAGAATAAATACATCATAACCTGCACCTATTATGATTTAAACCCATAACCAAACCTTTTGGTTATGAGACACACCACTTAACCACCAGGATGTCCACAACATTTTCATTTATAACCCTCCAACAATTTCTGCCGTTGCAAATCATTGTAAAACCGGATAATGAACTGCTCGGCCGCCTCATCCACGTGGTTGCCCTCGTCAACATTACTCAAGGGAAACGGAGAGTCTGTTACCCTCAGCTGCCTAACCACCGGACTCCTCCCAAATCCTGGCAATGCAGGCGACGTAGTCTCACTGTGAATCATCTCCATGGCCTTGAGCACCGCCGCATTGAAAGCCTTAGCATCAACATCCACATTCGCTTTCTTATCGGCATGGTGTTTCTTATGGTATGAAAATAGAGAGAGTTTGTGGTTACTTGTAGGAGGAGGGAAGGAGAGGTGATGTGAGGGGCGGTTGACAGTGAACGCCGCCCAATTGTGATGGTGGTGGAACAGAAGGTTTTGCAAGGCCTTACCAGCGATCTTGGCACGTTGCATCATCATGTTGAGATCCAACCATATCTTGTTCTTGGATACGCCTTTACGTAGCATGAAGTAGAACAAACGTAGGATGCTCCAAACCTTTTTTGGTAAAATTGGTAGATTTTGTTCCATATTTGTAAGTTATTGATTCTTTGTTGTCTTGTTTAGCAAGAGAATCGAATATAGGGTTTGTATATAAAGGGGAAGAGACACCCTAGGGTTGGTAATTGTGACAATAAACTACTAAAACTCAAATAGTATACTCAAACCATATTATGAGTAACACTTTATAAAGTTCCAAAGTCAAAAGGTCCATTACTTAGCTAGAGAGGTTTTGCATTTGTGAGCACCACCACTTTGTCACCGGCCTCGTTATCCTCCAAAGTTACCCTACCATAAAACATAAAACCTCTTGGTAAACCTCAAAGTGTCACTTTAGGCTTATATTCATTAAAAACTTTGTAATATATAATATAATATGTAATTTAATATTTCATATTACAAGTCTATAACACTAACATTACTTTGAACATCTCCACTTCACATATGTGAAAACTCGTTTGTCACAAACGTGCCGGTTGCACCATCTGGTTGTGGGATGTTTTTTAATATTCCATATGTCCGAAAGGATGCAATGGACAGAATTATGTGGGGGCCTTTCACGTGTTATTTATTATTTTTCCTATTTTTTTAAGAAAAAGAATAATGTACGTATATTTAAGAATTTATAAAATATTTGAACTTTTATAAACTTTTTAAAAAATGAAGACTTTTATAAAATTTTAAAAAAATTATGAACTTTCATAAAATACGAGTTTTGTTTGTATACAAGTTTATAACTTTTTTTTTAAAATTTACAAGTTTTTTTAAAGTTTACAAACTTTTATAAACTTTCATATAAAAGTTTACAAAATATCACAAATATATTTTATACATTATTACAAAAATTCGTATATTATTATTCTATATATTATATAACATCTTCTATCTTTTCGTCATTTGACACACCTCTAGTTTAATTAATCCAATTCCACCCTTCACATTCTCTTACCAATAATTAAGAAGATAAACTTCGACTTGTGTAATTAAACAAACAACAAGAAGAGTACATTTTTAACATATTAGGTTTGGTTGCTTTTTAATATTACAGTTTTTAAAAATTATATATTTAATGACGTTTCTTGAACACTAATCGTACATGTTTTTTTATTCTTTTTGAGTAAATTTCACTTTTGGCTCCTTGTAGTTTGTCATGTTTAACCCTTTCAGTCTAAAAAATAATCTTTTAACATATCAGCCTCTGATGTTGCATTTTTGTAACCATTTCAGTAACTGCTACTAACTCTGTTAACTTTTTCTGCTAAGTATAGAAGCATTTTAGTCATTTTATTTCTAAGGGATTAGTTTAACCATTTCAGTCCAATAAAAACTTTTTTTAGTTTTTTGATAAATTTTTTTACTTATTAAAAAACTTTTTTTTTTTACTTTTTTAAAATATTTTTTTAGTTTTTTTTTTCCATAAAAACGTCTTTTTTTGAACTTTTTAAAAACGTTTTATAACTTTTCTAAAATTATTTTTTGTTAACGTTTTCATAAAAACATTATTTTTAGTTTTTTATAAATACGTTTTTTAGCTTTTTCATAAAATGCACGGTTAAAGAGAACGTTTTGAAAACTAAATTTCAAAATGATTAAAAAACACTTTCCCTAAAAAATATAAGAGAAACCTTTCTAAAATAAATTTAAAAAATGTACATTCTTAAAAAAGTAAAAAAAAAACATTTTATGAAAAGCTAAAAAACGTTTTTATAAAAACTAAAAAAATGTTTCTAAAAATGTTTTTTATGAAAAAATTAAAAAAAATTTAGAAAAGTTAAAAAAACGTTTAAAAAAAAGGCGTTTTTATGAAAAAAAAAACTAAAAAGTTATTTAAAAAAAGTAAAAAAAAAAACGTTTTTAAATAAGTAAAAAAAATTATCAAAAAATTAAAAAAAAATTATTGGTGTAAAATGGTTAAACTAATACTTTAGAAATAAAATAACTAAAATGCTGCTACACTTAACAGAAAAAGATAACAGAGTTAGTGTAAGGGGCTGAAATGGTTACAAAAATGCAACCTCATTGATTGATATGTTAAAAGATTCATTTTTAAACTGAAAGAGTTAAACATGTCAAACCAAATAGGTCAAAAGCGAAATTTACTCATTCTTTTTCTTAAAAGTGGTTTGGTACTTTTCTTTTGTTTTCGTAAATGAATGTGTGAACAACGTGACATAATAATTTAAGCTTGAACAGTTGAACGAAACATGCATGTGTTTTTTTTTTATTATTTGCATAAGTTATAATGTTGAAAAAATAATTACTAATACTAGGGAGAGCTATTAGTTGGCCATAAAGAAACCACTTTAGAGCATTTTTATCAGTTTATTTATCTTTATCTTTATAATTTAACTAAAAATTATCATTTCATAAAAAAATTGTTTATTTTTTAAAAATCTCTCACATCTCATTCCTTATCCTTATAATTTTAAAGAAATTGTTAAGGAATTTGTATATTTAAGATTCTAGTGTGTATTTTTTTATAATTATAAGGATAAAGATAAGGTTTAAAGAACCTGATGTGAGACCCTTTTAACTTAAATCTTATTTTTTCTCTTATAATCTAAGGATATGGTATATATACCAATCCTGATGTGGATGCTCTAAGACTCTTTTAACTTAAATCTTATTTTTTCTGTAATAATTTAAGAATATGATATATATAGGAATACTGATGTGGATGCTCTTAGGCCTTAAAAATATTTCTTATATATTTTATAGGTATTTGGGCTTGGGATATTTAGTATTATGGGTCAAGTTGAGTAAGTATTTTATCGGGCGAACAAAGCCCAGCCTAATCAAAAGCCCAAATTGCAAACAATTGGGTTTTGGGTTAACTTGAAGTATCCAGATTGGCTATTTTCTCATCTGGGTATATGTTTGATTGTAACCCTATGAGGCTATGATATTAAAATATTCAGATGTAATACAAGAAAAGAAAATCATAAAAGATGCATTCCTTTAATTCAGTTATACTAGAAATTAAGCCCGTGCGATGTGGCTGGTTTTCGAACCTCGTTACGTATGTTGCGGCCGTGACAAAAACGTGACTAAGTAAATAAAAGAAACGTATGAAGTTGCCACAACTCGGTTCTGGAGATGAAAAAATAGATAAATTGCAGCTCGAATAGGAGTTAACATTAAAACAACCACTAGCTTAGCGTAGTGGCAAAGGTGTATACCCAAGACTTCACTAAAATGGGGAGGTCTTGGGTTCAAATCCCACTTGTCACAAAAAAGGGGGTCCAGGTTGGGCCAAGAGGTTTTCTCACCTATGGTGGGTTCCTCCTGATGGAGGTGGAGATGATCGGGTAGAAGCCACAAGATAAAGATTATTATTGGTGAACTAAAAATAATTCTTATCTTTGAGAGGCTGTGACGCCCTATTCGTGATACTCGTGACTGCAGTCCACAGATATTTTGGAGTCACGAGCAGATCGACCTGGTTTATGGACCACACACTGCAACTGCATGAATCAACCCTGACCAACTGCAAGATTGCATCACAAGGTTCCAACCTTTTTGATTTTGTAGCTTTTTAGATCTTTGTTTCATGATCCTTGTGACTCACGTGAAACCAAAGTTATGGGTAGTGGTGTATCGCATGCATGCAAGGAAGTGGCTAAAAATGGAGGTTAGGGTTTATATGGGCGAAAATTTAAGATAATAAATATTTTGACCTATTTTTTATTCTTTCTGAATAAAACATTTACTTTTAGTCCACATAAAAATAAACATATTCAAAAGAAATTAATCTGAAAACGCTCTGTAAGTTAACCTAGCTTTAGCTGACACACAAAAAAAGAAAAAAACACATTTGGTCCACAAAACTAACAAATCAGAAAACGCCACGTAAGCTAATTAACCTGACTAAAATCCAGTCTACATCTTCCCAGCCGGCTAAAACTCATTCGGTAAATCATCGAACCAATATAAAACTGTTACAACACAGAAAAAGAGAAAAAACACATGAGGTCCACAAAACCAACAAATTAGAAAATATCACATAAGTTAACCCGGCATCTTCCCAACCGGCTAAAATTCAGTCTGCAAATCATCGGACCAATATAAAAATTGCCATGTGGCAGTTTTATATTGGTCCGATGATTTTCCGACTGGGTTTTAGCCAATTGGGAAGATGTCGTCTAGATTTTAGCTGACAAGTACACATGGCTTGTTTTGATTGGTTGATTTTATTGACCCCGTGTATTTTTCCTTTTGTTTCGTGCCGGCTAAAACTTAGTCTTCTTAGTCATGTTAGCTTACATGACGTTTTCTGGTTAGTTGCTTTTAGATATGCTTATTTTAATACAGGCTAAAAGTTATTTTGGAAAAAAAAAGTGTTCAAAATGTAATTTTGATGATTTTCCATTTTTCCCTATATGGTGAGAGTATATCAACACGTGAACTCCCTCTGAAGTTAAGTTCGATGGACTCTTTTAACCGTTCATCATCAACTTTCACCTTATTTGCTATGTTTTTTATTTATTTAATTATATCAATTTAAAAAAAAATCATAAATTAGTCCTCCAATCAGAAATTTTTTTTTAATAATAATAGGTTTTGAATTTGTTATATAACTAATTAATTAGAGACATGCATACTACTTCTATTTGAAGCTATATACACATGCCAATATAAATGAATATTATAGAAAGAAAACAGTTGGTTATTAAAAAATCCTTAATTTCAAGCACCCATGCATTAAATAATATTGAACATATTTATTATGTCCACACCAACCAAGAAGTTGACATTTTAAACTACATTCATTATCAATCATGTCCAACTTTTAATCATGTTCACATGTGAATTGCCATGGTTCACAATACTCAATCTATCTACTTGATACCACTTCCATGCTCATTATAAATAAACCCCCCTCATTGCTTCACTTCTACACTAAGCTAGCATTCATCAATATCAAAATCGTTACATATAAGTCTTGTTTCCTCATTTTCGCATTCGATAGCTTATCCTAACTTAGCATGGCACCGCACGGTGACACCATTGTTAGCTCATACGCGTTTAGCAAGCCACCAAGACTATCGTCGGACGGGCTCAAACGCACGGTGTCAAACATGTCTTTCGAGTTAGCCAAAGAAGCGATTGATATCAAATCATTAACCACTATAGCCGAGGTGGTGGATGCGAAGTGCGAGTGTTGTGGCATGGTCGAAGAGTGCACACCCGAGTACATGGAAAAGGTGAATAACCGCTTCTTAGGTAAGTGGATATGTGGGTTGTGTTCAGAAGCCGTGAAGGAAGAAATGGCGAAAAATGGTGGGAATAACGAGGAGTCGTTGCGTAGTCACATGAACACGTGTGTTCGGTTCAACAAACGTGATCGAGCCTACCCGGTTTTGTGTCAAGCCGAGGCCACGAGAAACATGTTGAAGAAGACTAGACTAAGATCTACATCTTTGATCAATCATAGAGACCATGGGCTCACAAAGAAGGTTGGCATCACTAGGAGTTCTAGTTGCATTCCTGCCATTACTAAAGAGATCAATGCTGTCAGTAGTACCGGCTAATTAAGCTAATTACAAATTCATGCACTTCACTAAGCATGTCCAAATATTAATAGGATTTGCTTATAATATTAGTATAGGTACTACCATATAGTATTTTTTTTTAGATTTATAGGGGACTTAAAAGCTTCGTAGTAGTTAACAACATGAGGTAGCAGACTCAAGAAAGCTGGCATGACTCCGCTCATATGGCAAACAGACTATTTGAGTGTGCTTGTTAAGGTAGTGGACTCTACCTGTCCTTATTCTTCACGAGAAAGTTCTGGTTTTTCTTTTCAAAGATTCCATGTAAAGTCCACTTGCTACCTCAGCTGAGTCATCGAGTCCGCTTGCCACGTGAGCGGAGTCCTGTTATCTTTGCTAGAGTCTGCTACCTTAGATAGCGAACTACCTAAAAACTTTAGAATCTCCCCAATAAATCCAAAAAATTCTAAACAAACGTTACATTTGCACGTAGGGACTACAAGCAAGACAACGAGTCTCGATTATCGAAAGGGTTTTTTTTCTTTAACCGTAAGTTTGTACCAAACCCGACCACATCCAACCAACATATCTTGACCTAGTCGTAGGTTTTTTTTAGGTGTTAGTTGTTTTTCAAAGGGTTTTGGTCGTTTATTGTTTCCCAACTTCTATTGTAATTTATAAGTGTCATTTAATACTTGTAAAATGTGTTGTAATCTATGAAGCTAAGAAGGTGCATGAGCTCGTTTCTTGTTATTTCTTGTGCAAAGCTAAAAGGTCCATATTTGATCTTATCACCATTTGATTGTAACACTAAATAGTGAGATGAAAACAATTTCACCTTAGAGTAACTAAACAAAGGACCAGTTAAAAAACATGAAGCAATGCAGTGAGCATTTTGTTCTTCATTGCGCACCTTCCATGCCACTGCTCACAGCTGGTCTGTAGATTTCGGATGCCCTGTGCGACAAGTAAAAATGTGTTCCTTGAAATAGAAACTTATAGTCTTATATATAAACAAAAATCATTGGTACTTCGATAATTGTTATAACAATTAAATAAAACAAAATTATTGTAACAAAAACAAAATTCATTAGTACTTCGATAATTGTTATAACAATTAATAAAACGAAATTATTGTAACAAATTGACTTATCATACATAGTTAAATGAACCATGAGGCTCTACTAATATTTTTGGAATCAAAATTGTTGATCAACTCTTCATAATTCATACCTTTAATATATTGTTCTCAATATCGATCATAAACAAGCCATTAAGTCTTTTTTGTGACATTGTGGATCGTAAGGACTTCAATAACACTATTTTAGCAAAAAAAAATGGACTTATTGGATCCTCTCTAAAACATGTAATTACTAACAAGTTTATAATTTTTGTATATATGTTAATCGACTTACAGTATTTATACCATAAAAAAATTGGGTATGTAGGTCATGTGTGATCACCCACCCTACATAGCCTCACAGACGCCCCCACCACTGCTCTCTCATAAGAAACCGGCCTCCCTCTTCCTCTACCTATCCTCGATAAACATATCCCCTTTCAAGACACGCAAAACCCTATAATAACGCGAACAATTTGCATTGTCGGGCTCTTTTAGAAGAGAAAGTAAAGAAGTATGAAAAATATAGAAGAAAAAATAATTTAATTTTACTAATTTTATATAACTAGAAAAGATATAATTATAAGAATTTCTAACTATCCAACTCAATAACCTAAAAACTTTCATAAAAAAAAAAGCTCAAATATCTTTTTGCCTTTCATTTTTCTTCAAAAAACACCAACAAAATAATAAATTTAATTGGACAAAATTACAATTTCTGATTTCATACACCAAAATTCTAAGACTTCGTGTCTATAACAATCTCTATAAGGCTTTTAGAGCATGTTACTCAGAAAATACCAAAAACCACGGCAAACTCAATGTTAAAACTTGGCTACAACCCAAACATCAAATCCACAACTTTGGAGACCATTGATTTTGCAGGGGCTGCTATGATTCCACCAGATTGAGGGGCATTGGCGGGTCCGTTTTGATTGTAAGCCCGAGTAGATGCATTGAAGGCAATTGGATCTGTTTTTCTGGTGGTTGTAGGTGGTGGTATTGGCATGAATCCTTGATTGTGCAGCCTATCACTGAGTGATTGGCGTTGCATTGGATCCACAGGTTTCACTCCAATTATCAGGGCTCCGTTTAATGGCATCCCATTCTTGCTAAGAGCATTTTGAGCATCAAATCAACTCTGTATAATAATAATAATAATAATCAATAAAAGAAAGTTTTTAGAAAGTGTTAAAACTTGATTCCTGTACCAACTAAGGTGTTTTACTAAGCATGTGTTTACTAGTGCACAATATATGTATACTGGGATTATGAGATTCATGTGTGTGGCATTTCATGAAAACATAAATAAATAAAATATCTCGTAATTTATCGTCTATCTGTAATGCTTAAATTTCCTTTATGAAATTTGCTAAAATAAAACATTTTTTCCTTATTACCAAATCCTAATCTATAATTATTACACTGTTCACTACTGATCACTATTACTAAATGTTCATGCAGTTGATTTTGGCTTACAAGATTCTTTTACTTCACTGTTATTGCATCACCCTTGCAGCCTTATTTGTCTTTCACAGGCATATAATGTAGTTAAACTTTTTTATTAATCATGCACCGAGTCAAAACACCACACACACACACGTGTGTAAACACATGAAATGGTTAAGTTTTACACTATTTTCACTTTTACTCGTGTGCTCTCTTAGCCTGGTGTCCAAACTGTTAAGAAAAATAGTTTCTTGCGTCACCCTTGCCGCCATAGTTGTCTTTTACAGGCATATAATGTAGGGTTAGTGTTGGATAAGACAAACTGCCAACTTTTTAGCGGTCTAGTCCCTTAAGTTCTTATTTGCAACAGTCATATCCCTTAAATTTTATTTACCTTTTTGACTTGTTGAAAACGCTAAAAAGTTGGCAGTTTACCTTTTAGACTTGTTGAACATGTTCAGAAAATTTTAAGGGATACTAGCCATAAGTATAACTACTACAAAATATATAAAGGATTAAACCACTATAATGTTGAAAGTTGGTTGGTTTTAATCAAACACTAACCTGTTTTCTGTTTATACAATGAAAATGAATGGTTTTATCCAAAACTAAGCCATTAGCCATATATAAATTTGTTACACATAAACAATCAAACTGTTAAACAGGTTAAATGGCACTTTCAACGCATCAGAGTAAAAGTTAATGAAAATAACCACTGCAAAAACAAGTTATGAGAATAAACGGCTAAAATGTAAATAAATGGCTTGTTTTATCCAACACAAACCCTCTAATGTAAGCTTCACTTTAGTGCTTTAGCCATAATTCCTAGTTATACAAATTGTGAATTTCATTTCGCCTAATCCACAACCCCAACCAGTATCCATGGTGAACTATTTGGCACTAAGGTCAACAATGCACCACCCATGACCCACCCCCCTCCATGCACCCATTAAAGCAACCCGGAAAAGGGTACCCTTCTTTTCTAGCCAAATAGTGGATATACTGCTTATAAATACGCAATTTTTGAAACCAAGAATAAGAACACCAAGCAACAAGCTGTTAGCTGACCCTTACAACTAAAACATGGAGAAATTACCTGATAAAGAATGTGCGTCCAATTAGAATCTCTTGGACCAGGTACATGTCTGAGAATCACACCACATTTTTCAAATTCCCGAAGAACTAAATTTGTATCAGCTGGTGAAAACCTGCAAATGCACAGTAAATAAATGAGGATACTTGCTTTCTAGACGCTAAATTAAGCCATTTTGTCGGGCAAGATAGAATAACGAGCGTTTCAAGCTAGTTTAAGATACAAAATTTGTTAATATAACCAGTAAATACAAAAGACTTTAATCATCAGCATCCATTCACAAAACAGCACATAAGTCCTTAACCCTGTGTTACCTAGAATGAAATATTTTCAATGACAAATCCCAAAACAAAATCATGATTATGCTATTAATATACATACTTAAGGAACTAGCTGCATCATCAGTTAACCTACATTATAACCATACAAAACAGAATTAACAGAAATAAGTTAAGAAAACTACCCATAAACAGTAACCCATTCTTCCTCATCAACCGTCCCAACCGGCATCGAATTCCGCTGAATCTCCGGTCTCGCAACCTCCCTAGGCGGCGGTACCGTAAGCAAAACCCCCTGCTGACGATGAACAACACCGTCCACCGGAGAACCCGAACCTGATCCCTTTCCTTTATCATCACCCCCTGGGGACCACCAATTCGAACTCAATGCCGGACTCTGTACATCCTGTGACTGTTGATCCCCAAACAACGCATATGACGATGTGCTAGGGTTAGGGTTAGATTGAGGTGATTTGTTCGGACTTGTGGGAAGTAACTTATTGGACGGTGTTCGCGCGGGAGTTCTAGGGTTTGAATTACGTTCGGGGGAACCTTGAATCACGGATTCCGGTGAGAGATCCGACCGGTCTTCGAGCGTAAACATAGGCGGTGGTGGCAGATCTGAAGTGGCAAAATTTTCGTGCCATAGGGTGGAGATGGCGGCGGCTTGGCCGAGGGTTTTGAATTTACCGGATCCGCTTCGACGGTTAGTGACGGGGGTGGCTAGGTCATTGAAGAATAATGATTGCCTGCCGCTTGATTTGGGGGTCCGGTGAATACTTGAGCTCATTTTGCACGCTTCGTCGGATGAAGGAGATGAAACTAAAATGAGCCTCTGGTTTGAATTTGGATGAAAATTGACTCGATTAATTTGTCTAAATGTTTTTGTTTTAAAGATTTGAATGTTTAGCGAACCGTTCAACGGAACAGAAAATTTGTTTACGTACGTTTGTTTAATAAATAAATGAACACGAATAAAAAATTCGTTAGATTAATTAAATGAAAGTACATGAATACAGGCCGCATTTGTTTAATAGTGTACGCTACGTTTGGTAATTTATTCGTTTGTTACAAGTTTTTAGTATTTTTTAAAATTTTTACTATTGAAATTAAATTATTTTGTGTTTGTTTATCTTCATTTGTGTTCATTTATATTCGTTTGTGTTCTTAACAAACTAACACGAAGAAATTCGTTTTCTTAACATTCAAACACGAACACAAAATTTCGTTTGGTTATGTCTTCGTGAACCGTTCGTTTGCCCGATAAAAAGTTAACGAACGAACATAAACAACGTCTCGTTCGATTCGTTTACCGCACTACCATGGTTTCATATATATTCTTAAAAATTCTCACTATATTATATTTAACTAACTAGAATTTGATATAATATCAAGGACATCTTATTAATATACTTAAATTTACAATTTATGATGTGAACATCATAATTCTCAAGTTCTTGTTACACTACAAAGTTTCATATTTTATTGTAAAAAAACTCTATAAATACCATACATTTATAAATAAGTATATTTAATATTATGATTTTCTTTTTGTAAATATAACATTATACAAAGTTTTAAGAAGGTGTATAAAATTCTCTCTTTTCCTAAGGCTTTTATACTAAAATTTCGTTTTTTTATATCAATTTCATATTTTAATAGTTTTTTACATCGTAGTTAATTATTTTCGACAAGGAAACCTTTTGAAAAGTTTTTAATTGGCGAGACTCGATGGACGAACTAAAACCACCATGAGGTGAGCCGATGTCTATATTTGTTTAATTATATGTCGTGTTCATAACCAGTAATACCTCTTTCGGAATGTGATGATGACTAAACATCACTTATAACTCTTTTAAATCTACCAAAGAGACGAAACAATGATGTTATCACCTAGAGGCCCTTTTTCTTCTCATAAGGTATTTTGACACATTATAGGGACCTTGACACCAAATTTTAACAAAGGAGTAAAAACTGAAGTGTTTTAAATCATAATTTAAATGAGAATCTTGATAAGTACAATCTATTTGAATGCAAAAACAGTTTTATAATATTTTACGTCCCTAGAAAACAAAACCACTCTTGAATCAAAATTGTACAATTGTAATCTTTTTTTATTTGAGTTACTAATTAAGACACATACTATCGAACTTATTTGATAATAGAAAAATGCCCATACCAAAGTTTCTTAAACACAATAAAGAAGTAACATTGCCCATCTCGAATATCTGAAGTGACTTTCAAGTTGGACCAGATTCATTTCGTCTTTGTTATGTTCTAAAGTATGTTTGAAATCTTTCCAAGAAGGTGGCAGTTTGCCAATGATAATACAAACCGAGATGGATTCATCCATCTTCAAATCATGTTGAGCAAACTGCCCCCATTTCCTTAACAATTCGTTGTATTATTCTATGCCTGGCCTTGAATCAACTATCTTGTAATTATCGAAATTACTAACCACAAACTTCTTACTAGAAGCATCTTCATCCATATACTTGGATTCCAGGGAATCTCACATTTCTTTTGCAGATTCTACATTCTGATAAACATCAAATAGAGAGTCAGACATACCGTTTAAGATGTGACCACATTAGATATAATAATCGTTTTCCCATTTGGATAGCTTCCTTGTCTGTTCCAAAGTTTCATTCTCGATCATCTCTGGCATGGGACTATGGGAGTGCTTAAAACGTAGACAACTTTCAGGGTAGTCAACAGGAAGTGCATCTTCTTTTGCCATATTCGGAAATCTTATCCTTCAAATTTCTCCGGTTTGTTGAAACTGCTAGTCATCTCCTTCACATATTCTCCTTTTGGCATATTCAGATTATTTCAGTTTTTTGTAGTATTCGAGTATTGTAATCTATAAATTCTGAAATTCGTGTAATCACTTTCGGATTGAAACAATTCGATGGTTCCCTCAAATTTTTCAACCGGATAAAACTAAAAAATTTAGAAGATTGAATGACCAGAGGCAGTTTTTCGTTTTAAAATTAGAAGGAGGAGGGGCTGTCAGGAAATTATGTTTCAAGATTAATTTTCAACCCCAAGCAGGAGATACCGCCCCTTGGACCCCGCTTTCAAGGGGCGCTTCCTCCGGACCCCGCCAATGGGCGTTGCTCCCTTAGAAACCCCATTGCTTAGGGGCTTCTCCCGTAATTACCAATTAGGTTCCTAGATACTTAAAATTATAATAAACTCAAACAAGCATGCACTCCGACACATCCTGACTTGTTTGATGTATATTATAATTCACTTGGTAAAGAAGTCAATCGAATTACACTAAAATAGCAAACAATAACTTTAAAATTGATTTATAACACAAGTTTTGTAAGTATGGAAAATTTTACCAAATCTTGGATACGAAACATGGTATTAGTTAGTGATTGTTTGTTTATCTCATTACATGATGATAACCAACATCAAGCAAATGAAAGTTTCAGATACACATATCGATCGTACTTCAATGTTCTAACCGAAAAACATGATTAAAAAGGAGCAGAAAGGGGCTCCTTCAAACTACATTGATCAGGAGGAGAAAGAACACCGATTATAGAGCATTGGCAAACCGCCTCACTCGTTGTGCTCGTTCCTTGAAGCTTGTCAATCGTATCTTTCCTCTCGATAGCCTTAGCCATCGCCTCGATCCTAATCACCGGCTTCATTCCCTACAGAATATCAAATCCCGATATCACATCTTGCATATCTTAGTTCTACAAACATTTCTTGGGGCGTTTGGTTCACCGAATGTTTTGGAATTGGAATTTAAAGGATTCATTTGAAAATCAATAATGTGTTTGGTTGATACACTTGTTAATGGAATTAGAATGTAAAAATACAAAAAATGACAAACTACCCCTTAAACTTAACAAAGTATAATGCAAAAATCCAAACTCAAATATCTTTAAAAAATGTTAAAAAAAAAACAAAAAAACGACTAGGATTATTATTTAATTATAAACATTACTGAGGTTTACTTTGAAATTCTTAGGGATTCTAAATTCCATCAATTGATGGATTTGGGTAGAATTAATTCTAATTCTTTCTTTTAACCAACCAAACATGCAAATGAACGGAATTTAAATTTCAGTTCTATTGAATCTCTTGGATTCCTGCGAACCAAACATGTCCTACTACGGATGTCCATTTACATACCTCGTGTAGTATACGAGAGGCTTCGGATGGGTTATTGTCTTTCAAAACACCAACTGCTACCTCCTGGTTATAACAATAGAAAAAAAAACTTAAAATCCCATTGAAAGAAAGATTTATCATATAGATTTTGACATGGGTGAACATACCCGGGCTTGGTTGAGTTCGACTTGGTTCATCGTCTTGGGTTCGGTCTCAATGGGGCAGCAAAAGGTAGCCATGGGTTTGGTTAATTAAGGAGTGTCTGGTGTCATATATAGGTCTATTTTGGTGAAGACTGGCAAATCAAATGTAGCCTTTGATGTATTCACGGACCAATTTGTTGATCTTAGATTTGGCAAACATTAAATACACACCAAAAAGAAGACAAAGATAACGCATGTCACTCAAATCCCGTGCTTTAAGTAGAGTAAATTAAAAGAAAGCTGTTTACAAACTCTTCTCGATCGCTTTGGCGGTTCATCGGTTTAACAAAGTCGGTTTGGTCTCAAAGCAAAAGGAGTATAAGTATCGGTTTTGACAATTTTGTTTAAAACCGTTTTGGTTCATTGAACTTAGGTCTATTAGCTTGTAACCGAACCATTGACACCAATGTTTTTGGTTTAGCACCTTGAATCGGAGATCGAACAAACAACTCAGATAGACTAAGTTAAATTCGAGCTAGAATGCCAAAAAATAAGTCTTCATAAAACATTACAATTGTAAATAACGAACGATGGTCTCCTCCAAAACTAGACATTTTTTATTTATTTTAAATCAGTTATAAATTCTGCAAAACCTGTATTACAAGGAAAATCATGAGAATAAATACTTTAATCAATTTTTTTTTACCAAAATATACATTAACTTCTAGCCCGTGCCAAAATAAACATATCCAAAAGTAATCAATCGTAAAACGTCACGTAAGTTAACACGACTAAGAATACTAAATTTTAGCCGGCATATAAAAAGAGAAAAAACACATGAGCTCCGTAAAACCTGTTGGCCCAGATTTGATAAACACAGCCACAAGAAAAAGAATTTGATGCCAACGACTGGCTTCGACTCTTTCATTATTATAAACTTAACTCGACACTCAAACAATTACATATAACCCTCTATTTATACTAAAATAAAACTAATCCTAACTCAACACAAACTCAATTAAATAATCTATTAAATCAAACTTCATAAACCTATTGTAATACGAACTCTACCAAATTGATAAACATAAATCAAACCAAATAATTATTTGACTCAAACTCTAACCAACTCTTAAACAAAGATTATCTCCATACTTTTTTATCTCTATCGCAACAAACTTGTGTCCCAAGTTTTCTCGTCTTCCAAGGTTCGAAATTAATTCTCACAAAACCAACCAATTAGAAAACACCATGTAAGCCCACTCCACTAAAATCTAGCTGGCTCCCCCGGAACTATGGCGCAATGCATGTGGCTTTATGGCTTCTTTGCTTATCGGCATCCATGGCTTCCATTGTCGTAATAACCACGGCGAATGAGAAATCAACTCTCTCACTCTATGGCTTTAACCTCTCTGTTTACTCCAAATGGTCATTTTTGAATTCCTTCGAGTAAGCCTTTTTCCTAATTTTCTGACCAAGTAAGCCTTTTTCCTAATTTTCTGTATTCAATAACCAAAAACACGTGTTAGCCTACAAACACGCATTACTAGAAAACTTGGTCGTTTCTGACGGAACAAATGAAGGGTCAAGAGGGTTCATTGACTCATCTGTCACCACATTTTGTCTATCTTTTACATATAAAAGTTTGAGTTCTTTTTAAGAAAACATTAATTGGACGAACTATTTCTTGTTATAGATGGTTTAGAATTATAAAAACATGAGTTTTTGGTGTTTTTGAAACCACTTTGGTTTCTATGTGATCTGCTTCTTCAACCAGTGGATGTGAACAATTGGTGATCCGCTAGTCAAACCAGCGGATATGAACAGTGCAAAAATTACAATAAAATTTATTATTATTAGCCTGGTGTTTTGAGATAATGAATATTTTATAGTTTGACTAGCGGACCAAGAAACCAAAGTGGTTTCAAAAAACACCTAAAAACCATGTCTATAATTTCTAAACCTCCTATAACAATAAATATTTCTTAATCGAACCTCTTAGCTGTAGTAGGTACAAAATAGAACTACGAAATTTTTGGTTCTGTCGACAGAACTATGTATAAAATTTACGTCATTGCCTACAAATCTCGCTTAAATTTAACAATCAATAGAACGATGTATAAAATTTACGTAAAATATAACATTCAATAACCGTTGATTGACGAACAACTATTTGATTGTAGTATTGGCTGCTATAGCACCTCACTCTCTACTTCAACTGTTCATGACATCAAGAATGCTGCTAAGGAACATGAAGTCTAGCATTATTTCCTCCAGGAAGCTTGCATGGCTTCTCTTTGCTGCCTTGCTGGTGATCAAGTATAACTAACTAATCAAACTGTTGCTTATAGTAGTTTTAGACTTGTGAATCCAATTATTGTGATATATAATTAGTTGATGACTACACATGCAGGTTTTTGTGTATGCGATGAGGAGTGGTGGATCAGCTGCATCAGGTGTCACTAGCCTGAGCCGAACAAGAACCAAACACTCGTCTCTACCCAATTTATGTAAGCCGTTGCATAGTTTTTGCGATCATGTTGCGCTATCAATCGTGTTTGCATTCTTTGGTTGCTTCTTGATTGCTTTGTCGTCGGCTCTTGATGTGGTTTGGCTGTTTGTGCGCTGAAGGTTTATTGCCGCCTAGGCGTTTGCGTTTGCTATAACATTACGTAGTGGAGATCGATGTATGGAATATCTATTGCAATTAATACAATGTAGAACATTGTTATAAGATATATGGATTGATGGTATTTGGTCTCGTTCTTTAGTTGTCACCTTGTTTTGAAAGAGTCGTTAGTTCTTATATGATTAGTATTTTTAATTTGATTATATATTGATATGCATATAGGTATATTAAAAAAAACACCGTTTTCTTAAAAAAAGTGTTGATGCACCATGATTATAACGATCGACTAAACTAGATACAAAGGTGTATTTAAACCAATTACAACAGTGCGTTTAACATTACAACGATGTGTCTAGGTTGTCCAGGTGTGACTGATGAACAAACAAGACGGTGGGGAAATTCACCAAAATGAACATTTTTGACCACCATTTATACAAAATAAACACTGACTTTTCAACTATCACAAATGAACCTGGCTTTTAACTGAGACATTCTGATCCTCGAACAAATTCGTCGACCACGTGAATGATCTGACGATTAAATTTAGTTTCCTCAGTTCTCGCAACTTTTATTAGTTTTGAAATAAATGTTCTCGATATATAGCATTATATCCTGCACTTAGGGAATTGATCATTTAAAAACTCCTAAATATTTTGAGAACTCGTGAAAAAACCAATCAATACCATTTTTTTTTACTACTTTTATAATTTATATATCTAAATTTACATGTGTTCATATATTAAAAAAATCTACGTATATGTAAGTTTATCACTTACACATGTGTAAGTGTTTACCATTTACACATATGTATATTTAAAAAAAAATGTAAGTTAGAGAGAAGAAATAAATTAATTGGAAAGATAAATCATTTTTTATGTTATATTTTAATAATAAAGACAGTGAAAACAAAAAAAAGTTTTAATTGTTTTTAACGAGTTCTCAAGTATTTATAAGTTTTCAAGAGATACTAATCGTATGCACTTAAAGCATCAGGTATACACGGGTTTTCCACGGCGTGATCCTATGTGGCATAGGAATCACGACGTGATGATCAAGCAAACACCGCCCCCTGATAAATATATCACGGCGTGATCAACGGGCGTGGTTTTTTTCACGCGGCCAAATTCGTTCCATTTTGTATACATTACCGTTGAAAGGTAATAATTTGTACCGTTGGAAAATAATAATTTTTAAATAAATAATAATATTTATTTTTACTCACTATAAATACTCAATTTTACTCCATAATATTTACACTCATTTCTACTCTTCTACTCACTTCTAATCTTCCCAACCCATAACCAAAACAAGCAAAATCCCAAGCGTAGATGCACCGGAAGACGTGGAAAAAACACCCTGTCCGATAGGAAAGAAAAAAGCAAAAGCCCAAGCAACGGGCTCGGGTTCGGTTGCAAGTCACGATGAAATCGGCGAGAGAATGGTCGAGCAAATGACAAGATTTAACAACGCCCAAGAAGAGATGATGGATTGGAAACGAACAAAACATGAGATCGAAATTCTTGGCATGGATCTTGATTCACTCTTCACCGCGCAACGTTTTTTGATCGAAAAAAAAACAAAAGGAGATCAAAGAATGTCATGGTATCCCGTAGTTTTTATGTATTTTTTTATTAATTTTATTAATGTTTTTTTAGTTTTTTGAATTAATGTATTTTTTATAGTTATTTTAATTAATGTATTTTTTTTAATAAAACATTATGTTTTATTTTATTTAAATGAAAATAAAAAAAATGACATTTAATTATCACACCACCACAATCACACCGGTATACCCCTTGCCAAGTGATAGATGGTGTGATAATGAGGATAGTGACGTGACGTCACTTTTTTTTTTAACGACAACACCTAGATATTCTAGGATAATTGGGTTTTCCCGGGGCAACACCTATAACATCCAGGGCAACCCACCACAGGAGGAACCCTCAATTGGGTAAACCCACTGACCTGATCACAAATCCTTTTTTTACTGTTGCCAGGATTCGAACCGAAGAACTCCACTATGAAAAGTATTAGAACTACCACCTGACGTCACGACGTGCACACTTTATTATCAGATAACATCATATGTACTCTATCTTATCATATGTACTCTATCTTATAAAATAGAACCCATCTACAAACCGTCTTCAAAACTCACGCCGGCCAGACATCTGGCGGTTCATTCTCCACCGAATTCACAGAGTAATTCCATCTCCAACCGGAAACAGAATTCTGTTCTTTCGCTGCTTCTCTCTGCTGCACTGCTGCGATGATTCGTATCCACCGGAGTTGACGGTATCATGAGACATACAAAAATCCTAATCTGCGCACTGAATTCGCCGCCTTCAACCAATACAGTAACGTAAAACGTTCATTCAATCTATCTATTCAGTTTCTGTACTCATTTTCATGGCATCTCATTGTATTTATGCTTCTTCTCTGTTTCCCCCAAATTCCTTATCGCAACGGCTACAATCTCGAAGAATTAGATACTCACCTAACCCTATTTCATCAATTAGATGCAATCTAAGCAACTTAGAGATTGAAGAAGAATCAAAACATAAGATAAACGCATTGAATTTACTTCAATTATCTGTAACTCTAACAATAATATCAGCTTCACTACCACAGCCGGTATTAGCAGCCAAAGTTGCGCAAAAGAAGCGTGCTCCGAAAAAACTAGATGCATTAACACCACAAGAGTGGAAAACATGGTCACAAGGGCTCCCTGTTGTAGCTAATAGGATTCCGTATACCGATATTCTCAATTTGAAACGTGAAGGGAAGCTTAAACACATAATCAAACCCTTGGGTAAAGGTTTGAAGGAAAGGCCTGTAGTTGTTTTAGCTGTTTTAGAGGATTCTAAAGTTGTTAGACTTGTGGTGCCTTCGATTGATAGTGATAAGAAGTTTTGGAAATCATGGGATGAGTTGGAGATTGATTCGATTTGTGTTCAAGCTTATACGCCCCCAGTTACGATGCCGGATGTCCCCCGTCCGTTTTTAGGGTTCTTGTCTAAATTCCCGTTGTGGATGTATTCGTTTGTGAAGCCAAAACCAGTGTCGAAAAAGGTGTTGGAATTGAGGAAACAAAGAGAGGAACTCAAGAAGAATAAGATTAATAAAACGTTGAGTACGAAGAAAAAGACGGCACAAATGGAGAAAGCAGCAAGAGCACAGAAGAAGATGGAGGAAAGAAAGAAGAAAATGGATGCGCAGAAGCTTAATAGTGAGCAAGCGATGCTTGAAGCCCGTATTAAGTACTACCGTATGTCTAACATGTGGAAAGAATTAGCTCGTGATTCCAATGTTACATTAGGTATTGGATTGTTGTTTTTTGTTATATTCTACCAGACTGTAGTTTTGAGTTATAAAAAACAGAAGAAGGATTATGAAGATAGGTTAAAGATTGAGAAAGCAGAAGCTGAGGAAAAGAGGAAAATGAAGGAATTAGAGAGGGGAATGGCAGGATTTGAAGATGATGATGATGATGGAGAAGGAAAATCGGGTGAAGAAAACCCGTACATGAAGATGGCTCAACAGTTCATGAAATCAGGTGCTCGGGTTCGCCGAGCACAAAATACTAAAAATACTAAACTTTCACAGTATTTAGAAAGAGGCGTGGATGTGAAGTTTTCGGATGTGGCTGGGCTCGGGAAAATAAGGCTTGAACTTGAGGAAATTGTGAAGTTTTTCACACATGGGGAAATTTACCGAAGGCGAGGAGTCAAAATACCAGGTATTAGGTTTTTTTCTCATAAAATAACAATATACTTTCACTTTTGGTCTGATAAGTCATTATACTCCTTTTGTACATTTGAGTCATTAAAATGTCTTTTCTAACCGTTCGTTCATTATGTAGACTTTCGTAACTGTTTGGGTCACTATGTGGACTTTTTATAAAAAGTTTGTCCCGTTTGGATCATCATTAAAATACGTTATAATGACCAAAAAGGAGAAAAAGCCATCTCCTATGACTCAGATGTACAAACAAGAGTATAGTGACTAAAGAAGGAGAAAAGTGAAAGTGTGTTGGCATCTTACACCAAAAAAAAACTGATTGTTAAATTATAGGCTCTTTTGTAGTTTGGCTTATGTTGTGTTTCTTGGACTTAAATGGCTATTTCTCATGTTTGGGTAATCATTAAAATTCCGTATAATGACCCAAATGGGGACAAAAACCATCTTTAATGACTCAAATGTACACAACAGAGTACAATGACTAACAGGAGACGAAAGTTAAATTACATTGGTATTTATGCAAAATACCCATTGTTAAATATAGGTTTTTTTGGATTTTGGCTTATGTTGTATTTTCTTGGACGTAAATGGTTTCCTGTCCTGATTTGGTCATCACTAAAATACCTTATAATGACCCAAAACGGACAACAAACCATCTTTTAATGACTCAAATGTACAAAAAAAGATGACTAAAGAGGAACAGAAGTGAAAAATGTTGGTATTTTATGCAACAAAAATCATTGTTAAATTAGACTTTTGGATTCTTGACTTTGGCTTATGTTGTGTTTCTTGGACATAAATGTTTAATTGCTTGTGATTCAAAACTGTCACTTTATATGCTTGTGCGTTGATGGTCTGACATAAGTGTTAAGCAGTATGAAACAAGAATGCCATTTTATTTATCGTTCATAACAGTTTTCGAAACACTTTATAAATGGTTTAATTT
Source organism: Smallanthus sonchifolius (assembly GCA_023525975.1). Classification (NCBI taxonomy): domain Eukaryota; kingdom Viridiplantae; phylum Streptophyta; class Magnoliopsida; order Asterales; family Asteraceae; genus Smallanthus; species Smallanthus sonchifolius. The sequence continues at coordinate 89,070,631 of CM042032.1, read as the reverse complement.
GCAATGTCTTATATCATTATATTTGATAATAATATGTTACATTTTATGTTTCTGTCAGGTGGTATACTTCTTTGTGGCCCCCCGGGAGTGGGAAAGACATTGTTAGCAAAAGCAGTTGCTGGTGAAGCAGGTGTGAACTTCTTTTCTATTTCAGCATCCCAATTTGTGGAAATATATGTAGGGGTTGGTGCATCACGTGTTCGAGCACTCTATCAAGAAGCAAGAGATAGTGTGAGATTTTTTAAAAAAAGTTTCTGTCTTCACTTGCACTTAACTTCATACATTTTCATTTTTTTAATCTTATATCATTTTTATTACTGGATCTCCACAGGCTCCATCTGTTGTGTTTATTGATGAACTGGATGCTGTTGGAAGGGAACGTGGTTTGATAAAAGGTTCCGGTGGACAAGAACGTGATGCAACTCTAAATCAGGTCAGATTTTGATTATGTGAGTAGATTAATTGCCCTTAAATGGTTAGTTTGAGCTTGAATTAAAGTTTATTTTTGCCTATATTTCAGCTCCTTGTATGCTTAGATGGATTTGAAGGCAGAGGAAATGTGATCACTATTGCTTCCACAAACAGACCCGATATCCTTGATTCTGCACTAGTGAGACCGGGTCGGTTTGATAGAAAAATATTTATACCCAAACCAGGCCTAATTGGACGAGTCGAGATTTTAAAGGTTGGAACAAATTATTTTGCAAATTTGGTCTATTTGATGCACATATTGATAGATGTGGCAACTTCGAGCCAATTCACTTTGTTTTTTCTCTAACATGTCAAACGGGTAAAGTTGAAAAAGAACAAAAAAAAAGAATGGGTTAACCGGATTGAAAGTACCCAAACGTGTATTCTTAATGCATAAAACCTCAATAATCATTTTAGTTTAAAAAGTAGATTATAACTGAAATAATACAATTTGTATAATAAATTTAGGATTTTTGCACAAAAGTGTTTCGGGCCATCCCGACCCATTTTTACCAATACCAAAATGACCCCTTACCCGAAACAGCCTTTTTCCACCTCTAGGTATTGGTATGCTCTTTTTTTTTATCTAACTATTGAGTGAATTTTGATTAGGTGCATGCTCGCAAGAAACCAATGGCTGAAGATGTAGACTATGCTGCTGTTGCAGCTATGACTGACGGAATGGTTGGTGCTGAGCTGGCCAATATCGTTGAGGTTGCTGCAATTAACATGATGCGCGATGGAAGGACTGAGGTATATAATATATGTGCATATATTATAACAAATTAATAATATTTAACATACATAATTAATAATAGTATTTAACATACATAATTAATAATAGTATTTAACATATATAATTAATAATAGTATAATATCCACTGCAACAACAAAATAAAAGCATATAACGAAGTTTTATTTTTATTGTCTCGTTGCACTTTTCTGATTTACTTGCAATTTAAATATGTAAGATATTTTATTTTTATTCAATGTTGTATATTATTTCACCTTTCCATACATGTACGTTAAATTTTGTTTTCACTTAATCATTTTAAGTAATTACTTAATTAATTTATTAATAACAACTATAAATGAATGATAAAAAAACTTATATACCATGAGACAGTGTTGTAAAAATCGCGCCTAGGCGTCGATTAGTCGCTAGGTGGCTCTTTGATGACTAATTTTGGCCTAGTCGGTCCAAAAATCGCTAGGCGGTCCAAATCGCGCCTAGGCGGCCAGATTCCGGCGAACATTCCGGCGAAAACCTGAAATTTCCGGCCAAATTCCGGCGAAAACCTGAAATTTCCGGCGAAAATCTTAAATATCCGGCCAAATTCCGGCGAAAACCTTTGGTGTGGTTTAAAAATGAACATTTTTATAAAAATTACATATAAAAATGTGTGTATATATATAAAAAACTGAAAATTACATATAAAAATTCCAATCCGATTAATCCCGCCTAGGCCTAGGCCCTACCTCACCGCCCGACTAGCGCCTAGCGATTTTTACAACCATGCCATGAGAGTTCACAATATATTTTTTATAAGTTAATTTTTCCTTGTTATGATGAATATTAATATTATGTAGATCACCACTGATGACTTGTTACAAGCTGCCCAAATAGAAGAAAGAGGAATGCTCGATAAGAAAGATAGGAGCCCTGAAATGTGGAAGCAAGTGGCTATCAATGAAGCAGCTATGGCTGTTGTAGCAATGAATTTTCATGATCTTAGCAATATAGAGTTTGTATGATTCTCAGCTTTCACTTTATATAATTTATTTATGTTGTACATCTGAGTAACTTCTAATATAAGTGAGAATTTATTTTGAACAGATTAATATCGCTCCGAGAGCTGGTAGGGAATTGGGTTATGTGAGGATGAAAATGGATCACATCAAATTTAAAGAAGGGTTGCTGAGGTACATAATTCCTTTTTTCTTTCTAATCTCTCGTACTTAATTTTGTTAATATCACTTTCCTTTTTTCCTATGATTTCATACAGTCGACAGTCACTTTTAGATCACATTACTGTGCAACTAGCACCACGGGCAGCTGATGAGATTCGGCATGGTGAGGGTCAGGTGAGAATATTTCAATTTTATATATTTACATTTTTCGTATTTCTTGAGTTCGCACATTTCTTTGGATTATTGTAGAAAAAGTTTCCACTTTAAGAATCTTTTAAAATGATTGTACTTTGTTAATACTCCTGTCCCAAAATAATTATCCAGAAACAAAAAATAACACGATTTAAGATATGTGCAATTTATTCAGAATTTCAAATCGGAAGTTGATAATTATTTTCAGAAAAATTAAAATACAAATGTGGACAATGATTTTGGGACGGAGGGAGTATGATTTGGGCAATGGTTATGAGCATGAGTAATCTCAATATTATGTGGCAAAAGGAAAAGAGGAGGGGGGGTTATACGGGTTGGGTAACGAGTCAAAATAGGCTCTAGAGTCTAGTCCTATAATCTTTTTTCCATACATGTGTGATGAATTTAAACTCTGCAGTTGAGTACAATATGGGCTGAAACAGCAGACAATGCCAGGTCAGCGGCACGAGCGCTTGTTCTTGGTGGTCTTTCAGACAAATATTATGGTGTATCAAATTTCTGGGTTGCAGATCGAATAAATGTATTCCAACTGTAACTATATCTATTTATCAATACCTTATGTTTTCATTCATATATCTGATTAAACATCTGAAAACTAGGACATTGATTCTGAGGCATTGCGGATCCTTGATATGTGTTATGGACGTGCTAAAGAGGTACGTATCATGTTATATATTCAGTCACCACTTGATGGTTGTTTCAACATTTTTTTTTAAATAATGATTTTTTTTGTCAGATCTTGGAGAAAAATAGGAAACTCATGGATGCTGTTGTTGATAAACTTGTTGAGAAGAAAAGTTTAAACAAGCAAGAATTTCTTAACTTAGTTGAGTTACATGGCTGCATTCAACCCGACCCACCAAGTATACTTGATATCAGGGCTTTAAAACAGGCCCAGATGCAATCAGTGATGATGAAGCACAAAGAAGAAGCTAATCAGGTCGTCACGTAACACCCCACACATTAAGTTGACTATCATATTGAAGGTCTAGTTATCATTCTTTTTGTTTATTTTCATCTCCTCCGATCAATGGACAGGCTGTGAAACGGGTCAAAATGGACAATTTTTAATACTGGTCCAAACGGGTCGGGTCAAGCCAGACTGATCTGTCAACACGTTTTGTCTATTTTTTTAGAATTTCATAAATAATTGTTGCATGTAACATTAATTGGCCCCGAATCAAAACACAAACAGAAGCATATGAACACAAAACTCACGGTTTGAGGATTAATGAACGTTTTGCGAATCACCCCTTCAACTTTCATTTCTTTCAAAACGACCCGTTTCAGGGTTAATAACTAACAACATTATAAAAGCTATATTGTTAAGTTTGAGCATCTAAAAACACTTTGGGTGACTTTAAACCTGGTGAGTACTTATTTGACCTGTTTCCATTTAAGTTGAGTTTTAAATTTACATGTCTAGTTGTCTGTAGGTTTAAAATGTCGAATCTAGTTCCGACGGTGATGCCCTTGTGAACAAATTGGTGGGACCTGCATGCACAGTGTTGACGAACCACCCACTGGTTAAGCTGTCAGTTTCTGTTGGTTTTTGATGTTTGATGGTCAAGGTTCAGAGTGGCGAGCCAAAGTTTTGTAAAGCGTTTAACGCATAGAAATGTAATGTATATTGTTGTGAGTTTTGTTTGAGACCTTTGAAATTTGGAGTTGTTTAGACTCGCTTATAAGTTATATACAGACGTGTTCTTTTTTGAACCAATATTATGTCGAGAACCGCATAAAACATGCAACTATATACATATCCCTTTGTATTTACGGCATTGCCGTTGTAAAACTTTTATCTTCATGACTGTCATTACTCATTAGCAGTTTGATCTTCAATGGTCCATGATTCAACTTCCATCTTTTTTAACCTCTTAAACTGTCTCACCAGATTGAGCCGTTCAGATGAATATGGAGAAGGAATCTAATGGACATAATAGAACAAGATTACCATATAGAAAAAGCAACAAATTACAAAACAATAATATTGATTATATGTACCATTGATGGGATGTATTTATTGATTGCAGCTAATATTGCTGCATGCCCTACAGCAGACATCTGGTCAATTGCCACATAAAAGCACAATAATTAACTTCCATTGATTGATACAAAATAGTTGTCGTAATTTCGACCCATTTACTTATAAACGGGCTCATTCGGGTCATTTTATATATAGGGACTTAAAAAAGAGTTTCAGCCTGACCCGTTTTAACATGTATAAATACACATTTTGGAAGTAGATGCTTACAGGAATTATCATCAGGATTGTAATGGGAACAAGAGTGACAATGTCATTAAGTGTTCGCTTTATTTTCCTTTTTTCTCTGCTTGTAATCTTTTTGCCGCGCAGTTGCTTCACAAGGAGACCTATAAAATCGGCTATATCTATGAATAGTAACCGCGTACCCATCAACATAACCTGTATGATAAAGCATTTTGAAAGTAATTACATGATATTATAATTCAGATTCCGTCATAAAATGAGTTGTAGAATGTAGTATTTGGACGTGTTTTTACTATTTGAAGTTGTAATAATCAGAAATGACTAAAACTAACTATGGGTGTGCTTTCATGTCTTAACCTATTTAATAAACATGTCATGTTCATGTCGACCGGTTTAACTTTAACCCATTTAATTAAATAGGTCGACTCGTCAACCCGTTTAAAATTTGAATTAACAAAATATATTTTATAACGTCAACCCACCAACCCGTTTAACCTATTTATTACGACCCGTTTACAAGCCACCAACCAGTGCAACCCATTTACAACCCATCAATGTGTTTGACTCGTGTAGATAAATGTGTTGATCAAGCTGCAACCCGACACGAAGGTCACCCTAACCAAACATGACTTCCTGTGAAGGGCAAACATGTAACTAACTCTAAATTTGAGTAACTGTTTTTCTTAGAGCTAGTATGAAACTAAACTAGTTATCCAAAACTAAAGGATTCATATATGTCACAAACAAAATCTATGTATCCAAACAACCTTATTAGTGTCTTACATTAGTAGCAGAAACCAGATGTTCTCTAGATTTCCTCAATAACCGTTGATGCAAACTGTTTTTTTCAGCTTCATATTCCTTCTCAATGATCTTCACAGGGTTGATTTCTGCTACATTTATCCCCTGCCAAATTCATTTAACAAGTTTGTTACAAATACTTATAAAAATCAAACTCTTACTGAACAATGAAGCAAGAAATTAGCACCTTACTCACTGTACATCGATCTTGATCAACTTCCCTTTTAACAAACTCAATCGGCTTTGATCGAGCTTCAAATAATATAGATGAATCAGTAGCAGCATTTTCTAAAAGCTCTGTCATTTCGCTGCAACACGAAACATAAAACTTATACTATTTTAATCATTTTTTGTAAATATCATTTAAACTATTTAAACCAACTTACCCTGATTTATCATAAGCAGCCCAATACCCCTCCAGGCAATTAGATAACAAGGTTTGACTACAAATTATATAGCACATATAAGTTTGTGACTTGTGTTATATAAAAAATATAAACCATAAAAAATTTAAATAATTTTGTGTTATGTGAATTTTTATATATATTACCTTTGAAACAAAAATGAAAGCACATTAGAATCCAAGGGTTGTTGGGAAGAATTTGTGTAGTGTGCAAATCCACTAAAAACATCATAACAAACTGTAAGAACAGTATAAAGAATGATCTCCTTTTCTGCTTGTATGGCATGTTGTCTAGATCTTCTCCCATCATATTGAAACTTGGATTTAAGTGAAGGATAAAAGTCAAGCCATCCAATTTCATCTATAACTACCTAAGTAAAACAATATAAACATTAATATTCGTATTTATACGAGGAATAATTAAGCAAACCGTTGTACAAACCTCGTTGAATAGTTGATACTTTGGCAGGGAGTTGAGTAATTCACGATATATATACAGGCTGCCACACTCCAAGAAACTGTAGAAGGTTCAAAATTTTCATAATTTGTAATAGTAAAGGTTAACTATACAAATGGGTCGACCCGTCTATGAGTTGTTATCGGGTTGTGGTAATGTTAATGGGTCGACCCGCCAACCCGTTTGAATTTAGAATAATTATTTTAGAAATATATAATTTTATAAGTTTAACCTGCCAGACCGTTTAAGACTGAGGTCACAATTCTTTAGGGGTGGCAATTCCTAACTAACACAACTAAAAATACCACATGAACCCGACACAGAAGTATTTAGGTATTGGGTTGTCCTGTCTAATTTAGCTAATAAACATGTCATGTTCGGGTTGCACTAATATTAAATGGGCCAACCCGTTTAAAGTTAGAGTTAATTTTTTTAGAAATATATAGTTTATTAATTTAAATTTCTATAGTTTATTAATTTAATTCACACCAACCCGTTTACTACCCCTTTTAACCCGTTTATAACTTCATTACAACCTATTTACAATCCACTAACCCGTTTACAACTAGATTAAACCCATTTTTGGACAAAAGCTGTTTATTTTTCATGCAATTTTCCACAAACTATAATAAATCTGTGATTAACCGATTTCACAAACTACCTAAGGAAATTCCTAATCTGGTCATCCATGTCCATTATATTCATTTCTGATAAATATAATCTTGTCTCTCTTCCCAAATATGCAAAAATCCCAAGAATTGCTAACGTAGTTTCTTCGATCTATACAAGAAAATCACAATAAACCAAAGCCACTTTAGTTATTGAGTTATGGGCGCGCAAAATATATTAAAGATGATTATACAGAAAAGTTGAACTTAATTTAAAAAAATGGGCTGACCTTGTTAATGAAGGTTTGATCATTAGGTGTTATGACACTTTCTCTGTGAAATGCTACACAGTTTCTCTTGAACAAGCCCAATCCAAAATTCAAGATCTTCTATATTCTTACTTGGTAGAATCTTTTTACCAAAGTATGATAAGAAATCGTGTTCAAAACCTGCCTCGGTTGATAAGTGATACAACTTATCAATCGATACAATATCGCGTGATAAGTCCTTAAGTTCAACCAATGCATCATCAACTGATGCAGTGAACTGAGGACAAGAAATACGGGTCGAACCCAACTTTCTAACTGCAGTACCACAACTGATAGCAAGAATAACACCTGCAACACCACTGAATAAACTTTTATGTTATAAATTTATAATTCCTTATAATTGGTTCTAAAAAGTTTATAAATTATGCAATTTATATTGCATGATAATGTGATATCCTCACCTTCCAGCGTAATCCACAGACCATTTTTTGAATAGTGGAACGAATAGCCCTGCGATACAAGGAAGTTCCACCCTTCTAAACCACTGCAACAGTTTAGGGTTCTTCGCGTTCAGTTGAGCTTCTAAGAATTCACCAAGTAGTAATGTCTTTGAGGACAAACTGAAGTAGAAGGATGAACATAGTACTGTTAGCCCACATGGCTCAAAAATCATCTAAACATTAAGGGAAAATCACGAGAATAAACATTTTGACCCCCTTTTTTACCAAAATAAATAATGACTTTCAGCCCACTCAAAATTAAACATATTCAAAAATCAAAAAGCAACCAATTAGAAAACGCCACGTAAGCTAACCTGGCAAAGAACGCTAGACTTTAGCCGGCACAGAAAAAGAGAAAAAGCACATTGGGTCCGCAAAATCAATCAATCAGAAAACGTCACGTAAGCTAACCTGGCTAAATCTAGTGGCTTCTTACCAATCAGCTAAAACTTAGCCACCAAATCATCGGACCAATAAAAAACTACCACGTTGGTCCGATATTTTGCTGGCTAGGTTTTAGCCGGTTGGGGAGAAGCCAACTAAATTTTAGCTTGCAAGTACACGTGACTTGTTTTCTACTCAGTTAATTGGTTGGTTTTGTGGATCCCTTGTGCTTTTTCTCTTTTTCCTTGCTGGCTAAAATTTAGCTTTCTTAGTCAAGTTAGTTTACGTGGCTTTTTCTGATTAGCTGTTTTTGGATATATTTATTTTGGTGTGGGCTAAAAGTCGATACACATTCCGGCAAAAAAACAGGTAAAATGTACATTTTAATGATTCCCGAACTTTGAAAGGGTATTTTGGTCATTTGTTACTTACATTTCATATACTGGAGTGTTGCAACGTTTGTGAGAGAGAAATAACTCAACCTCAATTGCAGCCTTCAGTAAACCATAAACTGTCACCTGTAAAAATATAACAAGTTGCAGTCTGTATTATGATCATGCATTATATTAATATTATGTGACAATATATATGTGTCCCTTAGACATCCTGGTGGTTAAGTGGTGTATCCCATAACCAAAATGTTAGAGATTCAAATCCTTCAGGGCGCAAAGTCACCTGATAAGCAGTGCGTTTATGCCAGGCATTTACATCAACTCCATTCCATGCATTTGAAAGCTCTGGTAAACTTCTAAACGGTTCTAGATTCTGAACTGCAAGAGAGAAGCTTCTAGCGGATTGATGCAACACCCGTACGAGACAGTTAACACGATTAAATTCCAGTTCTTCTGTACGCGTTATACCCGAAGCTTCATCTTCAGTAATGAAGTCATCTCTACTAGAAGAAGAAGTTATGGACACAGATTTTGATCTTAATGAAATGTTATTGTAAGATGATGAAATGTAACGTTTAAATATTGGATCATTTGTCGAAGAGATACGATTTTGTCGCTGTTTTGTACTGAACAAGTGGTGTAAAGATTGAAATGAGAAATTGGATGCCATGGAAGGGAAAGAGAAGAAGTTGGTGGAGAAAGAGAGGGATGATATATACAAGGAAAAGCAAAGTAATTGATGGAAACTAAATCATATTATGTTTTGTGCTTTTTATTATTTATTTAAAGAGTTTATCTCCTTATTTCATTTTAACAAATGATCCATCCTTTAGTTCTTTGTTTAATGAAAACAAGACCATTAAAGTCAAACAATTTGTTGGACTTGAACCCACACCACTTTGATGAGAATGAACACCATCACAGCGGCAAAGAAACACCTATTGCCCACCGTAACGGCTATAGCCCTAAAGAAGAAGAAACCATAACAGTGTCAAAGAAAAGAAAACACAACTCATACGGTTCATATAAGAAAAACCATAACTCGTATGGCTCCTGTAGCGTATGGTGTCTGAATAGTAGGGAGCTAGTGTCATAGTAGCCTAACCTTCCCTGACATATGCATTATACTATGGAATCAAACTGGCATATTCTGTTTCTTGTTATCCCATCAACCAATGCCAAACTTTGTCATATTATACTTCATGTTCCAATAACAATCATCCAAGTTGGTTTTAAAATAAATAACTAACAAAACAAAGCTTCTAAAGATCAAACTCAACTCTTAATTACGATAAGTTACGAAGCTCGTAAGCAGTTCACATACGCCAAAACTAACACTCGCCACGGGTCCCAAAATCCTTTGGACTTTTAGATTTCAAATATTAATTGTTAATAATAAAAATCTTTGAAGCTTATCATGGCCATGGGTATCTCAAAGTTGATATGCATATAAGTTTCACAAGGATATGATACCCACATATTCATTCTTCCTTTTCATTTCGGATTTTCATTTGAGACACTTGTGGGTTGTCATCAGTCCTGAAACCTAGTTCTGACATATCCTGTTTTGCCATCAAATTCCTGAAAACATTCCAATAATACAACAATCAGACGTGATTCCCAAGTAATCTTACAAAAACAAATAATAATGTTTTGTATTACATGCTGAGACAACAAGAATGTCGCACTCAAACTTTCTTTTCTAAAAGTGACCTCCAAACAACTGATAAACCTCCACATCACACCATTAATGCAGTAAAATAACAAACACTTGAAATTTTTCGATAAAGATTAGGAGACAGAATGTTGTTGTATCTTGGGTCAGATTGAACCAAAACGTATTTTGTCCAAAAAAAGATATTTTTTTATTAAATAATGAGGAAGTATTTGGGATTGCTTATTAAAACTGCTTATCTGCCTAATGCGTTTCCATACAAAAATTGTTTTTTGAGTTTTTATTAGGGAAATAACTTGTTTTGAATAAGTAGTTTGAAGTTGTTTATACCAAATTGTCAAATACGATTAGAAATGTATATTATTTCGATAATTACGTGTTTTTTTGGGATAGAATGGTTTAGGAGGTTTAATGCACTACAAATACATTTGGGTGAGTATAGACCTGTTTCCTTATGAGTTATGAGCTAAATCTTTAGATTTTTACACGTGTGACCCGTCTGTCAGAGATTAAAAAACAATCCAAATTGACACGTTTGTAAGTAATTTGGCTGAAAATGCAACATTTAATGAATATACTCATAGAGTGCATGTTGCATATGCAATAATTTCAGAAGAACGGTTGTGAAAAACAAGGTGACGATTGCAAATAATATTTAGAAGGGAATTAATAAAGTCCTAACTTTTCCATACGGCATTCCAGGTACTTCTTAGAAAGATGTCTGCATATCTCAGATTTATGCCCTGATGTTTTAAGACAGCTTATATATTCTTTCTTCGCCTGCACACTCCCAGAATTCCAAATTTAAGGGTTACTTTCACTCTTTTGTCAATGTATGCAACATTTTATAATTGTATGCAGGTAACCTTCAGATACGTGCTATACGGTGTTACAAGTAAAAGACTGAAAGTACGTTACATAGTTTTTTCCTTGCATACAATGACGAAAAGGTAAAAGTAAGTTATATTTTGGCGTAATTAACCATTTTTGGAAACCAAATTCTAAGACATATTTTTATGTGATGATACCTGGTCACATAAGTGCATATGGTCCAACGGAAACACTCCTTTTTCCGGTGGTACTGGTCGTGCACCACGGTTCCCTCCAAATGCTCCACCTGAAAGATATACCAATAACCGGAAGATTAAAATAAAATTGGGAAATTTATGCAACAGTGAGACAGAAAATGGTTACATAAAGTTTAACCAACTATTCAAGTTCAAGGCTCAACTGAAATAGTTCAAGTTAAAGTTTTTTTGTGGTTAGGGCTATGAATTGTGTTTTCAGCTTGTTCTCAATATCAATTGCATCCCAATTGGATCCCCTTTTGACCAATTCAATCTCAATTTTAGCTAATCATATAAACGGATTTCATTGCATAAATCTGACGTACATATTGCAGCGATTACAATTGTCGTAATCAAAATACAATTCAATCACAAATTAATCAAATTTTTGGACTTCAAAAATATAACAAAAACCCTAATTTCGAATACAAAACCCTATGAAGCATAGATAGAGAGATATACGCATACCTGCACTCATTGGAGGAGATTTATGAATCAAAAAATGGAATCCTGTTTATTGTGATCTCATTTCGTTAGATTTAACCGGCAGGCGGCAACAGTAGACGACGATTGGCTCAGGCGACTGACGATGAGCGGTTTCAAGTCCGAGCCGTCGAGCGGCCAAAAATCCTATAAATGGGCTCCTCGATTAAATTGTTAATTTCGTTCATTGGGCTTCCTCAATAGAGGTGCACAAATCGGGTTTTCTCAAGAACCGGTTCTGGTTTCAGGTCCAGTTCTTGGTTGAAAAACCGGACCCTATGTACCGGTTCCAGGTATTCAAGAACCGGTTTCGGGTATTCAAGAACCGGTTCCGGTAATTAAAGGCGGGTATTTCAAGAACATATTTCCTGCTATTTGAAAAACAAAGACAATCTAATTTTTTTATATAATTTATGTATGTTTTATGAGTTTATGTTTTAAATACTTCTCTATTTTGTAACATTTTAAGTTTTTAATGTTATTAGACTTTTAAAGTTAGTTATTTATATGTTTGATTAATGTATTTATACGACTTATTAGACATTTTAATATATATATATATAGAACCGGTTCTAGAGAGAACCGGTTCTGGGTAGAACCGGTTCTAGAGCTGGTTCTGGACTAGAAATATTGGAACCTATCCAGACCCTACGGGTAGGTTCGGTTCCGGTTCGGTTCCGGAAGAACCGGTTCCGGTTTTTTTGTTCACCTCTAGGCCTCAACTTTAGGGGCAACCCGAAACACAACACGAATAAAATCGGGTTTTTAGTCGACTGACATGATCAATTTTTTAAAACAGGTCAACCCGCACATGACTGCTTCATAAGTGGGTTTATTTGTTAACATGTTTAAGAGTTCTTAAAAAGTTATTATCTGTATAAATTACTAAATCACTAGTTATTACTCTTATTGCAATTGGTCTTCTGATCCAATGGCATGGGGGTGATGGTAAGGTATTGAGATCTTTGAGGTCTCAGGTTCAAACTCAAGGGGTTTTTTTTTTCACAGTGGTGGGTTTCCTCCTTGATGGTGATCCTGGTGAGTCAGGCCTGGAGCGTCAAAATCAGCATGGACGGTTGACATCCCGTCTCAGGAAGGCTCACTCGGTTATTGGGGGTAGTACCAAATGCCGTTCAAAACAAAAAGTTGTTACTCTTATTCACAAATGAACATGTAACCGGTTGACCTGAAACACGACCCGACTTTAAGTGAGTCCGACACGACACGAATAAGTATATGGGTTGGGTTAGGGTTGAAGAATTTAACCCGCCAACCCGAAACCTATTAACCTGCCAACCCGCTAACCCGACACGATTGACACCTCTACTCAACTTCCAAAAACAATGAGATGTTTGCCGTGTGAGATTACTTGATAGATAATCGTATGTAGTGGAAGAGAAATTAATAAGCAGTTAAAAAACCATCTTATGTATTACATTTATAGTAATAGGAGAAGGATCATGAGAAAACAACACAGTTATGCGAAAACCACGAAAACCATCAAGAAAAACCAATTCTAGTCAATCATGTAATAATAATTATTTTTATTTTTATTTTGTTTGTAAGGATATCAATGCAATATTATACACTTTATAAAAAAAATAATGTTACATATATATAATACATAGTGTTACCTATACGTAACACTACGTCAACTATAAACAAAAAAATTGTTATTACGTATACGTAACACAATACGTAAGATGATTTTTTTGTAAAATGTATAATATTACATTAATATCTTACAAATAAAATAAAATAAACTTTTTTTTATTATTATTTGATTGATTAGAATTGGTTATCTATAACTTTTTTTATTATTATAGCTCTCTACTTAAATTCGATATTTCATTGAACATCTTTTTGAATACATGTATACACACATACATCTCCATACATGTATGTGTGACATCCGGCATTTTCAGGTTAACTCCGTTAACACAAACATCGTTATATCAAACAGTTATTTGTTCAAACTCAGTTATCAAACAGTTATTTGTTCAAACTCAGTTATCTCAAACATTCACACATGCATCACATTTAATTAGGATTAATTAGATGTGTCAGTTTCGCACAAACACTCACGTATCGGTAATTTGTAGAATTACCGGATCACACACGAGTCGAACCCGAAACGTTGGTGAACTAATAAAAATAATTGAGAATAATTATTTTAATATAAATTATGTGAATTTATATGTGAATTTATATGTTTTGTGATTTTTCTGTGAATTATGTGAACATTCGTGAAATCGCGTACGTTTACGCGCGTTGTGACTTTTACTGCTTTAGTGTTATTTTTATAAATAAGTTTTATAAAAATAATTATTTAAAAACTATTTTTATCTATTAGATTAAGTAGATAAATTAAAACCCATTTAAATTAAACCATAGTTATCCTTATGTTTTAAAAACCCATTTAAACAAATAAATAAAAGATTTTATAAAATTCAAACCATAATTCTTTTCTTCCTCTACAAGAATTTCGACCCAAACCCCCTTCCCCACCTCCCTTTGAGCCGTGAACAAGGAAGCACTCAAACACCATCGATTTGATCTCCGATCTTGCAATTGAACACGTAATCGGACTCCTCTCGACGTTTCTAACGCTACTACGTAAGTTGTTTCGTTCAATTTCGTTGATTTTTTATTCCTAAATTTTAGATCAAACCATAGTTCATCCAAACATGGATTTTTATAATAAAGATGTTAACTTTGTTATTGTTTTGCAATTATTTGATGTTTTTGTTGAAACCCTAGTTGTAAAGATTGTAACTTTCCCATAAAGGAAACTTTTGTGATTTCTAGATTGCATGTTTGATGTGTATGATGATTGCTATGGTTATAATCTTGTTATATAAGTTGTATGGAATTGATTTGGTGTTTTAAATTCCGTTAAATAAGCTTGAAATCATAAACTTTTCAAAAGAGGAAACTTTAATTGTAGGAACTTGTTGAATATGGGTTATTATATGTGTTTGATAATGTAGATTGTTTCTAATTAATTATACATGAAGTTTTGAAGCATGTGAAAGTGTAGTTTTGTAGGAAACAAGTGAATTAATGGTAACTTATTAAAGAAGGAAACTTTTTAGGTTTTGAAACTTGCATACTAGCATTGGATTATATGATGTAATGAGGTTTATGTGTTACTTGTTACATGTGTAGATGAATTGGGAAACTATATTTTGAATACCTGAACCGGTTCTACAAACTTGCTAAATAAGGAAACTTTAATTGTCTAAAGTGTTCATAGCTTGCTAATTATACATGTATGATATGCTTTAATGATTGGTACATGTTAGTTAGGATATAATAACATGTTGTAACGTGCTAAACAGTTTAAAACACACATGATGTTCATAACTTGCTATACTTGGGAACTTTGAATGAAGTATGATTTGCATGTTAGTTACAAGGCTTTGTTATGTGATATGGTTATCTAGGACAAGCAAGAGTTATGTTATTAGCTCATTGATCATGTAAACATGTTATAAATGATTAACATATAGAAACCAAACTTTGTGTTCATACATCAATAAAGGTAGGAACTTTGATGAACGTGCATGTATAGACATAACTTGCTATGCTAAGGTAGTTATGAGTTGTGTTGCATGAAACTTGAATTACTTGTGTACTATGTTTTAGTATTCAAATCAAACATTAAATCACTGACTGGTCACCAACGGGTTGTCGGGTCAAACTTGAGTCAAACTTGTAAATATTTTCTAAACACTTAAACAATAGTATTATTTGGATATTAAGGGTTCATATCAACTTGCACGAACACACACTTATAAACCTATGGTTTTAGGTGGCAGTTAGAGGTTCTACAGTTTTCTCTTAGATTTCATTTGCATTCACACTCAGGTGAG
Organism: Smallanthus sonchifolius; assembly: GCA_023525975.1. Lineage (NCBI taxonomy): Eukaryota > Viridiplantae > Streptophyta > Magnoliopsida > Asterales > Asteraceae > Smallanthus > Smallanthus sonchifolius. Next base: position 89,054,892 of record CM042032.1, on the reverse strand, counting down.
TTTCATGGCCCCTATCTTTACTTACTTTCCTTTTTAGGGGAGAAAGCATGCTCGCAAACATTTTTGGGTTTTGTATTATTGTATTATCGCTTGCGTACTAAAGTGCAAACATACCAACAAGTCCTTACAGTCTCGAACCGTTAGTATTGGAGTATAGCGAGGTGATTTTTGGTAGTACTACTGGGTTTTGACAAGCCCCACCCGAGTTAGTCGCGCTAACTTGACTGGAGGTCAACGGGTATAAGATTAGCCTAAACATTTGCCATTGTTCGGTAGACATGGCGGGAGGCAAACAAACATACAAACAGTCAGCTTCGGTTTCGAACACTTGTAGTAGCATGAAATAGACTAGTTATCTATCGGTATACATTAATTACATTATCTGGCAAACATCGAACATTTTATTATCTGGCAAACATCGAACATTTTATTTACTTACAAACTCTATGAACTCACCAACTATTGTGTTGACACTTTTAGCATGTCTTTCTCAGGTCGCTAAGGTATTGAGCACGAACATAGGGCATGCATGGAGTCCCATCATATTTCGAGCACTGGATTTAATTTACTTATTTATTTTTCTATCGTTTACTTTGGTTTGGGCGCGGTGTATTGCACATTTGACTATTCTTGCATTTGGATTTTATTTACGCTTCCGCAACGTTTTCAAACTTAAATTTTTGTTGTCTCGTGACTATGAGCAGCATTAGTATTTTATTTAAATCCATATAGAGTCGTTCCGTGTAACTAATGACTGAGATCCTGGTGTGTCACTCGCCTCGCGGTAAAACCCCGCAGGTGGATTTTGAGGGTGTGACAGTATGCGTATGTAATTTTTAATTTTTAGTACTTCGACTTTAATAGCATATTGATGGTTATGGCATCCAGAGCCGGTCCCGAGGATTTGAATGTCCTATACGAGCCGAAATAAAAGGCCCATGGGCCTAAACACATTTAACATTTTTTTTAAGAATATAATTTTTTTTAAGGCTAATACAAAATTACAAAGTGTTGTGTTGGATTGGATTCATAGGCCTAAACACATTTAACATTTTTAAGCATAACATACTTTTAAAAAGACCCAATTGTTTTTTCTTGATATATTTGATCCAATAATTTTTTTTAAAAAGCCTCGAAAATTACTTCTTTAAAAAGGCCCAATAATTTTTATTTTTTTTAAAAATTTTTTGGGCCCCTCGAAATGTTAGGCCCACTACGGATGTGTTGCCCGCAGGCCCAATGGGCCGGCCCTAATGGCATCTTTTCATGATGTTGGTGTAAAAAACAAAAAGAATAAAAGATCAATTCCTTCGGATGAAACACTTTCATATGTGACATATTTCTTCTATTCTGATTTTAGTAAATTTTTTTCTTTTTCAGATAATGATATTTGAATTTGAGACCTTTATATTTCATCCATGTTTTTCATAACTTAAACTAGGAAACACAATAATAACATATTATTATTTAAAGAAAAACGTTAACCATAATCTGGAAAGATATGATTGAAATTCGATTTTTTATATGTACTTTTTAGGGGATTGATGTTAAATAGTTAATTAGGTTTATGGTTAAATTTTTAAACTTTTTATTTTTCTAAAAATTCCATTGGTAACACTAAAGTTAAAAGATAAAATTAGTATTTCCCTCATTTAAATAACATCACCATTTGAAAGAATATTTAAAATTCAATACATGAAATTGTTTTGCATATGGATTCCAAAAGATGAGTGTGTTATTGCCCTGGTCAGGTTAAACTTTATAAATTTATTGACTGTACTTCAATTCTCTGGTTCAAAAAATTAAACGATGATATGAATTAATCAAAGACCGAATTATGACGTGACAAGACCGTCCTATTCTTGTACAAAAAAAAAGTCATAGACACGTTTATGCCCCGTCGCTTCAACATAAACATTACAAAAAGAACATATATTTATAAATGATTCTAGTAACTGAAATATTAAATATAGTCAGAGTAACCAAAAGTCCAAAACATTAACTATTAACTTTTATTAAGTAGAAATTGTAACTAAACTATTAAATTTACCCAAATAAATTAATATTCTAGATTTATAAAGGTGGTACGCACATTTCCTAATCCAGTTTTTTATGGCTAGATTATGTTTGTTCATCAAAACATAATGTTTTAGAAACAGAGAATAAATAACTATACAAATATCCAAAAGGGAAAATTCAAGGCCTTTTTTCTTTAACTCAGTTGCGTAAATGGGTCGAATTCTTCCATGTGGATTTAAAAATATGGATAACAATTGAAAACGAAAAAAATAGTATTCTTTTAACCGATGCTCTACAGACGTGTTACAGTTAGGATCGAAAGAAACGGTTCTGCTATCGACAGATCATGCGAGAGTTTGAAGTTGCAGGATGATGGTTAGGTCGCTTTGCATTTGTGGTTTAGTGCAACAGGTTTTCGGATTGGTTCATGTGATTTTCTTATCGTCTCGCTCCCTTTCGACCTTTTTTTATTCTGTTTCGCGTGATTAGTTTTTTTATGTTTCTCTTTTCTAATATTGTAATTGCATTTGGGGTCGCTCTTCTAGGTCGGCTTGTAATTCTGTCTCATCCTGACTAGTTTCTTATTAATAAAATTTGTCGTTAAAAAAAACTAAAACAAAGAGAAAAATGGGCAACCTAAAATAAAAACTGGCATTATTAGAAACTTTTAGTGATGATATTTTACTTTATTTTTGAGTTCTCACATGAGTCTCTTATCAATTAAAGATTTTTTTTCTATGTTACATTAAAAGATTGATTGAATGAAGATGATGATGATGATGATGTTTTTTTTGCATTTAATCCAGATGTCTGACTATTCAAAGACGAAAAATATGTTACATAAAAACATGAAAACGGACGATCAGAATTGAGTTGGTTCAAAAGTACATGTGCCCTATTGAATAATGACAAACAAGGGAGTAACTTATCAATTTTGTTGGTACCCCCATTCCATACTCAAGAACATACACGTGAATTCTTTCATTAATCATCTTACTTACTATTAACAACAAATTAACTCTTGGTCACGTTGTTATTATGATGTGGATATCGAATCTATCCAACAAAGCCGATGTTAACGGGTCATCCTAGGTGCGACCAAGAAGTATGTGGTCCATAACTTAAGGGTCCTTGTTGCAGGGTCAAGCATTCTGTTGTTTTTTGAGATGTTTTTTGGTGAAAGCTATATAATATGTAACGATTTTGGTCCTCCTTAATTTAAGGAGATTCCTTAAAGTTTTATAGATCTCTTTTGCTTTAAAAAAAAGAGTATTTGAAAGACTTTTGATCTTGTTCTTCTGGTGGAGATGGATTGCACTCTACTTCTTTTACTTTTGAAGTTGGTCAACTTAATAATATGAATAGCCATCATCCAAAAATCAAAAATAAATATCTTAAGATGATTAAATAAATAGGAGGTTGAATAGTTGAATATGGTTGTTGTATAAAATCTCAAGGTCATACACTAATTTTTTTTTAAACATCCAAGGAAGCAATATATTAAAAACCATGCAGGGCCTCTTCAAGCAAGAAGCTAGAGTAAACCCAAAACAAAAGTACATCAAGACAAATCAGAAAACAAGTTTACATCAAAATTAAGCTAAGAAACAGAAGAAATAGAAACCAGTCTCGCCCTGTGTCTTATACAAAGGTAAGTATCCTCTTGGATAAACTCCATAATTTTTGAGTTTGTAGTAAATCGCCTATTAAATACCTGGTCATTTCTGCAGCCCCATATCTTCCATAAAGTCGTCATAAATACGCAAATCACAGCCTTTTTCTGAACTTTAGGGAACCTCAGATCGTAAGCAGTAGCGAGAACATCTTTGACCGAAGAACACGACATGATAACTGGAATGTTTAACCAACTACTTATCAGCCACCAAATTTCTTTTGCAGCTGGGCATGACACCAAAATATGATCGGTAGATTCTTGCAAATGTCCGCATCAAGGGCACAATTGAGCGGCCGTGTAAACCCCTCTCTTAAAAAGCTCAACCAACGTCGGTAACTGCCCTCCACTGCTTTCCATACAAGGGTATTAACCTTAGGGAAGGCCCACTTACACCACTTCATAGTAAAGCCTCCTTAAGGTGGATTAGTTGCCCGCCTAAGGTCTTCGCGGATCTCCTTCACCACAAATGCTAGTTCCTTGTCTGACTTCCAACCCTAAATATCTTCGCCGGGTTTAAATTTATAATTCCTAGTCAATGAAAGCAGTTCAACGAATTCAGCCCAGGATTGGGGGGATTGAGGATACGACGCCCATCTCCAGTCCCATATAATTGTGTCCCCCATCCTCCTATAATTATCGACAATCAAAGCTTTCTTTTTAGCAGCCATTCTATATATATTCGGAAACATCGTGCTGAGCGGTTGAGAAGTAATCCAAATGTCCTCCCAGAATCTGATTTTGTCACCCCTGGCTACTTCACAAGTAAGTTTATGATCTATGTGAATGTTTCGTTTCGAAAATTCCTTTTCCATACATTGTATATATTTGAACTAAAATGTAGTTTAGCTTTATTAAATACGGTTTTGTGTATTGCACTCATAAGGTCGAACCGGTAGTCAAGTGTTCCCCGATTCGGCTTCCATATGCCATATTACTTTATTTTTGGATCAATTTTTGATCTGTGCGTATCATCCTTACACAGGCCATGCTAATCTTCCGTACACCATATTACTAATTTCATGATTTTCTCTATTATTATTCCCTAAATATTTTGATTCTCCCAAGTCCCAATGCTTTTGCATGCACAAACCGACAGAAACCCGCTACCTCTCGTACACTTTGTCCCGCTCCAATTAGGTACTAAAATTAGGACGAATAAAAGCTACGATAAAATATAGGTCCTAATATTCTTATTCTTGTTTAAATTGGTAAAAGTTAACTTCTTCTTATTTTATTTTTCAGTTATTATCTTTTTAATTTTATTATTTATATGTAGATGAAATAGGGATGGCAATGAAACGGCCTCATTATTTATATATATGATGAATATTGTAAGGCCCTAAACCCGGGAACCTTACTTGTTGGCTCAAACGCAAGCTAAGTAGTCATAGACATCAAACTAAACACAATTCATTACAGCGGAAAACAAATAGTCAACAAAGGTCAACGACCCGACCCAAACATAATTCAAGCAAGTACTAATATCAAAGTGTCTCAACGAAATAACTAGTAAATAATGTCATCACAAACATCCACGGTAACCAAATGCCATCCAGAAGCCGCCAGCTCACACCTTCTCTTTACCTGAAATACATGCTTAAAAGTCAGCTACGCTGAGTGAGTTCTATAGTAGTTCCTTAGGGAATATTAAATCCTAAAACGTTATAAAATGGTTTCCATCTCAATGGTTTATTCATAATACTTTCTCAACAGTTCAAACAAAATATGTTTTATCGACAAACAAATACACCATGTTGTCTGGTCCGAAGACACAAGCAAACACAATCTCCCGCTTGACTTACGTCAGACACAATATCCCGTTGACTAACGTCAACACAATATCAAGCTTACGCTCGATCTCCCGCCTGACTTACGTAAGACACAATACCCCGTTGACTAACGTCAACACAATATCAAGCTCACGCTCGATCTCCCGCCACGACTAATAAGCACGTGACACAATTATCCCATACACGCATGCAAGCATAACGACTACTTAAAAATATATATTTATCTTTACAAAAAAAACGTCGTCTATGCATACATTAACTAAAAACTCGTTTCACATGTATTCATGCCAAAAACAATAAAACAATTAAAAGTGGGCGATAGAAACTCACCTTTGCTCGACACATTACGATCTTTAGAATTCGCTAAATCCCCGTGCTCGCCTTCCGACCTCGCACCTATAATGCACACAATACACGGGTCAATAACGTGACCCGACTTACTCTCACACCTATACGACTAACCCTACGTCACACATGGCCACGTGCACGTGCATGGCGCCATGCATGGCTTTCATGCACCACGTGAAGCCCCCATCCACGTTCCCGACGTCTAAACTTTATATTCGGTTGCACTCCGGGTCCCCGAACTCGTCAAACACCACCTTAGTTCATGCCATGCACCATCGTGGTGCCTTCCCACGCGCTCCCGCCCTAAGCCGGTCCCGCATTCTCGTCGTCGGGCGTCCACGGTCGCCGCCGCGACCTCCCTTAACCACCACAGCCCGTCGCCGCCTCCGTCGGCTTCATCCAACCGTAGCCGGCCCTTACCCGTGCTCGCAACGCACGTCGACCACCCCTTGTGGGTTCGGCCGAACACCCCTAGACCCGCAAACATTCACAAAACGAAAATAGTAACTATCGGGTTGGATTTACAAGTTTATACCTCTATTCCGGGTGACTTGTGTGGATCGAATCACCAACGAACCCCTCCTTCTTGATCTCGGTCCTTGCGTGAAAACCCTAACACCACAAACGCGTAAACAATGGTTCCACGAATGATTAAACGAAACGAGGGATGAAAGATTGAGACTTTTTACCTTAGAATCGCCTTGGAACAAGAAACCCTCGTCTCTCCCGATCACGGCAGCTGCAAACAACCCAAAAATGGGTCTCTTCCCTTGCGTAACACCCTAATAGGGTGTCTCCTCAACCGGGCTTGGCCCTTGCGCGTGACCGGCTAGTCCCCGGGCTTGGCCCGTCTCGCGTTTTTAAGTAAAACCCCACTAAATACGTTATTGCTTGCCAACCCCTCTAGATATATTTACACAAAAAGAAACCCGACACTACACCTTTGCTAGATCTCGTAACTATCTCGTAGAAATCCGTCCATTATGTTACAACATATACACGTATATACATTCACCCCGTTAGTTATATAAAAACTGGGATGTTACAAATATATATACAAATTTATTCAAAATCATTTAAAAAGTTTGTCACGTAACTTAACTTTATCATTCTTGCGGTGTGTAAAACTAACTTGAAGATTAACATTATAAACGGTTAGATTTACAAATAAAAATTTCAATAGATACGTTATAGAAAAAATGCAACGACCATTTTTGAGAGCCTAAGGTTACTAGTTTTTAACTAAAAAGCGAAAAACGTCATGTTACATCACTGCTATGTAGACAGAGTGAAACCACTGAAAGTAAAACCACTAAAGAGTGTAATGGTTTCACTATCTACCATTTAGACGTAATTATATAATGATCTTTATATTCTTGTTTGTATTGTTTTTACACGTGTTTTTAATGACCCTAACTAAAAAAAACATATCCACTCCTCTAGATTCTTAAAATAATGTATTTGATACTAGGAGTGAGCAAACGGGTATTACCTGGCCTGTACGGGTTTACCTGACCTTTACCCCTACCCGTTTGTTGATTTTTATGAAACCCGTAACTCGTACCCTTCATTGATTAAACGGGTAATCACGGGTCGGGTATGATTTACATGTATTCGGTTCTAAACTCGTTTCTTGTTTTATACAACGATTTGACAATAAATAAATAAATAAATAAATAGTACACTTAAAAACAGTCATTCTAGGAGTCTACATATAACGTTGTCACAAGCCTCCTAAACGGTCACAACCATCAATGGCCGATAGCAAATCCACCAATGTGTCTTCTCCTTCCGCCGCCGCTTTACAACTCCGGTCATGCAAAAGATCACGTGCGGATGACGTGAAAGACAAGCATCCGGTGTACCGGGGAGTCCGCCTGCGAAGATGGGGCAAATGGGTTTCCGAAATACGACAACCTCGTCAGAAATCACGCATTTGTCTGGGCAGTTTTCCGACGCCGGAGATGGCCGCCAGAGCTCACGACGTCGCCGCCTTTCATCAAAGGTAATTCTGCTATTCTTAACTTCCCTCAACTGAAAGACACTTTGCCACGCCCAGCTTCTCACTCCCCACGTGACGTCCAACAAGCCGCCGCAAAAGCAGCCGCCATGCAAGAGTTTTTGCCGTCGTCGGAAAATGAGTGTGCGGATAATGTTTCCGATGAGCTGGGTGAAATCATTGAGTTGCCGAGTTTAGATGGGTGGTTTGAGTCGTCGCCGTCAACGGAATTGGTGGTGGAGACGATGGATGGGTGGATGTATCCGTCGTGGACTCGTAGGTGGTGGCTGACGTTGATAGTTTCCCCGGCTAGCCGTCGGAACAGATGCCGATTAATATTAAAGAATCTTAAATCTTAATTAATTATGATGATATTTTGGGCTATATATATTTGTTTTAATTACAAATTGACCATTGATTCTATTCTACTTTGTTTCCCCCTTGTGAATCTGTGCTGGAATCTCTCTCTCTCTCTATATATATATTCACATACTAGCTTATAACCTCAGGGTGAAAAAATATCAATATATAAAATTTTTAAATCTTTATATATGTATCTTATAGGTGAAAAAATATATTACATATACTAACAATAGGAAACAAAAAAAAAATATGTAAAAATTAATATATAATTGAGTTTAAAAAATACATAAAATACTATTCAATATAATTTGACTTTCATTTGTTATTTGATTGAAAACATAAGCTAGGTAATTACATTTCAAAGTTTCTTATAATTTGAGATAATTTAAAATAAATGTGTTTTATTACTATAATTAATAATGTATTTAAAAATATATTATTATTGAAATATGGAATGTATTTATTATGAGAGAGAGGCGGGAAAATTTTTATAAGGATGAATATGAAGGCGACACGTGGCATTGAGAAACCTTTATTTATTATATAGTATAGATATACATGATGAGTTCTTTGAAAATCTAAAAAATATAGAGAATAACCGTCTTATATATCATGTTTAAAATAATAAGTATAAATGTTTATCCAGTTCTATAAGTTTACGACTTAGAGTGATATGACTCGGAAAATTAGAGAAAAAACTAAAACCAGACACAAAATGGTTGTTCCGCACGTATATCGGACCTTCAATAACATACATACACACAAATCAAAAGTGGAAACCCTTCGAGAACGCGCGCAACCCTTACCTAATCCTAAATGTTTCTTTAATCCGATATGTTTTCAACATCGTGCCTTTTCAAATTTTATATAGTTTTCTCACGTTTGCTTTTAAGAGCATCTGCAATGATCTCACTCACAGATTGAGATCACACCGGAGATCCCACAAACACCTTCCTATCTCTCTCTTTCTCCGTTCGTAACTGTTTGTAGACACGGACATCTGGCTTGAGAAACAATGTCATGAGGATGTTTGACACCCGACAGACCCTGTTATAGATGCTCTAAGTGGCTATCGTCCTTGAAAACAAAACTAGAAAGGGTAGATAAGTCATTTTATCAACCAAGCCACTACAAGACAAAAAATCCAACATTTCAGAGACATCTCAACCAACATTTTCAGTGTTTGGAAATATTGTATTGATTGATATCCATGATAAGTACAAATGCCTCACAATATTATTGTTAAACAACAATGTTTTCAAAAATAGCTATAACCAACAGATGAATCAGAATTAAATTTAATTAAATGATGTACCCTCTGTTCAATTATAACTGACAAAATTCAATACATCAACCACCTCTAATAACAACCCGATGGGTCAACTAATGAACTGACCATAACTCGACGGGTCAAACTACAATGAAACGACGACCATCAAATCCTCGATCTGTACATAAACGAATGATGATCAAGCAGGTAGAGTAACAGCATCTTCAACATCATCAGATTCATCCACAATCATTTCATTTTTAAACAGCAGTTTAAGGTATGGAAGCACTCTTGGAAGCACATGTAGATCTGCAAAGTTAATGCTCATCATATCAAAAGCAATGCAGGTTTTATGCATGTAACTTTGATAAAAAAACTGGAATTTTAGGGTATCTTTTTGACTGAAATGTGTGAGAATGATTCGATATGCTCCTGATGCGTTCCCCATTTCAATGGCTTCTTCTGTTGTACTGTGGTTTTTTGCTATTGCTTCATCCACTCAAGCATCCTCAAAAGTTGCCTAAAACAGCAATTTAATGAAATTGTAATGATAATCAGTTTTAGTGTTTTGATTATCTAAATGTAAAATATCCGTTTTTCTACTTATCTGATTCTGGTTATTCAAGACGAGAGGTGTAAACGAGCCGAGCTGATAGTGAGCAACTCAAGATCAACTCATTGAAAACTCGAATCAAGCCGAGCTTTTATTAGGGCTCATTTAATAAACGAGCTCAAGCCTGAGCTTCACATATCGATCTCAAGCAGGCTCGCGAGGCTAAACGAGCTTTTTATTTGTATAACTTTTACTTGATGTATTAAATATACATTTATATAAAAACTGTGATATAAAATTATTAAACAATATATATTATATATAAAATTATAAATAAAAATATATAATTTAAATAATAAAATAATTAATAAACTCGAGCTTATTTAAGTTAAACGAGGTGAGCTTGGGCTCGGCTCATAAAATACCCATAAACAGAAAAAAAAAATTAAAATTGTTTACCTCGTGTATCAAAACCGTTGCTCCTTTAGAAGCTTCAACTAATTCAGGACACGGTCTAGTGTCACCTGAATAAACAATCTTCCACCCGGGTATCATTCCTCCCTCACTATCAACTCTATCCATAGTTCCATACCCTTCAAAACCACCCCAAAAGCTTGAGGGCAATGCACAACAGGAAAACTGATCACATTTTCTAATCCCGCGTCACTGATCACATTTTTCAAATTCTTGATAATCGGGTATGATACGTTATCATCCACCGAACTAACCCCAATGGCTCTGCAATTCACTTCCTTCAGAAAACAAAGTATTTTCAATTTTGTTTTCATTTGGGAGTTCATAATTATTCAATTGATTATTATTATAGTTTGATTCAAAAGAAGCTTGTGTTGTATGCCTACAATCAAGAAACTGCATATCTAAATCTTCAAGTCTTTCATATGCATCTAGGAATCTTTTTAGTTGTCTAGGCCCAATAATGATTAAAGGTTCATGAGGTACCGCCTTCAGCAAGTCACGTCTCAGGGTAAGTATCCTTGCTGGTGATCTGCATGGATATGTGAAATCCAAATGCACTTTAAGCCTTTGACTGCATTATCCGCACCTTGAATACCAAATCTGTTCCAAGAAAATGGAGGTAAACCAGATATTAGAGGTGGCAAGATGAACAAGTGAAACGGGCTGGGCTGTTGACTTGACCCGCAAACACCTTTTTGTCCTTTTTTCTAAATTTTAAAACTAAATAATGGATTAATTATGATTACAAATCATAATTAACGTGTTAAAATTGCCACATCAACCCAAATCGATTCATATTCTTATATTATACTAAAAGTTCAATATTTCATGTATGTCCTAGATTTCATACAATCATATAAGAAATTCCCACTCAAAGAAACGCGCAAGAACTTAATATTTTAGTAAATAAAATAGTATTACCTTCTTTTTAGCTGACCGAGTGTTCCTTCACCACAATCTAGTAGTAAACTACCTTTAGAGAAAAGATTGATGAAGATAGAACTAACATTTCGGTACTTGGACGGTTGAGATGAACCGGTTCCTAGAAGGACAATTTCCACATTTTCTCTTGTAATATTTTCCAAACATCTAGGAACAATGTTTTCATTTACCCAAGGTTCTTCAATTATGTTCTTGTCACCTTCCATATATGTTACGCCATCCCGAACATCTTCTTCTTCACCTTCCCAAAGCTGAGAAACTTGCTTACCAGCATCAGAAATTTCTGAAATTAGGTCATTAATGATTTCAATGGGGCCCGTTTTACTCGGTATACCAGATCTGTCTAATCCAAGTTGTGCATAAGGGCGCAGACGAAACTGTTTTTAAAAAAAAAATACAGGATTGTTTAGACAAGTGGTCAAACTGCAAAATGAAAAAAAAAACAAATAAAAAAAAACCCTATAGAAATGAACTTTACACTTTTTCGCGGTTTTAGTAAACAACTTCAAATTAGGCGTAAAATAGAAACCAACTTATGCTTTATTACTATTTTGGCAACCAACGATATTTTAACTGATTTTCCCGGTAAATTTCTCATGTGGCACTGGTTGCTGACATATGAGCAGCCACATATACAAAAATTGCTTATATGACAAAAAGTAAAGTTATTTACAGTTTGAAAAAAAAAACTGATCTTTTTTCTTAAAAAAATATATTTAGAAACAGTTATTAAATATCACACCAGATGCCAGTGGCGGATCTAGAAATAAAATTCAGGGTATCTGTCCAAATTTTTTTTTCCGTACATTCAAGTAAATGAAACCAAAAAAACATGATATTACAAAATGATAAAGAAATACCTAATAGATGATCTCATATATGTCCTCTTCGACATTTGATAAGTTGAAATCTAGCCATTACATCGTCATCCGTCACTTTATCAAATATTTCTCTTTCGATCGAGCAAACTAGAGCATTATTCAAAAATTCATCACCCATTCGATTGCGTAAATCCGTCTTGATAAGCTTCATTTTAGAAAAACATCTTTCAACGGTTGCGGTTGCAACCGGTAAAACCAAAGCTAGCTTCAATATCCGATAAACCAAAGGATAAGATTTATTTTTTCCGGTTTCCACCATTAGACGAACAAGGTCACATATTCCATCCAAATTTGCAAATCTATCATCTTTCTTTACACTATGATGTAAGACCTTAAGCTCACCCAAAAGACAAACTCTTTCATTCATGGTAAAATCATTCGGATACATCTCAGAAAATGCCACTATCTTTGATGTGTCAAACTTAGAACACCAATCACAAGGATTTAAACCCGACATATGTTCTATCAAAGTAGTTGTTACCTCATTGAATCGATTTCCCATTTCTTGAATTTGCATATCCAAAACCGTATTAAAGATTTCAACTTCAAAATGATGTCGATTAGTAATGACATTCTTTCGGTTTCTTGGGTTACCATAACTTGCCATCATAAAAAACCTTGAACACCGGGATGTTTCTTTGCAACAGTCACAATCACTAACTGAAGTTGAAGAGCAAAACAATGTATGTAATGTGCTGATGGATTATCTCTCAAAATCAAAGCTTTTAAGCCATTAAACTCTCCTCGCATGTTGCTTGCACCGTCATAACCTTGACCCCTAACCTGTTTTAACAAAAACAAACTATTAATGTTTATGTAATGAAATATTAATGTTTATGTAGTGAAATATTATACTTACTTGATCTATGCTCAACTGATTATCTGCTAATAAAGAGACAACGGCTTGTTTAAGAGTTGTAGAAGATGTATCTTTAACATGAGCAATTCCAATAAAACTCTCTTTAACAACTCCGAGTTTATCAACATATCTTACAACTACAGCCATTTGTTCCTTCAAAGATACGTCACTAGACTCGTCTATTAACAACCCAAACACATCATCTTTTATTTATTTGCAAATCATTTTGGTTACTTCTTTCGCAAAGCAATCGATAATCTCTTTTTGTATTGATGGAGCTGTCAATTTATTATTCTTTTTTGCTTTCCCTAATGTATGCTTACCAATCTCCGGGTTATTATCACTAAGGAACTTCAAAGTTGATAGGAAAAGCCCTTTAGAAATAGATGTTTCCGATTCATCATGACCACGAAATGGCAGACCATTTTCTAACAAATATCTAGCACTACGAACAGAACCCATCAATCTTAACCTATTTGCAAGCTTTTCTTCTTCAGTTTGGGCATTTAATTTCACATGAATGGATCGCTCTTGTTTCAAAAGATTTTCACATTTTTGCATAGCCTTATTATGAGAACTGTTAATTGATCCAACATGATCTCTTAAGGCAACCCCTTTACTCCAGTTACAAAAGCCTTCACATGAAAAGGTGTCTCTCCCACCTTGATTACCAACTGTTTCTTTAAACAAGTAGCAATATAAACAGTATGCTTTGTCTGCTTTAATACTATACTCTAACCACGGATATGTATCAAACCATCCTACAACAAAACGTCTAGCCTGACCGGAAAACATTTTGCTTGGAAATTTATGTTTTCGTGGTTGAAAAGCCTTTTTAACAAGATAATGTCTTCTTATTTCATCTATTTGATTGGGATGATAGCTAGCAATAGGTGGTCTATCAAAGGGATCCGAAGGAAGATTCAAATCATCAATTATATTTGGTATTGAAGGATTTGAAGGAATATTTGGACTTCCATCAATATCAACATTATTTGGACTTCCATCAATATCAACATTAGGAATATTTGGACTTCCATCAATATCAACATCATCATTGAATTTTCTTTTAAAAAAATTACCAATTCGAGCTTGTTTAATTTGTGGTTTCATCTTTCCTATAATCAAAATATCAAATACAAAATAAAAACTTGTTATACAACTAAAAAAAGCAAATAAAACTCTAACCTAAATTTCAATTTCACCCAATTGAACATATACACACAAACCCTAAATTTCAATTTCATCCAATTGAACATATACACACAAACTCTAACTTTCAGTTTCACCCAATTGAACATATAAACACAAACCCTAAATTTCAATTTCACCAAATTAAACATATAAACACAAACTCTAACTAACCTTGTGGTCGTGGTCGTGGATGGTGGTGGTTGTGGCTGCGGCGGCGGCAGCAGGGGCAGGGACGGACAGGACGCGGCGGCGGCAGGGGCGGTCGATCGGTGGCAGCAGGGAAGGGCAGGTTTTTCTTCCGGTATTTTGGTCGCTCGCTCAAGCAGCGGTCTTTTAGGCCCGATGGAAGCAGGGAGGGGCAGTTTGTATTGGGTTTAGTGGATGGGCCGATGGCAAGCCCAAATCAAATGGTTTGTATTGGGTTTAGTTTTTTTAATGTATGAGATTTGGACTTTTTAATTAAAATGAGTATTGGGTTGAGTTTTTTTAAAAAGTTTGGGCTTTTATAAAGTTTATGATTTTATAAATTTTAGGGGTATCTAAAATTTCGTTCAGGGGTATCTGAATACATAAAACGAAGAAAAAAACAAAAAATTCTCATTACGCGTCGAAAGTTGAGGGGTACCATCAGGTACCCCTCGGCTTATGGTATATCCGCCCCTGCAACTAAGCAAGCCCAAAGCCTATCCCTAAACAGAGATGCACAAATTGGGTTTTCCAACCGAAACTTGTTGGGTCAACAAAAGCCAAAACCGGTTCGGTTTGAAGCCGGTTTATCGAGTGGAAAACCCAAACAAATTGGCTTTTTATTTTTGGCGTTTAATCGTAGTCGTCAATGTTGTTTAATCTTTATTGTTTATTCTTCGTCGAAATTATTGACACTGCTTCGTTGTGCTTCATCGTAAACGAGTGCTTCATCGGATAGTAGCAACGCCTTTTCTTGTGCAACCTCTCCCTCATTGTGCTTCCATGTTCCAACGCCTTTTTCAAAAATCTTCAAAATCAGTTTCAATATAGGTTTGGGTCGGGTTTCAAACCGGTTTGGATATCCATAGAACTTGAAGTTTTATATGTTGAAATACATAGAACTTCACATCTTTGTTGTCTCTGTTACGCAACATGTCTGTCGCGTGATCACATGGTTTTGGCCAAATGGCCGGTCCTCATAATATCACATATGTTCTATAACAACCTATTTGCATCTAATATGTAAAGAAATCAAAGATATAAACAAATATTATAGAGATTATAATAACGAAGAGAGAAGAGAGAATGGAGAATGAAAGAACTCAAGCTTATTGATGTGTCATATCAAATACAATAAGCCACTATTTATAGGACTATAAAATTATTACAAACATAATAACAAATGAATAGTCACTTTGAAGTTCAAAGTGGTATTGATAACCATATTGAATAATATTTATAATAACATCATATTATTTATTTTTATCACTTATTATTTAGTTTTTTTCTTTTTTTTCGAAAGGCAAATTTTATAGAAATAACAACACCCGCCCAAAACAAGAAGGGCCGGCCAAAAACATAAAAACAAGGAGTACATCATAACTACAACAATTTGAATTTAAGCAAATCCTTTCAATGGAGGGATTTGTGATTAGACCTATTTGTCAACCATAAAAAACCAATGCATTTAAGATATTCAAATATTTTCTCTACCTTGACCGATTTGTTCGAGAAAGTGGATCATTCCTAGCAATCCAAATGCATCAACAAGCAATGCTGATGATTCCATGGATGACTTCCTTGTGTGAGGCTTCAGATAAGCTCGAATTGTGAAGCTCCAACAAATCCCTAACCAAGAAAGCAAATATTTGAGGAATATTGCACCATTTACTAACCAGACTCCAGATAACCGAGGCAGTGTAGCACGAGGTGAATAGGTGTTCCGTCGATTCCGCCGCCTCTCCACATAGAGGACACAAAATGGAATTAACCTGGATATTCCTATTTGCCAAAGTTTAGAGAGTTGGAAGACGACCCATCTCCGACCTCCATCCAAATATATTGCATTTACCTAGAATCCACTTACACCAATTCATCACGAAGTAGATGATGGACATCAATAGCTTAACAGATTTTATCGAGAAACGGTTCTCGTCGTCTCCAAGCCACTGCCACGAGTCTTCTGAATTTGAGACATGCACTTGCTGCAACAGGACGTGAAGCTGCTGATATTCCGAAGTCTCGTGTAACATCCCGAGTTTTAGAGAATTCACGAGGAATTAAAACTTAAATAAAAAGAAAGGAAGCGGGCTTGGGCCGGGGTGTATGGGCCGAAAGGGGAAGGGTTTGGGCCCTTATAGGCCTCAAGGACGACCCAAAAGCCTCATTTCCATCCTCATTTCCGGATTCTAGAGAGAGAGAGGAGAGAGAGAGTCTAGAGAGAGAAAGTCCCGGTTTTCGGATTAAAGCTTCAAGGATCGTTAGCAAGAGTCTCGTGGGTGTTTAGCAACGAAAAGGAAGTGATTACAGGTAACCGATTCTCCTAGATCTGAGTTTTAGTTCGTTTTTGGGTTTTTCGGGTTTTGGGTGAAAAGGTTATGTTTAATCGGATGAAACCGAAAGATAAGCATAGATTTGAGTTCCTTAATGGAAAACGAGCGTTTTGAATGCAAACAGGTTCGGGATCTTGAAGTGATCAGACCCGAATGCGAAAGTTAGGGTTTTTCGCCAAGAACAGGTCGTGCGCACTTGCTAAGTGCGCACAGAGCAGGTCCTGCGCACTTGCTAAGTGCGCAGGAAGAGGAGCCTAGGAAGGGAAGTCTGCGCACTTGCTAAGTGCGCAAGTGCGCAGGAAGCAGAGTCTGCGCACTTGCTAAGTGCGCAGGAAGCAGTGTCTGCGCACTTGCTAAGTGCGCAGGCATCAGGACTGATTAAGTAAAGTCAGTATGTTAGAGTGGTTAAACCGTTTAGCGTCGAGTTAAGTCTGATAAGTGTCAAATTGTTATGATTGTTCAGATTGTGTGAGATCCAGTAGACCGTTGCAGCTTAGATACCAGGTGAGTTCTAATCCCCTTTTTGCCTTCTTTAGGGGTGATGTGCATACTTAGTGTAAAGTGTTTATTATATTTTATATATTATAAACTGAAGAGAAAAGCTATGTTTTAGTGAAAGGTTTAAAAGAGGCAAAAGTATGTTTCAGTAAAGTAAGATATATCATTTGGCAAGCGTTTACTATATTTTCATATACATAAACAAAGGCATGATATATGTGCTAGTATGTTTTCAGTAAAGTAAGATATATCATTTGGCAAGCGTTTACTATATTTTCATATACATAAACAAAGGCATGATATATATGATAAGCTATGTTTCAGAAAGTAAGATGTATTTTATGATAAGCTATGTTTCAGAAAGTAAGATGTATTTTATGATAAGCTATGTTTCAGAAAGTAAGATGTATTTTATGATAAGCTATGTTTCAGAAAGCAAGTTATATTTTATGGCAAGCGTTTACTATATTTTATATACATAAACAAAGGCATATTATATATGAAAGTTATGAACAAGATTTACAGAAAGTTTTATGAACAGTAAAGTGAACAGCTTTCCTTCGGGAATGAGTACCAGTTTGTAAAGGTCCTTGGGACAGATGTTACTTGTACAAGATGTCAGATATGGGTTCTACCCATTAGTAAGAACCTTAGGGTTCGTTAACAGTTGTACAATTGGGATGAGTGACGGCGGTCGCTCGGGAGGTCCACGCAACCTCCCCTTAGCGGTAATGTCGGTTCATGGACGTTAGCCATGGGGGCATTGACCAGGTACTCGTCGGTTCATGGACGTTAGCCATGGGGGCGGTACAGTAGTAACAAAGGGAATTGACGGTTAAGCGGTATTGTCGGTTCATGGACGTTAGCCATGGGGGCATTGACCAGGTACTCGTCGGTTCATGGTCGTTGACCATGGGGGCGGTACAGTAGTGACAAGGAATTGACGGATAAGCGGTATTGTCGGTTCATGGTCGTTGATCATGGGGGCATTGACCAGGTACTTGTCGGTTCATGGATGTAAGCCATGAGGGCAGTACAGTAAAGAGGAATTGACGGTTTATTATACGTTTTAAACTGTTTGAAAAGTAAAGTGTGTTAAGTTTAGCCTTAATGGCAGTATATATGTTTTAAAAGTAAAGTGTGTTAAGTTTAGCCTTAATGGCAGTATATATGTTTTAAAAGTAAAGTGTGTTAAGTTTAGCCTTATTGACAGTATATATGTTTTAGTAAATCTTTTGCATAATTGATTTAAAGTAAACGTTAGAACTCACTCAGCGTTGCTGATTTTTAGTATGCACATCAGTTAAGTGTAGGTGGCAGTAGATGGAAGTGAATGCTTGGCTTGGCAAGAAGAGTTACCCGAAGATCAGCATCTGGCATCCTGTTTATGTTTTCTTTTGATTATGTTGATTAAGACAAGTTTCAGTTGTATTTGACAAGTTATGTTTAGACATGTTATGTTTCCGCTGCGTATGTAGAGATTTAAATCGTTTCCGCTGTGTTAATGAATGTCTTATGTTTAAAGTGCTATGTGTTGATGAGTAAATCCAATAAGTGAGGCCTCCCGGGTTTGGGGCCTCACATCTCGACAGTAGATCGAGGACTTCTTGACCAATCCCAATCCACATGTGTCGTTTGAGGCTGCCGAGTTAATCGCTTCGAGACCATATGACAGTTTGATATGAATGATAATATTTTCCCCTTGCCTCAATTCTCATTACAATCAGCAATATATAGATTACAAATGGAATACCAATAGCTAACTCTAATTATGATACTTGAAAACTAATTATGATACTTTAAGACTAATTATGATACATGAATACATAAAGGCTAATACACCCTCGTAGTTGAAACGGGAGGAGGCGGAACATTGAGACTGGAACGAAAATCTTCAAATAGGAGGCGAGGAAGGCCCTTTGAGAATATGTCAGCAATCTGGAAGCGTGAGGGAATGTGAAGAACCCTGACCTGGCCTTTAGACACTTTTTCATGGACGAAATGAATGTCTATCTCAATGTGCTTTGTTCTTTGGTGCTGGACCGGATTTGATGATAAGTACACGACACTTACATTGTCACAGTAGACAAGGGTGGCCTTGGATGGAGACTGATAAAGCTCACATAATAAATTACGCACCCAACAAGTTTCAGACATGAAGTTTGCAACACCCCTATATTCCGCCTCAGCACTTGACCGTGACAAGGTAGGCTGTCTCTTTGAGGACCATGAGATAAGGTTATCCCCCATATAAACACAGTAACCGGAGGTAGATCTCCGGGTGTCCGGGCAACCGGCGTCAGTTTAGGAAACGAGCGAACTAGTGTCTGAACCAGAAATAGTAAGGCCGTAGCTAATACTGCCGTGAATGTAACGCAAAATGCGTTTAAGAGCATGCATATGGGGTCGAGCGAGGAGCGTGCATGTGCATACACACCTGTTGGACGTCATAACTTATATCGGGCCTTGTGAAAGTGAGGTATTGTAGAGCACCACATAATTGACGATATTCCGTGGGGTTATCCAGCAACATGCCGTCTGTGGAGCTTAGTTTATGGTTGGTGTCAACAGGAGTGATCACAGAATTACAAGTAGTCATACCGGCCCGATTTAGAACGTCGTGTGCATACTTCTGTTGACTCAAGAACAGGGTGTGATTCTTTTGGTGAGTGACTGCGACCCCTAAAAAATAGCTGATAGGGCCAAGGTCCTTCATGGCGAATTCATTATCCAATAGTTTCATGAAGCGGTGTCGAAGAACATCAGAAGATGTGACCAACAAAATGTCATCGACATAAAGAAGAATGTAGGCTGTTACATCCCTTTTTTCTTTCAAGCTTGTAAAGAGCAGGAAACCGGTCCATTAAAAATTCATTCATTAGCCACGGGTCAATCCAAGATCCGATTTGGTCCCCCTTTCCAAGCCTTCCTTTTATGAGATTTTGTAATTTTATACCTGCAATGAAAAAAGAAGAAACGAATTTTGCAATGTTAGTCCAAACCCCTGTTAGGGATTTCTTAAACGGGAGTAAAGTCCAAGACTTTTTGTTCTCATGAAAGGCAATGATCACTTTTTCCACATACCTGAAGATAGAAAAAAACAAGTTTGACTTGTGCATGTTAATTTTTAGACCTGAACATAGAAAAATAACGGATAATTCTAGTTATGTTAAAAGCATTCCCCGATGATAAGCGCATCATCCGCATATAGCAAATGAGAAGGAACTGACCCGTTGTTGGGTGTCTTAAAGCCATGAAAAGCCCCTAGCTGAGTGGATTTCCTTATAAGACAGGAGAAAGCTTCCATGACTATCAGGAATAAAAATGGAGAAAGGGGATCTGCTTGTCTAACCCCGCGTTGACATTGAAACTCCAAGGCGGGAGATCCATTAACCAGGACCGATAATCTTGCATCCTTTTGATCCAAGTGCACCATTTCCGTGGGAAGCCCATTTGAGACATGATCGAAATTAAGAAATCCCAGTTGACACAATCGAAGGCCTTTTCGAAGTCTAGTTTCAGAAGGAAAGATTGAGACTTGTTCCTAGCGGCAGTTTTGGGTTTGTGCCAGGGGCGGATATACCATAAGCCGAGGGGTACCTGATGGTACCCCTCAACTTTCGACGCGTAATGAGAATTTTTTGTTTTTTTCTTCGTTTTATGTATTCAGATACCCCTGAACGAAATTTTAGATACCCCTAAAATTTATAAAATCATAAACTTTATAAAAGCCCAAACTTTTTAAAAAAACTCAACCCAATACTCATTTTAATTAAAAAGTCCAAATCTCATACATTAAAAAAACTAAACCCAATACAAACCATTTGATTTGGGCTTGCCATCGGCCCATCCACTAAACCCAATACAAACTGCCCCTCCCTGTTGCCATCGGGCCTAAAAGACCGCTGCTTGAGCGAGCGACCAAAATACCGGAAGAAAAACCTGCCCCTCCCTGCTGCCACCGATCGACCGCCCCTGCCGCCGCCGCGTCCTGTCCGTCCCTGCCCCTGCTGCCGCCGCCGCAGCCGTCCCTACCCCTGCCGCCGCCGCCGCAGCCACAACCACCACCATCCACGACCACGACCACAAGGTTAGTTAGAGTTTGTGTTTATATGTTTAATTTGGTGAAATTGAAATTTAGGGTTTGTGTTTATATGTTCAATTGGGTGAAACTGAAAGTTAGAGTTTGTGTGTATATGTTCAATTGGATGAAATTGAAATTTAGGGTTTGTGTGTATATGTTCAATTGGGTGAAATTGAAATTTAGGTTAGAGTTTTATTTGTTTTTTTAGTTGTATAACAAGTTTTTATTTTGTATTTGATATTTTGATTATAGGAAAGATGAAACCACAAATTAAACAAGCTCGAATTGGTAATTTTTTTAAAAGAAAATTCAATGATGATGTTGATATTGATGGAAGTCCAAATATTCCTAATGTTGATATTGATGGAAGTCCAAATAATGTTGATATTGATGAAAGTCCAAATATTCCTTCAAATCCTTCAATACCAAATATAATTGATGATTTGAATCTTCCTTCGGATCCCTTTGATAGACCACCTATTGCTAGCTATCATCCCAATCAAATAGATGAAATAAGAAGACATTATCTTGTTAAAAAGGCTTTTCAACCACGAAAACATAAATTTCCAAGCAAAATGTTTTCCGGTCAGGCTAGACGTTTTGTTGTAGGATGGTTTGATACATATCCGTGGTTAGAGTATAGTATTAAAGCAGACAAAGCATACTGTTTATATTGCTACTTGTTTAAAGAAACAGTTGGTAATCAAGGTGGGAGAGACACCTTTTCATGTGAAGGCTTTTGTAACTGGAGTAAAGGGGTTGCCTTAAGAGATCATGTTGGATCAATTAACAGTTTTCATAATAAGGCTATGCAAAAATGTGAAAATCTTTTGAAACAAGAGCGATCCATTCATGTGAAATTAAATGCCCAAACTGAAGAAGAAAAGCTTGCAAATAGGTTAAGATTGATGGGTTCTGTTCGTAGTGCTAGATATTTGTTAGAAAATGGTCTGCCATTTCGTGGTCATGATGAATCGGAAACATCTATTTCTAAAGGGCTTTTCCTATCAACTTTGAAGTTCCTTAGTGATAATAACCCGGAGATTGGTAAGCATACATTAGGGAAAGCAAAAAAGAATAATAAATTGACAGCTCCATCAATACAAAAAGAGATTATCGATTTCTTTGCGAAAGAAGTAACCAAAATGATTTGCAAATAAATAAAAGATGATGTGTTTGGGTTGTTAATAGACGAGTCTAGTGACGTATCTTTGAAGGAACAAATGGCTGTAGTTGTGAGATATGTTGATAAACTCGGAGTTGTTAAAGAGAGTTTTATTGGAATTGCTCATGTTAAAGATACATCTTCTACAACTCTTAAACAAGCCGTTGTCTCTTTATTAGCAGATAATCAGTTGAGCATAGATCAAGTAAGTATAATATTTCACTACATAAACATTAATATTTCATTACATAAACATTAATAGTTTGTTTTTGTTAAAACAGGTTAGGGGTCAAGGTTATGACGGTGCAAGCAACATGCGAGGAGAGTTTAATGGCTTAAAAGCTTTGATTTTGAGAGATAATCCATCAGCACATTACATACATTGTTTTGCTCATCAACTTCAGTTAGTGATTGTGACTGTTGCAAAGAAACATCCCGGTGTTCAAGGTTTTTTATGATGGCAAGTTATGGTAACCCAAGAAACCGAAAGAATGTCATTACTAATCGACATCATTTTGAAGTTGAAATCTTTAATACGGTTTTGGATATGCAAATTCAAGAAATGGGAAATCGATTCAATGAGGTAACAACTACTTTGATAGAACATATGTCGGGTTTAAATCCTTGTGATTGGTGTTCTAAGTTTGACACATCAAAGATAGTGGCATTTTCTGAGATGTATCCGAATGATTTTACCATGAATGAAAGAGTTTGTCTTTTGGGTGAGCTTAAGGTCTTACATCATAGTGTAAAGAAAGATGATAGATTTGCAAATTTGGATGGAATATGTGACCTTGCTCGTCTAATGGTGGAAACCGGAAAAAATAAATCTTATCCTTTGGTTTATCGGATATTGAAGCTAGCTTTGGTTTTACCGGTTGCAACCGCAACCGTTGAAAGATGTTTTTCTAAAATGAAGCTTATCAAAACGGATTTACGCAATCGAATGGGTGATGAATTTTTGAATAATGCTCTAGTTTGCTCGATCGAAAGAGAAATATTTGATAAAGTGACGGATGACGATGTAATGGCTAGATTTCAACTTATCAAATGTCGAAGAGGACATATATGAGATCATCTATTAGGTATTTCTTTATCATTTTGTAATATCATGTTTTTTTGGTTTCATTTACTTGAATGTACGGAAAAAAAAATTTGGACAGATACCCCTGAATTTTATTTCTAGATCCGCCACTGGCATCTGGTGTGATATTTAATAACTGTTTCTAAATATATTTTTTTAAGAAAAAAGATCAGTTTTGTTTTTCAAACTGTAAATAACTTTACTTTTTGTCACATAAGCAATTTTTGTATATGTGGCTGCTCATATGTCAGCAACCAGTGCCACATGAGAAATTTACCGGGAAAATCAGTTAAAATATCGTTGGTTGCCAAAATAGTAATAAAGCATAAGTTGGTTTCTATTTTACGCCTAATTTGAAGTTGTTTACTAAAACCGCGAAAAAGTGTAAAGTTCATTTCTATAGGGTTTTTTTTTATTTGTTTTTTTTTTCATTTTGCAGTTTGACCACTTGTCTAAACAATCCTGTATTTTTTTTTTAAAAACAGTTTCGTCTGCGCCCTTATGCACAACTTGGATTAGACAGATCTGGTATACCGAGTAAAACGGGCCCCATTGAAATCATTAATGACCTAATTTCAGAAATTTCTGATGCTGGTAAGCAAGTTTCTCAGCTTTGGGAAGGTGAAGAAGAAGATGTTCGGGATGGCGTAACATATATGGAAGGTGACAAGAACATAATTGAAGAACCTTGGGTAAATGAAAACATTGTTCCTAGATGTTTGGAAAATATTACAAGAGAAAATGTGGAAATTGTCCTTCTAGGAACCGGTTCATCTCAACCGTCCAAGTACCGAAATGTTAGTTCTATCTTCATCAATCTTTTCTCTAAAGGTAGTTTACTACTAGATTGTGGTGAAGGAACACTCGGTCAGCTAAAAAGAAGGTAATACTATTTTATTTACTAAAATATTAAGTTCTTGCGCGTTTCTTTGAGTGGGAATTTCTTATATGATTGTATGAAATCTAGGACATACATGAAATATTGAACTTTTAGTATAATATAAGAATATGAATCGATTTGGGTTGATGTGGCAATTTTAACACGTTAATTATGATTTGTAATCATAATTAATCCATTATTTAGTTTTAAAATTTAGAAAAAAGGACAAAAAGGTGTTTGCGGGTCAAGTCAACAGCCCAGCCCGTTTCACTTGTTCATCTTGCCACCTCTAATATCTGGTTTACCTCCATTTTCTTGGAACAGATTTGGTATTCAAGGTGCGGATAATGCAGTCAAAGGCTTAAAGTGCATTTGGATTTCACATATCCATGCAGATCACCAGCAAGGATACTTACCCTGAGACGTGACTTGCTGAAGGCGGTACCTCATGCATTTGGATTTCACATATCCATGCAGATCACCAAATCTTGACATCCACTTTTGATAATCGCTAGAGCTTACAACTAATGATGGACTTAAATGAATTACACAATTAACAATTTTGTGGTTCTCCTCTGCAATATCAGCATAATAATTCTTGAGAGATTTTGCAAATAATATTTCTTGAAAATGAGAGA
This sequence comes from Smallanthus sonchifolius, assembly GCA_023525975.1. Classification (NCBI taxonomy): domain Eukaryota; kingdom Viridiplantae; phylum Streptophyta; class Magnoliopsida; order Asterales; family Asteraceae; genus Smallanthus; species Smallanthus sonchifolius. The sequence continues at coordinate 89,029,654 of CM042032.1, read as the reverse complement.
GTGTAGGGCAATCTACAAGGAGAACAATGGGCCCGGGAACCGAAGGTCCAAGTACATCATCAGGCTGAATCTAAAAATACAAGAAAAATTGCATATCAATTTAAGATTTGGGCTAGTAATGCGGGCTGAGTGATGGGTCAAAATGGGCCATTTTTTGTCCCTTTTTATAAATAAGTCGTTAATATGGTTGCAAATGCAGTATATTAGAATACTAACATAAATCTTTGAATACAATTTGTGAAGTTGTATGCATGAAAATTAGACTTCGGGTAACTTTCAACCTATTTGATTCATTCCCCTTTTTCCTACCTTTTTTCATTTTACCCGTTTGAGATAAGTAAACCCATTCATAAGTAAACGGGCCGAAATTTCCACCTCTATAGTGAATAGTGATCTACAAATAAAGAAAAAATGGAATGTGATAAATGTACCATGATATCTTTTAAATCCGAGTTCACAGATATTCCTTCTTGCAGTTCACGATATTTGGGCCCGGGTTTTAATCCAAGTGCTTTGGCCTTTTCCGGGTCAAATTTACCCCTAATCTCAGGCAACTCACAAATATATAGAACAGAGATATCACTAGACTTTATTGCAAACTCATCTTCTTGGAGCCCATTGGTTTCCGGTCGCAACAAAATAGCTGATATTTTGACAACTTCATCATCAATAAGTTTAATTTGATCATTTACTTTTTCAGGATTATCATCCAATAAAACCCCATCAGATTTGGGTGCCGGACCAAAGCATCGTGTGTGAACCATGGCTGCATTTGGAATGAAAGATTTCATCGCATCAACTAAATATTTAAAATCAGAAGGACCCCATACAGATATCAACCAAAATCAATATTAGGGATTATCAACAAATGAAAAACCATTTCGTTAATCTAATACAACATTTAAAAAATAATAATTCAAGCTATCATCATAGGGATACTCACAGATATCCCTTCTTCACCAGTGCCAGCCAATGTCAATAAAAGACCTGCAAAACAAATTTCAGAAACTTCAAATCTAGATTGAAATAAATACGCAAACTTAAGAATAACGCACAAACCTGGCCTTGTTGTCATATGTGTGGAAGTTACATAGGTGGAATGATGGGACACACTACACCATAGTGTTGTAGTCCTAATCATATGTGAATCGGTGGATTCGGAGGCGATCAACATTGCGGATTCATAATGTTGACAATTGTATTAATCGAAAGATGTGGGTGAAACAATCACATGGAATGGAGTCCTACGATTGTGGTGAAATTTGTGTGGTTACTTAGTAACCATAAAATGTCGTGTATGACTAAAGGGTAATGTGTCGACCCGTTCTCTCCTAGAGATGGTGAAACATGTGGCACATAAATTGGTGTATGCCTGGCTCATGCCATTGACACCAACAGGGGCAATGGAATACTTGATGTTCCAGTTGTGAAGAAGTTCATGAGGGTTCTATACCCGAATGTCACTTCTTGGGGTGTAACCCTTCTCTTGAGGAAAAGAAGAATGGAAGAATGTATAGGTACATTTGTCGGATTTGAACAGGTGTCTAAGTCCTAGTTCAACAATGAAGGTAGAGGAGGACGTTATCCGATGAATGGTATCATTTCTGTTATGAATACTATGGGATTGCGGATGTAACTTTCTGACTTATTAGAAGTTACGCGGTTTATGTGGATAAACACGAAAGGTGTGTATACCCTTGTATGCTAATACGGTGGTCGTTTATTCGATAATAGTCGTTTCTATCTTCGAAGCAAAGTTGTTCAAGCTCATTATCTTCGTGAGTTTCCTGAATTCCCTGAAAGGAGAGGCCTTTCTTTGGAATGATTTGGTGTGCCATTTTGGCTTTTGTGGAAATCCATTATTGGATGAGGCGGTGAATTATGAAGACATTTATGTTGGCCCGGCAATGATTGAAGTAATCAATGGGTAAATAGTGTTTGGAGTCTTAGAACTTCATAGGTGGCGTTTGAAGTCTTAGAACTTCAGGATCGGTGATTGAAAATGAAGTCTTCAAACTTCAAAGGGGCATTATAAGATTGAGATCCTTGAATCTCAAAGGATGACTTACGCTAAAAGTCGTTGGGATTAATAGGGTGTTGGTTTATGAAAGAAGATTTGCATATGGCATTTGACGCGTCTTTCCATAGGAAGACCGTATGCCTTGTGTGTTGTTTTGGTGCCTCGTGGATTAGACTCGATTTGTCTATATGCAACGAGACAGGAGTATCACATATTCTCCTAGTCAGTTGTGAGCTTGATTGTAGCAACTAAAGGAGAGAACTTGGAGAAGGAATTGATGAATCTATACGCGGGCGAGCGTTAGAAGATTGAATTGAAGTCCTCAAACTTCATTGGTGTTCTTGAAGTCTTTGTACTTCATGGGTCATGATTGAGACTTAAAGGTCTCATGGGTTATTGTATGTTTGTTTTGAGGTGTAACTTTCATGGCACAATGCATAAACGAATTGTAAAACGTGCATAATAATCTAATTAGAAATATAAATAATGTGATAAACAATTAGAAAAATATAAATAATATGAGGGGGAAATAAATAAATTAAAGAAAACGGCATAAAGAACAAGTGATTGATTAATATGTATAATGATTAGGTTCTTCCAACATAATCTAGAATATTCGTGTTCGATATCCTTACATAACTATTAAGCATAACAATGTGTATTAAAACTTTCAAAAGTTTTAACTTTTTGTACCCAAAGAATCTATAACATTATTTTGAACCGAGTAACTAATACAAATATCTTTTTAAATTCATTTATTTGTTTATTACATATATTCTAGATTAATACCTTTTATATAAACAAATTAATCTATACACCAACAAAAATATTATATACTATATGGTATATATGATAGTGTGTATGATATCATATAAATCATCTCTCTTATTAAAACATGTATTTAGATATGTCTAAATGCATACTCACCTAATACCATTTATCAGTTAATCAACAATTATTTTTTTTTAAAAGAAAAATCACTTAAAAAATCATTTTTAAAACGTTAGATTATTATTATTATTATTATTATTTTGTTTTAATACAATTTTTTTTAGAAAAACTTTTTTTAATCGATCATTAACTAAAAAAAACTGTTTAGTTAAAAACACTTTAAGACATTTTTTTTTCTAGCAGTTCGTTGTAAAATGTATAAAGGTTAAATACGAAAATAAATAAATCATAAATAAAAATATTATATATAAATAATAAAAAAAAACTAACAGATAAATTTCTATTAACAATAAATTGTCTATAGCAAATTTTCTAAAATTATAATTGGCACAAAAAACATAGAATATTTTCTAGATCTAACATATATAGTTTGTCATTTGGTTTTAGACGAATATTTGTGGTCCATAGTGGCATAATGGTAGTGCGTATTAGCCACAACCATACTTGTAATTTTATCATACACATGAAAAAGTTTAAAAATTGATATTAATACACATCCTGATTTTTATGGGTTTTCTTGCAGGTTTTGGGTTCTTTTGCCACGTTGATCACTTGTTACATATTTATATATTTGTGATGTAAGAATTAAAGATATTTGAATTTATAGTCAATAACGGTGTAAAGGGTAATATATATATATATATATATATATAAATGGTTAACCCTGGGCTTTGGTCCAGTGGTTATGGCAATGAAGACTCAACCTGCCCACGCAGGTTCGAGTCCGAGCCAAAACCGGGTTTTAGTCCGGAGTGCGTTACGCTAGCGGGGTTTGGCCCGTGTAGCGGCGCAACTGTTGTCAAGTGGCAGCAGGCTCCATGGTTTCCCGGTGAAAGCCTAAGCCTCTCGTTCTGAACCCGCGGGCCCGGTTCAGACAACGTAGTGGTCAGGTTGAGGGGTAACGGGTCTCCGATTCGGAGATGCGACTGCCACTTAAAAATGAAAGTCGCCTTTCAAAAAATATATATATATATATATATATATGGTTAGGTTCAAATGAGAACTAATAAATACTTGAGAACTCGCAAGAACTCATCAAAAAACCAATTAAAACCATTTTTTTTGTTTTCATTATCTTTATTATTAAAATATAACATAAAAAATGATTTATCTCTTCAATTAATTCATCACTTCTCTCTAAATTATCCTTAAAAAATTTATATACATGTGTAAATGATAAACACTTACATATGTGTAAGTGGTAAACTTACACAATTGTATATTTTTTTTAATATATGAAAACATATAAATTTACATATATAAATTCATTTTTTTATGTTGTATTCTAACAATAAAAATAGTAAAAACAAAAAAAATGGTTTTGATTAGATTTTTGACGAGTTCTCGGGAGTTCTCAAATTATTTAGGAGTTCTCAAATGATCCATTCTCTCTCTCTCTCTCTCTCTCTATATATATATATATATATATATATATATATATATATATATATATATATATATATATATATATATATAGGGGACGTTTCCACTAAAAAGTGGTTTTTCGCTAAGAAATCCTAAGAAGTGGGCAAACGAATTCCGATTGAGCTCATTCCAACGGCGTTGTAACTGTCTCATCGAACCCTAACCCGGACCCAAAAACCTAAAACCCCCTCCACCCGCACCCCAAAAACCTAAACCCCCCTCCAACCTGTGACGTTTCGGATTTTCATTAAGCGCACCTGTAATATAATTATCGTGTAATTATTCTAATTAAATAAAATACAAGTGTTTTTATTAATTTTATACAAATAGGTATTTTATTTTACGGATTTAAAAGTAATTAAAATTTTATAAGTTTTAAAACTTATATAAAATTTTATATAAAAATCTAGATTTAAAAGTTGCATATTTAATAAAATAACCTATTTAAATAATACAAATAATCTTTTTATAAAAGTTATTTATAATAATAATAATAAAATAAATTTATAAAATATAATTAATTTAAAAGAAATTAAATTAATTTATTTAATAAAAAGTTTAGGGGTCGTTTAGTAATTAATCAAACTAGAAGGTTTTAAAACTGAAATCTGTTGAGGGACCATTCCTGGACAAAGCAAACTATAAGGCTTTATCCGAAGTTATTCCAGGGACTAAATTAAATCAAAATCAAACTTCAGGGACTGAAACTGCCAAAACCAAATTCGTGAATCCGGTCACCCCTTTCGTTGGTCCGGCGGGTAAAGCCATTTTCCGGCGACGCCCGACAAGGCTGTTTCCTGCACCTCGACAGCCGACAAAGGCTTCTCTGGCTTCGTCTCTCCCACGCGAACAATACCCCCCGACCAATTTGTTCCCCCAACATAAGGATCGTCCGATCCTGTTGGTGGCCGAGATACCCACGTCCGAATTCGTGCCCGACAGGCCACCTCCACGCGTGTCGATTAGCCGATTAGTTTCGTCTCGTCCAGACTAATGTCGGGACGTGCTCAATTGCACGTTTGAACATAGAAATCAAGCTCGGCTATAAATAGCCATGGTCGGCCCTGCCCGAGCTCGTTACCCCTCTTCCACCCACTCTCACTCCAAATTGAGGACACCATCACTTTCGTCGTTACTGAGTGAAGCTGCAACCAAAGTTTCGAAGTCTAATTCCATCCAGAAGCTGATTCCCACTCTTGACATTTTCGGGTTTAAGTTTCTGCCGACCAGGCCCTTCGCGACCAGGTTCGAGCTCTGTTTTTGTTCGATTAGTTTCTATTAGCCACTGGTAATCAATTCCAGTCGAAAACACGATCTTCGCTCGTGAGTTACCGGTACACGGTTTGCCGGTCACCGAGGACCAGCGACCAGCTTTTCCTTTGTGTATTTAAATTAGCGGATACACACATAACCAGCGATGGGCAGTAGCCCGGCTGGTTATGCGTGTTTGTGTCCGAAGCAGAGGTCGCGGGTTCGAGTCTTCTGGCCTCCGGCCCAACCCCATTTTGCTTCTGTTATCATTTTTTTTATTTTATTTAATTTTCTTAACTTATTTTAATATTATTTCATTACACTAAAGACTAAAACGAGTCGGTTTGATCGTTCGTTTATTTTGAAATCGATTAAACAATCTTTTTATCTATAAACTATTCCATTTTTATAAATCTTGTAATATTATTTAAATACATTTTCTTATATATAAAATATCCCATATTTTTATAAATCTTGTAATATTTTATAAACTTATTTAATTACATTTTTATATATAAAATGTCCTATATTTTTATAAATCTTGTAACATTTTTATAAACTTATTAAAATACATTTAATATATAAAATGTCTCATTTTCTTTTTTATATGAACCTAGCAATATTTTAAAAAACTTGTTTAAATAAATTTTAAATATCAACATAATTAGTCAAATAAAGACTTTTCTTTTATTTGTTATTATTATATAAATACATTAAATATAATAATACTTGTTTAAAACAATATATATATATATATATATATATATCCTTATAAGTTAAAGTTTTACAAAAACCATTATCATTCTATTTCCATACTTTATACAAATAAATATTAAGGAAAATTATATTAAAGCCTATATACATTTAAATACAAATACACACCTATACGCATACAATAATACCCATTTGTCTACATAGGGTATCAACGTGCTTAGGCTTCCACATACTTATCACCTACACGCGTGGAAAAATACCCGCTTGCAAGGTGAGTTACATAGCCCCTATTTTACATTTTCATACATTTTGGGGTGAAACATTATACATGCTACTCACATTGTTTATACGTGTTATACATGAGACTATATGCTTATTCTTTGGATGTACATACATTTAAACACAAGACAACCAACTGTAATATTGATAGATCTATTGTGCCTGACCAGCCCACCCGGTTAGGGTGTTTATTACTGCATACTCGGATATAACCGCGCGTTATATTCAATCATATCGGATATAGTGGGTAACTATATTCAAACATACCGGACTTAGCTGTTGTGCTCTGTTCAAGCGCGTCAAACTCGGTTTGAATTGTGATTAAATAAATGGTACATCATATATACTATGTTTAACAAGATAAACAATGAGTTGCAAAATGATTTACAACTACTATTTACCGGAATTACTAAACCTATGTACTCACCAACTTTTTAGTTGACACTTGATTTAAATAATGTTTCAGGTTTGGATATGTGACTACTTGCCGAAGATTTCTCCACTTAGGAACTATGGACCTAGTTAAATAAATCAATGTTTTGAACTAGACTAGGTTATTTGAAATGTATTGTATTTGGATCTTGTTGTCTTTAAATTTAATTAATGAATTATGCAACCTTTTAGTTATCATGAGCTTTTGAACAATCATTCTATTGTCCGCCTCGATGATTCCGCCATCGGTCGGGGTGTGACAGATTGGTATCAGAGCCATGGTTATAGGGAATTAGGTTATTAGACACAATGACCTAGACTATAACCCTAGGACTCCCTTTTATGTGTTATGTGCTAAATGATAAATTGCTATGTGAATTATTTGTAGTTAGGTATTATTTGAATTTTCCCGAGTTTGGTACATGAGACTTATACACATACATACAAGGCTTAAATACATGATACATACTTTACATACACATTTGACAAACAAACTTATGCAAACAAATACACTACTCATCCTTATCCATACTCTTTCCTGATCCATATTAATTGCAACATTTCCTACACATATATTACTCATAGACTCTCAATTCTATTAAAATCTTGAAAATCTCGTCAACGACTTAATTTCTTGAAACCAGTAAAGGACACGTGCAATCTGGAAGGGTGACACCTGTACATTGGGTTTTCTGTCTAGGAAAGCATTTCGTATAAATCCAAATAAACGGACCCGTATGTTTTCCTGGGAATTCCTAAAGTGAGTGTTTACCTATAGGCTAAAGCATGTCTCCTTGAAAGCTTTGAGGAATTATTTAACGTTGATAAGTCAATGTATTCGCAAGGATACAATCCGAACTTAAACTCAAAATTTGGGGACATTATAGCAAGGTAGGAAGAACTAGACGAACATGCAAAACAAATCATTATTACGGGTGCACACGTAATAACGATTTGTAGTGCATGCGAATCCCGGCCATTCCTATCGCGCGAATAATGATCTATGTTATCATATCTTCCCAGGAATAGATTTCATGGCTTATTTCCCCTATCCTTTAGTGTTATAAATTTTGAATGAATTATGTGATCAGTTTTAGTCAGAACTTACATACATTATCATGCGACATGATGAGTGTCATCTCGCGTTCCTGCTTGCATCATTGTGAACAGTCTACCAACGGTGGCACATGCATGCATATTTCATCCGAAGTCTCATAAATTCTTGTCTTTCTTGTGGTACTTATAGAATGCCTCCCCGTCGCGCGGTTAATGCTAACTCTAGCAACTCCAACGCTGACCTTGCTGCACTACTTACTCAACTAGTAGGCCAAATGATCCAAGCTAACAACAACAGTGATGGGTCTAATACGCAAGGGAATGGTGCAAACCCACCGTACTGCACATTCAAGCATTTCAATTCTTGCAACCCCACCAAATTCTTCGGGACGGAAGGTGCTACTGGCCTTCTTCAATGGTTTGAAAGTATGGAGAGTACTTTCCTAAACAGCAATTGTCCCGACAACCTCAAAGTCCGTTATGCTGCCAGCGTCTTCCAAAAACGAGCACTCACCTGGTGGAACGGTGAGAAACGTACTCGAGGCAACGAATCCTTTATGTCCTTGTCTTGGGACGAAATGAAACGACTTATGACTGACGAGTTCTGTCCTCGCAACGAAATGAGGAAGCTCGAAGCTGAATTTTGGGATCTCACCCAAGATAGCGGAGAGAATTTGGCTTACACCACTCGTTTTCAAGAACTAAGTCTGCTCGTGTCCCACATGGTTACTCCCTTAGCGCGGGGAATTGAGAAATACATAGGTGGACTGCCTATGCCACTCCAAGACACCGTATTGGGAAGTAATCCCTCCACTCTCGAAGACGCTATCCGTTTGTCTGCTGTGTTGACTGACAATCACGTCAAAGCGGGTACCTTATCCAGGAAGGGTACCAAGAAAGTGGTCGACAAAGCCGCTACTTCTGTGTCCGACAAAGACGAAGAGCTCAAATCTTCCCATCATGATAGGAAGCGCAAGGCCCAAAACCTTGCTGCCATCATTCCTGCCGTACCTGTGACCCAAGTTACTCCTGCGGGTCAAATTATGAGAAATTATATAGGTTCATTTCCCCAATGCCCTACTTGCAAGTATCACCATGCCCCGCATGCTGCATGCCGTCTATGCTCAAAATGTGGACGCTATGGACACGTTGTTACTACTTGTCGTGCTCGCACTATCGTTAATCAAGCTACTCAAGGCAATCATCCAGTGCCTCTCACTGTCACCTATGGACGGGCCTGTTACGAATGTGGAGACCCAAACCACTTTCGAAACCAATGTCCAAGACTTCAAAATCAAGGTGGTCCTCGTGGACGAGCATTTAATATAAATGCTAACGAGGCTCCGGCCAATGACGACACTGTCAACGGTACGTTCCTTTGTTCACTATCTTTATACATCCGTTTTATTTAATATTCATGCCAATAGAAAATTTGTGTCTCTTACTCTTAACCAACTATTTGCTAAACAACCAACCAATCTTGATAACTCGTATATCATGGAAATAGCGGATGGGAAATCCATTGCTATGAGTTCTATAACCCGTGATTGCGTATAACAGCTATGCTATCACCATTCATCTCATTCCCATACTTTTGTGAAACAAACCTATTATGTTTAAATCCAGTCATACAACTTGCTAGCTCTGTTAAAGTTTACTTAAATTGTTGAAGTTCTAAATCCTAGTAATTATGCACGGGGAATCCCCGGTATATCAAAGGGGTGGTGGGTTAGCCGCTGGTACACCCTATACATAAACCCACTTAATATAACGAGTATAAACCATGCATAAGTACTAGGAAGAGGATCGGTTCTTGAATTGTTAGACATATTTGTGCTATAAAACCACTCATAGACGTGATAACGTTTACAAATTGTATGCATTTCATTGTACAATTTTCAATTGAGAAATGTGATTTAATTAAAATAATCTAAATCCTAGTAATTATGCACGGGGAATCCCCGGTATATCAAAGGGGTGGTGGGTTAGCCGCTGGTACACCCTATACATAAACCCACTTGATATAACGAGTATAAACCATGCATAAGTACTAGGAGGAGGACCGGTTTTATAAAATGTTTTTGCAAAATTTGAAAATATGAACACCCGTGGGGTGGGGTTTTAAAGGAAAATGCCATGTCACAAGGTGATTGGCACCAATATTGTTAAATCTGGTTTCTAGTAGTTTACATTCATGCGTTGTGTGAACAATTGCATGCATAAATCTCATTATACTATTAGATCAACTAATTGACGACTCGACTCGAATTTACGTCATCCGTATCATACGTTACTTCCCACTAAGTCTTTCTCTGGTGAATAATTCTATTCTAAGTCTATTGGCATCCCTTTTCCCGTTTCCATAACCTTCGCTAATCGAATTTCGGGACGAAATTCCTTTAACTTGGGGAGACTGTGACGTTTCGGATTTTCATTAAGCGCACCTGTAATATAATTATCGTGTAATTATTCTAATTAAATAAAATACAAGTGTTTTTATTAATTTTATACAAATAGGTATTTTATTTTACGGATTTAAAAGTAATTAAAATTTTATAAGTTTTAAAACTTATATAAAATTTTATATAAAAATCTAGATTTAAAAGTTGCATATTTAATAAAATAACCTATTTAAATAATACAAATAATCTTTTTATAAAAGTTATTTATAATAATAATAATAAAATAAATTTATAAAATATAATTAATTTAAAAGAAATTAAATTAATTTATTTAATAAAAAGTTTAGGGGTCGTTTAGTAATTAATCAAACTAGAAGGTTTTAAAACTGAAATCTGTTGAGGGACCATTCCTGGACAAAGCAAACTATAAGGCTTTATCCGAAGTTATTCCAGGGACTAAATTAAATCAAAATCAAACTTCAGGGACTGAAACTGCCAAAACCAAATTCGTGAATCCGGTCACCCCTTTCGTTGGTCCGGCGGGTAAAGCCATTTTCCGGCGACGCCCGACAAGGCTGTTTCCTGCACCTCGACAGCCGACAAAGGCTTCTCTGGCTTCGTCTCTCCCACGCGAACAATACCCCCCGACCAATTTGTTCCCCCAACATAAGGATCGTCCGATCCTGTTGGTGGCCGAGATACCCACGTCCGAATTCGTGCCCGACAGGCCACCTCCACGCGTGTCGATTAGCCGATTAGTTTCGTCTCGTCCAGACTAATGTCGGGACGTGCTCAATTGCACGTTTGAACATAGAAATCAAGCTCGGCTATAAATAGCCATGGTCGGCCCTGCCCGAGCTCGTTACCCCTCTTCCACCCACTCTCACTCCAAATTGAGGACACCATCACTTTCGTCGTTACTGAGTGAAGCTGCAACCAAAGTTTCGAAGTCTAATTCCATCCAGAAGCTGATTCCCACTCTTGACATTTTCGGGTTTAAGTTTCTGCCGACCAGGCCCTTCGCGACCAGGTTCGAGCTCTGTTTTTGTTCGATTAGTTTCTATTAGCCACTGGTAATCAATTCCAGTCGAAAACACGATCTTCGCTCGTGAGTTACCGGGCAAACCCAGTGTCACACCCCGACCGATGGCGGAATCATCGAGGCGGACACTATATGATTGTTCATAAGCACATGATCTACTAAGGTTACATAATTTATTAATAAGATTTAAATACCAAATATCCAAATACAATTCAAGTTACAACACCCTATTCTAGAATATTACACATAATTATTTTACTAGGTCCAAAAGCCTTTTGTGTAGCACCTTCAACACATAGTCATACAATCACATATCTTCACCTGAAACGTAATCCAAAACAAGTGTCAATACGGTGTCTTGGATTGGCATAGGCAGTCCACCTATGTATTTCTCAATTCCCCGCGCTAAGGGAGTAACCATGTGGGGCACGAGCAGACTTAGTTCTTGAAAACGAGTGGTGTAAGCCAAATTCTCTCCACTATCTTGAGTGTGATCCCAAAATTCAGATTCGAGTTTCCTCATTTCGTTGCGAGGACAGAACTCGTCAGTCATAAGTCGTTTCATTTCGTCCCAAGACAAGGACATAGCAGATTCGTTGCCTCGAGTACGTTTCTCACCGTTCCACCAGGTGAGTGCTCGTTTTTGGAAGACGCTGGCAGCATAACGGACTTTGAGGTTGTCGGGACAATCGCTGTTTAGGAAAGTACTCTCCATACTTTCAAACCATTGAAGAAGGCCAGTAGCACCTTCTGTCCCGAAGAATTTCGTGGGGTTGCAAGAATTGAAGTGTTTGAATGTGCAGTACGGTGGGTTTGCACCATTCCCTTGCGTATTAGACCCATCACTGTTGTTGTTAGCTTGGATCATTTGGCCTATTAGTTGAGTAAGTAGTGTAGCAAGGTCAACGTTGGAGTTGCTAGAGTTAGCATTAACCGCGCGACGGGGAGGCATTCTATAAATACCACAAGAAAGACAATATTTTATGAGACTTAGGATTAAAATAGGCATGCATGTGCTACAGTTGGTAGACTGTTCACAATGATGTAAGCAGGAACGCGAGATGACACTCATCATGTCGCATGATAATGTATGTATGTTCTGACTAAAACTGATCACATATTTCATTCAAAAATTTTATAACACAAAAGGGATAGGGGAAATAAACCACGAAATCTATTCCTGGGAGGATATGATAACATAGATCATTATTCGCGTAATAGGAATGGCCGGGATTCGCATGCACTACAAATTGTTATTACGTGTGCACCCGTAATAATGATTTGTTTTGCATGTTCGTCTAGTTCTTCCTATCTTGCTATAATGTCCCCAAATTTTGAGTTTATGTTCGGATCGTATCCTTGCGAATACATTGACTTATCAACGTTAAATAATTCCTCAAAACTTTCAAGGAGACATGCTTTAGCCTATAGGTAAACACTCACTTCAGGAATTCCCAGGAAAGCATACGGGTCCGTTTATTTGGATTTATACGAAATGCTTTCCTAGACAGAAAACCCAATGTACAGGTGTCACCCTTCCAGATTGCACGTGTCCTTTACTGGTTTCAAGAAATTAAGTCGTTGACGAGATTTTCAAGATTTTAATAGTCTTGAGAGTCTATGAGCATAAAATGTGTAGAAACGTTGCAATTAATATGGGGTAGGAAAGAGTATGGATAAGGATAGGTAGTGTATTTGTTTGCATAAGTTTGTTTATCAAATGTGTATGTAAAGGATGTATCATGTGTTTAAAGCCTTGTATGTATGTGTATAAGTCTCATGTACCAAACTTGGGAAAATTCAAATAATACCTAACTACAAATAATTCACATAGCAATTAATCATTTAGCACATAACACATACAAGGGAGTCCTAGGGTTATAGTCTAGGTCATCGTGTCTAATAACCTAATTCCCTATAACCATGGCTCTGATACCAATCTGTCACACCCCGACCGATGGCGGAATCATCGAGGCGGACACTATATGATTGTTCATAAGCACATGATCTACTAAGGTTACATAATTTATTCATAAGATTTAAATACCAAATATCCAAATACAATTCAAGTTACAACACCCTATTCTAGAATATTACACATAATTATTTTACTAGGTCCAAAAGCCTTATGTGTAGCACCTTCAACACATAGTCATACAATCACATATCTTCACCTGAAACGTAATCCAAAACAAGTGTCAACTACGAGAGTTGGTGAGTTTACATATGTTTAAATAAAGTAAAAGTTTAGTTAAAAACGTTTATACAATTCATAGTTTGACATGGTATGATATGGCATAATGTGGAGAATTCACTATATGTATACCAATTGTAAGCATGTAATTTTGTATATAAGCATAAAGGTTTAACGTGATAGGCATAGCATAACGCTACCCTAAAAGTGATAGGCATGGAATCAAGACTATGTGGGTTACACATAATTTAAACCATCCTAAAAGTATTCATAGCATAACAAGTGATCAAGCACAAAAGCACAATAATCTACACATGTAAACACAAGTTGAATTGTATGTAAGTAAACACCGATTACGTTTCACCCCAAAATGTATAAAAATGAAAATAGGGGATATGTAACTCACCTTGCAAGTGGGTATTTGTCCACGCGTGTAGGTGATAAGTATGTTGAAGTCTAAGCACAATGAAACCCTATGTAGATAAATGGGTATTATTGTATGTTTATATGTATGTGCGTATTCGTATTTAAATGAGTATATGTTTTATAATAATATCCTTAATATTTATTTGTATAAAATGTGGTAGGAATATGATAATGGTTTTGTAAAACTTTAACTTTAAATATATATATATGTATACATATATATATATATATATATTGTTTAAATATTACATTTTTAAATAATTAATCATTATGTTTAATGTATTTAAACAATGATAATAAATAAAAAAAATAAGTCTTTATTTGACTAATTATGTTGATATTTTGTATATTAAAATTTATTTTAACAAGTTTATAAAAAAAAACATTGCTAGTGTTTATATAAAGAAAATGAGACATTTTATATATTAGATGTATTTTATTAAGTTTATAAAAATGTTACAAGAGTTATAAAAAAAATATAGGACATTTTATATATAAAAATGTATTTAAATAATATTACAAGATTTATAAAAAAAATGGAATAGTTTATGGATTAAAAAGATTGTTTAATCGGTTTCAAAATAAACGAACGATCAAACCGACTCGTTTTAGTCTTTAGTGTATAAAAATAATATTAAAATAAGTTAAGATAATTAAATAAAATAAAAAAATGAAAACAGAGCAAAAATGGGGTTGGGCCGGAGACCAGAGGACTCGAACCCGCGACCTGAAGCTCAAACACACACACGCATAACCAGCCGGGCTACTGCCCATCGCTGGTTATGTGTGTAACGGATAAATTAAGTATGCAAGGGAAAATCAGGTCGTTGGACCTCGGTGACCGGCAACCGTGTCCGAGGACATTGGGTTTGCCCGGTAACTCTCGTGCGATTGCCGAGTTTTCGATTGGAAATGCTTACTAGGTGATAACAGAAGGTAAAGGAATCGATTCGAGACTCGAACCTAGTCGCGAAGGGCCTGGTCGGCAGAAGCCTTGAACCGTAAACGTCCAAAACGGGAATCGATCTTCTGGATGGAATCAGCCCCTGAATTTTTGGTCACAGCTTCTCTCAGGGAATACGAAAGTGATGGTATCCTTAATTTGGAGTGAGAGTGTGTGGACGGAGGGTAGCGAGCTCGAGCAGGGCCGACAATGGTCATTTATAGGCGGGCTTGATTTCTATGCTCAAACGTGCAATTGAGCACGTTCCGACATTGTTCTGGACGAGACGAAACTAACCCGCCATTCATCAGGCGTGGAGGTGGCCTGTCGGGCACGAATTTGGACCTGGGTATCTCGGCCACCAACGGGATTGGTCGATTCCTATGTTTGGGAGACAAATTTGTCGGGGGGTTTTGTTCGCGTGGAGGAGACGAAGCCACAGAAGCTTTTAGCAGTCGTTGAGGTGTAGGGGAACAGCTTTGTCGGGCATCGCCGGAAAAACCTTTACCCGCCGGACCGTTGGAAGGGGTGACCGGATATACGAAAAGGGTATTGGAAGTTTTAGTCCCTCGAGTTTAGTTTAGCACTCTTTAACCCTTAAAATAAGTACTGAATGGTCCCTGTAATTTCATTTGACCAGGAACAACCCCTCCAACGAGTTTAGTTTTAAAACCTTTTAGTTTGTTTAATTACAATACAACCCTCGAACTTTTATTTAAGTAAATTAATTTAAATCTCATTTAAATCAAATAAATTTATAAGTTTTTATAACTTATATTATTATTATTTTTATAAATAATAATTTTTATAAAAGTTATAAATCTTATTAAAATAT
Source organism: Smallanthus sonchifolius (assembly GCA_023525975.1). Classification (NCBI taxonomy): domain Eukaryota; kingdom Viridiplantae; phylum Streptophyta; class Magnoliopsida; order Asterales; family Asteraceae; genus Smallanthus; species Smallanthus sonchifolius. The sequence goes on along the minus strand of CM042032.1, from coordinate 89,013,684 downwards.
GTTGTTTTATTAAATATGTAACTTTTTATATGTAGAATTTTTGTATAAAATTTTATATTAGTTTTTAAAATTTATAAAATTCTAATTAAATTAAATTCATAACATAAAATACTTATTTGTATAAAAACCAAATAAAACTTAAGCATATAAAGTTTTATAAAACTTATGTTTTTATTTAAAATCAATCTCATTGAATGGTAAATAAAATTGAAAACTATTTATATAAATTATTTAATTTAATAACATAATTTATATAGTTTATAACCTTCAAATATTTTTAAAAATTAAAAGTACATAAATTGAAATTTGCCAATACACCAATTTGTATAAATTTGATTAAATATAAAATGTTAATATTTACATGATAAATTTCGCAACGAAGATTTTTGAAATGTCACAGTCTCCCCAAGTTGAAGGAATTTCGTCCCGAAATTCGATTAGCGAAGGTTATGGTAACGGGAAAAGGGATGTCAATAGTCTTAGAATGGAATTAATCGCCAGAGAAAGACTTAGTGGGAAGTAACGTATGATACGGATGACGTAAATTCGAGTCGAGTCGTCAATTAGTTGATCTAATAGTATAATGAGATTTATGCATACAATTGTTCATACAACGCATGAATGTAAACTACTAGAAAACAAATTTAACAATATTGGTGCCAATCAACTTGTGACATGGCATATTCCTTTAAAAACTCCACCCCACGGGTGTTCATATTTTCAAAATTTGCAAAAACATTTTCAAAATCCGGTCCTCCTCTTAGTACTTATGCACGGTTTATACTCGTTATATCAAGCGGGTTTATGTATAGGGTGTACCAGCGGCTAACCCACCACCCCTTTGATATACCGGGGATTCCCCGTGCATAATTACTAGGATTTAGATCATTTTAATCAAATCACCTTTCTCAATTGAAAATTGTACAATGAAATGCGTGCAATTTATAAATGTTATCACGTCTATGAGTGGTTTCGTAGCACAAATATGTCTAACAATTCAAGAACCGATCCTCTTCCTAGTACTTATGCATGGTTTATACTCGTTATATCAAGTGGGTTTATGTATAGGGTGTACCAGCGGCTAACCCACCACCCCTTTGATATACCGGGGATTCCCCGTGCATAATTACTAGGATTTGGAACTTCAACAATTCAAGTAATTTTAACAGAGCTAGCAAGTTGTATGACTAAATTTAAACATAATAGATTTGTTTCACAAAGTATAGGAATGAGATTAATGGTGAAAGCATAGCTGTTATATGCAATCACGGATTATAGAATTCACAGCAATGGATTTCCCATCCGCTATTACCATGCTATAAGAGTTATCAAATTTGGCTTGTTGTTTAGCAATATATTTGGTTAGAAGCAAGTGACACAAATGAGTATTGAATAAAACGGATGTATGAAGATAGTGAACAAAGGATCGTACCGTTGACAGTGCCGTCATTGGCCGGAGCCTCATTAGCATTTATATTAAATGCTCGTCCACGAGGACCACCTTGATTTTGAAGTCTTGGACATTGGTTTCGAAAGTGGTTTGGATCTCCACATTCGTAACAGGCCCGTCCATAGGTGATAGCGAGAGGCACTGGATGATTGCCTTTAGTAGCTTGATTAATGATAGTGCGAGCACGGCAAGTAGTAACAACGTGTCCATAGCGTCCACAATTTGAGCATAGACAGCATGCAGCATGCGGGGCATGGTGATACTTGCAAGTAGGGCATTGGGGAAATGAACCTACATAATTTCTCAGAATTTGACCCGCAGGAGTAACTTGGGTTATAGGCACGACAGAAGTGATGGCCGCAAAGTTTTGAGCCTTACGCTTCTTATCATGATGGGAAGATTCGGGCTCTTCGTTTTTGACGAGTATAGGAGCTGCAGCTTTGTCGACTACTTTCTTGGTACCTTTCCTAGATAAGGTACCCGCTTTGACGTGATTGTCAGTCAACACAGCAGATAAACGGATAGCGTCTCCGAGAGTGGAGGGATTACTTCCCAATACGGTGTCTTGGATTGGCATAGGCAGTCCACCTATGTATTTCTCAATTCCCCGCGCTAAGGGAGTAACCATGTGGGGCACGAGCAGACTTAGTTCTTGAAAACGAGTGGTGTAAGCCAAATTCTCTCCACTATCTTGAGTGTGATCCCAAAATTCAGATTCGAGTTTCCTCATTTCGTTGCGAGGACAGAACTCGTCAGTCATAAGTCGTTTCATTTCGTCCCAAGACAAGGACATAGCAGATTCGTTGCCTCGAGTACGTTTCTCACCGTTCCACCAGGTGAGTGCTCGTTTTTGGAAGACGCTGGCAGCATAACGGACTTTGAGGTTGTCGGGACAATCGCTGTTTAGGAAAGTACTCTCCATACTTTCAAACCATTGAAGAAGGCCAGTAGCACCTTCTGTCCCGAAGAATTTCGTGGGGTTGCAAGAATTGAAGTGTTTGAATGTGCAGTACGGTGGGTTTGCACCATTCCCTTGCGTATTAGACCCATCACTGTTGTTGTTAGCTTGGATCATTTGGCCTATTAGTTGAGTAAGTAGTGTAGCAAGGTCAACGTTGGAGTTGCTAGAGTTAGCATTAACCGCGCGACGGGGAGGCATTCTATAAATACCACAAGAAAGACAATATTTTATGAGACTTAGGATTAAAATAGGCATGCATGTGCTACAGTTGGTAGACTGTTCACAATGATGTAAGCAGGAACGCGAGATGACACTCATCATGTCGCATGATAATGTATGTATGTTCTGACTAAAACTGATCACATATTTCATTCAAAAATTTTATAACACAAAAGGGATAGGGGAAATAAACCATGAAATCTATTCCTGGGAGGATATGATAACATAGATCATTATTCGCGTAATAGGAATGGCCGGGATTCGCATGCACTACAAATTGTTATTACGTGTGCACCCATAATAATGATTTGTTTTGCATGTTCGTCTAGTTCTTCCTATCTTGCTATAATGTCCCCAAATTTTGAGTTTATGTTCGGATCGTATCCTTGCGAATACATTGACTTATCAACGTTAAATAATTCCTCAAAACTTTCAAGGAGACATGCTTTAGCCTATAGGTAAACACTCACTTCAGGAATTCCCAGGAAAGCATACGGGTCCGTTTATTTGGATTTATACGAAATGCTTTCCTAGACAGAAAACCCAATGTACAGGTGTCACCCTTCCAGATTGCACGTGTCCTTTACTGGTTTCAAGAAATTAAGTCGTTGACGAGATTTTCAAGATTTTAATAGTCTTGAGAGTCTATGAGCATAAAATGTGTAGAAACGTTGCAATTAATATGGGGTAGGAAAGAGTATGGATAAGGATAGGTAGTGTATTTGTTTGCATAAGTTTGTTTATCAAATGTGTATGTAAAGGATGTATCATGTGTTTAAAGCCTTGTATGTATGTGTATAAGTCTCATGTACCAAACTTGGGAAAATTCAAATAATACCTAACTACAAATAATTCACATAGCAATTAATCATTTAGCACATAACACATACAAGGGAGTCCTAGGGTTATAGTCTAGGTCATCGTGTCTAATAACCTAATTCCCTATAACCATGGCTCTGATACCAATCTGTCACACCCCGATCGATGGCGGAATCATCGAGGCGGACACTATATGATTGTTCATAAGCACATGATCTACTAAGGTTACATAATTTATTAATAAGATTTAAATACCAAATATCCAAATACAATTCAAGTTACAACACCCTATTCTAGAATATTACACATAATTATTTTACTAGGTCCAAAAGCCTTATGTGTAGCACCTTCAACACATAGTCATACAATCACATATCTTCACCTAAAACGTAATCCAAAACAAGTGTCAACTACGAGAGTTGGTGAGTTTACATATGTTTAAATAAAGTAAAAGTTTAGTTAAAAACGTTTATACAATTCATAGTTTGACATGGTATGATATGGCATAATGTGGAGAATTCACTATATGTATACCAATTGTAAGCATGTAATTTTGTATATAAGCATAAAGGTTTAACGTGATAGGCATAGCATAACGCTACCCTAAAAGTGATAGGCATGGAATCAAGACTATGTGGGTTACACATAATTTAAACCATCCTAAAAGTATTCATAGCATAACAAGTGATCAAGCACAAAAAGCACAATAATCTACACATGTAAACACAAGTTGAATTGTATGTAAGTAAACACCGATTACGTTTCACCCCAAAATGTATAAAAATGAAAATAGGGGATATGTAACTCACCTTGCAAGTGGGTATTTGTCCACGCGTGTAGGTGATAAGTATGTTGAAGTCTAAGCACAATGAAACCCTATGTAGATAAATGGGTATTATTGTATGTTTATATGTATGTGCGTATTCGTATTTAAATGAGTATATGTTTTATAATAATATCCTTAATATTTATTTGTATAAAATGTGGTAGGAATATGATAATGGTTTTGTAAAACTTTAACTTTAAATATATATATATGTATACATATATATATATATATATATTGTTTAAATATTACATTTTTAAATAATTAATCATTATGTTTAATGTATTTAAACAATGATAATAAATAAAAAAAATAAGTCTTTATTTGACTAATTATGTTGATATTTTGTATATTAAAATTTATTTTAACAAGTTTATAAAAAAAAACATTGCTAGTGTTTATATAAAGAAAATGAGACATTTTATATATTAGATGTATTTTATTAAGTTTATAAAAATGTTACAAGAGTTATAAAAAAAATATAGGACATTTTATATATAAAAATGTATTTAAATAATATTACAAGATTTATAAAAAAAATGGAATAGTTTATGGATTAAAAAGATTGTTTAATCGGTTTCAAAATAAACGAACGATCAAACCGACTCGTTTTAGTCTTTAGTGTATAAAAATAATATTAAAATAAGTTAAGATAATTAAATAAAATAAAAAAAATGAAAACAGAGCAAAAATGGGGTTGGGCCGGAGACCAGAGGACTCGAACCCGCGACCTGAAGCTCAAACACACACACGCATAACCAGCCGGGCTACTGCCCATCGCTGGTTATGTGTGTAACGGATAAATTAAGTATGCAAGGGAAAATCAGGTCGTTGGACCTCGGTGACCGGCAACCGTGTCCGAGGACATTGGGTTTGCCCGGTAACTCTCGTGCGATTGCCGAGTTTTCGATTGGAAATGCTTACTAGGTGATAACAGAAGGTAAAGGAATCGATTCGAGACTCGAACCTAGTCGCGAAGGGCCTGGTCGGCAGAAGCCTTGAACCGTAAACGTCCAAAACGGGAATCGATCTTCTGAATGGAATCAGCCCCTGAATTTTTGGTCACAGCTTCTCTCAGGGAATACGAAAGTGATGGTATCCTTAATTTGGAGTGAGAGTGTGTGGACGGAGGGTAGCGAGCTCGAGCAGGGCCGACAATGGTCATTTATAGGCGGGCTTGATTTCTATGCTCAAACGTGCAATTGAGCACGTTCCGACATTGTTCTGGACGAGACGAAACTAACCCGCCATTCATCAGGCGTGGAGGTGGCCTGTCGGGCACGAATTTGGACCTGGGTATCTCGGCCACCAACGGGATTGGTCGATTCCTATGTTTGGGAGACAAATTTGTCGGGGGGTTTTGTTCGCGTGGAGGAGACGAAGCCACAGAAGCTTTTAGCAGTCGTTGAGGTGCAGGGGAACAGCTTTATCGGGCATCGCCGGAAAAACCTTTACCCGTCGGACCGTTGGAAGGGGTGACCGGATATACGAAAAGGGTATTGGCAGTTTTAGTCCCTCGAGTTTAATTTAGCACTCTTTAACCCTTAAAATAAGTACTGAATGGTCCCTGTAATTTCATTTGACCAGGAACAACCCCTCCAACGAGTTTAGTTTTAAAACCTTTTAGTTTGTTTAATTACAATACAACCCTCGAACTTTTATTTAAGTAAATTAATTTAAATCTCATTTAAATCAAATAAATTTATAAGTTTTTATAACTTATATTATTATTATTTTTATAAATAATAATTTTTATAAAAGTTATAAATCTTATTAAAATATGTTGTTTTATTAAATATGTAACTTTTTAAATGTAGAATTTTTGTATAAAATTTTATATTAGTTTTTAAAATTTATAAAATTCTAATTAAATTAAATTCATAACATAAAACACTTATTTGTATAAAAACCAAATAAAACTTAAGCATATAAAGTTTTATAAAACTTATGTTTTTATTTAAAATCAATCTCATTGAATGGTAAATAAAATTGAAAACTATTTATATAAATTATTTAATTTAATAACATAATTTATATAGTTTATAACCTTCAAATATTTTTAAAAATTAAAAGTACATAAATTAAAATTTGCCAATACACCAATTTGTATAAATTTGATTAAATATAAAATGTTAATATTTACATGATAAATTCCGCAACGAAGATTTTTGAAATGTCACACCCAGTGTCCTCGGACACGGTTTGCCGGTCACCGAGGACCAGCGACCAGCTTTTCCTTTGTGTATTTAAATTAGCGGATACACACATAACCAGCGATGGGCAGTAGCCCGGCTGGTTATGCGTGTTTGTGTCCGAAGCAGAGGTCGCGGGTTCGAGTCTTCTGGCCTCCGGCCCAACCCCATTTTGCTTCTGTTATCATTTTTTTTATTTTATTTAATTTTCTTAACTTATTTTAATATTATTTTATTACACTAAAGACTAAAACGAGTCGGTTTGATCGTTCGTTTATTTTGAAATCGATTAAACAATCTTTTTATCTATAAACTATTCCATTTTTATAAATCTTGTAATATTATTTAAATACATTTTCTTATATATAAAATATCCCATATTTTTATAAATCTTGTAATATTTTATAAACTTATTTAATTACATTTTTATATATAAAATGTCCTATATTTTTATAAATCTTGTAACATTTTTATAAACTTATTAAAATACATTTAATATATAAAATGTCTCATTTTCTTTTTTATATGAACCTAGCAATATTTTAATAAACTTGTTTAAATAAATTTTAAATATCAACATAATTAGTCAAATAAAGACTTTTCTTTTATTTGTTATTATTATATAAATACATTAAATATAATAATACTTGTTTAAAACAATATATATATATATATATATATATATATATATCCTTATAAGTTAAAGTTTTACAAAAACCATTATCATTCTATTTCCATACTTTATACAAATAAATATTAAGGAAAATTATATTAAAGCCTATATACATTTAAATACAAATACACACCTATACGCATACAATAATACCCATTTGTCTACATAGGGTATCAACGTGCTTAGGCTTCAACATACTTATCACCTACACGCGTGGAAAAATACCCGCTTGCAAGGTGAGTTACATAGCCCCTATTTTACATTTTCATATATTTTGGGGTGAAACATTATACATGCTACTCACATTGTTTATACGTGTTATACATGAGACTATATGCTTATTCTTTGGATGTACATACATTTAAACACAAGACAACCAACTGTAATATTGATAGATCTATTGTGCCTGACCAGCCCACCCGGTTAGGGTGTTTATTACTGCATACTCGGATATAACCGCGCGTTATATTCAATCATATCGGATATAGTGGGTAACTATATTCAAACATACCGGACTTAGCTGTTGTGCTCTGTTCAAGCGCGTCAAACTCGGTTTGAATTGTGATTAAATAAATGGTACATCATATATACTATGTTTAACAAGATAAACAATGAGTTGCAAAACGATTTACAACTACTATTTACCGGAATTACTAAACCTATGTACTCACCAACTTTTTAGTTGACACTTGATTTAAATAATGTTTCAGGTTTGGATATGTGACTACTTGCCGAAGATTTCTCCACTTAGGAACTACGGACCTAGTTAAATAAATCAATGTTTTAAACTAGACTAGGTTATTTGAAATGTATTGTATTTGGATCTTGTTGTCTTTAAATTTAATTAATGAATTATGCAACCTTTTAGTTATCATGAGCTTTTGAACAATCATTCTATTGTCCGCCTCGATGATTCTGCCATCGGTCGGGGTGTGACACAACCCTACCCCGAAAAGCCTAAAACCACCACCCCCACCCCTCAAAAACCTAAACCCCCCACCCCCCTAAAAAACCTAAACCCCCACCCCTAAAAAAAACCTAAACCCCCACCTCCAAAAAAAACCTAAACCATAAAATCTAAACCCTAAAAGCTAAACCATAAGACTAAAACCCTAAAATTCAAACGTAAAATCTAAACCTTAAAAGCTATACCCTAAAAGCTAAGATGGTAGAGTTCGACGAGACGGTTCTAACGCCGCTAAAATTAGCTCAATCGGAGTTCGTTTGATATCGTTTATTAAAGTTTTTGTCATTTCTTAGATTTCTTAGCGAAAAACTACTTCTTATTTGATACTCCCCCTATATATATAGGGGACGGTTCCACTAAAAAGTGGTTTTTCGCTAAGAAATACTAAGAAGTGGGTCAAACGAACTCCGATTGAGCTCATTCCAGCGGCGTTAGAACCGTCTTATCGAACCTTAACCCGGACCCAAAAACCTAAACCCTCCTCCACCCGCACCCCCAAAAACCTAAACCCCCCTCCAACCCTACCCCAAAAAGCCTAAAATCACCACCCCCACCCCCCCCAAAAACCTAAACCCCCCCACCCCACCCCCAAAAACCTAAACCCCCCACCCCCACCCAAAAACAAACCTAAACCATAAAATCTAAACCCTAAGGCTAAACCATAAGGCTAAAATCCTAAAATTCAAACGTAAAATTTAAACCTTAAAAGCTAAACCCTAAAAGCTAAGATGGTAGAGTTCGACGAGACGGTTCTAACGCCGCTGAAATTAGCTCAATCGGAGTTCGTTTGATATCGTTTCTTAAGGTTTTTGTCATTTATTAGATTTTTTAGTGAAAAACTAGTTCTTATTTGATACTCCCCCTTATATATATACACACTCACATATACATATAGTAGGTTAGAAACTCGCATTTTACACGGATTGAATAAAGAAAATATTAAATAGTTAGGTTGCATACTCACGGCAAATAGGTTGCATAACATAGGTTACATAATTATAAACATAGGTTGTGTTATTATCATATGGGTTGCGTAATTTTTTATGCGTGATTATTTAAATTTGTGTTTAATTATGGTGTGGACGAATTTACTCCTCACCTCAAGGACGCGTGTCGTATCCTGGTGGCTTCGTACGATATAAACCCTTTGTACGATAACCAACATATATATATATATATATATATATATATGTATATATGTTTTTTCAAATAAATTTCAAGCTAGAAATTTTTTCTAATAATATGACATATACTATATGAATCAAATATTATATGGTACAACTAAAACCCACTTTTTAAATAAATAAATAATCTTTACTTTTTTTGACCGACGAACACACTCTCTATTTTATTCACACTCTACTACTAAAAGCATCACACCTGTATTTCATAGCATTTGAACCCATAACTATTTAGTTGAGGAATAATCTATTTTTAACACCATAATGTCCCCTTACTTTAAGAGTACATCACTAGTCAAAATCGATAATGCTTCTTTTTCTTAGGGTCTATGGCTCAATCATTTTAAATTGAAAACTATTTAGAAACACATAGAAATAATTAGTTACTTGTCTTTAACCCATCTTTAATAACCTCTTTCATATAAAAATATACAACAAAACCCCATCTTAAATGCATAAATTTTGAAATTCAAACCCATCTTAAATGCATAAATTTTGAAAGTCAAATCCATCTTAAATGTAAAGACTTCTCCAATTAATCAATAACGTTTGTAGCATATGGTCTTTTAGGCAGTGACCCGATTATTTCTTATAAAAGTGGTATGAGTTTTAAATTTTTCAAATTTAGATGATATTTAGGTGTAAAAAATTAATATATATATATATATACTAATAATAATAATAACATTTGTAATGAATTTAAATTTGAATATAAATAAATATTTGTGATGTCTAAAAGAATTTGTAGATTACATAGTTAAAAAATATTCGCAAACCTCATCGAATTCAAATAATTAACAAAATATGAAATGCATTATTATAAAGATAATCAAATAGTGTAAGAGTTTTATGTTTTTTAATAGTTGATAGTATTGTCGTTTTAAAGTCTTGAAACAAATACTCAGAGGTAGCTTAGTGGCATGTGCCGTCGCGCGGGGCACGTAATTTTGTGGGGTCTAAAATTTATATATATATATATATATATATATATATATAAAGTTATATTTTATAAAAAACTATAAAGTTTAAACCCATCAAGCTATAAAATTTTTATAAAAAACTATAAATTTAAAGTCAATATTTTTATTTTGTTTATCTTTTTATTACATTTATTTCTATATAATTGGATTTTTTTTATATGATTAAAACATTTTAAATATAAGTTCATATTCTATGGGGCTTTTTCTATAGTCGCGCTGGATATTTGAAATCTCGGAGACGCCTCTGCAAATACTATTATTATTTTAAATTTCTAACAAATTAGGTGAATTGGTTAAAACATAATAAATGTGAATAAATATACACTATTGAATGGACAGAGATAAAAACTTACTTTAAACTAATATTTAAAAAACAGTCGGATCTAAAGGAAAAAGAAAAAAAAAACAATTATCTCCAATGATAAGTTATAACAACCAATAAATTTTGTTTTTTCTAAAGAGTGAAGATGTTTTAAAAAGGGTCAATGACCAGGTCAGGGGGTTTACCCAGTTGAAAGGTTCCTTTTGTGATGGGCTGCCATGAATGTTTTAGATGTTTTTCTGAGAAAACCTAATTATCTTAGAATATATAGGTGTAGTTGTTAAAAAAAAAAACCTATTTTACCGACTACGGCTAACAACGACAATCATGTTCTTATTTTTATAAAAAATGGTCGGTTCATTTGGGCCCATTTATGGCGTCTCTTCTTCAATCATATTCAGGATGGGCCCTTGTAAACAAAAATGATATTTTTAATCTAATTATAATGATTTTCATCACCTAATGTTTTGTTTAATATATTAATTAAAAAAAAACTACACTTCATTAACTAGAACACAAATATTGGACTCATCAGAAACTACGTATTCGTATTTGTAAAATTATTATAAATACTTTATTTTTAAATAATATATTATATTAATTAATGATGAAAACCGGTTTAATCACCATATTTTAATTTGATGGTGACTAACAGTATCCTAGGTGACAACTAATACTTTGAATATTATCCTTAATAATATACCAATTGTGTTCGGGTTGAAGGGTAAACCATCATTAAATCAAACATGACTTATATATTTATTAATATAAAAAAATATAAACTTTAATTCTGACAAACTTAAAAGTTAAAATATTTAACTGAACATGACTTATGTAACTCGTTTATTTATACCAGATGACATATTAAAAGAGACTGACGAGCTATATTCAAGTTGTAAACGGGTTAAACTTGAACCGACTCGTTTAAATTAGGTTGTGACTTGTTTGTTTTGAGTTTAAAATAGATATCAATTATTAAGGTAAATGAAACTCGTGAACAAGTCAAATAATAAAACAAATCCCTACAAAGTTGTAAACCATTATTATTTGGAAACTTTTTTGTATATAAAGCCACTTTAGTGTTATCTATACACCACCAATTATTTTCATCTTTCCATCTTCATCTTCTATAGCTTCACATCTTCTAGAACAATGCCTGGAATCGCCATTGGTAGCTTCGATGATTCCTTCAGCTCCAGTTCCATCAAGGCATACATTGCTGAGTTCATCTCCACCTTGCTCTTCGTCTTCGCGGGCGTGGGCTCCGCCATCGCTTACGGTACTTTCACACTTCACATACCTGTTGTTAAAAGTTTCTGGTTCCACCACGGGTTCTATGATATCCAAAGTAACGTTATAACTTGTTTTTTGTTGATTTGTGATAGCCAAATTGACAACGGATGCTGCACTAGATCCATCTGGTCTAGTAGCTATCGCGGTTTGCCATGGGCTCGCCCTCTTTGTGGCGGTTTCAATTGCCGCCAACATCTCTGGTGGCCATGTGAATCCAGCTGTCACCTTCGGACTGGCGGTCGGTGGTCAGATCACCATCATAACCGGCTTATTTTACTGGATCGCTCAACTCCTTGGGTCTGTTGTCGCGTGCTTCCTTCTCAGTTTCGTCACTGGAGGCCTAGTAAGTATAGTCAGAGGGTCGTTATAATGTTCTATTATCTATCAACTACAATTAAGGGTTCAATTCAATTTTTCCTTTAAAAGAAATCAACTTTTATTTATAAAAAATAAGATAAATTATGGTGATCGGGAGTATTAATGGACCCTCTTGACCTCTCATGTTCCGCACCTCATAGTACATCTTGCTTCATAGGTTGTAGTTGACCTTAACGCCTTTACCGATAAGTAGTGGCATTTTTGTAATTATGTAAAACTCTAAGGGGTGTTTTTGTATTTTACTTTCAGGCTATCCCTACACACAGTGTTGCAGTAGGCGTGGGAGCGCTTCAAGGTGTACTTTTTGAAATTATCATCACATTCGCGTTAGTGTACACTGTTTACGCCACTGCATGTGACCCAAAGAAGGGCGCATTGGGCACAATTGCCCCTATTGCAATTGGGTTCATTGTGGGTGCCAATATCTTGGCTGCAGGCCCGTTCTCAGGTGGGTCAATGAACCCAGCCCGATCTTTCGGGCCTGCTGTGGCTGCCTTTGACTTCTCTGGACACTGGATCTACTGGGTTGGACCTCTCATTGGCGGTGGCTTAGCTGGACTTATTTACCCAAACGTGTTCATTTCTAGCGAGCATATTCCCCTCACCAACGACTACTAAATTTCTGATGTTTTTGTTCTTGTGTTGGAGTATGATTCTGGGTTGTTTTAATTGTAAAAATAAAAAGAAATGCAAATTATTTGTTTTTCTTTGTTTATTTTGATTTTTATGAGAAATTGTTTTCTTTTGTTAATGGGCCATTATCAAGTGAATGGGGGCCCATGTAGTGTACTTCACATTTCAAATTGGCATGTTTCGGTCTTTTATGGGTTGTTCTTTTCGGTTAGGTTAAAGAAAGAATTAATTACACAGATGGCCCCTGTGGTTTGGTCAAATTATGGTTTTGACCCCTGGGATCGAAAAACTACAACTTTGGCCCAATAGTTTGCACGTTTGTTTCACTTTTGGCCCCTGAAGTGGATGTCAGTTAAGTTTTTCAGTTAAATGTATGTGAAATGACTAAAATACCCTTACATAATAAAATAATAAAAATAAAAAACAAGAATTATATATATACACATTCTCTTTACCCCCAATCCCCCAAACCCTAGATCAGCTCCCACCACCAGCACCACCGCCACTGCCGGCGAGACCACCGCCACTGCCGGCGAGACCACCTCCCCTTTCTTTTTCCCCACACCAGGAACCCGCCACCACTACCTTCTTCTTTTCTGCCGGCTAACCCAACCCCCCATGAAACCACCAGAACCACCGCCATGAGTCGTAGGTTCTCTCAAATCGGAACCCCCATGAGTTCCTCCGGTCGTCAACCACCACGGGTCTCCTCCCCTGACCTTGTCTGATGGTGGTGGTGAACGAACGGACCTGGAAACAGATCCATTTTACCTCTGTTGCACACAAAAATCGGGTACGATGGTGGTGGCGGGGGTGTGGCAGTGGCGGAGGTGTGTTGGTGAAAAGGGAACCATTCCTCCATTTATTGCCCGGCCACCTCTTCCTCCCGCCGGTTCACACCACCGTCATCGTCGTCTAGAACCAAAAACCCTAGATCGATGGCGGCAGTGGTTGTGGGATGTTGGTGGCGGTGGCGGTGTAGTGAACGGTGGGTGATGGTGTAGTGAACGGTGGGTGCTGGTGGTGGCTTAGCCGGAGAAAACGGAGGTGGGTGCTGGTGGTGGTCTAGCCGGAGAAACGGAGGTCGTGTGGTAGTGGCCTAGCCGGAAAAACGTGCAGGCAGAGTGGCCGGATTTTTATGGCTGGTGGTGGTAATGGATGTAGGGTGGCCGGATTTTCGTCTGGAACAGTGGCGGTGGATGTGGCGGTGGTGTGGGGGTGCTGGAGCTATCCTTGGGTGGGGTAGAGAGAAGATGGGTGGGGTGGTATTTATATTGTTTTTTAGTTTTTAATTTATAAAAGGGTATATAGGTCATTTTAAAAAATTTAACCCCAAAAGATAACTGGCATCCAACCCAAGGGCCATGGGTGTTACAATCGTGCAAACTATTGGGCCAAAGTTGTAGTTTCCCAATCCCAGGGGCCAAAACCATAATTTGACCAAACCATAGGGGCCATCCGTGTAATAAATTCTTAAAGAAAAGAGAATATAGTGGGTGGATGGGCCTATCCGGGTCAATCATTCCATGTGATGTGATATTGTGATTATCTTTTTGATTCAAGGCTTGTGATTGGTTATCCGTAAGAATGTAATAATGCCAACCAATATTATCATAACGGGGTTTATAATTTTATTTTTAGTTATCTGGGTAGAGACTTCATATCTAAGAATTTTTAATTGTGAAGATCTCTTTGTTCAGCATCCAAAACGCGTTGGTGATATCTGAGGTAAGACATTCATTATAATCCAATATGTTTTTATGTGCATGTCACGATGTAAGATTTGCATAATGTGTCGCACTATCCTAACAAACGTCATGTATGATTTAGGAAGAGGTTGTGACCAACCCATGGTGAGGTTTAGACGGGAACGATATTTGAGGTTGGACGCTATTGCATATTAAAATTACACTGGTATATGAAACTCTCACTTTTAATATTATAATATTAGTTAGTTAAAAATCCTAGTGTATGGACTAGGCCTGTTGAGACCGGGCTTGAACAACCGACATGGGCCAGGACTCTCTAGGGACTGGGCCTTGGCTTGGCCCAGGATTGGAGAACCCACTTCTTTTCTTTCTAGTGCAAGCAACTTAGTGTTTTCAAGAAATAATTTCTGACCAGTTTTGTTGTAAACTCATCATTTACAACAATGCATATCAAGAAATTAAAGATCAAAGCCAAGATTCTTGTGGGGGTGCCTTTCCAAGAGTCCATTTTGGTAATTGCTGAATCACAGGAAGAGTGTGAGTAAGAAGACATGCCATAAGCATTCATGGGTTGAATTATGACCATTTTCTATATTGATGTTTGGACATTTTGTTTATAGAATGACCATTTTCTGCACATTCACCGTTATAGGTCTCTGTGTGTAGTTATTCCAGCTTTTTATTCAATTAATGGATTTAATTATAAAAATCATGTTCTTAGAAAGGGCGAACCGGAGCCGATTATTGTTTAATTGGGCGGTGGCTAAAACCCTTTTCTAGGGTTCCGGCAATGCCCCAAATTACAAACCTTGGCGTCCTCTTCTCCAAATCTGCCCACCACCCAAATCCAATCTTCAAATTCAAAAACAAAATTCCCACTAAACCGCACAGATACCATTCAAAATTGTTCACTTCCAATTGTAGCAGTGATTCCAGTTCTTTGAAGCAGAGTGGCAACAAGGAGTCATCTTTAATGAAGATTGGAGGTTTTAACAAGAAAAGGGCAGAGGGTAAAGATCAGAGTAGGCCCAAAGACCTAAAACTAAAAGTTCGAAGACTTAATCCTGTTAATACCCTTTCTTATGTTCAGGTATGTTTTCATTATGACTCTGCTAATGCTAATTTTAGGTTCCTAGATAAACAAGATGACATCATCACGAGTAGTATAGTTGACAAAAGAAAAATAATAATACGGCCCATATTGTATCTGTTTAGTGGTCGTCACATCAGAGGTAATACGGTTGGTATTGTATCTATCATACAGCCCGTATGAGTGAAAAACACGTTCCATGCAGCCTGTATTGCAGGCGAAAAAGGTAATATTCCCGTATTGCATCGGGTGTCGGAATAAGACGAGCCTGATGTACCGATAAGACTGCCCTAATTTATCTCTAATTTTTGTAATGGGTTTTCTATTTGATTTTGTAATTGAAAAGGAGCTATTTTTTATTTAATTTTTTTTATATTTTAAGCAGATTTTAGAAACAGGTATGGATACTCAAGACACATCACCATCAGTTTTGCTCTTCTTTGATAAGCAGAGATTTATATTCAATGCTGGAGAAGTAAGAATTTTAATGTACTTTGATAAACTTTTTTGTTCAGTTAATTCGGTGATTGAAGGTTGGTAAGTGTCTATGGTGGTATTAGACACATGAATTGATATGAAACCTCAATCAATTTGATGATTTAAAAATTAGTGTTCTTGAGAACCTAATTTGGGGGTTTTATATATAGAGATGTTTAAATGGTGAATTGAGTATGGATAAGTGTTTATGGTGTAATATAAACATAATTTCAAGTATAAAACTCGATTGAATTGGTGAATTATGAATTTATGAAATTGTGGAAATTGGGTGAAATCCTTAACGGGTCAAAATGGGTAGGATTGGTTTAGTAATGGTTAAAAGCTTGTATGGGGCTTAATGAAACAAGGTTAGATGATAGTAAAGGTCATAAGATCTTGGATGGGAGTTAAACTTCAATCGGTGAATGTATTGGGGTAACTTAGATTACTAAAACATATGGAATGTTTAGGTGATCAAGGCGATAAAGGTGTTAGCTTTGAAGACGGATTGGAATCTTCATTGGCCAAGGTAAGTACTTTGCATTTACTTAGTATTAGATAAGTAGTTTGTGTAAGTAGCATGTGTGGTATGCTATTTACATGTTATTGTATGTTTGACTCAATGTGGATATTTAGTCAAACTAAGCCATAGATGTGTGGCAATATGGTAATCGGTCAAAGTAAAGTGTGAATGTAGTAGGATTGTTGTAAATTGACTTAGCGTGGTATAAGTCAAACCATTTGTGGATAAATGGTGAAATTGATATAAAAATTGACTTAGTGTGGTATAAGTCAAACCATTGTGGATAATGATGATATATGGTGTGATGGGCGTTATGTTTGCATAATGTGAAATGTGTTATGAATGTGTATAGAGGTGTATGAATATGTGAATGAATGTAGTTATAGTTCTAATACTATAATGGAAATGTGGTTTTGAAGTTATGGTCTAAGTACCATGATGGAAATGTAATGAAGTTATGGTCTAAGTATCATGATGGAATTGTAATGGAATTTATGGTCTAGTTATCATAATGGGAATGTGATGAAAAATATTGGTCTAAGTACCATGTTGGAAAGGTATAATGGAAATGAAACGTTGATAATTATGTGATGGTTAATAGCTTAAATATGCAAACGGGTTGTGGCACTCGAGTATGGAAATAAAAGAAAACTGCAGTAAAATACCATTTGCCCAGCCCCTGCAGTAAGCTACGGCCTAGCAGTAGCCTACGCCCCCCCCCCCCCCTCAAGATGGCCTACGGCTGGATTAGACCTTACGGCCTAAAAGTTCTGCCTTACAGCCACACCTTACGGCCTGGTGTACATTGGAATTTTTGGATTTTTGGGATTTTGTCCTCTCGTTGTTATAAGGACTTGTAGGGGAAGTCCTTAGGGCTGCTTATCTTTACTAACCATATACAAATTGATGTTTTGTTTGTAGGAAAGCTCCAGAGTGATTCTCGGGTCCCGTATCATGTGGATTGGATTCTCGTGGACATGTTTCATGATTGTTTTGTTCATATCTCGTGAGGAGTCTTTGCAAACATTTTGGAGTCATTAAAAGTTGTGGATGACTTGTTGTGGTTAAGTTTTGTTAAAACTACTTTTGTGGAATTAGAGTAATTAATTCGTGTTTGTAAAATGAAAACGTGTGGATACGTTAAATGTTGTAATCGGGACCGCTTCCGCGTTGTTTTAAAAAGTTTTAATCGGTTTAAATTTTCGGGTGTTACAATGCCCAAGCTCGTTACCACTGCACCCGACTTTTTTCTCCTTCCCTTTGACCCCTGTTTTGTTGGAATCAACAAGCGTCCCTACCTTGATCAGCCTCGTGACTTCCACCTCGACCACATCCTTGATCTTCATGGTTCGAGTTTCCTTGACCCCCTCTACCATAGTGTTCACAAAAAGTGTCATTGTCTTTCCCTTGTCTTTCTCATCATACTTTGAGAATTGAGAATAGAAACTTGCCATATAGATCCCTACCTTGATTAGGTTCCTTGACCCACTCTTCGTATGCCTTAAATCTCCCAAAGGATTCATCGAATGGCATCTTATCCAACTCGAAACACTGCTCAATTGATGCTACGACTTGAATAAATGATATTGGCATCGAATCCGGTGGCTTTTTCACCAATTATCCCTCTTCCATAGTAGTTCCGAGACTCTTTGCCTTAGAAACCACACCACTTAGTTTTCCACGAAATTATCAACAAAATCACCCTCGTTCATCTGAAGGCTTTCGAACTCCCTCCTTAAAGTTTGAAAACGTGCAATTCTTACCTGATCCACCCATAAAAATCTTGTCTTCAATGTTTTCCATACATGTTTAGCTTCAGTGCAACTCACCAATTGCAACACGAAATTTTTGGCTATTGCTTGAAACAAGAAAGCAATTGCCATCTTCAACTTCTATGGATCCACAACAGCCCCAGCTTTGGGTTTAACATCCTCCCAAAACTCGTGTGCATCCATGATCCTTCTAGCTTTGTCGCTCACACCGAATAACTTGAATTTGTTATAATAGGACAATGATAGTTCATAGAGCCCGTCTCTCGAATCGGTGCATTTGTCATTTGTTGATCACCCATCTTATCTTTGTAAACAACAGAAAACATCTAACTTTGATTGGATTATACCAAAGAACCTCCCCGATCGATCTACACCTGCTACTATCGAGTGACCACCAACAAGACGAGCCCATTTTATACTGTCTTCCTTGGATGCTAAACAATCTTCTTCAGCCTCAGATGGTATCGTTTCTTCTGCACCAATTCTATTGGCTTGTTTCCTACTGAGAAAAACCGCCTCCCGCAATTGTTTTCCGGATAAAAAGTCCTCGAACCCATGTTTCACAGTTTCAGCCAAGGCCTCTCTTGATATTGTCCCTACTGCTTCTGTTGCTTACAACTTCTCAAAAAAACTTAATCGACCTCAGCCCTGATACGATCGATGGCACAGTTCTCAACAAAAACAAGTCTCGAATAGTTGTAGGCTACCAGAAATGAGTAGAAGAAGAAAAATAGACGAACAAGAAATATCGCAGCTTAATTTCTTTTTGAATCAACTCATTGATTTTATTCAAACTAAATATCCGATTTATTACAATAGAAAACTTCGACCCCTTAAATAACCCAACAAACCAATCCTAATTAGAGCATTCACATCAGCTCCCCCATCTCTACCCTCATCTCTAAATTATAAAGGAAACATGAAAAATCATGCAATTTTATGCTCACACCAGCTCCCCTATCCCCATCTCCAGCTCCATCCTCTATATTTTAGAGGAAACTATAACCACCCTTTATATTTAGGGGGTCATCATTCACCCCTTATTTATTATTTTATACTTTTTGTAAGTGTGTGTGAGTGAAAGAAAGAAAAATAATAATAATAAATAAATAAAGAAATATTATTTAATTGAAATAAGGGATAGATATGAGGACTTTGATGTGGAAGTTTTTTGAAAAGTAAGATATAAATTTAAGAAATGATAATTTTTAGTTAAATTATAGGGATGGAGATGCGGGGCTGATGTGAATACTCTTAAACTCTAATCCTAATAAAGATAATACAAAAACTAAACCTATAATTATCTTGACCCATTTGGATAAATAGTAAACAAATATTAACCAAATATAACTCTTAACAAACTAATGATCCAATTCAATTGTAATTAGACTCAAACACTTAATAAATAATCGTAGACCCCAAAAACTTTTTGACCCAAATCGTAAATATCCAAACTTGCCCTCTAGGTTTCCATCTTTCACATGTGAACAAACCTGATTAAGCTTCCTTCATAATTTTGAAAGGACTTTTGAATCCGTTTGTTTAATTCTTTCATAGTATGGAATAAGTGTTTGAAGGAATTCACTCAATTTCAATTTATTCATTTTCTAACCAAACATTTTATCATTTGAATTTAAATTCTAGCATCAAAGAATTTTGAAAACCAAGCAGGTTAGAAAATTCAAATTAGATTCTAATTTTATTGAATTATACACATGGCGCAGAAAAGTTGGATTAAACTGGCAAACCAAATTGAAATGAGACATGATCACATTAGGATCAGTTGTATACATTCCGTTCTCAATCCATAATAAAAAAAAATCTGGTTCTCGTTATGATTTGATAAATGCTAGATCTAAAACCACATATTGTCCTCTTGACTTATAAACCGATATAATTGAATTTAAAGAATCCCTTACTGTTTGAGTCGGTTCTAAACCAGTATATGATGTGGCTCTTGGTCCTAATATCTTTCACTTTTCAGTTCTGGTTTGGTTTGATCCGGTTTTTAAACATTAGAACCCCCCCCCCCCCCCCCCCAAAAAAAAAAAAAAATCTTCCATCATATCCTGTTAGTGGCTATAACCATTACCAACCCATTCTCCTTCAGCCAACTGAACCATACTAAACCTCATTTCTGTTGTTAAGAGGTGTGGAAGGCCCAACCCGTTAGGTAAACGGGTCAAAACAAGAAACTATTAGTACTTTTGCCCAATAACTCTAAAAGCTATAAATTTTTCCAATAAGAATTACTTTTCAAACGACGCCGCTAGATTTCATTCAAACTGTCTTAAACATCTTTACCTGTTTTCACAACTTAAAATTAGACCAAGTAACTCTCTAGTTTATCATATCATTTAAAGAGTTGCTATATGAAATCCAAATGAACCTAATCGACAGCACTGCGTCCAGCCTTTCTCAGATTTGCCCGGATATATGACTGCACTTTCTTCTTTGTCTCATCACAAGAATGATTTAACGTATATGCCATCACTGAATGCCGCCAACATCTTGAAGGATGTGAGGTGCAGAATCTGCATAGATTGTCAGGTATGCCCCTATATGCCATATGGGTCAACTGTCACCTGAAAAAAGAAAGATTATTACAATTATTATCAACTTCTAGGACAGTAGAATTATTATCTTATACCTGAAGTACAAATGTGCTGAAACTCGATCTGCAAACAAGATGTTTGACCCGAGGAGAAACCCAGAGCATGGAATCAGCAAAATCAACGATATTGGTTTATCTTGAATTTGTATTTACTACTATAGACATGATTTTATCAAGTGGAGGAACAAGGGTTTCTCTAAGTTGTTTCGGTATTATAATATTCTGCATTCAAGTATGAAAATTAAACTGCCATTCCATATCACAGTTTCACAAAACATAATAATAAATAAAAAAGAAATCATGTTTACCTTCACTGAATTAGTTTGAAACTCCAACATTTCAGTATGGTTCAGACAATGCAGCATTTGAATCAATCTCGTGAACCAAATCTCATCACGCTTTTGGTACCGACAAGGATTTAGCTCAATTTTAGCTCTAGCAAGACAAGAAAAATTGATGTTTTGGAAGGGTACTATTGTACTGCCACTGTACCTAAAATAAACTAGGTTCGGGGCATCAATGGTGAGACCCACGGGATTCTTGAAACTCATCAAAGATAAGCACTCGATAGACTTACTTGAGATGTTAATACATCCACTCATATCACACCCACCAAGTGTCAGTATCTTAAGAACCGGAAAACTTTTGTCACAATTTATGAACATCATGGTATTCATAGCAACCCCAACTAATTGCAAATCCCTTAGTTTTTTGCAATTATAAAACTCGATTATGCATGGTCTGATACGTGGCCCATGGAACTCTAAAACTTCAAGATTTGGTGTGTTGAGGTACACAATCTTCAAGCTTCCACAGTACTTCAAGTAAAGAGTATCTAAATTGAAATTCACAAGCTTCAGGTTTCTCATCCCTGAGCATTTAGTTAGAGAAAGAAACACTACTGAGTGGAAGTCGTCATTCAGAATCTTCGAAAACTCCAGCTCGTTTAATCTGTGCCCTGTCAGCCAAAGTACTCTTCAGTCTTGTGCACTGAGTCGGCGCCATTTTCTTGATAAAAAACACAAATTCATTTTATTGACGTTATAAGTTCACAAACCAATGCCAATTTTACCAAGAATATATACAACTAGCATGATCAAGTATGACAATGAATTCGGAAATAGGGATATTTAGGGAGGAATTTGCATTTCCCGTGCTTCTTGCTCAAGTGAAAAACGCATGAATCAATTTCTCTTTAACATAAATACACTACCGGAATACGATGGAACCAATCAAGAGTAACATAAACCAATTACCAAATGGGACCCTAACATTTCTCTTAACTAAAATTCATGTGACCCTCACGTGAAGGGGTATCATCGTCTTTTCAAGGGGTTAAAAGTTTGAAAAATGGACGAAAATTAAAGTTTACTCAAAAAACAATTTTGCACCCCCCTCTTTAAATGACTTTTGAATCGTTAACCTTAGTTGACATGTTTTATTTTTAGTCAAACCATTATACTAGATGTGTTTTATATACTTTGTTATATTTTATGAAAAGTTTGTAAATTTTACGGATGTAAATATGAAAACTTTACAAATTGAAAGAGATGGTGGAGGAGGAAAAAAAGCAAAAAAATCATAAATTAAGATCATAAAAACACAACACGTGTATCATAGATTCTTATTTATTATAATAAGGATTTGAGTCGTATATTTGGGCTTGAGCCCAAACACGGTTCAACACATTGGGCCTAACTTGGGTTACTTTCACTCCCATACAAGGGAGCTCAACTGCTCAAGCTTCCACTCCCATTCCTTAGACTTCTCCTCCGGCCTCCTCTTCATAAACACATCTCTAGATTATCTCCATCCATATATATAGTATAAGTTATATAAGCGTGTGTATATAATATTTGATTGTGGACACGAGATTGACTTGTTTGTAGCAAGGCGTGTATACACGTATAAATATTAGCCTCGGTGCGTTGTATTATAATCTTTCCTTTAAAATCATTGATTCAAAACTCTTGAATCAATTCTATTAATCTTTCAACATTAAGCTACTCATTTTTGTTCTTGAGTTGATTGATTCAAAACCATTACTAATTTTGAATCTTGAATATCATTATATAACGCGATGAAGAACATTATCTTGTGATAATGAAGGAAATTTCCTTCCTAACAATTAATTTTAAACACGGATCTATAGTCAAGTAAAGTATACTTTTAATACATAAAACCTCATAAATCATTTAATTTAAAGTTTAAAAGATTTTTGAAATGATATTTTTTTCATAATATAACACAATAATTATTTAAATAAACATTTTAAAATTTTTGGACTAGAAGTTCTTCTCATTTGTGGTCGTAAAAGAAGATACTTGTATTGGATATGCTTTGGAGTTTGGGTGAGAATACAATGCTGTTCTGGTCTGCTTAAAAGGGGAAACTAGTAGGTCAACATTGGGACCAAAATAGCGACCGATAATCGAAGCATTCAATGCATTTAAGACCTTGTTTCAACATATCTTATACTCACTCTCTCGGTTGCCCAAACGTGCCAACCTAAAATACCTTTTATCCATATTATTGTTTGAACACTTGTCTATCAACTATGATTACAAAGGATATACTATAATGATAATAATAATTCAACTTTCTAATAATAGCATACTTTATGCAACTAAACATGTATATGAATCGAACGTTTAGTGAACCGTTTGTAATAGTTTGACGAGAAATTTGTTCATGTTTGTTTATTTAATAAACGAGCGAACTTAAGGATTGAATTGATAAACAAAAACGCGTGCACACACACAATTTATATTTTTTTTGGACAAGTAAACGATATCATTAAAACCGAACCCCCCAAAGCCTGTGGCTAATATGGGCGAGAATTACAAACCCAGCCAAAATTGGCCAAAACAAAATACAATATCGCCCGTCATAAAATACTAATATGGAATGCTATCCAGTCCTCCCAAGTAATGCTTCTCAACTTTGCTCTACATGTAACCCATAGGTACGATAGTTCTTTGATTTGCGTCACACAGTTTTGATCCGTCGTAAGTTTCTCGTCAAAAATTCTTTTAGATAAACTCTCGTATTATTATATCCAAGAAACCGACTCAAAACTTACATACAATAACCCTCATACGATAACCCTAATCATGGTTATATATTTTTGAGACTACCCTAACTTGGTCAATAAGAAAACAATTAAAACCCTAATACACCCCATAAGCCCATTAACAACATTGGGTCCATAGGTTCGGGCCCTCCACCTACTCGTGTTGGGCTTCTTTAAGTCGTAAATTACCAACACGAACATTAACAAAATTTATTGTTCATTTAACTAAACGAACGAACATGAACACATGTCTTGTTTGTTCATTTACGTCTGTTTATGTCTTTTCATTTATGTTCATTCGTTTATGTTTTTTCATTTTTCATTAATTAATCATTTAGAATTTTTTTTATTACAAAATCCATGTTTATAATTATCCCAACTGTGGTAAGCCCAGTGTCATAATCTAACTGAATCAACGGTCAAAGTGCTAGATCGTTTAGGGTTTCTTTGCTACAACACTAGCCACAACACGACAACACCAAAATCGCAAGGTAGTTTAATCTCGTTTAGTTACTTTTGATGATTGTTATGTTTGGATATCTTTCTTTAGCTTTTAATCGGTGTTCGTTCAACTATGTCCGTTCACTTATTTTCGTTCGTTTATGTTTGTGAACCGTTTGTTTATACTATTAACGAACGGACATGAACACGTTTATTTTTTTTAACGAACATGAACAAGAAAACCTCTTTTGTTCGCTTGAATGTTCGTGTTCGATCGTTTGTTCGGTTAAAGTTAAACGTACAAACCAAATATGCTTCATTCGTGTTCGTTTTCATGCCTATAATCTATATGCAATACATTTGACCCTTTCGTTTTTAGTTGCAACTTTTACAAACTCGTATTATTAAAACTAAAATATAATCCAAATCAACCCCGTTAACAAGAACAAAAAATTATATTTATAATACTTGTTAAGGTCACTTTCACTAGACCCGCCACGTGTTGTATCCTAATCCATTGAACCCAAAACAGAAAGTGACTGTTGGAAATGATAAACTTGGGCAACAGTCCATTGTGTTATGAGATATAGTTGAAAAGACAAAAATCAATGATGGAGAACAAAGCCATTTATTTACATTAATACATGTCAAGTGGTTCACACCAGGATTTCACCAAATAACTGGATTAAGTAACATTCATGAAAATACAAAATTAAAACTACAAATCAAAATTATTGAAGCACATATATGAACCCTTTATCTGTATTTTCATCTTATGCCTCTTACAATGTTAGATTGGGATCTTGTGCTAGTTTCTGTTCTTGCACTTCTCCATTGACCTTGGAGCTGTAAAATCAACAACCACAATTCAATCATTCTAGTTATACATCCAAGATCCACAAAAACTACATGAAAAACACATTTGAAACATAAAGTCGAAAACTTTTTTGATTTTATTAGCATACGCAAGGTGGGGTAGGAACGATCGGTTTTGATAATCTTGAAAAACAAAGGATGTTGGTGTGAAAGTTTAAAGCAATTTGCGTACCTAGTCCGATGGCTTCAGAGCCTTTCGTTATCCTTAATCTCTTGCATGAATCTATAAACATCCTGCAAAACAAGAACATAAGTTTTAGATTTTAGTTGACGACAGCATGATCACATTAGAACGTAAATGAATAGAGCTTTTGTTTGATTTTGAAGAACTCACTCCCAAGGAACATCACCAACAAGCATCCAATCACCATCTTTATCTTCATATGTTAGCACACAGTCAGCGCCATGAAGATCTTTTAAGTTACTTTCACTAAGCCCTTCTCGCCCTTTAATTCCACTAGAAGTGCATTGGCCTAATTCATAAACCATCCATAATCATAATGTCAAAACCGCATAAAGAAAGGGCGCGTTTGGGAATACTTATGCAAACACTCTATCTGATTATTGTTTTTATTTAAGTAGATAAGCACTTTTAGTGTGCTTGGATAAAGAAAAGTGCTTGAGCTTATCTGTTTATTTAAGGGTGAAATAAGTTGCTTTCAATACGCAATTTGAGATTATTTACTTAAAATTGGTTATACTTGGTAGTGTAGCAAACCTTTCCTCTGTCACAGGATGATAGAGACGCTGCTCCCAGTAAGACCCCTCGGCCCAAAACTATTTCGATAAGCAGTTTGAGATTGTTTATTCCACAACGTTTATTGTTCGGTGGATTCAAAATTACAATTTTACCCTTAGGGTCAAATAAGTTGTTTTTAATAAGCTGATGTTCTGAACACCTCCAAAATTTTCAAAAAACATATTTCAATCTCAACTTAAATAAATTTATTAAGGCAAACATACCAAGTGTAAAGCAACTGAACATTTTCTCAAGAGCCTTTGAAAATTCTGCATAGTTATGGTAAATCTTGAGATCAATCTTCCTTAAATATGGAGCACCATCCATGCTCACCTTCACATAAAGACACCCTCCAGATCCAAAATTACCTTCTGCCACTTCACCATTCTTCGACGAGTTGGCGGCCATGGTGTTCTTGCGGAAAGATCTAATCGGTGGCCATCCTACCACCTGTGCCCTGCATAACCCAAAAGAATTGTTCTTGAATGCAATTCAATCAATCTTGAACAAACATTTGAGAAATACAAGGTCAAAAAACAAGATAAACAAGACAAATTCCACACAAGAAAGCTAAAATCTTGATTTCTTAAAGATAAGATTATAGAAAAAAGATTATAATAGTAAAAGGACAACTCAAGATTATAACTTTTTAGCTAAAGCTGTCCAAGATTAGGGTTTTAAGCATAAATAATTTACAAGCAACAAGAAAACAGGCATATGAGCAGAAAACCAACCCCTAATTCAGTAAACATGCATTTAAAATACAAAGAAAAAAAATAGATACAAATCAGCTCAAGATTAGGGCTTTAAGCATATTTCACTTTCAAGAAACAAGAAAACATTCACATAAACAAGAAATAAAAAAATCAAACCCTAATTCAACAAACAATGCAATTAGATGATATAAAAGGGTTTTAAAAAACTTACTTTGCAGAAGGTGGAGCACTGCCATTTTCATTAACAGGCCCTTTCTTTTTCTCCTTAACAGGCTTAACAACATGAGACAAAATTTGATTTTTCTCAAAAACACCATTTTTAGCCTTACCCAAATCAGATTCAGATCCACCCTTCAAAACCCATTTGCCAGAACCCTCAAGATTAACATCAGAAAACCCTCTTTTAGCTCCCAACATGAAGTTCTTGATGACAGGCCCAAATTTGGTAGCATTTTGTTCAGAATCTTTGGAAAAACCAGGCAACCCAAGACTGAGTTCAGTGGCTTTGAGGTTAAAAACATTGTTGGTCTCATTATCAGATGAGATGTTTGAGGATTCAGAGCTTCTTCCCAGTGAAGAAGCATCTGATAAACCTATGTAATCATGTTCAAGTGGCACAGACATCAGTGGAATTTGAAATCAAACTTGAAAGATATTATAAATGAAATTCAGAAACTGTTGAAGAAGAAGAAATATGGAATATAGAGAATGTAGTGTAGGCTTGATTAAAGATGGAAAAAGGTAGAGCTCAAAAGGATGGTGTTTGTAGTTGTAGGTGCAGGTGTAGGTGTTTGATGAGAGATTAAATTTTTTTTAATCTTTAGTTGCTCCATAAATATCCATTAACGATTTAACTCCCCCACCAATAGTGTTAAGCACCTCCTTTTAAAAACTAAGATATTTTTTTTTGTTTAACTCCCTTAGAGCAAAGGGTATACACAAGTGATTGTGGTGTGGTGTGGTGTGGTGTGGTGTGGTGTGATAATAAAGTACACGTCATGTGTCGTCACGTCACTACCTTCATTATCACACCATCCATCACTTGGCAAGGGGTATACCTAAGTGATTGTGGTGGTGTGATAATTAAATGAGTATGTGAGTGTAGTGTGTGTTTTGTGTGTGAGAGAGAAGGTAACAAACCATGGAATGCTCGTTCTTTTCTCCCGTGAAAAAAACCATGAGAGATCCTCACGGCATGAAAAAATTTTCGAGGGGGCGGTGTGGCTTTGGCTTCACGACGTGATTAAGATGTCCACATAGGACCACGACATGAAATGGTAGTGTATACCGGATGAACTTATTATAATTAAGTTAAATAAGTAAATCCAAACACCCCTTAAAACAAGAATCGGTATTTTATTGCTTTAAATAAAAGGTTCTAACCTGGGAGTGGCAATTCCTGACATGACCCGAAACCGAAACGAAAAAAAAACAGGTTTTGGGTCCGCTGACATGACTCATTTAAAAAGTGGGTCAACCCGAACACTACCCGCTTAATAAGTGAGTTTACCTGTTAACTCGTTTAAGTGTTTTTAAAAAAGTTAGTATTTATATTTTGGTGATGAAAAGTGTTAATATTTAAAGTTAAATATTTTGATTTTTAATTTTCTTCTAACTACTTTTAAAGTTGAAACTAATTTTCTCTTTTGAATAATTTCATCAACTCTTCACTTTCAACAATTATATTTTATTAGTTTTAACTACCAATTCTTCAATTTTCCAATCGTTTCTTCTAATCTTGAGCTAAATGTTTAAACCCAAGTTTGTTCATTGAGAATGAAATATAAAGAAAGAAAAACAATAAAAAGAACACCAATTACGAAAATGTTTCAATTGGGTTGGAGTATTAATTGGTACTAAGTCGCTAGGTTTTACTCATATTCATAAATGAAAACAAAATGAGTCGACCTGAAACACGACCCGATTTTAAGTCGGTCGACACGAATAAATATATGGGTTGGGTTAAGTGTTGGGTATAAAATTGAGACTGATGTTGTCAATAGAAACTACTAGTTTCGGTTGAACATTTGTTCAATCGAAACTACCTAGTTTAAATACCTGTTTTTCAGGCCCATTTGACGGCGGCTTGGAAAACAAGGCATGTGTGCTTGGCCACCTATAAATAGCAGATTATCTCATAGGAGGAGTGTGTGTCTGTAGAGGGAATCACCATCCCAGGGGGAGCTCACCCTGGGTTGAGACTAATTGTGAGTGTGTGAGGAGCTTTATCATTTTCATATCAATGAAAGAATCACATGTTTTATGCTTTCAATTATCTGTTCTTTTTCACTTTTATATATTTATATTCGTGTATGTGATTCTTGCACCCGTCTCTACCCTTTTTTTATTCGAGAGTGATACCGGATCAAGGGATTCCGCCTCTTGATTTGGATCGTTTGATGGATTTCTCCGCAGATCTATGTTTGTGGGTCTGCTCAAGACCTACAAGTGGTATCAGAGTCATGGTGGCTCTTTATTGCTCTCGAATCTGCTCCAAAATCAAGAAAAACCCGCCATTGAGACGTTTAACATGAAAAAATCGATGTGTAGGAGGTTCGTGACTGCCGTTCTACATTCACACTGTCAAAAACTGAAGATGTAAGGCTTTCTGAAGCATTTTTCAGACCTGGATTGGGGGTATCGAAGTAGCTGAAGGTTGAAGATGTTCAATCGAAACTAGAAGGAGGCTGAAGGTTTTGGTCGAAACTAGAAGGAGGCTGAAGGTTTTGGTCGAAACTAGGTGGCGGCTGAACATGTTATATCGAAACTACTGATGAAGCCCTAAATCAGTAGTAGAAAACATCGAAACTAGGTTGTCGAAACTAGGCTGTCGAAACTAGAGGGCATCGAAACTGCTAGTTTCGGTTGAAGAATCTCTCATCGAAATTACTAGTTTCGGTTGAAGAATCTCCCTATCGAAACTTCTTGTTTCGGTACTGTCTCTACCGAAACTACCCTTGTTTCGACTGATGTACAGCCTATCGAATTTACAGGCAGAACTGTCCAAGTACTCTCCAGGATATTAAAAAAAAGTATTTTGGAGAATTTCTTGGATAAATTTTTTCACATGATATTGCATAGATGGAGGGGAGTTTTGGCTGAAAACTTGGAGACAACATTTTCGGGTTTTCAAAAATTTTGTTTTTTCGGTAATATACATGATGTTCTGCCTGAGACAGCCGTAATTCCTTTATTTAAAGTTCAAGTTTGAGCAGTGGGTAGCAAAGTCAAGCATATTTGTGACGAACTGGTTCATTGGTTGTTGATTACATTGTGATTCGATCCCTTATCTTTTGCCTAGAAATAGGAGGTTCTAACTTCAGGGGAAGAATCACCACGAAAGGCTTCGGATTATGAGCAGAGTTATGAATATGCAAGACAAAGTGTGTCTCCGCTTAAAATTGACCTTTTTTTAGGGGGAGAGAAGGCACAAGTTGATTAAGTGTTCGAGAATGTCAAGAATCTTTGTAGAAAGATGGTTATTTACTGCTAAATACTTGGGATTCAAACATTTATTAATTGCCTACATGATAGGAGGTTCTACACTTGAGGGGGAGAATCACAACGAAAGGCATTGGATCATCAGTCAATCTATGAAGACGAAAGACAGAGTCAGACAAGAATTGATAGCATCAATCTAGGGGGAGATTGTTGGGTATAAAATTGAGACTGATGCTGTCAATAGAAACTACCGTATCGAAACTACTAATTTCGGTAGTTTCGATACCTGTTTTTCAGGCCCATTTGGCGGTGGCTTGAAAAACAAAACATATGTGCTTGGCCTCCTATAAATAGCAGATTATCTCATAGGATGAGTGTGTGTCTGTAGAGGGAATCACCACCCCAGGGGGAGCTCACTAGGGGTGTTCAAAAAAATCCGAATCCGAAACCGAACCCGAATTATCCGAAAATTCGAATCCGAATTATCCGAAAATTCGGATATCCGAAATTCGGATATCTGAATTTTCGGATAATTCGGATTCGGAAAGTGATTTTCGGATATCCGAATATCCGAAATATTATATTTATATATATTTTTTAATTGTTTTTATTATTTAAAAATAAGAAAATTTGAATTAAAACCCGATATATTATATTTATATATTTTTATATGTATATTTTCTAATGTTTTTTAAGGTTTTTAATTGTTTTTGTAATTTAAAATATTATTTTTATATATTTTTTTTATATTTTCGGATATCCGTTTCACTATCCGAATTCGTATCCGAATTTTCGGATATCCGAAATTTCGGATTCGGATAGTGAAATCCACTATCCGAAAATTTTGGATACCCGAAATTTGGATATCTGAATTTTCGGATATCCGACTTTGAACACCCCTAGAGCTCACCCTGTGGTGAGACTAATTGGGAGTGTGTGAGGAGCTTTATCATTTTCATATCAATGAAAGAATCACATGCTTTATGCTTTCAATTATATGTTCTTTTTCACTTTTATATATTATGTTCATGTATGAGATTCTCGCACCCGTCTCTACCCTTTTTTTATTCGAGAGAGATACCGGATCAAGGGATTCCGCCTCTTGATTCGGATCGTTTGATGGATTTTTCCGAAGATCTGTGTTTGCGGGTCTACTCAGGTAAGGTTGAAGAATTCAACCCGTCAACCTGCTAAACTGACACTATTGACACCCCTGTTCTAACCGATTAAATAGGTCTTTTAGATTGTTTGTTAAAATTGTTTGTATGTAATTAATTATTAATTATGATTTATATAGTAATAAACTTCTTTGAAACTGAATAGAGTAAATTACAGAAATCGTCCTTAATATTTATACCATTTTTCAGATATTGTCCTTTAGCCCAAAAATTGTCAGAGACCGTCCTTTATGTTTACAAATCTCGCATGTTACGTCCTTTGGCCCTAACCCAGTTAAATTTCTCAGTTAAGTTTGGTCATGTGCAAAACACATAAGGATACTTTTGTAATTTTACCCACTTACCTATAAAGGACGAAAATTGTAGTTTACTCACATAATTCCTAACACACACTCCATCTCACCTACAATGCTCTGCCTCTCTTTGTCTTCCCCTCTTACCTCCAATCCCATCGAACCCTGCTTTATCTCTAACCACCACCTCCACCACCTTCTGTCGCGACACCACCGCTTCAGTTTCACCATTATTCTATCGGCTACCTTCTTCCAAACCAACTCCGCTACTTCTTTCTCGTATTTTTCACCGCCTTCGTTCAATTTCAACAACAACTTTTCTTATCCTCGAGTCTTCCCTTTTCCAAACCAAGCACCATCAATGTTCTTCATATTCAGGTGGAATTTTACCACTTTGAATTGCTTGAATTTCTTAATCGCAATAGACATTGTATTATTACCACTTTCATTGTTATTACCTCTTTTGCTCGTCAGTCTTTCCTGTGGCCACTTGAGTCCTCATAATCAGATGCATCCATATCATCTTGGCCTGAGCAACCAGATCCTTCTGATTAATCATTAGGAGGAAATCCACTAGAATGTGCATCAGGAAACATATCCTTCTTTGCCATATTGCCACACACTACGTCCTTGAATGTTGATGACAAGCCAAATTAAGTCATAGATCCATAATCATATCCTTCCTTCTTTTACCAATTTCTCTTTAAACAATAAAAAAAAAACAGTTCGCACAAACTATTTAGGGAATACCTAAATATTTACCCTATCTGAAATTAGGGTTTTCATGTTCATATTTCAATCCTTAAACATATAAATCCAAAATCTAGAAAAAATTCGAACACCCCCATGTGTTTTAGGGCAGTAGTTTGTAGTCTGAGATTTCGAGGGCTCTCATTAACACCTTTCGATCTGTTCACAACCCCCTGACCACCGCTTTGCCTATGGGTTTGACCAGATCAATGGAAACGAAGTGGCCGGTGATGAAATCGGTTTTGACCAAGTGCGAAGGGATGTTTCTGGTTCGAGAGATATGAGAGGTGAGATCGATTGCAGGTGGAGGAGATGGGGTGGGGATGGTAGATGAAGAAGCATGGTAGGTGGGTTAAAATAATCATTTATAGGGGTAAAATTACAAAGGTACCCTCATTTGCTTTGCATGTGATCAAACTTAACTGAGAAATTTAACTAGGTTAGGGTCAAAGGACGTAACGTGTAAGATTTGTAAACATAACGGACGGCCTCTGACAATTTTTGAGCTAAAGGACAATATCTGAAAAGAGGTATAAACATAAAGGACGATTTCTGTAATTTACTCGACTGAATATTTAAATTTTATTAATAAAATAAAAAGTTAATTACATTAATGGTTCATGTGATAATATTAGATTGCGAATTAGTATCTAACTTTTCAAAATTTTACAATAAAATCTTTACTATTTTCTTAGTTGTAACACGATTGATCATTGAAGTTGATGGTTGTTTATTTTCTACGTAGACTCTATTTATAAAAAGGACTATCTTGCCATTTATTAAAAGAAAAAATATATATAAAAAACCATCATCGAGACACCCTCTTTGATCACCTTCTCCACGGTCATACGTGGAACTCATTTTCAAATTAGCAATAAACAATTATATTAACCCAAAAAAAATCTTTTTTTGATTAAATTAGTCTTCTTACAACAAAAACATTGATGATCTCTAACAATACGTTTAAACTCAAATCCACAAAATCCATCCATCTTCAAAAGGAAATTTTCAAGTAACTTTCATTCTATTTGGAGAAAATAGTTCACATATTACACGAATTAACTAGTTGGATCGGATCAGGCTATATATGAAAAACATGTAAGAACTCAATGGTACCATGAACCTCTTTGCAAAGAAATTATCAAGCTATCGAACATAATATCAGATTCAAAGTATCTTAGGAACACCCATAGAAGATGATATCAAAAAGACAATCTTGATGCCCTTGAATCAACCTGCCTTTGATACAACTTTTCACATAACTACCTTTATAAACTCCATGTGACGCTTAGTAATCCAACCAACTTGGTGTAACTCGGTTATGATAGTCATTGACATGACTAGACATGAACACGAGTTTGTATGAAATAAGAATATTTTGTATGCCTTGGGAAACACTTACAACAGAGCTTAACATGTTATCCTTAATGTGATTTGTGTCGAACGAGGCACCCCTGTTTATACTAAAATTATTGTTTAAGATCTAGTTACATGGACGACTATGATCGCTCTTTTAAAACTATAATGTTTACAATGTTTCAAGGTTAGTTTAAGGAAATTCCATAAATCCATACATTTCTTTATAATAGATCAAGGAATTTGTTTATAACATCAAGTTTAAACCGAAGCTGCTCGTTTAATAAATGAGAATGAATCCGAGCTTCATACCATATATTATTATATTTGCGAGCCTATTACTTTCGTAAATAAAATAATATTTATATGATATCATACAATATAATATATAACTACATGGTAAATATTATATATATACATATAAATTTTATGATAAAACTTAATAATATATATTGTGTTACATATAATGGTAAGTGCAAATTTATATCAAAATAGTTATAAACACACAAAAATAATTAAGTAATAAATAAATATTAAAAGAGCAAAACCCAAGATGAACTCGATCCTGTAAAATCAAGTACTAGCCAAACTTGAGATTTAGACATAAAACTCAAAACGAGCCAAGCTCGAGCTTTAGATATAAGACTCAAAATCAGTTAAGCTTAGCTTCGTCTCGATTCGTTTACACTCTTACACTAAATTAACCAAAATGTGTTAGGCCTACAGGCAGACAATTTCTGCAGCCCTACTCACCAACCCCACTCATCCCATAACGCCGCTCAACCCCCCCCCCCCCTCCCACCCGAGGAGCTCATTTCCTCTGTGTTGTCTTCCTCACCCAGTGATGCTTCAACCATGCACATGGTTGTCTTCCAACGCCACTAGGTTGCCACATTGGCCATCCTTGCCACGTCGGTGTCTCCCTTCCCGCAGCCTCTCCTGCCACGGTGGACACCGCACCCTTGGGGTGCTTGTATACCCGATGACCTTATTGTTATTTTAAAAATGACCACGTACCCTCTAAACAAAAATTTTGTAAAATGTCACATGCTTCAACATACCCACCTTATTAACCAAATAAGTAATTTTTTAAATAAATACAAACCAAATACTCTGGGTAAGAAATAGTTTTTTTTGATCCTATCATATAATTGAACGTGTCAGTTTTCTAAGTTTATATTTAGTACATTAATAATGTAATTAGTTTTCATAAACGACTTTAAAGTTTATCAAGCATTTATATATACATACACAGGGGGAGGATCAAATAAGAAGTATGTTTTCGCTAAGAACTCTAAGAAATGACCAAAACGCTTAGAAACGATATCAAACGAACTCCGATTGAGCTCATTTCAGCGGCGTTGGAACCGTCTCGTAGAACTCTATCATCTTAGCTTTTAGGGTTTAGCTTTTAAGGTTTAGATTTTACGTTTGAATTTTAGGGTTTTAACCTTATGGTTTAGCCTTAGGGTTTAGCTTTTAGGGTTTAGATTTTATGGTTTAGGTTTTTTTTTTGGTGGAGGTGGGGGGGTTTAGGTTTTTGGGGGTGGGTGGGAGTGGGTTTAGGTTTTTGGGGGGTTGGGGTGGGGGGGTTTAGGTTTTTGGGGGGTGGTGGTTTTAGGCTTTTTGGGGTGGGGTTGGAGCGAGGGTTTAGGTTTTTGGGGGTGCGGGTGGAGGGGGGTTTAGGTTTTTGGGTCCGGATTAGAGTTCGATAAGACAGTTCCAACGCCGCTGGAATGAGCTCAATCGGAGTTCGTTTGACCCACTTCTTAGCGTTTCTTAGCGAAAAACCACTTCTTAGTGGAACCTTCCCCTATATACACATATATGTGTGTTTGTAAGCAAAGTTTTAAAAGAGCAATATATAAAGTGGACCAAAATAGTAATATTTATTGAAACAATTAAATTCTTGTCAAATAGACTAGAGTACATTCGATAATTTATCACCACATTGAAGGCCATAGCGCTTCTACACTCTAGAATGGTCCAATATTTCGGTTTAAAAATGCACTTAATTTGCAAGGCTGGTCTAATGAAACTAAAATACCAATGTTTCATCGATAAGAATATAAGATAGGCTTTTAAACACTTGATGGTTCATCGGTTCAACCGACTTGTCAACAAATAAAGAGAAAGCATTGATGGGGTTTCTAGCTATTTGACCAGTTTTATCGTAAGTTTCACCGGTACGCTTTCTCTTATATATATAAAATCAATCAGTTCATCAGTATCCAAATCATCAAAATCGACAGTTTTTAATGTAACCAATCAAACCAACCGACTTAATCCAGTTTTTAAATAAATGATTAAAAAGAGAACTACATTGAGAGACATAAATTCATTAAAGAATTTGAAAGAGAACGTATCATTATTAGTTTTTAATATTTAATTGTACAACCAATAAGTGTACTCTACCACCAATAAACCAAAATCACAATCTTTATTGTACTTATTATTTTCTCCATTTATAATACTAATAATTTGCATTTTCCATGGTCTATGAAATATGACCCACATTCTATTTGTTTACTCATTTAAAATTTAAAATCACTAAAATTCACTATTCTATTTAACTTTTAAT
Source organism: Smallanthus sonchifolius (assembly GCA_023525975.1). NCBI lineage: Eukaryota > Viridiplantae > Streptophyta > Magnoliopsida > Asterales > Asteraceae > Smallanthus > Smallanthus sonchifolius. Next base: position 88,977,161 of record CM042032.1, on the reverse strand, counting down.
TTTAATTTTAAAACAACATGTTTCCAATTGATTGTTTTTTGTCACCTTTTCCCAATCACCGACAACTCACTGCCGATTTTCCGGCAATATCGTTTTCCATATCTTATTACTTTATCAATGTTGCTGCTAACTTACGCTGCCAATCGAGTTACCTGCGCCCGTGAACAGCGCGTACGTTAGTCACACTCAGATCGGTCAATTGATTCCAATCGCACGGAATTAGCAGAAGAACCAAAATTACAGTCCGATGGAACCAAAAAGAAAGGATCAGAAGGAAAACGGCAGTTGAATGAGATTATTGTCGCCGTGTAAAATAATGGTACGGCTTTTTTGCGTTGAACGTTTGGAAGGTTGGTGGATTTTTAATTGGTTGTTAATTAATTAATCTCTGCAAATCTTTTTTTATCACGCCTGTATCTCTTCATAATAATGGCGGATCATGCGGTGTTGACAGGCGGGAAATGGTGAGAAGTGGTCGGAGAAGATCCGCCCACGTCACGGTAATCGGGGGGTTAGGGGACATCAATGTTCTCAAATCTCAACAACAATGGAATCAAATTTTGTCTTCATTTTTTTTTTAACGGCGTGGGCTTAACTTGCACGTCCCACCAGGGGATGCTAGTACATCAGTCTACCCGAACATCCCTAAGGAATTCGAAATCTGCAGAGGGTGTCTCTAGTTTTTATGAAGTGCAGCTTGCAATATTCGAACTCATGACCTCCACAGAGGGGAAACCCTTTGGGAAAACCCCCTGACCACCAAGGCAGAACCTTGATGGCAAATTTTGTCTTCATTTTAACCAAATGTTTTTGTAACCGGACCGGAAATCGAATCGTCTGTCTTACTGATCTATTGATGGGACCGGTCGGGTCAGATTTAAAAACAAAATTTTTTTTATTAAATAATATAGAAATTAAAACTATATATATATATACATGTACACAATATACAAAAAGTTATGTTTTGATGTAAATTTGAAATTTTGAAACGAGCTAGCTAAAATCTTGAAACGAGCCGAGCTTAAACGAGCTCGAGCTGGCTAGCGAGCCTAAACGAGCTCGAGCCAGCTAGCGAGCCTAAATGAGCATATTATTTATATAATTTTTTTAATTAATATATTAAATATATATTTATAAAATAATAATTAGAATGTATAAAATTATAATAAAAATAACAAAATAATATTATGTTATATATATAAATTATAATAAAATATATAAAAATAATTATAAATATATATAAGTTAATAAATAAATAATAAACGAGCCAACCCTAGCTGAGCTCGAGCTTGAAACACTACTTACGAGCCGAGCCCGAGTTTTAGAAATAGAGCTCGAATCGAACCTAGCTTGAGCTCTCAGTAAGTAAAACGAGCCGAGCTCGAGTCTAGTTGAGCTCGGGCTCTGCTCGGCTCGTTTACACACCCTTAATTTTAACCTACAATTTTTTTACCATTTTAATTTATTAGAATTGATTAAAGACAAATTATGTTAATATAAATAGTAAATTTTCTTAACAATATAAGTTATAAGTATTGGTTGCTTGAAAGTTATTCTAATGGAATGGACTTACTTTTGAAGTAGTTACGCATTTGTTGTTTCGTTGTATTGAATGCTAAGCAGACGTAATAGTGTTACATAACCGTTTTATTAATTACCTTTTAGGTAGAATTACATATATCATTTTATTTTTAACCCTAATTACATTTATATCCAACCCAAAATTTAAGTTACATATATCCCCATTTTTTTAATAAAATTAGCCTTTTAACCTTACAGGAAAATACGACTATTCGTACTCCGTTGATCCCAACTCTAACCTTCTGATTCCCACTACCGATCGATTCCAACATCCAACTTCACTTTTGATCGATTCTATTATTCAGTTTGGTAGATTTGTAATTATGAAACGAATATACATAAATAAAATTTTAAGCTGGGTATATATGTAATTAATGAAGTTTTTAGAGGGATATATGTAATTGCCCCTATTAATTATATTTAAAATAATATTTATGTGGTTATCGAATAGTTTTGAATACATGTAGCCACATTTTAGTTTGTATAAATATAAAAAGAAAATGAGTTGGGGTTGAATTGGAATTGGGGTGATAATGGAATAATTGACGGACTTGGTAAAAGCATCTGTGCATTAGTGGAAAGAAAAAAAGTAAAAAACCATTTGTGCAGGCAAAATAGACACTTCACCTACCAAAAAAAAAACCATATGTGCATTTTAAAAAATAAACTAAACTTTTAAATCCATAAATTATGGTCTTTTAAGTCTTGTTATATAATTATTTTAAAAATTTATGTTTTAATATGGTCCGAGACATTGTTGACTATAATAGCGTGTCAAATCATTTATACGACATACCTAAAAAACATGAGTCAAGGAGGTTACACCCTTGGTGAGGTCAAGGTGTAGCGTCCCTTGCTACGTAACTATTCGAGTATGTGTAAGGGCGAGTCAACACATTCGATGGTGTGCCTAAACATTATAGATTTGATGACTTTTGCAATGTGTTTTTACGTACAAGTTTTCTAATGGTGTGCCAAACATTTACAATGGTGTATCTAACTTTTATGTTTGATTCACTATTATATTCGGTTTTGACGTAGATGTATTTAGCGATGCAACTAACCCATTATAAAGGGCATACGGAGTTGAGCTCGGGTGATGGATCGAGAGTTTGGGGTCAATCAGGCACACCGCCCCCACTACCTCATGGCCGACCATAAACCCAACGATTTGGTGGTCACTCCCTAACGTGTACACCGATGCCAACTCTATTTTTTAGCGTTTTTAATGGTTTGGGGAAAATGAGGAGCTTGGGAGAATGTTTTCACCGTTTTGGAGAAAATAGAGAGTTGAGCTAGAATGCTGATATGACGCCGATAGTGTCACTAAACTTTGCATATTTTCTAATTCATGTGGTTTTTATATTCAACACAAACTAAATTCAATTAAAGATCTAAGTAGTACAAAAGGGTTGTTTTTTTATAAATAATTTCACGTTAGAGCAAGATCTGATAAGTAATAGTCAAAAAATTGGTATTCATTTATCAACATATTTTTTTCTTTCGTTTGAATTCATTTCAATAATTCTCTTAGTTGCGTTAATCGGCGCAATTGTTGTAGCTCGTCGATAATAACTTTTTAGAATTGGAAAAACCTTATTATGAGCAATCACATGTATTTTCTTTTTTCTATTTGACTTTGTATATAAAATATATATTATATTTGTTTAGTTAATAACTTGAACGAGAAAATTAGCCTCGCGCTCCGCAGCGGGAGGCGGACCTTAAACGGTTGAGGCGGACCTTAAACTATTGAGACGGTGGCATTAACGTGGCTAAACACAAAAAGAAATGTGGTTAAGTACATAGAAAAAACTATAAAGTTATGTCACACCCCTGCCAGCGACGGAAACACGGGAGTGCGACGAAATTGAATAAGAGAACACAAGACATAAAGAAAATTACTATTAAGATTTCATAAGCATTAAATTGATTACATGTGTCTCAAAATAACCAAAGATAACAATCTTGATCAAACAAAACAACTTTAAAATAAATCATAAGTCTTCAATTGATAACTAGGCCATCCTATGTGAGTAAATCCAAATTCTATCCTTACGCGGTATTTTCTGAAACATGTAATAAAACGAGTCAACTAACAAAGTTGGTGAGATGCATAGGTTTTTATAAAATAAACATAAAAAGATGTATACAATTCATGGCAATACTTCACATACTCACATTAGTAAAACGTCAGAACATGAAGCCACAACCAAACCTAATGACATGCCCTCTCCGGTTCAACCCCCCCACGGGTTAACCTAAGCATAAGTGTCGGATTTCAATCACCCAAACCCCTAACCGGGAAGATGGGTGGGTTTGTCACACATATAGCGCTATAATTGTACTACCGTCGACTTGTAACAAGTTGATGATTGTGTATGTGTTTGAAAAAGAGGGCCTTAACGTGTTTATGCAGTCATGTTGTCCATAGTTAAATAATGTTTTAACATCGAGTATAAAAACCTTTGCCAATTGTTTGAATTGTACTAAAAATGTCTTTTTGTTATTGCTTGTTACATGTTCCACCCCAAAGAAAAAAGAAAAAGGGGACTATTATCTCACCTTGATGATTAGAGAGGAGGCGGGTGTATCAACCTTAGTGAACGTGACCTATAGAATTTATGAATTGAATAAGTTTAAGGAATTATCGTTACGACAGGAGAAAGTTTGAATGGGAACGACGAAGGAAGATAGGTGGTTGCATAATAGAACATGATAATCCACCTAGAGTAGTACATCCAATGAAAAGATTCCCAGTAAAGAGGGGTCGGTCGCAAAGGACTCGTTTTGATTACCGCGTCTTTCCTAGCCAGAACCGTTCATTTGTCATATACGTACATCATAGGTTTGGATAGGGTTCTAATACATGCAACACCTTAGATTATAAATAAAATGTTTTTAAGAAAAGAAAGTCAAAGAATCAAGGATGCTCAAATGTTAGAAGCTTAGGGTTAGTTTTGTAAAATTCAGATTTAGACAGATTGTGTTGTTGAACTTTAGGCATGTTTTAAAAATATTAAACAATTTCCAAAAATTCTAAGATTATCCAGATCTTTAATTTAGGTTATAATGAACAATGTTTGTTAATAAATCTTTTTAATTTGGGAAACTTAAATATCCCAAAATCGTGACACAAGATAAGAGGTCTAGAATAGAACTTTTTGTCTTGATTTGTCATTTTAGAGAGTATTACAAAGAGTTAGAATGTCAATTATACATTGTTTTAAAGAATATTCAATAAACTTTGATTTTCAAAAAGATTGAACACGATTGGATTTGTAGAATGAGAGATGTGGTCCCGGAAAGTAATGACAAATATTTTGTCAAAAAGTCAGATTGACCTTTACCTCTAAAAAAATACGTTTGAAAGCCTTAACTTGTCGAAAAATTACGAGGTTAGATTTTATGGAAACAAGACTCTTTGAACTTAGATTGTGGTTTAAAAAGCAGCCATTTTTGGATTAAGGATTGTCACACCCCAACCGACGGCGGATTATACGTCGGGGCGGACGCGGTTGTTCAATAGCACAAGGTTGACTATTAAAGTTTCGATATTTCATTTATAAATAATTTAAGATTCAATACAAAGAAACATAACAAGAATACAACGTTTCTAGGTCCAAAGCATCCTATGTGATCACAAATAAGTCTCATGATGTAGAACCTGAAACATGTGAAAGAATCTGTCAACTACAAAATAGTTGGTGAGATACAAAGGTTTTGACACAGTTTAACAAGTATTTGAAAAGAATTACAATTCACTATGATTTATGCATTCTATAATGTAAGTATGAGAACATTGCATCTTAAACATTGTGCATATCAACCCTCCAACCAAGTTTAGGCATAACCCGCAGGTTACCCTTATAAGTCTCAAGTCTAAAAGTTTAATTCAGTAACAATCACCAAGGGCTCCCCCCGAAAGGTCAATCAATCAAGGTGGATTGGTCAAATACAATAGATCTATCATTGTTACTATAGGCTTGACCAAAGTTAATGAATATGCTAGTTTTAAGTTTAATCTAAGCATGCAAGTCTCAAGTTTAACATAAGAATAAGCACATAGTCAAAGTTTGTACAAGAATTGTATAAGTTTAAAGTTTTGAACATGTTTCACCCCAAAAGTATAGAAAGGAAAAAGGGGCTAAGTATACTCACTTTGATTGATGAAGAGTATCCGACACAGATAGGTATTTGCAAGACTTTGAGGGAGAATATCCTCACAATAAGCCTAAGAATGCAAGTCTAAAGATTTAAGTTTGCTTCTACAAGTCTAAGGCAAAAGATCTAGAATTTCATGATTCGACTAGGGTTCCAAGTGGGAGACGAAAATGTTTGTGTTTATGAAGTTTAAATCAAGTTTAAAAATAAAGTTTTTGAATGATTCAAACAAGGCTTGGTTTTCAAAGTTTAATAAGTTCATAAATTAAAATAATTATTTGATACAAGGGTTAGATATCTATAATAATTATTTCAAGTGTAAGTAATTATTAATTACAAGTATTTAAAGTCTAAGCAGTGATTCAAAGATTAGTTGTAAATAATTACTAAGGGTAAATAATTATAAAAGATAATCAATATAATTAAGTTTTATTAAAGTATTCAAATGTTAAGTATTAGTACATAATTTATCTTGTAATTAACTAATGTTTAAAAGTGTGGTTATAAGTCTAAATAAATCTATAAGTTGGAACAAATATAGGTAAGTAAAATTTATAAAGATTATATCTCAAATTATAAGTTTAAAAGTCTATAAGTTTATGAATTCCTTAAATAAGTTTCTTATAGAACTTTAAGTATTTAAATAGAATTCACAAGTTTATAACTTGTAAAAGTATTTTTGTTTCAAATAAATAAGTAATTAAACCTTGAATTAAATAAGTATAAATTTTGTAAAATGTAAAAGTTTACGAGTTTTTGTTTTCAAATTATTATATAAGTTCTATAATAATTTATATAAGTTTCTTCTCTTTTTAATAAAAATTGATAAATGTGTTTAAATAAACTAACTATATTCATTTATTTTAGAAATAATAGCTTTTCCGATTTTATAAAATCATCCCTGTTTGAAAGACGGATTTTTTTAAGTTTAAATGTATTTTGTAATTTTTAAGAATTTAAAACTATTTTTAAAGAATTAACATTATAGGTTTTAACTAATTTTAATTAAATAAAATAGTTCTGTAATACAAAAGTGTAAATAAGATTCATTTTTTAGTTTATAAAAATATCTCAGAATTTATAAAATTTATTAAAGGTTTAAAATCCTGTTTAAAGGACTAAAAAAATAAAAGGAACAAAATCGGTTTACCCGGACTCAAACTCGGGTTCCTGTCCGGGTCGCACCTACACACAAGCATACTGACCATCCCGACCATGGCTTGCTATTGTTAATACTGAAAAAAAATAAAAGATAAACAGAATATCCAATCGCCCCCTTTTTCTTATGAACCCTAGGAACGATTTCCCCTAAATACGTATTGAAAATCCCTCTTTCATTGTAAATTGACAGAGGGCAAATGCTCATAGCACGAATACGAAAGAAATGGCCTTTTAAATTACCTTAAACGATGACGAAACGAGGGAGAAACGGGTTCAAGCTCGACTTCGGCGGTTACGGCTCCAAATCGGTAATGTAGGCTTGATTTGAGAGAATTGAGAGTGTAGAGAGTTGTAGTGTGATTTCTTAGGTCGATTACGACTGGTATTTATACGCAATTTGAGCATTCAATGTGTGAACGGGTAGTGGGTGGTGGTTGAGCCAGTGGCTTCAAATTCGCACCCCATGCGTGAAGCCGGACATTGATTGTCATCGGGGTTGGGTCGCACGCGGAAGTCGAACCCGAGGTTCACTGAACTTGGACGGGAAAGCGCGTATTCGATGAGATGGGTTCGAAACCGGTCGCCATGGGACTCGAACTCAAGGCTGTTTCTGATTCGGAAGTTTGGGTTTGTGGCAGAACAGGTCCTTGTTGTTTCACTGAGTTAACATATTATGTTCAAAAGTTTATTTCTAGTTTAAGGCAAGTTTCAGGAAATGACGGTTTTGGTCCCTTGACTTTGTGAAGATAAATATATATATATTCTTTTGTTTTTATAAAACCAAATAGGTTTTATAAAGATTATAAGATATAAGTATACATATATTTATATATATATATAAATATATATATATATATTTATAATCGATTCTCATACAATTATGTATATATATATATAATAAATGAATCCACATTTATTATTTAGAATTATGTTTTAAGATTTGGATTCGAATGCGCACCAGGGTTAGGGTAAGGATAGGTCGGAAAGATACCGGATATTACAAGGATGACCAAGATAAGGCCGTCACAAGTTGACACAAGTATTCTGTCCAAAATTCAGACTTACACTTGTGCAACTTTTTAGGGTTTAAAAGTGAATTTCGGTTATGAAACATTAATGTAAGCTCATTTAAAAGTTAAATCATTAAGATTTAGGGTTTATGAGGCTGAGGGATTATGATTATAAAATCACAAAAGAAAAAAAAAGAGATTGGAGGTGTAGAGAAGATAAAATCAAAGAACGAAAGAAAAGGAATCGAAAAGGGTGATGCGACTTACTTGTTTGCTTCTTTCTTGATAATTGCAAGCTAATTGCGAAATCCAAGAGTGATAGGGTAGGTATTTTCGAAATTGAGGGCTTGGAGGAGTTTTGGAAGTGGTTTAGCAAAGAATAAGACACCCTAGACCTCCTATTTATACTAGAGATTGAAGGGTTGTATATTAGGAAAGAACTTGGAGTAGAAGCCAAGGGTTTCTAACCCTAATGCAACCTCCAACTACCCCTTACCAGCCAAAATTTCAAAATTATGTTTTAAGAATGGACAACTAGGTCCCTCAAGTATACAAGTGGTGCATCGGTGCACAAAAAGTTCGGTTTTCGCAATTCGGAGTTTAATTAAGGAAAGTTTTGTAAATGAAAGTTGTTTTATTTAATGAAATGGATGTGTTAGTCATTTTAAAACATAATTTAGTTTCATAAAGGATGTATTTGTAGGTTGTGGACGGTACAAAGTCAAACTGCGGTTTAGAAGGCGAACGAATACGTATAGGCACTAACTAACGTACTAGGGCATCAATTTGAATTATGTGATAACTTGAATGAGTTAAATAACTATGTTAGGCACATATGGTTGATACACTGCCTTTGAATTAGTAGTGGGTGAGTTTTCGTGTCGGTAAACGAGTTTTTAAACGGTTTAACGGTCCAAGTTGCAAATTAAGGCAATTCCAAGCGTTGCAGTCAAAATGTGACCATGTAATAAGTATAATGTGCATGAAATAGGTATGTTTCAAGTATGATGTGAACACGAGCTATGATGAGGGTTTCAAGCTTCATTGATTCACGAATATGGTAAGCGTTACAAGTATGCGCAAAGCGGAAATATTACAAGTTACGATGACTCGATTGTGGGGATCGAAACATAGATAAAAGACAGTTATATAATGGTACCGATGTTTTTCAGTCGGTATCGGTCTCATTCTTCACGGTACCAGCACATTACCTTCAGTTGATATAACCCATGAGTCCATGACACCTAAAAAATACCCTATTTTGAATACAACTTCGTTTTTAACGAAATTTATGCCGTGACGTTAAGAATTTTTTTATCGAACGAGAGTTATTAAGGAAAAATCAGATTATATACAGAGGATAAACTCGAAACTTTAGAAACTTGAGGGGGTAAAGTGATATTTTATAAAATTGAGATGAGTTTTGCAATTTCACCAAAGTTGAGGGGGAGAAGTGGTCGGTCGCATTTGCCACCGACACTTCTCTTTAACTGTAGTAATAATATCCTGTAAAGAGCATATGTTTGATTTAAGTCATTATGACAATATAATCGGGTTGTTTTATTTGTTAAAATGAGTGTGATCAAAATGGAGCAAATAAATAACCCTAATTTTCATTACTCTAACATCACCACTAAACAGCCATACTTAATGCATTGTACAATAATATTTGTTAAATAAAATAAGAAAAATAAATTTTTTGCTACATAGATAAACATATGAGAATTTTGTCATAAGAGCATCCATAATAAGAATTTTTTATGACCACGAACACCATCGTGCCATGGCCACGGACTTGAAAGCCACATATGCTGCATTGCAAGGGTCCGTTGTTGGGTCGTTTTTGAAGAATCCATTCGTCGGGATGGACGCGGTCACATATGCATAGTGGCCCTTTCATTTTTTTTCTTTGTTTACCCTTATTTTCATTTTCTTTTTCCTCTTTATAATAAAATTTAAGTTATGTTTAATCTTTTTAAAGAATTTATAAAAGTTTGTATATATATTTATAAAATTTAAGAATTTGTATATATTTACTTATACGGTAGGAAAAACTAAATAATTTGGTTATTAGCAAATAAACGTAAAAGTTAGTGATGATGCGAAAAAGATAAATATGAGTGAAAGATGGATGAATTGGTTGAAAAAAATCTTTGTATGAAAGATGAAGGTGTTACTAAAATATCATGATAAAATATGTATGTGAAGATGCCTAAGTTAATTTTGCGTAGTTTATGACCTTTTATCGAATTTAATGGACGTGATGCTGATTCATGAAGATAAAAAGACTCTAAGCAGTTAAAAGAGAATGTTGAAACATCAAGAATCAATCTGAGTATGGATGATGGTGAAACGGTGATTGAGGAAGGGTAGACATCAGTCCGAATAGCGCCACAACGACCGTGGCAAACAGATTTGAACAACCAATGGCGGCTGAAGAAGGCAGCTCGGATCCAAGTCTTAGGAGATTAACGAGGATAAGAAAGCCAAATGCAAAATACTCTGTAAACTTGGTGGTAACCGAGCTTGCTGAAATAGAACCAGAAGCTTTTGATGAAGCATGCACCAAGAAGGAATGGGTTAAAGCCACAGATGAAGAAATTCAAGCAATGAACAGGAGCGAAACACGGGAACTAGTCCCCAAACCAACTAAATGTCAAACCGATTACATGCAAGTGGGTGTACACAATAAAAAAGAAAGATGACAGAACGATACATGGCTCGCTTGGTTGCTCGAGGATTCTCACAACAACACGGTATAGATTATGATGATACATTCAGTCCCGTAGCCAAACTTAACACAATTCATGTCATACTAGCTGTTTCAGCAAGTAAAGATTGGAAATTATGTGAGTAACGCATTTTTGTATGGTGACCTGGATCACACTATACGTATGGAGCAACCAAAAGGTTTTGTAAGCGAGGCACATCCTAATTATGTATGCAAGTTACGAAAGTCAATATATGGGCTAAAACAGTCGCCACGGCCCTGGTATGGAAAAATCGGTGAGTTCCTCCAACACAATGGATTTTTTGTGACGATGGCAGATGTAAGTTTGTTTGTAAAGAAAATCGGCACTAAAGTGGTAGTCGTTCTCGTATATGTTGATGATCTGATAATTACGGGAGATGATGAAGAATCTATCGTACAACTAAAGGAAAATCTGTGTGCTCGTTTCACATGAAGGATCTCGGAAATCTAAGTCATTTTCTAGGTCTTGAAGTGAACTACGAACACAATGCTATCGTCTTGCATAAGAGAAAGTACTATTCTAACTTACTGTCACAGTTTTGGCTTGCTTGATTGCAAGCCTACGTTTGACTCCCATGGATGCTATAATAAAGTTATGTGTCGACAGAGGGGTAGAGCTGTACGATCTAACCATGTATGAATTATTATCGTCCAATTTGCCTTGTTTTAAAAGTCAAAAGTCGGGTTTATCTTTTTTCACATTGCTCTTAATTAATTAGTTTGTCGTCTGCATGTTGTCTAATCTTGCTTTATTTTGTTTTTAGTCGTTTATATCGACGCTTCTTTTATGTAGTTATTTATATTGATCACTGATGCTTTATACTTTTTATCTAATACATGTCAATTAGAAATTGGTGTCGGTCCTAAATTTGAATAAAAGATGAGAGTTGATAACAAATTATCATTTCATGAAAAACCCCGAATTTAGATTTTACTTTAAGCATTCAAAAAGGTTAAGCCGTCCTAACGATCGTGAACGTATAACTTAACCCAAAATATATTATTTTTATTCATGTATAACTATATATATATAGTTGGGAAGAAAAATATAAAATGGAGCAAGGTGGGTTCCACCTCCATGGAGCGCCTACCGTTTGTATAGTTTAATGCATATCTTCCACTTTCAACCTCTTTTTCTTCAAACATTTATTTATGTATGAAATGATTTTCAAGAACTTTACATGTATATTCGAACCGTCCATAGTTCTATCACTATATGCCAACTATTGGTGATGAATTTGCTATTAATTAATCAATGATGTGTGTTGTCTAAGGGTGGTGATTCGGGTCGGTTGACATGTGTGAGTTGAAACGAACACGAATTAATATCCGTGTCAATAAGTTGAATGCGAAACCAAACGTATAACCACATTATCTGAAAGCTCAATTAGGTTTGACTTATATGTGCATCTAAGGGTGAGAATGGGTCTGGTCGGTTCGGTTATGGGCTAAAACCGAACCTGTAACCAATGTTTTGGGTTTTATATTTTCATAATTTATCGGTTTCAGTTATAAACGGTTTGATTAATTCAGTTAGCGAAAAAGATAGTCCAGGTAATTAGATTAACTACCGATTACCTGTCAACATTGGACGTGAGTGGATTTAAACATATTTCAATTAATAAATTCAATTATATCTTTTTTAAATAAAACATTAGTAATTTTTTTAATTTATAAAGAAGAATAAATGACAAATATTATGTTCTTTATAAAAAAATAACAAAACTTTTTCCTATGTATAGCATATAGTTTATAAGAAGTAAAAGATATAAAAGTTGGATTTATTATTGGTTAAGTTCAGTTAATTCAACTATTTATACACATATAACCATAGCCGAACTATAAAAACCGGTTATAAAAAAAACCATAACCGAACCATCGGTTTCTCAAATGATCCAATTATTTTGGTTCGTCTTTTCTATTATAACTGTTATGACTCGGTTTTCTGCTTACACAAAACGCATGAGACAATGAACAAGTGCAAAACCTAATGGGTGCCTTTGGGGAATTTGCTTGTATTGTGTTTACGTTATCATACGCAATCTAACTCATTGTGTATTTTCATACAACATTGTGAATGATCTATAATCACCCCTTGTTTGTACGACTCGTTTTGGGCCAATTATGGGTCGACTTGTAATAAGAGAGACTTAAAATCTATTGGGCTTTCAATGGGCCATTTAAAATACTACTATGTAGTAAAATTGTAAAAATACAAAATATATATATTAAATTTAACCCCAAAATCTTTTATATCTAAACCATTCAATTTTATTTTTGGATCAAAATGGATAGGGGTTTTGATAAGCGTAGCTTTATACATAAATCATTATACTTTAACCATCTAGAAACTTATAATCTGATAGCATAATCATCATCTGGATCATTATAGGTTAGATCCAGATGACGATCAACCCACCCACCCTTTGTGTTTATAAAACACTTTGTATTTACATCATGGTCATGCCCTTCACGGAGAAAGAAAAAAAAGTTTGTAAAATAAGAGAGATTTCTTTACAGAGCTACAGAAATTGCGAGAACTACAATAACAAATCAAAATCATTCATTTATTTGTGTATCTATCATCTAAGTTTTTAACATGAGTAGTATAATACATTATCGTAATTATGTGAATATACTTAAATTAATATATGCATATTTTCATAAATTTATGTGATTTATTTATTATAAATATCTATACATGTGTAGATACACTATCTTTCTCTGGTCTACACATGTGTTATGTGTATGGAACTTGTTACGAGAAAGAGAGAGATGAGAGAAAGTAATAAAACTAATTAATTAGATATATGAATCATTTAATCTTTTACAATTATATATTTTTTTATTATATTTTTATAATAAATAAATAGTTTTTATTTGTTCTTGGCTTCTTGCGAGTTCTTGCATTATCTTTGGTTTTTCCACACAGAAAGAAACTACTTCCGGGCCTAAAGGCTCTTTTAGCGTTACAAGTAACATGACTTCATGGAATAACCCATACAATTGGGCCCATTACTAACTTATATATGTAGCTAGATAGACCCATGTAAATACCACCTTGGGGACATTTGTTAATTGTTATTAATTATAAACTTATAAAAGTAAATAATGATATGGACAGACACAACCATTAGGGGTGTTCATGGTCCAATTTTGACGGTTTTTAGCTTAAACCGTGAGTCATTCCGTTAGTAACGGTTTTTAATAATCGAAAACAGTAACCGAACCGTGGAAAATTAAAACCGAACCAAATCCAACCGTTACTAACGGTTTGGTTCCTGTTTGGTTTCACGGTTTAGGCTTATTGAGTTTTTATAACAAATGAATAAAATATAAAATAAAAAAGGTTGTCCAAAATAACGAGCTATCTAAATTCATCAAAACTTCGTCCAAATACATAAAATATGGTCTAAATACATCAAAGAATATAAACAAATAAAATAAGAAGTTGCCGGGAAACAATATGTAAAAATTAAATTGTTAAATTAAAGTGATGGATAGAAGAGATTAGCCCACATTCAATAAATAGCTCTTACTCTCTTAGCCCACTTTGAAATCAATTAACCTATCAGGGTACTTAGCCCATTTCAAGGTTCACCCAAATGCAAAGAATTATAAATAACTATTTATACCTAATATAAAAAATCTAAAAATAAAATATATATTTATCTTACGGTCTGGTCTGGTTTTATACGGCTGGTATTTGGTATAAACCGTAGACCAAACCGTTAACTACGGTTTGAGATTTTTGAAACTAACCGACTGAAAGTCAGAAAAAACCGTCCGTGAAACCAAACGGATGACCATTGGGCGGTTTCATGGTTTTAAACCAAACCGTGAACACCCCTAACAAACATGACAAAAAAGGGCCAACTTAAAAAGGTATAACTTGAGCTACGTCTAAAGTTACAAGACCCATACGCAATGGACGTAAACATATCAACGAGCCGGATCATTTAATGGCATAGGTTGTTTGGCCCAACTGTTGGACCTAAAATCCATCATTTAGAGCTCCAACTTGAAAGTAAAAAAGGTTTCTCCAAATTTACTTGAAAAACACGTGAATCTTTGATTGAGCAATTCATGTGTTTATTTAGGAAGTTAATTTCGTAATTAGGCAGTCAATATTAGTTTTCTTTTTTGGGCTTGGGCCTATTATATTTGGACCCCATATAAAAAGGGAGAGCTTGATGTAATGATTCTGACATTCAATAATATATGAAATTCTTCTTTGAGAGTATTCTCTCTTACTTGTTTCTGCTCTGCGTCACATAATGACATAAGCTTGAACTTTTATCTTCGTTCAACGCTATATGGCTAGTGAAGGAACTAAGAAATTTTCAACCCGGCATTACAATACAAACTTTTTACAGTCTCTTCAACTATTTTAACCGCAATTCAGGGTCGAGTTACAAGAAAACGACAATGTAAACAACTTCACACCCGGTTTTGATTAAATGCATTATCCAATATATGACACACTATTTCCAAAAATAACAATGAGATGCCAAAGCTATTAAAAGAACACATTTGATGGTACAAGTATTTGAGATTGACATTCTGCACATTTATTTTGCTTTGGTGGTTGGATAACTGGAAAGTACATTTTTTCACTTAATGGTGGGACCTTTAAATTAATACTTTTATCAGCTTCTTGATTTCTAACAAGTTAAAGGTGACGCATCTGAATAAAGAGAATGATTACATTTACCAAACAAGGAATGTACCCAAATGAACAAGGGTGGCCCTTGTTTTTCTCCGGAAAATAAGTGACATTTGTCGTAGGGGTAACTTTTTGAAATTTTTTTCACGAGATAGATTAATATTTACTAAACTTGTTAATTGTATCAAAATGTAATAAACTTTTATCAAGTGTCTCATGCAGGGCCGGCCCATATAGAGGTGCAGGTTGGACCACTGCACCGGGGCATGTTTACGAGTGGGGCATAATTTTTAAATAACTTATAAAATCTGAAAAATTTTATAAAATTTAGTGGCAAAAATTTTTATTTAGGTATGTAACTAGATACTTTTCTATAGTAATTTTATTTTCTTTATTATTTTAATTACAATTATCGCTGTATTATTGAATTTTTTTTATATACGTGCATATTGAAGGGGGAATGGTGACATTTTTCTTATGTCGAGCCGGATACTTAATTTCTCGGAGACGGCCCTGGTCTCATGGTACAATGATTTTTTACTTTTTGATGTAAGGTCGTGTGTAATGGATTGTGGCGCCTATGTGACACCCCTGTCAAGCCGAAACACTGCCCCTAGGTGTGATAAGAGGCGTGATGTGTGGGAGCGTGGTGAAGGCAACGGGCGTTAGACCGTTTGACACACAACCCAAACTCTAACTAGCTGCTTGATTTAATAAAACAATTTTTTTTAAAACACAAAAAATACTTATAAATACCAATCTTTTTAACGTTTTTTTTACCATCTTCTTTTTCTTCTAAATTTTACACATGTTTAAAATTTTTATATTATCCAACATTTCAATTTCAAGACATGAATCATTTCAAAAACCCCTTTAATCGTGCATACAACCCGGATCAAGTTTCGTTAGCCTAAACAACCCGAACCAAGCTCCGTTTAACCCAAACGACCCAAACCATGCCTCGTTTCCTCAAACGTTCCAACAAATGATTGATCTAACCACGGGTTACCGACCCCAAATGAAAATGGGGAAACCTATGCTAACCTTTGCCAATTGGATCCACACTCCACCCAAGATCCACCAGCACCCGATTTTTTTCCCGATACACAACCCGACGTCAAGGTTGTTCTAGAAACACTATTGGTCATCGAGGTTGTTCCTGACACACAACCCACCTCGTCACGAAGAAGAAAACACAAGAAGAAAGCACAACAAACCAAAATACACAAAAAATAAGGGTGAAATGGACTCCACACTATTTGTTCATATCTGTGCTTGAAATATTATGAAAGAAAGTGTGAAGTGGCACACCGTCCCATTAATGGGAGACTCATCATTGTCAAGCAAGCGTACAAAAACCTTGACCTCTAACGATTACACCACTCAATCTCCTTCTGGTGGTTGTTTTCAAATAAACCTCAATGACACCGATGACGATGAGGAACATGTGGACTTAACTCCAAGTGAATTGAGTCACCCGTCGAAAAAAAAAACAATAAAGGTAAACGGGAAAAATTCATCCTCTAAAGATTCCGACTACAAGCAAACTTTGGATAGTATATTGGAGAAGATGAATTGCTTCAACAATCCAACACAGGAGAAGATTAACTTGAAGAAAGAAAAACAAAAATGCATCGATGAAAAGATTAAGTTGGTGAAAGAACACCAAAAACACATGGATTTGAAACTACTTTGGGAGAATATCAATCACTTGCATGACCAAGAGCGTGAAAACGCAGAGAAAGTGAAGCAAGAGATTAGGGAGAAATATGGATATTAATGTTTTAATTATTATTTTGTAATTATTTATTTGTAATGTTTTTGAAAAGAGTAATAATAATATTAATGTTCTATTTACATTTTATTTTTTTAAATGTTAAATTTAAAAATATTTGTCTAAAAAATATGTATATATAAATAACTAGGTTAAAACCACGTGTATTACACGGGTTAAATAAATGCAATATTATATACTTAGTAATAAAGATTTACATATTATATATTTATGACATATTACATAGTTTTTTAATACACATTTTAGGAACGTTATATAGTTATTTTTTAAAAATGTTTTATAAAAAGAATGAAAGAAATGTTCAATTTCTAAATGTGTTTTATGAACAAACCTATTTTTTTAAATAAAAAACATTTTATAAAAAGAATTATATAAATCATTATTATTTAATAGGAGAGAGAGACGCGAAACAATAAAATATAAAAAAACAATTAAAGAAAATTTGTATAATTAATAGAAGAGAGATGCGAGAAAAAAAGGATGGAGATGCATAGGAAAATGACAAGTGTCACACAAAAACCTTTATTTATTATATAGTATAGATTAATGATTAAGTAACTATTACAAACTAAATCACTCTCAATAACCCATTACACATCTTTATGTTGATCACTTAACTGCTTACGTGGCCCCTGCTTGACAATATTTTTTCATCACTATCACTAACTCAATACGCATGACCTAACAAACTTTAATTTCGTTACATGTAGTATCTAATCAATAACCAGTTGGTTGCTGACGTGGCAAAACTTTTTGCCAAGTAGCAACCATCTGGATGGTTTCTACTTTAGCTACTGGCTAGTTGGATCTTTTAAATGAAGTTGAACCCGTAACAAATAAACCCATGAACTAAATAGCCTGAGTTTTTTTTTATCAAACCACGTTTTGACCAATTACCTAACCACCCATTTTACCATCTCTTTATACTCTAGAGAGTGCCCCATAAAGCATTAGAAGCTAATCAGCTATACATCAGAAAAGGAAAACACCTTAACTGCAGAAATAGAAGATGATATCCAATTATCATCTTTAATTTATCTTTTTTTAATTTTCACTTGATATTAGTTGAAGGAGGTAAGAACCATAATGAAAAGGCAAAAACTTTAGCAAGAATTAAGAAAAACAAATGCAAAATTCAAACTTATAATGAGGTGACATGCAAAAGATGATCAAATACCACAAGCTGTTCAGATTATCGATCTCACGCGTTCTATCTTCTCCGGTTGCCTCAATTATTTTGAAGATATTTGGTGGTATAACAGTTGTTTCCATGCAAAGATCAATATCAAAAACTAACATTCTAAAAAACTAACATTCTACAGGGAATGTCACAATGAAAAATAAAGGTAAGTAAAGTTGAGTCGCAGCTTTTTGTTTAAAAAAAAACAAGAGAAAAGATAGTGCAATAAGGTGGCCTGCCTCATATTAATTTATGTATCAAGAAACAAATATTCCTTCAGCAAAAGCAATTTATTCTGATATATTTAGTGCGCTCATGATTAAAATTTTACATTGTGCACATTTCAATTCAATAATAGTACTACTTATTACTTGTAGAAGTCAAACTCCCTCTTTCTTTTTGCTACTAAAGGGAACAAAAAGAAAGTGAAAAAGTGTTAATCTTTTTCAGCATTTTGTGTGGATTGGTAGGCCGGTCCTAGGCTACTTAGACGCGTGTGAGCATTGGTTCTTTTCTTTTAGGCATTGCTAGTAGCAGCAAACCGTAAAAGGAGGAGATGGGTCTGTTCAGGTGGTATTTTATCTCTAACGGGTCAAATGGGTAAAATAAGAAAACTTACCTAAAAGAAAATTAAACGGGTAGAAACAAGTTCAGATTGTATTTATAATTCATGCAAGCTTCTAAATAGTTGCATTAAATTATTATTTATGAAAAAATATTAAAAGATTTGGACAAAATCATTTCGGGCCAACTTAGCAACCCCTCTCAATCCGACCAAAGAATTATCTTTTTTGACCCGTTTGAAGTGTGTTATAATGGTTCAAGAGTTGCAGCCTGTTGCATTAAATTATTATTTATGAAAAAATATTAAAAGATATGGATAAAAAAATCATTTCGGGCCAACCTAACAACCCCTCTCAATTAGACTCAAAGAATTACCTGTTTTGACCCGTTACCCAACTCGTCTGACGAGTGTTATAACTTATAATGGCTCAAGAATAGCAGGCTTTGAAATGCTCCTTTTTTTTTCCTTTTTGCTTCTTTGCTTGTGTATGATGGGATAGGTAGGAGTGGGAGAGTGATGGTTTTAAATAATTTGGCTTTTTTTGTTGCTTTATTTGGTCACCTTCCTCAAGTTGGAGTTACTTATAAATTATATCACAACACATTTTCAAGTGCACCAACTTTGGCCACCACTTGATGGAGATGGACTTTTCTGTAATTTATGGACGAATCAACGGTTTTGAGGTCTCTTATTATGCCCTTTTCGTCACAGAATAGATGAAATAGTTGGGCGATTTTATATGAAACAGCGCTGGTAATGTTACCCATAGCCCGAATGTAAAACATGTCATTGTCCCTGCACGAAAAGGGCTCGAGGGGCAGGACATGGTAACAAGACCCGCAGGGAGTACTTAAGGTCAGTGGCGGACCCAGGAAATTTTTTCATGGGAAGCGGAAAATTTTTAAGGGTCGTTTGTCTATTGCTATATAATAATAATTTTTCGGTCTGGTTTGGGCCGGGTCGGGTCGGACAGGTGCGGAAATTCTTACCGTGATTCTCATTCAAGTCATTATACGATTTTGTCAACATTGGATGTGAGTGGGTGTTAAAGTGCCGTCTCTGCGCATTTTTTTCCGGTGAAAACATTTTTAACTTTTTTTTCTTTTGCTTCACATCTTCTCCATCGTGGGTGTTAAAGTTCAAGGGGGGCGATTACAAAATTTTATGGGGGGCAGTCAGGATTTTAACGCCTATATAGTACTAAAAAAATTTATTTAAGGGGGGCGGCTGCCCCCCAACCCACCTTACTAGGTCCGCCCCTGCTTAAGGTGCTTAGTAAAAATTTCATCTGATTTTCAGTTTTTATTTGATTCTGGTTTAACTTTAAATCGAAGGCATTCAATGAAGTTACATATTTCTCTCATAACGTATGTGTAAACAATGTATATGTGTAGGTTCTATATTTTGTAAAGGGCCTCTGAATCGTGTATTAATCACTCTCAGGTTAAAGTATTTTGGTGTTACTCTCAAAAGCTTTAATTGGATAATTTAAAGAGAAAACAAGAAGAAATACGTTTTCTATTATGAAAACGTGTACCAGAATTAGATCGACCAAAGACTTTCATCTTATAGATAGAGAACCACACAATGTTTAGTTGAGACGACACAATACTTCATGAAAAAGTGAGTAAGTTGACGATTAAAATGGTTTGCAGTTATTCTATACATTAGCAATTCGGTTGCTATTGATAATCGGTTCGTACTAACGATTAATTCCCATGCAACTTTCTATCGTCCACATATATCCAAAACAACTTCGAGAGGCTTTTGGCCCCGCCCTCATACCCTGCCAAGCCCATTGGAGCCCTCGAGATTCCTTGGTGTCAGAAATCTGATTAGTTTTGAATGAATGTGCACTCCACACCTATAAACTCGTATCAATGTTTAACCATATTTTCCTTTGGTCTTAAGTAAATCACAGTTAACTAACATGACACTGAAATCAACACATGTGTTCTTGTCTCCCATGGTATATCACATACGAGCGACGAAATGTTGTCGGTAAGAGTGAGCTAAACTGACTTACATGTTAAAAACATTGACAATACATAAACCTAGTTTAGAACGAGGTAGGAAAAACAATATATTAAACTATAAAAATGAAGGGATGGCGAAAAAATCTGAATCCAATAGAACGGGTATTTAGGTATGAAAATTTAGGAATTATAATATCTTCAATAAAGAAAAAAGATCAGTGATTGAAGTTGTCATTATGTCTTGGTCGGTGATTTGGAGATTTATAAATGACATGATTTTCGCTAATGGATCCAATATTATTTTTGATGCTATTGTTAGTTACTCTTTTTTACGGTTTTCTAGTAGATATAGAAAAGCTAGAATAAGTTTCGTAGAGTGGTTAAAAATTCCTTTAAAGGTGATGTAATGGTTGTGTTTTTCTTCCCTTTTTAGTTTCTTACTGATACAAGTGTTTTTATAAATCAAGCCGTTTCAAAATAGAATCTAACATTTTATTTTTGTTATTTATTATTTTAGTAGGTTATGTTTTATATTGCTTGAATAAACGAAATATTAAATAGTTAGTAATGAAAATTTAGGAATTATAAATGAAATATTAAATTAAATAGTTTAGTAAGAAAATATTAAATAATTAATAATAAATAAAAATTAAAAAGGAAAAAGAATCTTGAGTCATAGAATTTTGATACATGGTGCAACAAGTTACTTATTTATTAGGTATAGATTTAAACTCACTAGTTTTTAAATCAACTTAATTTTCTTTTATTTATATACTTTTTACTAATTTTTTAAATAATTTATCCAGATTATTACAGATTCTTTTGATTAATGATTTCTTAAGCATGTTAATATTATTTAACATAGTTTTTATATATTCATGTTAAAAAAAATTATACGTTTCATACTTTTTTCAAATGTCATGCTTTTACAAATAAATATATAAATAAATAGGAAGCCAAATAAAAAAAAGTTATAAACATCACTATAAAACTATAAACTAAACTTATTTACATAGTCCGATTCAATCTAACCTGAACCAAAAAATATATAATCTAAGCACTGAAAATTAGCGACACACATAAAAAATGATTTCTAGGTCTACCATGTTGAAGTCATTATATTTTTTATTTACGTTTGCTTGAATATCATTATATCAATTTCATATTCCGGTGTTCGGTCCCAACAATGTCTATCTTGTCTTATGAGTTATGTCAGGTTCAGTGGCAGACTCAGAAATTTTTTTCTGGAAGTCGGAAAATTTTGGGATCGGTTGAGTACTGATATATAACGTGCATATAACATTAAATTTTTTTCATTGAGGGGCAATCGACGGGCTATTTTAAAGTTTTATGGGGGACGATCGGGATTTTAATGCGTATTTAACACTAATTTTTTTTTTATGAAAGACGACTGTCCCCATAGCCCCTTAGTAGGTCCGCCCCTGGTCATGTTTCATTTGATACCTATGCATAGATGTTTAATTGGTAATATGTTTTTAACAAATTTCTTTGACGATTTGATTATTCGTAATCAAATCGTAACCAACAAGCAATTAAGTGTATAATTTGATTTTAGAAACATGCAAATTCTTTTTAGAACACACGTAATTAAGCATAATTCGGTTGTAAGATAATTAAATATGTATTATACTTGAATGATTGATGGGTTTTGCTTTATATAATATTTTCGCAAAAGATAACAATAAAGCATTCATATATAATATTTAACTCTTAAAAATAAGTTTTTCTTTTTCTCTATACTTTTATGTACATCTTTTGATCTTTTATAATAAGATAAAAGCTAGATAACGATTTTCTCAATTCTTTTTTGATGACGATGTTTATTCATTGATTAATCCAATATGCTTTTCACCATTATTGTTATAATGGTAGTTTTTAAATATTGCTTGAAAATTTTAATTGTAGACTTTTTAGAAAAAAATACAAAAAAAGAACATAAAATGACATGGGACATTTTACGTATGATGTGAGGATACCTCTACGACTTCACAAGACACATTTGGGTTTGTAGCGAACACCATATAGGAGCACACGAAAGAAGTTTTATAGTAAACACCATCACCCCTAAAACTTTTTTAGTTTTTATTTAGAGTAAACTTTGTTTTTGGCTCCTGTGGTTCGGTCAAAATAACGGTTTTGGTTAATTAGTTTTAATTTGATTTTTTTGCTCCCTGTGGTTACCTAATTGTCTCAATCAGACCCCTGATACTAAATCCATTAGATTTTCTGTTAAAAGTAAGGATATTTTAGTCTTTTTACTAATAAAGACTAACTTTATCATTTTCTTAAATTAATACAAGGACCATTTGTGTAAATTACGTAAAACAAAAACCCAGATCTTTGTCTTCTACAAAACAAAAACCCTAAGAACTTCAAAATCCCCGATCCCCTCCCCCTCTACCTCCCTCTGCCACCACCAGCCAGCCACCTACAAAACCTTAACCACCCACTACCACCATCACCATCATTGGCCACCACCCCTTCACTTTTGGGAAGCACCACCGCCACCACCACAAAGCCGGCACCACGACAAAACCACAACCACTAAGCCGACCTCCTTGTCATCGCCACCAACGTCCTCCACCACCACTGGTTCGCGACATCGGGACCTGCGACACCAGATTCACCACAGCTTTATGACCTGGAGACCTAAACCATCACTGCCAGCCTCATCGACTGTGTTTTCTGGCTACCCCCACCCTCATCGCCTTCCCGTTTTTCCGGCATCTGGCCTTCTCCCCTCTCCGTCTTGGTCTGTTTTTTTCTCTCTCTCTCCACTGAAACTTTCATATCTGAAATCGAAGGGGTGGTGTTCATAACTGTCACACCCCGACCGATGGCGGAATCATCGAGGCGGACAATGTGATGATTGTTCAAAAGCACATGATAACTAAAGGTTGCATAATTCATTCATTTAATTTAAAGACAACAAGTTCCAAATACAATACATTTCAAATAACCTAGTCTAGTTCAAAACATTAATTTATTTAACTAGGTCCATAGTTCCTAAGTGGAGAGATCTTCGGCAAGCAGTCACATATCCAAACCTGAAACATTTTTTAAATCAAGTGTCAACTAAAAAGTTGGTGAGTACATAGGTTTAATATTTCCTGTAAATAGTAGTTGTAAATCGTTTTGCAACTCATTGTTTATCTTGTTAAACATAGCATAGGATGTAACATTTATTTAATCACAATTCAAACCGAGTTTGACGCGCTTGAACAGAGCACAACAGCTAAGTCCGGTATGCTTGAATATAGTTACCCACTATATCCGGTATGATTGAATATAACACGCGGTTATATCCGAGTATGCAGTAATAAACACCCTAACCGGGTGGGCTGGTCAGGCACAATAGATCTATCAATATTACAGTTGGTTGTCTTGTGTTTAAATGTATGTACATCCAAAGAATAAGCATATAGTCTCATGTATAACACGTATAAACAGTGTGAGTAGCATGTGTAATGTTTCACCCCAAAACGTATAAAAATGTAAAATAGGGGCTATGTAACTCACCTTGCAAGCGGGTATTTCACGCGTGTAGGTGATAAGTATGTGGAAGCCTAAGCACGTTGATACCCTATGTAGACAAATGGGTATTATTATATACGTATAGGTGTGTATTTGTGTTTAAATGTATATAAATATTATGAGACTCATAAAAATGAGATAGTTTATATATTATAATGTATTTTAATAAGTTTATAAAATATTACAAGATTTATAAAAATGAGATAGTTTATATATTATAATGTATTTTAATAAGTTTACAAAATATTACAAGATTTATAAAAATGAGATAGTTTATATATTATGATGTATTTTAATAAGTTTATAAAATATTACAAGATTTATAAAAATGAGATAGTTTATAAAAATATAGTTTAATCGATTTTAAAATAAACGAACGAGTAAACCGACTCGTTTTAGTATTTATTGTATAAAAATGTTATTAAAATAAGTTAGGTTAATTAAATAAAATAATTAAAATGCAAACAGAAGTAAAAAAATGGGCCGAAGGCCAACCGGGCTCGAACCCGTGACCTACAGCATAAACACACACACGCATAACCAGCCGGGCTACTGCCCATCGCTGGTTATGTGTGTATCGAATAAATTAAATACACAAGGCAAATCAAGATTGCTGGACCTCGGTGACCGGCAAACCGTGTCCGAGGACACTGGGTTTGCCCGGTAATCCTCGTGCGATTGCCGAGTTTTCGACTGGGATTGATTACCTGATGATGACAGAAGCTAATGGAACCGAAATGAAGTTCGAACTTGGTCGCGAAGTGTCTGGTCGGCAAAGCTTTTTGTTTGAAAATACCAAGAACTTGAATTCCAGAATTTGAATTGGATTGAGTCTTATAATCTGGTCACAGCTTCGTCTGAGGATGGCGAAGGCGATGGTAGTCTCAATTTGGAGTGAGAGTGGGTGGAAGGGGGTGGGAGAGCTCGAACAGGTCTGGTAAGGGCCATTTATAGCCGAGCCCAATCCTTATAATGAAACATGTAATTGAGTGTGTCTGGACATTCTTCTGGACGAGACGAAGCTAACGAGATCACTTGCAGGCGTGGAGGTTGACTGTCGGGGCCGTATTAGAGGTGTGAACTTTCGGCTATGAACACAATCAGACGATTGGGATGATGGGGAGACAAATTGGTCGAGGGGTATTGGTCGCGTGGGGGAGACGAAGTCGGGGATGCTTTTGTCGGGTGTTGAGGTGCAGGGAAACATCCTTGTCGCGGGGGTCGCCGGAGAAAAGCTCGGACCGCCGGACAATGGGGGAAGGGGGCGACCGGGAATACGAATTGGGTATTGGCAAAACTGGTCCCTGAAGTTTGATCTTGTTTTAATTTAGTCCTTGAATTAATTACGGATGAGTCCCTGAGGTTTGGTTTGTCCAGAAACAGTCCCTCAAACGATTTTAGTTTTAAAACCTTCTAGTTTGGTTAATCACAAAACGAACCCTAAACTTTTTATTAAATAAATTAATTTAATTTTTTTTTTTTAAATCAAATAAAAACAAAAATATTTTTATAAACTTATTTTATTATAAAAGTTATTAATCTTATTAAAATATGTTATTTTATTAAATATGCAACTTTTTAAATGTAGATTTTTATATAAAATTTTATATAAGTTTAAAACTTATAAAATTTTAATTATTTTAAATTCATAAAATAAAATATATATATATATATATATTTTGTACAAAATTAAATAGAAACATTTGCATTTCATTAAATAGAACAACGATTACATATTATGTATTACAAAAGCGTAATTAAAAAAAATCCGGAATGTCACAGTCTCCCCATGTTAGAGGAATTTCGCCCCGAAATTCGACTAGTGGAGGCTATGAAAAGAGATGCGGATATTTGGTCTTCATGTGGTCTTCACGTTCCCAAGTGAACTCGGGTCCACGTTTAGACTCCCAACGGACCTTGACAATGGGGATGCGGCTACGCTTGAGTTTCTTGACTTCTCGGTCCATGATTTCCACGGGTTTCTCAACAAAGTGCATCCTCTCGTCAATACGCACTTCATTAAGAGGGATGTGGAGGTTCTCGTCGGCTAGACACTTTTTCAAATTAGATACATGGAAAGTCGGATGAACGTTGGTGAGTTCTGAAGGAAGATCGAGTTTGTAGGCCACTTTTCCTACCCTTTCGAGTATCTTGAAGGGGCCCACATATCGAGGTGCAAGTTTTCCTTTCTTTCCAAATCGGACTACGCCCTTCCAAGGTGATACCTTTAGGAGAACCATATCTCCTACTTGAAATTCCAAGGGTTTTCGTCTTTTATCGGCATAGCTCTTTTGCCGACTCCTTGCCACTCGAATGTTGTCACGAATAAGAAAATTTTTATCGGTGGTTTCTTGGATAAGCTCGGGACCGGTGATTTGTGCTTCACCAATTTCGTTCCAACAAATCGGTGAACGACATTTTCGTCCATAAAGAGCTTCAAACGGTGCCATGTTAATACTTGTGTGGTAGCTGTTGTTGTAGGAAAATTCGATCAGTGGTAGGTGAGAATTCCAATTGCCACCAAAGTCAATAACACAAGCTCTAAGCATATCCTCGAGAGTTTGGATTGTTCGCTCGGTTTGTCCATCAGTTTGAGGATGGTAGGCTGTACTTAAATCCAACCGAGTACCAAGTGCTGATTGCAATGACTGCCAAAATCGGGAAGTAAAACGCGAATCACGATCGGAGATGATGTTCAAAGGGATCCCGTGACGACTTACGATTTCATCAATGTAGATCCGAGCCAATTTCTCGACTCGATAGTCCTCACGAATAGGCAAGAAATGAGCAGACTTTGTAAGTCGGTCGATAATAACCCAAATACTATCGTGTCCACTAGAAGTGCGTGGAAGTTTGGTGATAAAGTCCATAGCAAGGTTCTCCCACTTCCACACGGGAATTTCAGGTTGTTCGAGGAGTCCGGAAGGCTTTTGGTGTTCGGCCTTCACTTTAGAACAAGTTAGGCATTTTGCCACGAAAAGGGCAATATCCTTTTTCATGCCGGGCCACCAATATTGCTGACGGAGACCCATGTACATCTTATCAGCTCCGGGATGCACCGAATATCGAGTTTTGTGGGACTCGTTCATCAAAAATATACGGAGATCGTCGCGATCGGGAACCCAGATACGGTCCAAGTAGTACAATAGGCCGGTAGCTTTGGTTTCTAACAAGAGTTCTACTCCCCATGCCATTTCTTGATACATGTTTCCCTCGGTAACCGAGGTGTGTTGTGCTTTGAGAATACGGGCTTGGATATCGTTATGAATATAAGCACTATGAAGCATGATATGTTCTTTACGACTCAAGGCGTCGGCTACAACGTTTGCTTTGCCGGGGTGGTAGCGGATCTCGCAGTCGTAGTCGTTTAGAAGTTCAACCCATCGTCGTTGCCTCATATTAAGCTCTTTTTGATTGAAAATATGTTGGAGACTTTTGTGGTCGGTGAAAACCACGCATTTGGTACCATAAAGATAGTGTCTCCAAATTTTCAAGGCGAAAACGACAGCACCAAGCTCGAGATCATGGGTCGTATAGTTCTTCTCATGGATTTTGAGCTGGCGTGATGCGTATGCAATTACTTGGCCACGTTGCATTAGAACACAACCAAGACCTTGGTTGGATGCATCACAATAAACGACAAAGTCGTCATTACCACTAGGAAGAGTTAGTATAGGAGCATTGCAGAGCTTGTGCTTGAGAGTTTGAAAAGATTCCTCTTGCTTGGGTCCCCACTCGTAAGATTTACCTTTATGAGTCAAGGCAGTGAGTGGAACCGCAATCTTGGAGAAATTTGAGATGAAGCGACGATAGTAACCTGCTAGTCCAAGGAAGGAACGAATCTCGGTAGGAGTCTTAGGAGTACTCCAATTCTTTACCGCTTCGATTTTTGCCGGGTCCACATGAATTCCCTTATCGTTGACTATGTGTCCCAAAAATTGAACTTCCTTTAGCCAGAATTCACACTTGGAGAACTTGGCGTATAGTTGTTCTTTCTTCAAGAGTTCTAAAATCAAACGGAGATGTTGTTCGTGCTCCGCTTTCGTCTTAGAATAGATAAGAATGTCGTCAATGAAAACGATCACGAACTTGTCCAAATAGGGTTTGCACACACGGTTCATGAGGTCCATGAAGACCGCAGGTGCATTAGTTAAACCGAAGGGCATGACCATGAACTCGTAGTGACCATATCTAGTCCGAAAGGCAGTCTTTGGAATGTCTTCATCGAGAACACGAAGTTGATGATATCCGGAACGAAGGTCAATCTTGGAGAAACATGTTGAACCTTGAAGTTGATCGAAAAGGTCGTCGATACGGGGTAAAGGATAACGGTTCTTTATTGTAAGCTTGTTGAGTTCCCGATAATCAATGCACATTCGAAACGATCCATCCTTTTTCTTTACGAACAGCACGGGAGCACCCCAAGGTGAATGGCTCGGGCGGATGAATCCTTTGGATGAGAGTTCTTGTAATTGACTTGCGAGTTCTTGCATTTCGGAAGGTGCAAGACGATAGGGGGCTTTTGCCACGGGAGTTGCCCCGGGCACAAGGTCGATACGAAACTCCACTTGTCTAGTGGGAGGAAGACCAGGTAAATCCTCGGGGAATACCTCGGGAAAATCTCGGATGATTGGAATGTCTTGCAATTTCTTACCCTTGTCCTTTGTGTCAACTATGTGGGCCAAGAATGCAACGTACTTTTTCCGCAAGTACTTTTGTGCCAATGTGCAAGACATGATTTGAAGACCACGACACGGTTTTTCACCGAAAATAACTAACGTGTCGCCCGAAGAGAGAGGTATACGAATACACTTTTCGTAGCAAATAACCTCGGCATGGTGCTTGGATAACCAGTCCATGCCAATGATAATATCGAAGCTTCCCAATTGCATTGGAAGGAGGTCAACAGAGAATTTGTGATTATTAAGCTCAAGATTGCAGTCGCGGATAACAGAATTTATAGTAATAGACTTCCCGTTTGCTATCTCCACGGAATACGAATTATCGAGTTTCGTTCTTTGTTTAGCAAGTTGAGACTCAAAGGTAAGAGACACGAAACTCCTATCGGCACCAGTATCAAATAAAATGGATGCATAATGATTGTTTACGAGAAACGTACCGTTTATCACGTCGTTGTTTGCTTGTGCCTCATTAGCGTTTATGTTAAACGCTCGTCCTTGGGGACCACCTTGACGATGAAGTTTTGGGCATCGGTCACGAAAATGGTTTGGATCTCCACATTCGTAACATGCCCGACCATTGAGAGGTGCCGGATAGACGGGACGGTTGGCTGGAGCTGCTTGATGGACGGGAGGACGGGTACGGCAGGTAGTGACCACATGTCCATATCTCCCGCAGCTTGAGCACAATCGGCATGGTAAGTTGGCAGGATGATGGTACTTGCAGGTCTGGCATTGGGGATTCGGGCCCTGATAAATTTTCGGGTTTTGACCCAAAGGGGCCGCTTGAATAGCAGGTACAGCGGGAGTTACGGCTGCGAAGTTTCGACCCTTTCGTTTCTTGTTGCGGTTAGAAGACTCGGGTTTCACATCTTTGACTGCCGCAAGAGTAGACACAACCTTCTTGGAACCCTTTCTTGATAAGGTTCCGGCTTTGACATGGTTGTCGGATAATGTAGCAGATAGGCGGATAGCAGCTTCAAGAGTAGGAGGATTGCTTCCTAGCACAGCATCTTGAATTTGCATAGGCAGGCCGCCTATGTACTTTTCAATTCCCCGAGCAAGGGGAGTGATCATGTGAGGCACTAAAAGACTTAGTTCTTGGAACCGGGTGGTGTAAGCCAGATTATCCCCGCTGTCTTGGGCAAGATCCCAAAATTCAGCCTCGAGCTTCCTCATTTCATTCCGAGGACAGAATTCATCAGTCATGGCCTTTTTCAGATCATCCCATGATAAGGATGTAGCAACCTCAGCACCACGAGTGCGTTTCTCACTGTTCCACCAGGTGAGGGCTCTCTTTTGAAGTACACTTGTGGCATAGCGAACCCGAAGATTATCGGGACAGTCACTGTTTAGGAACGTGCTTTCCATGCTTTCAAACCATTGAAGTAGGCCGGTAGCACCTTCAGTTCCGAAGAATTTAGTAGGATTGCACGAGTTAAAGTGCTTAAACGTGCAATGAGGCGGGTTGGTACCACCGTTCCCTTGGATGTTGTGAGACCCGTCACTGTTGTTATTTGCTTGAGTCATTTGCCCTACTAGCTGGGCAAGAAGAGTAGCAAGATCCGGGTTGGAAGTGCTAGAGTTTGCACGTCGAGGAGGCATTCTAACATCATAAGAAAAGACAAGGATATTTTAGATAAGACGGATAAATACGAGTTATAGCGGGAAATAATGCAAGCAGAAATATGAGATTTATCATGACGCGTGCTAGTGCGTGTGTATTTATTCTAAGTTGATAGGGGAAACTAAGTCATCCTTTCCGGGTAGGACATGATGTTATAGATCATTATTTGCATAATAGAAATTTGCCGGGACTTGCATGCACCACAAATTGTTATTACGTGTGCACCCGTAATAATGATTTGTTTTGCATGTTCGTCTAGTTTTTCCTATTTTGCTATAATGTCCCCAGATTTTGAGTTTAAGTTCGGATCGTATCCTTGCGAATACATTGACTTATCAACGTTAAATAATTCCTCAAAACTTTCAAAGAGACATGCTTTAGCCTATAGGTAAACACTCACGTCAGGAATTCCCAGGAAAGCATACGGGTCCGTTTATTTGGATTTATACGAAATGCTTTCCTAGACAGAAAACCCAATGTACAGGTGTCACCCTTCCAGATTGCACGTGTCCTTTACTGGTTTCAAGAAATTAAGTCGTTGACGAGATTTTAAGATTTTAGTAGAATTGAGAGTTTATGTGTATAAAATGTGTAGAAATGTTGCGATTTATATGGATGAGGAGAGAGTATGGACAAGGATTTGTAGTGTATTTGTTTGCATAAGTGTGTTGACCAAATGTGTATGTAAAGTATGTATCATGTATCAAAGTCTCGTATGTATGTGTATAAGTCTCATGTACCAAACTCGGGAAAATTCAGACAATTCCTAACTACAAATAATTCACATAGCAATTAATCATTTAGCACATAACACATAAAAAAAGGAGTCCTAGGGTTATAGTCTAGGTCATTGTGTCTAATAACCTAATTCCCTATAACCATGGCTCTGATACCAATCTGTCACACCCCGACCGATGGCGGAATCATCGAGGCGGACAATGTGATGATTGTTCAAAAGCACATGATAACTAAAGGTTGCATAATTCATTCATTTAATTTAAAGACAACAAGTTCCAAATACAATACATTTCAAATAACCTAGTCTAGTTCAAAACATTAATTTATTTAACTAGGTCCATAGTTCCTAAGTGGAGAGATCTTCGGCAAGCAGTCACATATCCAAACCTGAAACATTTTTTAAATCAAGTGTCAACTAAAAAGTTGGTGAGTACATAGGTTTAATATTTCCTGTAAATAGTAGTTGTAAATCGTTTTGCAACTCATTGTTTATCTTGTTAAACATAGCATAGGATGTAACATTTATTTAATCACAATTCAAACCGAGTTTGACGCGCTTGAACAGAGCACAACAGCTAAGTCCGGTATGCTTGAATATAGTTACCCACTATATCCGGTATGATTGAATATAACACGCGGTTATATCCGAGTATGCAGTAATAAACACCCTAACCGGGTGGGCTGGTCAGGCACAATAGATCTATCAATATTACAGTTGGTTGTCTTGTGTTTAAATGTATGTACATCCAAAGAATAAGCATATAGTCTCATGTATAACACGTATAAACAGTGTGAGTAGCATGTGTAATGTTTCACCCCAAAACGTATAAAAATGTAAAATAGGGGCTATGTAACTCACCTTGCAAGCGGGTATTTCACGCGTGTAGGTGATAAGTATGTGGAAGCCTAAGCACGTTGATACCCTATGTAGACAAATGGGTATTATTATATACGTATAGGTGTGTATTTGTGTTTAAATGTATATAAATATTATGAGACTCATAAAAATGAGATAGTTTATATATTATAATGTATTTTAATAAGTTTATAAAATATTACAAGATTTATAAAAATGAGATAGTTTATATATTATAATGTATTTTAATAAGTTTACAAAATATTACAAGATTTATAAAAATGAGATAGTTTATATATTATGATGTATTTTAATAAGTTTATAAAATATTACAAGATTTATAAAAATGAGATAGTTTATAAAAATATAGTTTAATCGATTTTAAAATAAACGAACGAGTAAACCGACTCGTTTTAGTATTTATTGTATAAAAATGTTATTAAAATAAGTTAGGTTAATTAAATAAAATAATTAAAATGCAAACAGAAGTAAAAAAATGGGCCGAAGGCCAACCGGGCTCGAACCCGTGACCTACAGCATAAACACACACACGCATAACCAGCCGGGCTACTGCCCATCGCTGGTTATGTGTGTATCGAATAAATTAAATACACAAGGCAAATCAAGATTGCTGGACCTCGGTGACCGGCAAACCGTGTCCGAGGACACTGGGTTTGCCCGGTAATCCTCGTGCGATTGCCGAGTTTTCGACTGGGATTGATTACCTGATGATGACAGAAGCTAATGGAACCGAAATGAAGTTCGAACTTGGTCGCGAAGTGTCTGGTCGGCAAAGCTTTTTGTTTGAAAATACCAAGAACTTGAATTCCAGAATTTGAATTGGATTGAGTCTTATAATCTGGTCACAGCTTCGTCTGAGGATGGCGAAGGCGATGGTAGTCTCAATTTGGAGTGAGAGTGGGTGGAAGGGGGTGGGAGAGCTCGAACAGGTCTGGTAAGGGCCATTTATAGCCGAGCCCAATCCTTATAATGAAACATGTAATTGAGTGTGTCTGGACATTCTTCTGGACGAGACGAAGCTAACGAGATCACTTGCAGGCGTGGAGGTTGACTGTCGGGGCCGTATTAGAGGTGTGAACTTTCGGCTATGAACACAATCAGACGATTGGGATGATGGGGAGACAAATTGGTCGAGGGGTATTGGTCGCGTGGGGGAGACGAAGTCGGGGATGCTTTTGTCGGGTGTTGAGGTGCAGGGAAACATCCTTGTCGCGGGGGTCGCCGGAGAAAAGCTCGGACCGCCGGACAATGGGGGAAGGGGGCGACCGGGAATACGAATTGGGTATTGGCAAAACTGGTCCCTGAAGTTTGATCTTGTTTTAATTTAGTCCTTGAATTAATTACGGATGAGTCCCTGAGGTTTGGTTTGTCCAGAAACAGTCCCTCAAACGATTTTAGTTTTAAAACCTTCTAGTTTGGTTAATCACAAAACGAACCCTAAACTTTTTATTAAATAAATTAATTTAATTTTTTTTTTTTAAATCAAATAAAAACAAAAATATTTTTATAAACTTATTTTATTATAAAAGTTATTAATCTTATTAAAATATGTTATTTTATTAAATATGCAACTTTTTAAATGTAGATTTTTATATAAAATTTTATATAAGTTTAAAACTTATAAAATTTTAATTATTTTAAATTCATAAAATAAAATATATATATATATATATATTTTGTACAAAATTAAATAGAAACATTTGCATTTCATTAAATAGAACAACGATTACATATTATGTATTACAAAAGCGTAATTAAAAAAAATCCGGAATGTCACAATAACAAAGGGGTTGTTGAAATCTGAAGAGAATCATCGGCCACGAAGATGAATTTTTACTGGATTGAATCAAAATCAACCTTCGATTTGAACAGAGGAGGGCAACCACCCCGTAAAAACCATGTTTCTTGATCTCGATTTGAACAAAGGAGGGCAACCACTCCTAAAAACCATGTTTCTTGATCTCCTTTGATCTGAGTGGAATTTGTTTACATTAGTAACCTTAATTTGTTGGTAGTGTGTTGTTCTCCTCTAACCCCCCTTCTCCTATGGTTTTAGACATATTTTGGTGGCCGACCGCACTGGTTTTGGTGGTTCTGGTGATTTGGAAGGGTAAGGGTGGTCGATGATGATGGTGGTCGATGATAGTGGTGCTGGTTAGATGATGATGGGAAGGTGGTGGTGAGAGGGAGGGGGGGGGTAGATTATAAAATTAAGTCAATTACACAACTAGTCCCTATTAATTTGAATATATTACATAAGTAGTCATTATGTGAAAAGACTAAAATATCTTTACTTTTAACAGAAAAAACTAACAGAGTTAGTGTCAGGGGTCTGATTAAGACAATTAGGTAACCGCAAGTAGCAAAAAAGTCAAATTAAAACTAATGGATCAAAACCGTTATTTTGACCAAACCACATCGGCAAAAACAAAGTTTACTCTTTTATTTATAAATCATCATAACTTATTTTTAACTATTTATTATATATTATAGAAAACTAAAAGTTATTAATTTAAATGTTTGGATGCTTAACTTTTATTAAAATTTTTATTTATAATCTTTACAAGTTTGTGAACATTACGATCTTTAGATTCATTACATTTGTAAGTTTAATCTTTAGATTTTGCTTTTATTTAAATCGAACCGTCCTAACCTGAACCAAAATGACCATTTTCAAATGGACCCGTTCTATAAAAGTTTATTACAAACAAATTTTAGAAGAAAAAGATAATAAAACAAAGTAATTATTAGTTAAAATTGTAAATGAAAGAAAGAGAAGAAATAATAATAAAAAGAATATAGAGATAGGGATAATGAATGGGATGTGAGGGCATTCATATTAGTATCTCTATCTTTATCTTCATATTTATTATTTAGAGTTTTCTTTTATTTTGAACGTACATCAGCATCTCTATCTTTAAACTTTATAGTTTAATAAAGAGAAAAAAATAATAAAATAATAAAATAAGTGTAGATATAGAGATCAATTTTCTTTAAACTCTATATTTTTTTGTGAGTGTCTAGGAAAGAGAAAAAAAATAATAAAATAAGTGTTTGTGAATGAGATAGAGATAGAGAATGAGATGTGAGAGGTTAAAACAAATCTAAAGATAAATTTGAAAAAAAAATGTTATATTTAGTTAAATTATAGAGATAGAGATAAAGAATCTGATATGAATGCTCTGAGAGGTTTTAAAAAATGAGAGATAAATTTAAGAAATGATGATTTTGAATTAAATTATAGGGACGAGAATGAGAAACCTACTATGGCTCTATTCGGTTTGAGTAGTTTTTGTAATTTTTAGTATTTAGTTGTTAATATGAATTTAATAATTTGTTTGATATATAATATGTTTTTTTATCATCAACATGTGCTCACTTTAATTTCTGTATTGAGAAGTTAGGAAAAAAGCAGTTCCTTCCTCATAGGCCAACCTTTCATAACCCAACTCTTTAGAAATAAAAATAGGCCCAACTTTTCTTTTTGATAAATAGATATAAAAGAAACCAACTTTTTCTATTCTTTTACATAAGTTTGATGATAATAAGTTAATAACTTATAAGTTGATCAGAAAATACTACCAGAAGGATAAATCATTAATCAGTATGGTACAAACCACTTATGCATAAGTGGTTTGTTATTTGACATAATAAATTAAACTTGCTTGACTTGAAATAATAAACTAGTAGTTTTTAAGATTATATTAAATAACAGAAGTGGAACAAAAAGTGCATTATATGTTTAATTAACTGGTAATATGTTTTAAGCTATAGGGACGAGAACAAAAAATCTACTGTGAATGCTTTATTCGTTTTGAGTAGTTTTTGTAATTTTTAGCATTATATTAGAATATTTGTTTTCGAAGTTGCATGAGTCAAGGGCTTACTTGATTTTTTTAAAAACTTTTTAAAATGGTAATTAAAATTTTGAAGTGTTTTATTAAAGATGGACGGTGTCGTAGCGGGAAGGGCTACGGGGTGTCGTGGTACAAGCAGGAACACCGCCCGCCCCTTTCGGTCCCAAAGAGTTGTACTTTTTATGTTTTTTTATTATTCTTACAATTTTTTTAAAGTAATGAAATGTTATTTTTATTTATTTAACTAATATAATATTTTTAATTATATTTTATTTACTTTAATTAATTTATTTACAAATTGGTTTAGGGATCAGAATGATGATACCATGGGTTTAGGGAATGAAAGGTAAGAGATGAAAAATCTATGTAACGTTGATGTGAAGGAGATAGTGCTTAGGAATGAGAAAAATGGATACCTGTACGGCCCTAAAGCCTTTTAAAGTTTTTTTTTCTTCCATATAATCTAAAATCACTTAACTTTCATTAACTGTTTCAATCTTGTGAAATGTTTTTATAAATATATGAATCCTAGCTACTATTTAGTGATTACTTTTTTTTTCAAATTTGACTTGAATTGAAAATTATGAAACTTGATTATTATGTAATGAACTTTTTTCTTCATTGTGTAACATCCTGACAACCGACGTTTTAATAACGGTTCGAAAGAAGAATAATCGAGTGTCAGGGACTAAACGCGACATAGGACGAAATACGAAACGGAGGGGAGCTTAACCTAGCCGCCACCTTCATCCCCTCCTCATTCTTCATCATTTCCATCCTTTTCTAGAGAGAGAATGAGGAAGTTTAGAGAGAGAAAGCTTCAAGAATCAACATTTAACCTTCCATATTGTTTGGATCTTCTCTTGGATCATTTCTAGAAAGAAAGGAAGGAAGAAACATGCAAAATCGGGTAAGAATCATCCCTTAAATCTCATGTTTTGGTTTAAATGGGTTTTATGGGATAAACTAAGGTTTCTTCAATAAATGCCAGATTTTTACGTATGAAATGTAGTAAAAAGCTTAGATATAGCTTCATGGAAGCTAGATAGACATTTTAGACGTGCAAAGTTTCAGTTTTGGATAAAAAAGGATTTGTGAAGGATGTTCAAGTGATGACACTAGTTCATGGGGCGACACTAGTCGCGACCCATTTGGTAGTGGTGGCGACACTCAGGGTGGCGACACTACAAGTGACGACACTAACACTACAAAAAAGAAGGGTATTTGGGACTAAAATTTTAGTCTCTGATAATCCCGTATCAGTACTTAAAGGTTATCAGGGACTGATTTCCCCAGTCCCCAGTCAGTAACAGATACTTTGTCCTAAATAGTTAGGTTAGTAACTGAAAATCAGTCCCCATTGTATGTCACCAACAGGGACTAATAGTTAGTCTTTGATACAAAACAATCAGTCCTTAACTTGTCCCCCGAATACCACGTTATTTCAGTCCCCAATACATTTCTTTAGCGACTACAAATCAGTATCGAATACTAAGATATTTCAACCCCTAATGTGTAACTTTAGGGACTGACACTCAGTCCTCCAAAAACGTTGTATTGTCCCTGATATGTTTTGTTAGTTCATGATTTCATATCAAATCAATCTCGAATAAGATGTTTTAACGACTGATTAGTCCCTGTACCACGTGATTTCAGTCGTTAATATCCTTGTAGTTGGGACTGAAAATCCGAGTCGTTGACCCATCAGCAGGTCTCATGCGTTAAAATTACTTTGACCCATTCATTGAACTACCAATTTTATTGCATTAATCCGACCCGTTGACCCATTAGCAGTTTTCATGCACTAAATTACTTTGACCCGTCGATATGACATTCAAGATTTATCAAAAACATAATTCTACTGAAAGAAATAACAAGCTAATCGGTACATAATTATAATACAAATTCAGTCAAGTTGGCTGGCATAAATGTTAAAGTGAGATAAAAAGACAGGGGAAGCAATAGAAAGCAT
Organism: Smallanthus sonchifolius; assembly: GCA_023525975.1. Classification (NCBI taxonomy): domain Eukaryota; kingdom Viridiplantae; phylum Streptophyta; class Magnoliopsida; order Asterales; family Asteraceae; genus Smallanthus; species Smallanthus sonchifolius. The sequence continues at coordinate 88,939,006 of CM042032.1, read as the reverse complement.
AATGCAGTAGCTGTCTAAATGCAATCATCTATTTTCGACTGTCTCTACTCAATCTCTCTCTCTCTCTTCATCTTCTTCTCCATACCTTCAGTTTTTAGGAGGACTACTACAGTTGTAACAAAATTGCAATCTGCATCAACTTGATAAATAACATCAACAATTTCGACCCATTTTCACACATTGTTTTCTTCATACCTGTTTTGACTCATTTTAACACTGATGTCTTTACTTCTTCGTTCCTAAATCAAGAGATAGATTCAAGAATAGTTATGCCATACAAACAAATCTACAAACATAATTTTCTATTAAATTAAATAGGAACTTGACCATATGATGACCTAAAATCAACTGTCCTAGAATAGGATTTGTTTAAAAAACTTTGATTCACACTTTGTTGCTGCATGAAAGAATAGGTAAACAAGTCCATTTTCACTCAAAGTCAAAATCTTATTTTAATTTGAGAAAATTAGTAACTAAACCCATAAACCACAACAACAACCATGGCCGGCTCAACCTTTTTGGAGGCCTAAAGCAAAATGAAAACCCGGTGCCTTTTTTCCGAATTTTATTGTTACAAAACAAAATAAATAAGCACGAATATGTTTGTCTCTTCAAATAATTTAAGGGTCATTTTCATCATTTAGTATGTTATTGGTCTAATTTAGTGTATTTTAAAAACTTATCCATTTTTTATATTTTCTTGACTTTAGAACTAAAAACTTTACTGACCTTAAGTCTTTGTCAACAAATATTTGCTCATACTTGATGAACAACTTTTCCAATTGCATCTTCTAAAAATAAGCACACTCATCCACTGTGATGAAAATCAAAGTGTGACCTTGACCGCAAACTCTAGAACATTTGAAATAAAAAAGGCTCAGCAATACACAAGGTAACACAAAAAAATAGCAATTGAGAGAAAAAAAATATATAACCTTGACTGCAAATTCTACTACTGTGTATGGTAGGTGATCCTAATTTCTTATATAATTTCAGCAGTGATGCAAGTTACAAACAATATTGGTGTTTAAACCTTTAGAGCTTTGCATCGAATTTACTATCAATACTAGATGCAGATTAAAAACAGAAACAAAAGTTCTGTGATATTGCTTCATGCTGACCACATTCCTAAACAGCCAAAATAAATTTCCATTTCTTTTGTAGTCATTTAAAGTATGTCTCGGTGAAATCAAATTATTCGAGCATTTCGACAAACACTTGGTATTCAATAGTTTAAACCCTTAATCTGTCAAGACTTACACTTTTGTTGTATTAACAGGACATGCATAATGTAATGTAAATACCTTGAAAATACCGTCATCCATTAGAGTATTCGACTACTTTTTGTTCCGAACTGAGAAAACAAGTCATCAGCTCGATCTGACTAATTTTTTTTCTCAAAACGACCAAAGAAAACCCTTCAAATGAACACAATAACGACCTTCAATTTCTCCACTAAATTCAAAAATCCAGAAACGCATTTGGTTAGTATAAATTAAACAGTTTTCAGACAGGCATTTCATCGAGCACATTGTGTCCATAAGGTAAACACAAAGAAGCAATGTGAAACATGATTCAATTCAACCCCATTATCACAAGATTAATCACGAAATCATCCTGTATTAAAGAAATCACAAATTTATTCAACTGTGTTTGAAGATTTGAAGCCCAATTTGGAACAAAACTTATGTGTACCTCTCCAAAATTGACTACACTTAGGTGAATTAAATAACTCTGCAACTGTATTGCTTCAAACTCAATAGCTCTTAGATGAATTCAAGAAATGGGCTGAAGTAGTGCTCCAAAAACAACGTAGTCTGGCCTTTTGTTCGATGGATTTGGCTTCCCAATTGCCAATCACAGCTTTGCTGATCCGATCCTACTTCATGTCGATTAGTTCGATGTGTTCGAACTCTATACACAAACCATTTTATTAATAAAATAAGTTATTTTGGATTCGGGTTAAAGCGGGTGGAAAGTAAAATGGGTTATGAACTCATGGGTAACTAATTAGATGAATAATGGGTGAGTATTTTTATTTGTACTTAATATTTCTAAGTGTGTAAATGGGTTGGCTTACACAAATAAAATTATAATTTAAGAAATGATATTTAGTCTTCAACTAGAAATCATGACCCGTGCGTTGCGACGGTGTGGTACAGTAAAATTAACATGGTTAAGCACATAACCAAGCTCGTGCGTTTGTGAATCTCGCAACACGTGTTGCAGTTGTGACACTAACGTCGTTAAGTACGGTGACATTAGCACCCCGCGATTTGCGACGGGAAGCAGACCCTAAATGGTCGAGGCAATGACAATAACATGGCTAAACACAAAAAAAAACGTGACTAACTACATAAAAAAATGTATGAAGTTACGGCGACTCGGTTAGTTCAATAAAAAGAAAGTAAAATTACCCAAAATAAATTATGGCTCAAAAGATAGGTGACATGTGGCGTGACGATGGAGAAAAACACCTAATTTTGGCGTTTTACAAAGTTGAGGAGAGAGTTGTAATAGACACCTATAAATGAGTATAACAAAATTTATACCGGGACGTGAAAAAAAATAGTAAACACAACAACTAAATTAATTTTTTTAGAAGTATATTTGAATTTTTTGAAAGTTGAGGGTATTATTTGAAAATTAAAAGGGGTGTATATGAAAAGAGAAAAAAGCAAAAAAAAAAATTAAAATTATCTGATTCGCTACATGTGAAAAGAGAAAAAAGTAAAAAAAAAAGAAAAAAAAAACTATCTGATTTGCGGCCGACATTGCAAAATGAAAGTTTATGAATAGATTCTCTATTTTAGAGACTAAATATTTGTCTCTAACATATTTGAGTCATTATTCATTTTACAAGAAATATATTTGTGACTAAAATTCAGTAGCCAATAAGTTTTTCTTAAAAAAACTTTACAACAAACATATTTGCGACTGAAATTTAGTCTCAAATAAGGGGCCTAAGTATTAGCGACTGATTATTAGTTGTAAAATAAGTTACGTAAAATTTAGTCTCAAATACCACCAGTAACTGATAAATCAGTCCTGGATACTACTTATTTGAGACTGATAATTCAGTCCCTGAGACTTTAGTCTCTAATGGTCATTTTTTTTGTAGTGTAATGGGTGGCGACACAAAGTCCAGAACGTGAGTTATGACGACACTATCACTAGCGACACTAATGCAAGACGACACTGAGTGCCGGACAACACTGGTGCAGGGGCGACACTAGCTTAGCGACACTTTAGGCAACACTAGCTAAATGTTGAAAGATTTCATGTATTGATTTCGTATAGATCATATAGCACTCCACCTAACTTGACAGTTCACAGTTGGATAGTAGAACTAGTGAGTTTCTATTGCCCTTTTTATAAGTTTTTGGGCTGATGTGCATACCTTGAAAGAAAACATTTGTTAAAACGAAAGATAAAGAAAGACAGTGACGGTATTTAATAACAAACGTTTTATGACAGTAACGATAGAAAGGTAAAGCACAAACTTATCATGAAAGCATATAATAATACTGAATGATAGTGACATATGCCATGTTATGTCCTTATGTGATAATATGTGTTATTTGATCTCTTTGCTTATGTGTAAAGTTTGAATGTTACGTATGAATGATAGTGTAACAGTATAGTTACTGATAGTGATAGTGATAGAATGTGGATATGAGTCTTGTTTTGTACAAGCACTGACAGGAGTCTTGCAAGCACTGGCATGAGTATTGGATTTGTTCTAAGCATTGTCAGGAGTCTTAGATTCGTCCAAGCATTGACAAAGTGTCTTGGATTCGTCCAAATATTGACCGAAGTCTTGGCTTCGCTCAAGCATTGACAGGAGTCTTGGCTCCTACAAGCATTGACAGGAGTCTTGGATTCGTTTCAAACAGCGATAGAAGTCTTGCTTAATGCAAGCACTGATAGTAGAAAGGAGTCTTGCTTCGTGCAAACATAATATAGCCTTGTCATATAAATAAAGACCCAGACATATTATGACAGTATTAGTGAAAGAACCTTATATTTTATAAAGTTCAATTAATATGTAAAGTAAAGTGATAGTTTTGAACATGAATGAAAGAGTTTTTGAACGAATACATAATATGTATTTTAAAAGAAAACTAATGCAAAGTAGGGTTTATGATTATGAAAGTAAATATAGAACCCACTCAATATATTTGAGTTTTAGTATCCACATGAGGTTAGAGAATGAAAGAATAAAGGAGCTGCAAAGGCTTAGATAGCATGGACCGGTGGGCTGCTCTGCCATGAAGACTGACATTCCCTTAGACCATCCGTAGTGATGGTGTGAAGAGGGTGGGCGTGAGCCACCTCAGCCTTTCACGCCCAGGAACACCGCCCCTTGGCGTGAAAGGGGCGTGGAAGGGGAGGGGGGGTGGGGCATTTCACGGGCGTAATTCACATTCTCACCAAACCCAACACCTTCAAACGGTAATATTACCGTTAAAAAAAATTAATATAATTAAATTCAAAATCTAATATAAATACCAACCAATTTTTACTCACTAAATCATCAAATCAACTTCTCACTAAATCATCAAACCAACTTCTCAATTTTTTCTCCAAACATCACAATGAATCCTTGGAACCCAAACACAAGACTTTACCATCCCCGAGACACAACCGTCCACTAAACCGAAACGTTCACATAGAAATAAACAACCATAGACCGTCAACACAACCAAAGAACCGACTCGTGTTGTTGAAAGGTGGACGCTGGAAGAAGAATTGGTTTTGACTAACGCTTAGGTAGACGTGTCGGAGGACCCAAAAATTGGTAAGGTGTTTAATATATTTTTTAAAAATTGTTATGTTATTTTTGATAAAATTTGTAGTAATTAGTTTTATATTTTTTATATAGGAAATAATCTATGAGGAAATGATTTTTGTTTTTTTTTATGAAAGTACCTTTTTAATTACTTTAATTTTATTTTATTTGTATTTTATTTAAATGATTAGTTAATGATTAAAAATTAAATGCGGGGAGTGAACCACTACGCACCTTAGTGAAAATGGGCAGTGAAAACCTCTGTGTTGATGTGGCGCTGACGTGGAGGGACGTGAAACCACTACGGATAGCCTTATTATGATAGTTTCATGAACAATAATGTTAAAGTTTTAATTCGTTGTGTAATTTGCGTGATTTACTAAAGACTTCCGTTGTAATAGAATTCTGATTTTTAGTTTAATAACTATGAATGTATGTTTTGTACTAACTATGAGACTACTAGGGTTTGGGCGTTTCACATTCTTACATCTTACTTAAAGTTAATTAAAAAAAATACTAAACAGTACTTAGGATTCATAGTCAGATAACATTAAATTTTTTATTATAAAAAAATCATAAGATTGAAACATTTAGTGAAAGTTGAATGACTTTAGAAATACAAAAAAAAAACTTTAAGTAATTTTAATGGAACATTTAAATAAGTTTTGAAATTTTTGAACATACATGAAATCGTAAGGAATATGAAAATTATGCAGGACAAAAATAGCAAGAGAACCCTAAATAAATACAAAACAAATATGCGAAATTGTAGACACTATGTTAGTTTATGTTACGTAATATGTCACTAAAATAATGTTTTATAATGATACACGAATGAAAAGGTGATAGATGACTAACATCAAGTCACACATTACATGTATTATGTATGCATTAATGAGAATAGAGTTGTGAATTTTTCTGTGATAGCCATAGGAGAAGAACACAATGAAAAACACCTAGTTTAATGATTAATTGATAAAATGTCTTCTTTCAAATTAGTTCCAACTAAATGTAAAACTATGGGGTGGGGGGTTGGGGTCTAGTGGTAAAAAAGGAGTCTCACAACCACCCAAGACAAAAATAAATAAAAAAAACACAAAAAAACAAAAAAAAATCTGCCCTTCAAAAAAAAATGTAAAACTATAAATTCATTTAACAATATTAAAAAAAATAAAGCGAGCAAAAGTAAAAATAAAGACATGAATTTTTATGTGATAGCCATAGAAAAAAACACAATTAGAAAACGCCTAGTTTTATGATTTTCTCTATAAATAATTGATTACTTCATCTTAACTTTTACAAAGAAAGACGGTTACAATAACGTGACAGATAAACGGATAACAAGCTACGCAGCAACCCCATTTTTCATAGCAAAACCAATCATACTAAAAACAAAGCTTTGAGTCTTAAAGGCCGAAAAATTTCTAAGCACGACCCGCTGAATCCTGTTTAGAAATTCCACAGCCTCCGGGGCTAGGAAACCAAAAGTATCAAAAGCAAAAGGGATAAACACGTATTGATTAATTATCTAAGCAAACTTTCTTGTGATTAGCAACTTTACTTGATTCCGTCTTTAACGCGGTCTGGCCTGCAAAAAACCCATCAATGAAACGTCTTCTTTTAAAATAAAAAAATTCTAATTAAATTTAAAATAATAAATTCATTTAATGAAAGTAAAAAAATCGAGTTAGTATGATAGGTCCGTTATTATGGAAACAAATAGCATTCTACCTCCTTTAAAAAAAATAGCATTCTACCTATAGTTCAATGAGCGTATTTCAATTGTGAGGCCCTAACCCTAATACTATACCCAAAAAACCTCCTACCTAGTTTAACACCCCCAAATCAAGGAACTCCAAAATTACATTTGTTTTGTACCAAAACCCATTTCCCACCACCTTTTCTTGTGCCCCACTTTTTTTTGTAATACAGCTAAAAGCTAAAGAACAATATTGTATTTTAATACAGAAAACAAATAAATTATTAAACTAAAGAAAAGATGGAGAACTTCCAACCCCACAACTTCAAAATTTACTTTGTTGATAGAGACATATTTGAGAGGGTGGGGTAGTGGCCAATTTGTTGATTTTAATCTCATCTAATCTGATATGAATCATGACTAGAAAGTAAAACAATAAACCCTGAGAGCTTCTATCAAAGCCTTGTTTGGATGCTTGAACAAGAAAATTATTAAAGATTTTATGACAAAAGTTTTTTCTTTAAAGCAAAAGAAACCCTTAAAGAAGTTTTGTTTTTTTGTTTTCTTTAGACAAGGCATGAGCTTAACTGTTATGGTTTCTAACATCTAAATTTGAGAGAAAAAAACAGACATAAAGAGCCAAGAGAATCAGTGTTTTGGAGATGATGGGAGAAAACCCTAATTATTGGTGGAGCTTGAATGGGAAGCTTCAACCACCACCCTCTCAGCAGGCTTATAACCCTACTTTCTTATCAACACCACAGCTACCGCTACCATTGCCGCTGCCGGTGCCACCGCCATCTTCCATCTTGAATCCTCCATATCTCTTTGGATCTTCCCTACTAGTGCCTGCTGCAAACCCTAATGCTTTGGCTGATCATCACCATCATGAAAACCAAGATTTTCCAGTCTCATGGAGCCATTTACTTCTGTATATACATAACTCCTCTTTCTCTTTTTCATCATCATTCATGCATGCTTTCCACCAAATATTTTGTAAACTTACTAATTAATATCATTAGGGTGTATAGTATATGCATCCAATGATGAAAATCCATTTTTTTTATAAAAAAAAGTATTTTTGAGCTATATATTGAGATGGAGTTTTTATTATTGATCACTGACATGCTTTCAGGAATGGATTAGCTAATGATCAAGAACAACAACACAACTTAGCAGCTGCACATGTTGGTGAAGTAAAGTATGGAATTTTGGATAATCAACAAAGCAGACAACTTTATTATAGTAATAAAAATGATCATCATGCCAACAATATTAATACCGAGGAAGATCTACAAGCTTGTAGTTCTTCTTGGTCATCTCAACTTCCATCTGTTGGTTCATCTTCTACCATGAGCTTAAGCACCACCACTATGTTCGACTTTTCGAGTAAGATCGACCGACGAAACCAACATGCTAATCAATATTCATCTCAGGTAATTAATCACTAAACATAATTGATCTAGCCAAAAAGATTACATGTTTCCCCCCTTTACTTCTTTACTTTTATTACCCATTTAATTTACACATGTTTGTTTGTCTGTATATCAAAGTATGATGATACATCTACTAGTGGGGTGTCAAAAAAGCCCAGGTTTCAATCTTCTTCAACAAGGCCTTCTTCCATGGTATGTGTATAGAACATTTAAATGGTTTTTATATTCTTGATTTGTGGTTAGTGCAAATCAAATATAGCAAATTAAGATAATTATTAATGATTTAACTTAATTATGTGATGAAAGGAGGGTAATGACACATTTACAAGTGGGACTTCTAAAAGAGCTAGGGCTCAACACTCTTCAACCCAAACCCCTCTAAAGGTGACAACTCTATCTCTTGATCTCATAATTCCTAAAAAAATATATTTATCTAACTGCTATTCATCATGTTTATGTATTGATATAGTTTTGAAATTCAAGGCTATATAATATAATGACTTTTACCTCACATAGTAACAATTCTTTGTAAGTATATAATTGAATTTGTTTCCACAATTTCTGCTCCAAAAATGTTCATATTCTTGAATTTGGATAATTTTTTTTTTACAGTTAGGACACACCACCTATAATTAGAAGTGTGGTCCATAAACCTAGCTAGGCTTTCTCTATAGAGAAAGATGTAGCTACTTGATCACAAGCTCTCATGTCTATATCTATAGATGAAAAATCTTTTGTAAATTTGTTTGATTGATTGAGTTTTTGTGGTAAACAAATTGATAATTTATACTAGCTTAGTTAATCAAATAACACTAACAATGGCTATAAATATAAGCAGGTGAGGAAGGAGAAATTGGGTGACAGAATATCCGCTTTGCACCAGCTTGTTTCGCCTTTCGGAAAGGTACGTTACACCACCTTAGTCTTTTTTTGAACGGTGGAAGATTTTATTAATATAAAAAATTACATAACTAGCAAGGAGCTAGAACATGTAAAATAATCTATAAAATCACACAACCTTAGTTAACCAGACATTTTTATCGTATGTTAGTGTAAAATAACCTATAAAATCTTGAATTTAAATCTTAATCAAACTTTAAAACAGATAATATATAGCATAAAATCATAAAAAATATCATGTAAACTGAGGACCATATATCAAGTCGTGTAAGCATAAATGCTTTAGAATATTTCATGAACCTCATTGCTCTGCTTTTTAATTATTTTATTAATTAACAGTAAATTTAGTTTAAAAGATTGAAACCTGAAAAAAAGAGATAAATGTGCGTGGGACCTTTTGCAGACTGACACAGCTTCTGTGTTGTTAGAGGCCACAGCTCAGATCAGATTCCTTGAGGGTCAAATTGAGGTGACATTTTTTTTTCTTTACTTCTTTTAATTAATTATTATTCATAGCAGTTGGTTTTAAAGACACCGTTTTAGAGACGAGCGTGCACTTAAAAGTTGTTACTTTTTTCAACATTCTTCAACTGCAGGCACTTAGCTCACCGTACATGAACTTGGCCAATAATGTTTCAGGAGGCACGAGACACCAACATACTGCTGTAAGTTGCCAATGCTTATATTTCTCTAATGCCCATTTCCCAATGCAATTAAAATATGAGTCAGTTCCAGGTCGAACCCGTGAACATATTTAGCAAAATCCGTCATGTTCGGGTCAGCTTTATAATTATAATTTAAAAAAAATGTGCTTTATGTCATGCATTAAACTTTTTTTATGTGTTTTATGTCAAATTTAAAAGTTAAAAGGAGAAATAAGAATCATGTTTTAATCATAACTGTTTATAAACATTTGTATTTTTTGTAATAATTTTGTAATTCTAGAATATTATTATGCAAAAAAAAGTTTAGGTTCGAAGGTTGTATTTGTGTCAACCTACAAATAGGTGTATCATGTTTTGGTTCATGTGTCTAACAAGATTTCTGTGATCGTGTCGTGTTTAAGTTCGTGTAACATTTTCAGGTTCGTGTTCAGTTCAGTTTAGTTCGGCCCACCAACCTACGGAGACCTATTTAACACTCTTAATTATTAAATGAGATAAACAAAAGGAAAAGAAAGCAGCTATGTGTATATATTATTTATATATAATATATAATTCTTGATGCTTTATTGGATCCATCACTTACTAGCTCATTTAAGGGATTATTCAACACAAAGTGGGAGACATGATTCTCAACTTTAATTTGATGATTAATAAATTGAGAGGTTTACTTAATTACCTCGGGATTGCATCAATAAAAGTTGTTAATTATTGCTTAATTAATATATTTTTTAACCAAGGTCCTTCATTGATGATCATTACACGAAAAGAATGGACCTTAGTAAAAGAACTTGATCAATGTTTAATTATATGTAGGATGGGAAGCCACTTCCGAAGGATCTTGCCAGTAGAGGGTTATGCTTGGTTCCGGTGACTTGTATGGATCATATCGACACTACAAATATGACCATTAATGGTGCTGAATTCTGGACTCCGGCACTTGGTGGTGGATTCTAAGAACTCGTGTTCCTTGAAGTCGAATACTGGCCAATGGTGCAACTACAACATTCTCTTGTGTTTCTTCCAAATTTGAAATGCCCGAAAAGGAAAGAATAGAAAATGAATTCGATCGTTCATGTTATGTTGATGATAAGTTACTATTTTAGTTTCTCGTTCTTTTGTTTTCGGGCATTATTGGTGAAGTTTGGGGAAAGAAAAGACTATATCTGGTACATGGATGTAAGCTTGATTATGAAATATTTCAACAATTTGTGAAATATGTGAAGTTTAATGAGCAGAAATGAACACATCCTTCTTATATACTTTGTTTAATCATCTTAAATTATCGTTTAGCATGTTTTAGTTCGGTCTAATCATGCTTATTATGTTATTTAATCGTCCAAGAGAATAACAAAAGTCATGAAAAGATTTATAGAATGATTGATATTTTTATAAACAATTACTGATAACGTCACTACTAAGAAAATGAAAATTTTGCGACAGCAATTTCGTGGGAAATTTGTCGGAATTAGCCGTTAGCGACAAGCTTCCGACAAAAAGTGTTTGTTGGAAAAAACCTCGTAGGAAATGTATTTTCCGACAAAATCCCGACGAATTAGCGACAAAAGCCTTTCGTCGGTAATTTTCGACAATATTCCTATGATTATATTAAATAAATAAGTTAACTTACTTAATACATTTGTTGAAAAATTGTAGGAAATCTTTTGGTTACTTTTTTGTTTTTATTTTGTCGAAAAGTTGTCGCAAACTTGTAGGAAATTTTTTTTGTTAGTAACTTATCGGAAACTTTTGTAGAAAATATACATGTTTTTTAGTAGTGCGTACAACAAACAACAACAAAAAATATTGGCATTCAGTATTACATCCATGATCATGAAATAACTCTTTAATTATATACCAAGTCAAGTACAACATTAATTATAAGTTGTAAAATATCCAAACTTATATGTTATAGTGAACCTTCGTTAAGAAAGTGTTGGTAGTATCACATATATTATAAAATAACCAAACTTATATTTTATAGAAATATTTCAATATATATTTGTAAACCTAGCTAAAAAAGAAAGTCTTTGACGGTATTTTCTATAAGAAAGAAAACATCATCTTATTTCCACTACTAAACAAACATGTACAAACGACGGCCAATTCTGTCTACAAAACCGTCGGTAATGTACACGCAAATATAATCAATCAAAACAAGTTACATACACACAATGTACACACACATATAATCAATCAAAACAATGATAATTTCACATAAAAATTATTCTTTTTCTCAAATTGGAACAAACCGGGTTTTATACTCACTCGATGGTGGTCGACAATTATCTGTCGACTCACTACAACAAATTGACCCTGTCCCGACGACATTTGTCGTCGGGATAGGTCACCCTATACCGACGACATTTCGTCGGTATAGGTCAAAACCAAAATTTTGGTAGGGAGACCCTATAGCGACGACATGTCGTCGGTATAGGGTTGAGACAGGTTGGAGGAAAACTGGCGCCCAATGAATTATTGAGGAAAAACTCTACCGACGACATGTCGTCGGTATAGGTTAATTTTTATTTTCTTTTTGTTTTTTTTATTTAATAAATTTTCGTCGGTCAAAAATTAATTTTTTTTAAATTAAAAAAATTCTGGAAAACCCTATGGCGACAACATGTCGTCGCCATAGGGGTTTTACCTTTATTGACTGGTCAACATCTTACGAAACCTGTAGCGACGACATGACGTCGCTATAGGGTACCTGTACCGACGACAAGTGGGCCTATGCCGACGACATGTCGTCGCTATAGGATGCAACGCGAACAAATATGGAAAACAGACGACAGACCTTCATTTCCACCCAAAACCCTCCAAAACTCCTCCAAATTGTTCTCTCCGACGATTTCACGGTTTTTGAGCTTTTTGGGAGCAACTTTCACAAGAACTGTCGATATTTAAGCTGAGGTAACATCCCTATTTCATTTTTTAGCTATTTGTTCAAGATTTTAAAGTTTTGTTTGTTTATTTTGGTTAGGTTTTTGAGGAATTTAACAATTTCTTGGATTTCTAGCCTTTTAAAGGTAAATAATCGTTTTAATTACTAATTTGAGATGAAATTTGGTTTAGATTTATGATTTTTATGATTTTGTATGTGTGTGTTATGTATGTGTATGTATGTATGTATGAGTATGCATCTTCATATGTATGATGGAATTATTAATTTATGATTAGTTTATGTAAATTAGTGTTTGTATGTATATGTATGTATGTGTGTAATTTGTGTTTATGATGATTAGTTTGTATGTATGTGTAAGTATGTGTGTAATTTGTGTTTATAATGATTAGTTTGGATGATTAGTTTGTATGTGTATGTGTAATTTGTGTTTATGATGATTAGTTAATATGAATGTATATATGTGTATGTATGTTTATATGTATATGTTTGTACTTATGTAGATGAACATTTATTTATGTATGTATGTTTGTATGTATATGTTTGTAATTATGTAATTGGGCTTTTATTTATGTATGTATGTATGTAATTATGATTTGTAGGTATATAAGAGGGTATTTATTCATATGTTTATATATGTATTTTTGTATGTATGTTTGTTTAAGTTCAACGGATGTATGTATGTTTGTAGGTATATTTCAATTTTTTTTATGTATTTGTATGTATATAATTGTGTATTTATTCATAGGTTTATATATGTATTTGTAAGTATGTTTGTTTATGTTTCTTTGTGTATGTATGTATTTGTATGATTTGTATCTATATAATTGTGTATGTATATATATATAAGTGTGTATGTATGAATATATGTTTGTATGTATATGTAACTTTATTTAATTTTGTTACAAGTTCGGAACTCGTTGCCGTTGACGAGGTGGGAATAACATTATATTTATCTTTCATTGAACTTATTTAAGTTACATATCCCGACTTTTTTAACTTTTTTATATTTTTGTCTGTGTAGTTAATTTATATACATTCATTTATATCATTTATTACATGCACGTATATGATATGACGCTAGATGTGGCAATTGATAAAAGCTGGGTTACACTGGGAAATCGGAATTCACCGGCTTTCTTAAGCGGTCTTCGCAACTTTATAGAGACTGCCAAGAACCATGTCGACAGTCGAGGTAGAGCGTTTTGCCCGTGTAGACGTTGTTGTAACGCGTGTCGACAAGATTTGAACAGTATATATTGCCACATACATGACAGTGGGTTTCTACAATCATATCAGAATTGGATTTATCACAGTGAACAACATCCTCGTACGGCGGAGATAGCATCACTTTTTGCCCCAAGAACAACACCAACTCCTCCAATAACTAGAACAACAAATAATGAGATGTTTGATGCCATAGATGATGTGATGGCAGAGCAAAATACAAACGAGGATAATATAGATAAAGATGGAACTGGTTTAGACCCAGAGTTTGATGCGTTGTTTGAGGAGCTAAATAAGGAGTTATACCCCGGTTGTAGTCAAATGTCTTCCCTAAACTTCATAGCCAAATTGATGCATATCAAAGTTATCAACAAATGGACGAATAGTTCATTTGACCAACCGTTAGAGCTTCTACAAATTGCATTGCCGAAGGAAAATCATGTTCCAGCGTCACACTATGAAGCTAAGAAGAATCTAAGTAAGATTGGGTTAGGATATCAGTCTATCCATGCTTGCATTAAAGATTGTGCACTATTTTGGAAGGAGAATGAATCAATGTAGAACTGTACGGTTTGTAATGAGAGCAGATGGGTTGACAAAAACACAAAGGGGAAGAAAGTACCACAGAAAGTGTTGCGCTACTTTCCTTTAACTTCACGGCTTCGACGAAGGTATAGTTCAAGATTAACGGCAAAAGAAATGATCTGGCATAATACTGGACGCTCAACGGATGGTATGATGCGACATCCGGTTGATGGGAAGGAATGGCAAGAATTTGATGAGAGATATCCGGATTTTGCTAAAGAACCAAGGAATGTCCGCTTAGGTTTGGCTGCTAATGGCTTTAATCCGTTCGGTAACATGAGTCAGACTTACAGTATGTAGCCGGTAGTGTTAACAACATATAATACACCACCGTTTTTATGTATGAAAGAGTCTTCTTTCATGTTAACCTTGCTAATTCCCGGGCCTAAATCACATAGTAAGGACATTGATGTTCTTAAGGCCTTTGGTTGATGAGTTGAAAATGTTGTAGGCTGAAGGAGTCCAGGTGAGAGATGCATCAACCAAAACTGTATTTAGGATGCATGCCGAACTGTTATGGACTATCAACGATTATCCTGCTTGTAGTAGCTTGTCTGGATGGAGTGGTCAAGGTTATAAAGCATGCCCTATGTATAACGTTGACACACCTTCGTGCGCTATAACGAATAAGATAGCTTTTGTTGGACATAGAAGATTCTTTCCTAGAAAGCATAAATGGAGGAACGATTTGTCATTTAATGGCAAGAAAGAGACAAGACATCCTCCCCGACGATTGAGTAATGCTCAAATATTAGAACAACTAAAAAGTCTCCCAGATCATGTTCATGGGAAAACATCCAATGCATGGAGGGGTAAAAAGAAAGCGTGTTGCATCAGAGTTGAATTGGACTAAACAGAGTATCTTCTTTGAGCTATATTATTGCTCTTCTCTGCTTTTAAAACACAATCTCGATGTTATGCACGTGGAGAAAAATGTGTGTGTGAGTTTATTGGGTACTTTGTTGATGAACGATAAATCAAAAGACACACACAAAGCCCGCAAAGACTTGGAAAATACGGGTATTCAACATAACCTATGACTAACACACAAAAAAAACAAGTTGTACCAACCACAAGCTCCTTACTCTTTCAAACCTAGTGATCGAGAACGCTTTTGTCAGTTTATTCGAGGAGTGAGACTGCTTGATGAATTTGGATCGAATTTAAAAAATAAGGTACTTCCCAATTATTCAAATATAATTGGATTAAAGTCCCATGATTATCACATCCTCATGCAACGATTGCTGCCAATAGGGGTACGATCGGGTCTGCACAAAAATGTTTCAACAACAATCAGTGACATTTGCACATTCTTTCAAAAAAATTATGCACGATCAGTAGATGTGAAAGACATGTATGAAGCAAATGAGGAAGTGGTTAAGATATTATGCAATTTGGAAATGATATATCCTCCAGCATTTTTTGACATAGTGGTTCATCTCATTCTTCATTTACCTGAAGATGCTATTCTTGGTGGCCCTGTGTATATGAGATGGATGTATCCTTTTGAAAGATACATGAAAAATCTCAAAGCATATGTTAGTAACAAAGCCAAACCTGAAGGCTTAATTATGGAGGGTTATGTTGCAGATGAAGCCTGGACACTCTACTTTATTTATCTGGACGGTATGCAGACCAAATTTAACCGACCAGATAAATATGCAGATGTTGGCATTCCCAAAAGGCAGTTTCAAGTGTTTTCTTCACAATGTCGACCAATATCGAAAAAGAAAATCAAGGAGCTCTCTGAACATGCCAACAAATCATTACAATGGTTTGTGTTGAACAACTGCGATGAAATCAAAGCCTAAAAATCGTAAGTTTTTTTGTCCATCTACCCGTGATAAACTATTATTATATTTTCATTTAATTCTACTAATTTAAATTTTGTTTTGTTCATCTACCAGTGAGTTTGAAATTAAATTTCCTGAACGCAATATGCAAACCGATTTTTCTTCATGGTTAAAATATGAAGCAAATGTATTTTCATCTTCATCTTCTACACCTTATAACAAAGAATTAAGGGCATTGGCACATGGTACATTGTACGCATCTTCTTACAATGCTTGCATAGTCAATGGTGTTAGATTTGTGGTACAAAATCGTGATTCCCGACACACTACTAAGAACAGTGGTGTGGTTACAATAGGAGAAGACGATACTCCATTTTATGGTCAACTAGAGGAGATCATAGAGTTGAACTACATAGATGGTTACTCGGTTGTACTATTATGTTGTAAATGTTTCGACACGAGAGGTAAAAGATTAATTAAGTAAAACAATACTACTATAATTGACATTGGCCGTGAATGGTATGTTGGCAAAGAATGGTATGATGATGTCCAATATATAATAGCCACACAGGCTAAACAAGTGTTCTATCTTCGAGATCCTTCTCGAACCACTGGGCAATGGAGGGTTGTTGAGGACGTTCACCATCGAAAGCTTTGGGATCATCCTAGTGTTGTTAATGAGATAGATATATTGCATGACAATCAATCAAATGTTTATACTTTGGTTGTCGACACCGGATGCGAATGTGGTGAATCAAGTCACGTAGGTGGTGACCAAACTCCAATTCCCCATCTATTACACGGGAAACTCAATCATTTTTTTGTAACTTGATTGTCGACTTAGGCTACTTGCCTATGCGTACAACTTTAAATGAGGGTGGTGACCCAAGTCATGTTGCCTCGATTGATCTCGATGAAAGTTTTATTAATGATGATGAAGAAGATGCATACAATTCAGATGATGAAGACGAAATAAATGACGACGATAAAGAAGAAGATGATGATGTTGTTGACACACGTTATTTTAGAGATGATTCTGATTGAATTTATGTTAAAAATGTACTATTTGTCTTTTTTAATTAATAATTATTTGTGCTTACTAATAAATTTTGTTGTAGGAAAAATGACGACAATGGCGCAATTACACGGTGGAGATGGTGGAGACGGTGGATACGGGGGTCCGTATCACTTCGACTTGGGTTGTGCGACTGGATCTGGTGGTAAGTTACTTGTTAGTGTTTAATAGATGTCTTTATAATTGCCTAACTTTTGAATGTCATGTGTCAATGTAGGTAGTGTCTCCCAAAGAAGGCGATCTAAAGGCAAAAACCTAAAATTGTATAAGAAATTTGAGCAAAATGGGAGGAAGCCTCTTCCCATTGATGTAGAACTTCATGGCGGGGGGGGGGGGGTACAAGTTTGTGGGTCCCAACGCTTCGGATTTTATACGTGCTATCTCGTTGGAGGTTGAAAAGGTTGTTCCTCCATATTATCCAAATTGGGCTAAGGTTCCAAATGAGAAGAAACGGGCCGTATATCCCACTCTTATAGTAAGTATAGATGTTTTATAATTACTTATAATTTCATAACAATTAGATTTATAATTACTTTCCATTTGTAGGATTATTTTGATCTGGACTCCTAGAGAAACACTGATAAGTGGCGAGGCGTTGAACTCGGAATCACCGTCGAGTGTCAGAGGGCGTATAAAGATCATAAGAGAGAGTTGAAAGTTCACTTCGAGGAGAATGGGGGATACGATGATGTGGAGGCGGCGATGAATAATCCACCAGAAGATCTTGATTAAGAAACTTGGGAGACTTTGATTAATTAGCTGTTTTTAGATGTGAGCTATAAAAACTGCTTGGAGAAGAACAAACAAAACCGATCACAACAACGTTACCCAAGTTACCATGGCAGCAAATCATACGCCCAACGCCGACACATGGAGGTATGAAATACAATTGTTAGTATTATATAAACATGCTTATTAATTCTTAGTGATATTATTTTTGTTTTTCACATGGTACCGGCCCAATTGATGTAAGTCAAATGATTTTTTTGTTAGACTTACTAGACTTAGAACGAGACTGCATCATCAGACTATGTAAGTCAAATGATTTTGTTGTTAGACTTACTAGACTTAGAACATCCAACTATAACTTTAAACGGGTCAAAATGACCTAAACACACTTTAAGAGACTTAAAATATCCAACTTTAACTTTAAACGGGTCAAAATGACCCAAACACACTTTAATAAACTTAGAACATCCAACTGTAACTTTAAACGGGTCAAAATGACTCAAACACACTTTAATAGACTTAGAACATCCAACTCGAGCCCAATTCTTGATTATTTTTGCTAGTATTATTAGTATTTGTTGTTATTAGTGTTGGTTGATTGGAATTTATGAATTTGGGTCGTTTATAACTTATAGTTTAATAGGTTGGTTATCCATTTTACAACAGTTATGCTGTCGAATTTTAGTAAAATAGTCAAGTGATTGTTTATTCTATTGTCTAATGCTGGACCGAATCCAAGAGGAGTATACAAGATCCCCTGTTGAGTCTGGTGGTGACTCGTCTGCTGTCGATGAGTTTGCATGCATTGTGTCATCGGCGTGGCCATATCCGGGGTGTCGGTAGTGTGGTGAGTAATCCCACACCGGATTTGTTCAGTACCCCCCCTCCACATCCACATTGGCAAGAAGTGGATGAGCGTGTGACTCAACTTCAACAACAAGTCCAAGATCAACAACAACGCGAAGCCCAACGAGAGGAAGAACGTCGTGTGCATAATCAACAAATGCTTGAAATGCAACGACAAATGGATGAAATGCGTCGAATGTGGGAATGCCGAACTAGCAGCGATGACAATTAGATTGAAGTTGTTGCGCCTTTACCTTTGTTGTCGGTGTTATTGTTGAATGTTTGAACAATTTTTATGTTTGTGTGTCGGACAACTTTATGTTTGAATATTTGGTTTGTGTGTCGAACAGGTTTTTGTATCGAACAATATGTTTCGGATTTCAATTTTTGAATGGTTTGAATTATCTGATTTGCAGGTTTTTGTAATTAGAAATTAAATATTTCTGGAAAATTAAAAAAACAGAAAAACCTATCCCGACGACATGTCGTCGGCATAGGTCTTTTTCAAGTTTAATTAAAAAAATTAGAAATAGCCTATACCGACGACATGTCGTCGGCATAGGTTGGGTCTGTCCCGACGACTTGTCGTCCGGATAGGGACAGAACCTATACCGACGACATGTCGTAGGTATAGAATTTCTTTTGAATTTTTTAATTAAACCCTATAGCGACGACATATCGTCGGCATAGGTCGACCTATGCCGACGACACCTATACTGACGACATCTTTGACCTATTGGTACGAAGCAATCCCGACGAAACCTATATCGACGACTTGTCGTCGGTATAGGTCAAAACGGCCTATCCCGACGACTTGTCGTCACGATAGGGCTAGATTTTGTCATCCCTATAGAGTGTTACTGTTGTAGTGACTAGAGGTGGTTGTGTTGGTGGAGAGTAAGAGAAGGTGGCAGTGTATGATGGTGGCGGTGGTATACGTTGGAGGTATAAGTTGGTTAACCTCCACCACCATCCACCAGCACATGAGCTATAGAGAGAATCATCGATTAGGGTGGAGAGAAATGAAAAGGGGAAAGTGAGAATTAATGGCGAAGTTGATCTCTTTTGACCTAATTTTAAACTTGCCTACCGACGACCAAACAGTCGATAACAAAGTTACTTTATTTCGTCGGTAATCCATTGGTGTTTGATGGAAAATTAGCAATGGGTGACTAAGTTGTCGGTAATCGGTCAATGATTACCAACGGATTACCGAGTACTAATTTCTTTTAGACCTTAATTGACCTTATTACGTTACTTTTGGCTACAAAAACCTACACCATGTCATAACATGCCAATTTGGGTCTATTGATCCATGTGTGTGAATACTATATACTCTTGGGCTTTGATGGGTCTTGTCATGTGTTGGTGGGTTGTTTTGGCTACAATAACCTATACTGGGTCATAACAAGTCATATTGGGCCTACTGATTCTTGGGTGTGAATACGACACATTGTTGGGCTTTAATGAACCTTGTCATGTGTTGGTGGGTTGTTTTGCCTACATAAACCTACACCGGGTCATAGCAAGTCAATTTGGGCTTACTAATCCTTGTGTATGAATGCTATATACTATTAGGTCGATGGGCCTTGTTATGTGTTGGTGGGTTGTTTTGGTTACACAAACCTACATTGGGTCATAACAAGACAGCTTGTGCCTAATGGTCTTTGTGTGTGAATACTGTACACTATTTGGTCTTTCCATGTGTTGGTGGGTTATTTTGGTTACACAAACCTACTCTGGGTCATAACAAGTCAGTGTAGGCCTACTGATTCTTGTGTACGAATACAAAAATATTTTTTATTTATATTTTCAAATATTAAAAATAAATTTTATATTATATTTCTAGATCTTAAAAAACAAAACACATTATAATTCCAGATATTACACATCCAGATATTACACATCTCTGACACACACGCGTGTGCTTCTCTTATCTTTATATGTGTGCCTGCAAAACCCGATGACTAGTCAGGGGAGACACATAAAATAATACACAATATTTATATGTAGCGCACGAGTCCCAATTGCTCGGAAGGGACAACACATACAAATAAAATAACTTTACATGTTTGCACATTGGTGAACATGCACACATGGAAAACCGACTCATGGTACGGGCCTACCTTTATGCTACGAGCACATCATAATACACACCAACAACAATACGTTTAAATTCCTAGACCACCAATTCCAACATAGCCGCTAACAACGATATGACATATTAACTTTTTCTAAAACAACGATTTACTATATTTGAAATGCCTGAGGTTTACCTAACTATCGTGTTTCCGTTTGAGGGAAGGCCGAGATTTCTACTTGTAGAAAGACTCAACAACTGATTATCGACGAAAGTTTTGTCTCAAATGGGCCCACACCAACAAACAACTTATAAGCCTGGGCGAGAATCCAATGTAAAATCTAACGGCAACTGACTAGTTATTGACCGATATTCCGTCGGCATTCGATTCCTTCCAAAAACACCGAAGTTTTAAAGTACCCTCCAAACATTTTCGTCAGTAATCTAACAACATCTATCTGTTTGACCACGGCCAGTTATTCCGTTTGTATTTTCTGACTGATTATTGACCAAATTAGTTAATTCATATTTTTTTGAGTAAACTGCAGTTTACGTCCCTGAGATTTACACCAAAAATCACTTTACGTTCCTCCTATCAAAAATCCTGCTATTTACGCCATCGTACTTTCTCATTTCATCACTTTCGTCCTCGGACCAAATGTCTGTTAGTCAATGGTTAGCCTTCAAGGGCAATGGTGTCTTATCACTTCATATTTTAAGGCTATTTTGGTCTTTACCTTCTCGTTCTGTGCCTAGTTGATCTGATGCAAATAAACCCTAGCTCCTTATATTAGAGCTCCATCATCTCCAATGCGTTTGATTACCCCTCTCCTTTCCACGACACACACCAATGAACATGAACAATTCAACTCAATCTCCAAAGAAGTTAATGTTCAAAGCCCCAACAACAACACTACTCAGTTACCCCCAAACCTCCAACCCTAGAACCAGAGGAAGAAACCATGGCAAATTTCTCCATCGCCACTGTCTTTATAGCTTCATTCTCAGTGTTACTTTCACTCACACACTCTTTCTCTATAGAGAACCCTACAGATCGTCGTATTTTAGTGCTCCTTGACGACCTATCCCTCAAGTTTTCGTACTCGATCTTCTTCAATTCTCTACAGGCACGTGGATTTGAGCTTGATTTCAAGCTCTCCGATGATCTGAAGATCGCGCTTCAAAGATACGATCAACATTTATATGACGGTCTGATTATGTTTGCTCCGGCCACTGAACGTCATCTCGCAATCCGTCTGTTTTTGAATTAGGTTAAGTGATGGCTTTGATTGTTTCAGGATTTGGAGGATCTCTGGATTTGGCGACAATTTTGGACTTCGTGGACTCCGGCAAGGACTTGATCGTTGCTGCCGATGAGAATACGTCTGATTTGATTCGGCGTATTACTGCTGAGTGTGGAGTTGATTTCGATGAGGTAGCTGCATTTTGTAGGGGAATTAACTGTTGATTTGATATAGTTTTTTTCTAATTTAATAGCATGCAATTTGTTGAACTGTACAAAATTTGTTTAGGCCTTTTAAGTTTATTTATTTTTAGTAGATTGCTAACCTGATTAACTAAATACACGGTGACCAATTCTTTGGAGATTGAGTTGAATTGTTCATGTTCATTGGTGTGTGTCGTGGAAAGGAGGGGGGCAATGGTAAACGAAGACATTGATCTGCAGATTCAATGGAGAAGGAGATGGGCATTTTAGGCATTTCACCAATTATTTAACAGATCTATAACGGACGTTTGGTCTGAGGATGAAAAGTGATGAAATCAGAAAGTACGATGACGTAAATATCATATTTTTTAAAGGAGGAACGTAAAGTGATTTTTGGTGTAAACCTCATGGACGTAAAGTGCAGTTTACTCTACTTTTTTAATGGAAAATGATATCCGTCGGAATTCTACCGGTAATCACCAATGGAGGTGATACTCATTTGTTTAGTAGTGTTTCTCATTAATATACATTAAGATGATAAAGCTCATACAATTTGGGTAAACGTCTTTACTACTTTACTTCTTAGAAAAACTTCAATCTTTTCAAACACTTCCCAAATCATATTAGTCAAAAAAGATAACCTTTGTAGACGATTAAAACCAATGTTTTTAATTGGAAATTGTGTGCGCGAGTGCTGATTTAAAAAAAGAGTAAAAGATCCATTTCAAGAAACAAGGTTGATCTAGGAGAGAATGACCGTCAACCCCTCTACCAGATTTGGTCTTTGAGTTTACTATCCTATAAACCGAACACTAATTGATCACACTTTAATACTAACTTCTTGCAAACCAAAATTCAATAATATACAAGCTATAAAGTGATTTTTACTTGCTTACATATTCCATCACAAAGATTAAAGTTTTCAAGAGAAAAACTGAGGTTGTCAGCTTGACGATAAACACTTTTAACCCTCATTTGTTTGGTCATTGCTACCACTTTAATAAGATGAGTTGGTGATCACTATCACCTTATAAAAATATTACATGCATGACTCAAAGTATTTATTTATTTTTTGATTAAGTATTATTGGTTATACAGTTGATCAAATCTTAAAAGGAACAAAACTCCAAAAAAATATATTAGTTAATATGCATGAAAAAAAATGTAAATTAATACTAATAAAATTTGTGACATTATTATTTTTTTAGAACTACAAGCTAATTTTTTTTTGTTAAAATATTATTGTTAGTAAGTTGGTGATTAACTGATTACTACCAACTTAGTGAGAGAGGAAGTGAGTTTGATATAAACACTCATTTAGTGATACGAGTTGATGATCAGTAACTTCAGTGATGAATTCGTGATCACTAGTCTCACATATTAATTCGACAAGTTGGTGATCACTAATAGTGAAACTAGAAGTGATGATGTTGTAACGATGATCTCTGAATGCTTGTTCAAATTGCATAATTTATTTGAAAAACTTACCAATGATCACATGTAAAAGTAGTTCTATTCTACGATCTATCAATTATAAAGAACAATTTTACCATATTCGTAGCCCATGGACCACGGCCCAAATAACACTCACATTGGGTGAGCAATCAGTTTTTGATAATATGGACCTGATCAATTTATGAACAAAAAACATACATAGTTAAACAAATAGTCCATGATAACACACAACACCCTTTAATTGATTGAGAATATTATACGAAAAAGATGTTTTTATTATAATTATACACAAGTAATTACCCTTTAATCCACATCATGATAATAAGTTTAACTCTTCCTTATATGTAAGTGACATGATATCTACTACAATATATATTGTAAACTATGATTGGTAATGGGTTGGGTATGACACGGGTGTTGGTAATCTTAGTCTTGTATCCGATTATAAAACCATGTATTGTAACCGTTAGTGAATACCCATTGGGTTCGCTATTTCTTTTGTGGTTAAAACTTAACCATTAAGATGTTCATTACCCGAAATATGATCTTAAACTCACCCTAAAAAACCACTTGATATATCAAATTTACATAACCACATTTCTAACAAATCTATATTTTTAATAGTTTCATTTTCTAATAACTTTAACATACTATTTAATTTAATAATATATTAATATATTCAGGTAACTGAGCTGATATCACCTAATCTCGTACTCATCCTAAATCTACGAAAGTTTATAAAACTAATCTAATACTCAATCCTATACTCGAATACCCATCCCAAATTTTCGAGTTTGAGGCCGGGTTTTTTCATCCCTACTCCGAACTCATCCTTATACCCCTCATATACCAATTCTGACAAAATCTAAATGTTTACCAAGTGCTCCAAGCAAGTTTTGACAAATTACACTAGTAGCCTTTTGACAAAATAAGGAATGATAAAAAAAACCCCTTAACAACGGTTAAACACAAAACTTTACGTTCATGAACGATCCCACCAAAATTGACTATGTTGGTCTACTTGATTGTTTGCACAACTTTCATGAAGAGTTTGGTAGTTGATTACCATTTCTCCAACAAGCACCAAATCGCCTCTGTGAAAAATAAAAAAATAAAAAATTTGACTTTCTATGACAACTAAAGTCCAAATGCCACATTTTTAACAACTTGACCATTTAGTAATTATATAAAACTAGTAGATACAACATGTGCGGCGCAGGGGTGCTAAAATTTGTAAGGCTCGTTTTCTACGACCCATGCACTCATGTATTTACCCCGCAAAAATTAAAAATTCACGTCGAAATGTTGATAAAAATAAACACGTCGAAACAACAAATCTGGAATTTTATAAAACATCATATTTTTAAAGGTTGTAAATAAAAAAAATAAAAACAAAACTTTAAAGCAGTTTCGATGACTTGTACATTCGTGTTTCGGCAACTTATACATTATTAAAAAAACTCAGCTTTGAATGAATCACATGTGCTAAAAAGACACAAGTGTGACACCCTATACATGTGTTGTTATGAGTTGTACTAAAATAGATGTAGGAAATTAGACTTGTTTGGTGGTTCACTCACACATAGGGAGGTGGAAGCAGGGCGTAGATGTGAGCCTTTTGTCCGAGGCTCTCACGAATGGCATCAAATGTTGATACAATTTCTAGTAGACGAACCTTTGTTTTTTTGGGTTGGACCAATTCTAACATTTCCCGACTTTGGGCTAAAGTTGTTCTAACATGTAAAGAACACGTTAGAAGGTGACCCCAAGGCTAGAGCCTAGAGAAAACCATATGTCGGTCAAGTTAGTATAATTTATAACCACGAATATGTCATGTTATTGTATGTATGTATATGTCATTGGCTCATATGGTGAGGTTCAAATGCTAACCAATATTTATATGATAACAATGATAACCACTTTCAAACATAGTGTTACGTATATGTAACAATTATCATTATGTTAATGTTACATATATGTAAACACTATGTGTCACGTATATGTAACATTATTTGGTATGTATACGTAAGACTCATCGTTTCCGTATTTACGTTCAAAATATTCATTCAAGATACTTAAATACTATATTTACAATTAAAAATAATAATTTATAAATTATGTGATTGTTTTACAGTTATCAAATAAAAAGTTGGTTATTATTTGAACCCTTTCCTTAGCCCATAACCCTAAAAAATGTCTAAGCTCCTGAGGTGTTAACGTCGCCATGTTAATGTCGTCGCCCATCCGATCACATTCATCTTTTTTTGACATCTACATAGTTGGCCTTAACCACTAAGCAATGTATAGTTCGGGTATATCTGACCAATCTTGTTTAAAAATTATCATTTGAAACTAGGTTTCATGTTTAATTTATTAGCTATCTCATTTTCGTTAAGCAGGCATCCATTAAGCAATATGGGAAGTTTCAAATAAAAAAGAAAAAAAAAATTATAGAAAGTATAGGAAGAGATATAAATCATTGGTCACATCAATTTAATTGTTAAATTGATTCCATACAAGCCTTTTTACTTCACTGATTTTAATATACGTACTTAACTTTTTAAAAAATTATACTATAAAATCCAAAGTTTTATTTTTTCTTTAATTTGAGCATAATATTGTTACGTAATTTATTTAAGATGTCTTTTTCACTACTGGTTATAATGGTACGTCTAAAACAATTACAACGTGCTTGAAAGTGTAAAGTAGCTATCATGGGGCGTCAAAATTTCTAGGGATCCGGTGACGAGGAATAGTGTGATTACAACGGTGCCTTTAAAACCACGTATATTTAAATGGACGCAACTACTCTCATTTTAAAACTCACATATACACATGTCGCATCTTGAATTCTTCGACACTACGTATGATTTTCCCCCTTTCTACATTATATGTGTGCTATATATGTGTGTGGATATCAACAAGATACATGAAGAGAGAGATGCTAGAGTGAACATGGATATAAAGGTTCTTTGTTCTCTTTGGATAAAGAATAGAATAAAGCAAAAAAAAAAAAGAGAGATGCTAGAGTTAATAGAAAATTTTTACTTTATAATGACATCATATTTTTTGAAAGTATGCTTTTGTCATAGATAGGCGGTCCAATCCTCATTACACTTTCTATAGTCACGTATGCAATAATTAATATGTTTATTAGTAATGATTAGAATTAACCACCACATGATATCACTTAAATTAGAAGCTAATTGTCAATAATCGGCTGATGATGTCAAACCTATAAAAGACATAAGTGATAGTGTCCAAACAATTAGAATGATTAATAAAATAATTTTGCATATTAAATGTGTTTCTTTCTTTTGGGATGCAATGTTGGTAATTTGTAGTGCACGTAAACAATAATTAGACCAAATGTTTATAGCTACTAATTTCTTTTATTTTATTTAAAAGGGATATTAAAACTATTCATCAACAAAACTATAACGAGGTGGTTGACATTTTGGATTGTCAAATGCTGGAGTTTTATTAAACAATCAAACGTACATAGTAAAATCACTTATAGCAAAACGATTTGTAAGGTCTGAGATAGTGGATTGGGGACAAAAATTTCCTTCATCCCGGAAAATAGAGAGGGTGCTTCCAGTGAAGCCCTCGGCTCCAAAACCTTTTCTAGACATGTAAAGTATAGTATCAAATAACATAGAGTTTGGAGGGATCAGAACAACAAAACAAAAGTGTGCCTCCAAAAAACTTAAGAAAAATCTAAGTTTATAGAGTTCTTAATAAAAAAAATATATAGGATTACTAATCATATTTCTTACTACATAATAACTTGAGCAAAATCTAAGTTTATGTTCAACTAACTCGATAAAAATACAGGATTCTTCCTCAAAAATTGGGATGACAAACGAGCCCGAACCCAACGGGTACACCCGAAACATTCGGGACAAGTATTTGAGTATGAGATTAGTTTCAAAACTTTTACTAATATATGATGGGTGTGGTAGTAGGTGATACGTACCCTGCCCAATTACCCGAAACATACATACACGTTTACATGAATCATACCCGTAAACAATTTCTTTTCATTTTTATTTTCCATTGTCCTTGGGTAATAGGAACAATCTACCGATCCACTGACTTTTTAGTTTTTATATTTTTAATTTATTGGGTAATAAGATTATATAAAAATTAAAAATAGTAAAAAAATATGTTTGGGAATCCTAAGATGTAATTTTTAATAAAATAACGGATTATATATGTACTCGAACATTATATGATCATAATATGACACAGTTTTACGATAAATTATAAGACTGAAGTTATCAGTATCCGGTCCATTCTAATCCGTACTTAAAAAACCATCTGTCAAGATGATCTGGGATGTTGAAAAGTAGGGTCTCAGCTTTGCTTTGTTTTTCTCCCCTTATTTAATGCAGCTTGCGAAATTTAGGGAGTGAATGTGCCCAATAATTTAGAGAGAGAGAGAGGATTGAATTGACATTACTAATCGGAGGCATGATTAGAAATGGAACCATGATTGTGGTGGTGTACGGCGGCGGTGTGGTGGAGGAGGTGGTGGGGGGGCCATGATAACTCATCATCGGGGTAGCCGTCGCTTTTGGTAGCAAAGAATTTCGTCCCACCATGTGCACAAACCACCAATATTATCTCAATATCATTTTAAAGCAAAGTTTATCACCTTTTAAACTGGCACCATGGCTTCTTGGCCCCACCCTTTCCTTTTAATTACTTTCCTTTATTAAAGAAAGATTGCATAGAATAGAAGCCCCAAATATTTAAATAATTTTAGTTTATGATTTAGAAAAAAAGGACTTGTTTTAAAGGGTTAATAAACCGGTGCATATAACGGTACATCAAAGTCTATTTGCAGAATACGTCTAACTAGCGTTCACCCAGTACACGGTGTGTCAAATCTATATAACGATGTGTCAGTCTGTTTTCGTAGGACGCGTTTACCAATCCCCATGATGTGACCTCTCATGTTTACTTGTTTCACACGTTTTAAGAATCTAAGCTTTTTTTTAATTACAAGTGCACCCTATATATGTATATGTTAATAAATTTTTTAAGTTCATATTTACTATAGCTACTAATAACGTTAGTAACAAGTAAAAGTGTGAATCATGTGACAAAGAATAATTAAAATATTTGGTGGTAATAATAAATAAATAAATAGTGTATTTACCATTAAATACGTTATCGTTATTAATAGTTTTATAAAGTAAATATAGTTATTGATAATTATATATATTAGTTAATAAAATAATTTGTTTATACTTGGATTTTATTTATTTTCAAATAAATTATAGACATATACTAAATGATAGGTGTAGTGTATGAAAATAAAGATGAAAAAGGTAACGTGGGGAGAAGGTCAAACAGGGAAAAGTCGATACAATTATTATAGTAGATGGGTATGTCCTTAAAACTACTTTTTCTTTTCTTATGAAAAAAATGTTAATATCAAATCTTATAGTTTTATATTTATGAGTTTTGGATAACACATTTTTAATTTTTTCGCATCGAGTAAAGTAGACTTCCAAATGCTTTATCCTTTATAACATACTAGCTTAGACCCCGTTTAATACACACGGGATGAAAAATATCAATAAATAAACTTCTTAAATTTTATTTATGTATTTTATAGGTGTAAAAATGTATTACTATACATATACTAAGGATAGAAAACAAAATTCAAAATATGTAAAAAATAATATATAATTAGGTTTCGAAAATACGTCAATTACAATTTAATGTAATTTGACTTTCATTTACTATTTGATTGAAAACAAAAGTTACATAATTAGATTTCAAAGTTTTTTATAATAAAAAATATTTTAAAATAAATATGTTTTATTAGTATAATTAGTAATTTATTAAAATATATGGGTGCATTTAATAAGATAGAGAGGCGGGAAAATAATGATGAGATTGAATATGGTGGCGACACGTGGCAATCAAAAACATGTATATAGATAGATAGATTATTATTTAAATATAGAAGTGTATTTAATAGGAGAGAGATGCGGGAAAAAAATAAGGATAATGAATATGGAGGCGACACGTGACATGTAAAAATCTTTATTTATTATATAGTATAGATATAGATTACTGCATGTGTGTACGTGTTTGTATGCATCTGTCCGCACTTGTTCTTGTAGATATATTTATGTGTAGACATTTTCTCTCACTTTTAATATAAAGTCAAAATTATAAATTCATCTTAAATCCTTTTTCGTATGTTTTTACTATTTATAAACTAAACCCGTAACTTTTTTAAACTATTTATAAACTAAACCTCTTTTGCTCTAACTCTAAAGTTAATTTGAAGTACATTCATGTAGTGTTAATTTTCATATTAAACCATAGATACTAACAAATAAATTTATGATATATAAATCAAATCCGTCTCTCTCGCAGGTTATTAAATAAGGTTGGTGGAAGATGTTTTTGAACCCTACAAAAAAAGAGAGATTGTGTCAGAAGACAAAAATTTATACTTGAATTTGAGGTCTGAATTCTGACAGAATAGCTAGGGGCAGATTTGGAAATAATTGAAGACCTGTTTGACGAATGTGAAAACTATGAATATTAACTTCTACTTTACACTTTACTCTTTACTCTTTCTATGCCCTCTATCTTTAGTGTGTGAACTTCCATTAATAAATATCACCATTTTCTACAATCATAAATTGATTTCACAATATATTTGTGTTCATTTAAACTTGTTCGAACCATGTTATAATCAACATTCTTCATTTTGAAAGGGGAGAAATCATCAGAAGTATTACATACATTGTAAATTTGATGTGTGATTTTAAAAAAAATCAGTTTCTTCAATATATCATACATTAAATGTAACAACATTTAAGCTATATTGTTTATATGATTTTAAATAAATATAATATATATCGGCAAATAGTCCCCCGCGATGTGAGCAGCAGCTTGGCAAATGTGCAGGCTGGATCGGAATTTATTGAATAACAACTTCAGAAGACCCTTTGTAAATATGTCAGCATACTGATAGTCAGTAGGGATGTGTATAACCCAAAAATCATCGATGTGGACTTTCTCTCAAACAAAATGTATGTCAAACTCCACGTGTTTAGTACATTGATGTTGAACCGGGCTTCCAGAAAGATATACAGCTGAAATATTCTCACAATAGACGATTGTGGCTTGTCGAGTTGGGGCGTCCAACTCCAGAAGTAGGTTTCGAATCCAACTTGTTTCAGCAGTAGTTTTACCAACACCGAGGTATTATGCTTTAGCACTAGATGGGTTGGTGTTTGGATGACCAGGAAACTAGTTTCTCACCAATATAACAATAATCAGAGGTTGACCTACAAGAGTCAGAGCATCCCCAGTCGGATTCGAAATAGGCAATTACCCCACTCAATTTGAAGGGTGTTATTTGAAGACCAAGATTAATAGTGCCTTTAAGATATCAAAGAATCCATTTGAGGAACTGAAAATGTGGTTCACGAGGAGCATGCATGAAAAGACAAGCCTGTTGAACCGCATATGAAATATCTAATCGAGTGAATGTGAGATATTGTAGAGCGCTCGCAAGGCTTCGATAAAGAGAGCCATCAGGCAATGGTACACCATTAGTGGCACTTAATTTAGAGGAGGTGTTAACCGGTGTGGTAGTCAGTTTGCAATTAGTCATGTTGGCATGTGGTTGGATGTCTTCGACACAAGCGCTTTGAGAGAAAAAAAGGCCTCCATTTTTATGTTCAACATTGATGCCAAGGAAATGATGTAAAACGCCAAGACCGGTCATTGTGTATTATGTTGAAAAGGAATGAATAATCTGATGGAGAAGGGCAGTATTTGAAGCTGTCAAGATTATGTCCTCAATGTATAAGACAAGATATGCCATATGCCCATATGAGAACTATGTTTATAGACAAACTGAGAGGTGTCACTCATGTTTCTTTGAAAACCACACTTGGTGATGTAATTTGCGAACTGTTGGTACCACGCCCGATGTGTCTATTTAAAACCATAAAATGACTTATGAAGCGTGCAAATATAATGTTTGTGATTAGTATCAACAAAACAGGGTCGTTGAAACATTTACACGGTTTCTTTCAAGTCCTAGTGTAAAAGGCATTTTTATTATCCAATTGATGTATGGGCCATGACTGAGAGGTGGCGAGACTGAGATCGGTTCATATCATGGTCGGCCTAACCACATGACTAAAGGTGTCATCAAAATCAATTCCATCCTGTTAACTCTTCCCATTAACAATGAGTCGAGATTTGTACCGTTAAAAACTACCATCGGCATGAAATTTTTGGCAGAACAACCACATGCACCGCATAATATGGATTGGATGGTCTTTGCATGAGCTCCCATGTATTGTTGGCCTATAAAGCCTGATATTTATAAGTCATGGTCGTGTGCCAGCTAGGATTAGTGAGGGTGGCGAGGTGAGATTTAGGTAGGAAAAATGGGTGGGTAGTAGAGGTGTAGAGATTGAGAGGGACACGGGGTTTTGTGATGTCGTGGCGGACGCAGGTGGTCACTGGATGGATGAGAGAGGTTGAGGTGGTGGCGAGGGAGGCACGGTGGTAAGAGATGGTCCAGGTTGTGGGGTAGGAGGGGCGATAACGGTGTTGTGGATGAGGAGTCGGATGATCGTGCATAAAGTGGAGGTTGGGTCAGGGTTGGGGTCGGGGGTGGAGTGGAGGAAATGTTCGTTGGTGGTGAGATAGATGATTGGTCACATATGATAGGGGAAGGAGAAGGATCTAGAAAGGAGTAGTCGAGAGTTTGGGTGGTAGTAGTAGAGGTGTATGGAAAGGGGGTCTTGTCAAAGGTAACGTGGTGGGATAAAATGACTTTACCCGTCGAGAGGTCAAGGCTTTGGTATCCCCGATAGTTGGGAGGGTAACCGAGGAAGACATAAAGGGTAAAGCACTGAGCAAATTTGTGAGGGTGGGTAGCGGTGGTGTTGGGATAACATTCGCAACCAAAGACGCGAAGATGATCATAGGTAGGATGGCGATGACGGGTGTTTGGAATTTGAGAAGTGTAGTAAAATAGGAACCATATAGTATTTATAACCCTAATTTCTTAGTAAAGGAGAAATCCACAGATCACAATGAATAATACCAATTCGCTCCATTCTTGTAGTCCTTCACTGAAAAAACCAAACGGTTAAATTCCACGGAAAATTATTGTCTACAGTAAATTGTCAGACAGAAATCAAATTTTTGATGTTGTGTGGGGTATAAAGGACATTTATAAGGTGTGGGTTGTGAGGTAGGGTGGTATGGCGTGATCCAGGAATTGGCACACAATTACCATTACCGACTAATATAGAACCAATGGGACAATGTGATAAGGGCTTAGAAATATCACATTGATCTATTTTGAGATGAGAGGTGGCCCCGGTGTCCATGTACCACTGGTTGTCGCCTGAGTCATGGTCATAGCTTGAAAGGCTTCACTAAGGCCCATGGGCTCCAAAGCATCATACTCAGTAATGTGGGCCTGATGGCCGGTGGCCTGATTGATTGACAGGTCAGTAGGTGGGTGTCTGGGTGGTTGTGTAGGAGCGGACCACGTGTTGGCACAACGGGTTGAGTGGGGGTATTGGCATGGTGTAAGCATCATCCACCAAATAGGTTGACCCTAATATGAGTTTGGAGATGGTTGAATGTACTTGGGGGCGGCTGCCGAGAATTGGATGGTGGACCGTGAGTGGGCTCACGGTGTAGATTGGGACGTCGTTGGTGTTGCTGGTTGGGCCAAGGATTGTTGCGGCTGGGATTGTCTCGATGCTGTGGAGAGCCTTGCGGATTTGGAGTGACGACCGCAACCATGGTTGGGGGCAGTGAGAGATTCGAAAGCTGATTGTCGGTGTTGTTTAAGTTAGAGCATACTACAAGTTGTATCTCATGTCAGCAAGCTTTGGTTATGAATGAGGCAACCCTGTCGAATTCCGATGGAATGCCACGAATGAGTTGCAAAACAAGCCACTTTTCATTGACGGGGCTTTCTACGTCAGTTAACTGGCCGGTGAGTTTCTTATAACGTTGGTAACAGGCTTCAAGAGAGGGCATGGCTTTAAGAGTGATGTTCGTGATGAGCTCAAGAGTGGATGCCCAGGAACCTTTGTTGTTGAGAAAAATACTTTTGATGTTAATCCAGGCTTCGTATGCAGTCGATTCGGATGTAAGAATACGAACCAAAAGCTCATCCGAAAGAGTGCAATAGATCCATTGGATTACTATGGCATCTATCTCGACCCATGCATCATGGGAAGGATCGGTTTTCTCTGGAGGTTTTGTGCCATCAGTGTGCAGTAGAACCTTGTATCCACGAGCATGGAGATGGAAGAGTTTTATCCATGACGAGTAGGTAACCTTCGTGTCGTTGAGAACATGAACCTTGTGTTGAATATTGGTAACCGTGTAGACGAGATGAAGAAGGTTAGGTTTGGTGACTTCTTTCTCGGCCATCATGATGCACCGACTGAAGGGGTGAAATCGACGGCTAAGGGTTACATGAGAGAGTTAGGGTTAGCTTTATGCCCAATACGGGAATGCTTTCTCACAGGAATGTATTCTTGATTTTTACGTGGTTTCAAGTTAATGCCAGATAAAAAAATATCATGTAAAGTATTGAATAATCGATGATTATTTCATTCCATACCAATCAATAAATACATACAAGGATACAACCGAATAAGAGATACTCGGGAAATTAACTAGATAATGTTAAACATACTAAAGATACAACAAATATTTTAAATAAATATAATCATAAATATATCGACTAATAGTCATGAATTTTGAGTAGAAAAATCCATGAATGACATGAAAGGACAATATATTTATCATTTCAAGTTACAAATAATACTGACACAATGTAACACGATATGCATGAATCTACAAGTGAAGGTTCTTGTACAGTCCAGTTGATATGATTGATGAATGAAAAGTGAAGAGTTCTAATATATGTCCCGGTGAAAAATCATTACACTTTAGTGTTTCATATTCTTCTAGCATGTTATTATCTTATAACATCATGATACACCATGAGTGTAAAAATTGGTAAGTGTGGTGAAACCTTATGCATAATATTCATTATATCTATAACCAAGTATTAAGGTCTGCATGAAATCGAAATAACCGAATCGTAACCGGAATAACTGATGCAACTGAATCGAAATAACCGAACCCAACCAAAAACTAACGGTTTGGTTTGATGTTTTTTTTAAATCGATTTTCGGTTCGGTTTTGGTTTTGCTTGTAACAAAACCCAAAAAAAGAACCGAGCCGAATCCATTCATAACCAAACATGTATATTAGGGTTCCCACGTAATATTATTAGTCAATAGTCACTAGAGGTGCCGTGGAATACCAAAAGTTCAAAAGACTTGTATTTGTATCTACAAAGCTTTGATTAACATAGGTTATAAAGCAGTAGCTAGCTAGGTTATTCCTATGGAATATTGATGCAAATAGACTTGTCTGTGATCTCAATAATACCACTACTAATGCATTCCATACTTTATGCTTCTTTTTTTTTTTAACTTTACTTTTTATTTTTATTTTCATTTTCATTTTCAACTTTTCTTTTTATTTTTATTTCCAACAGCAAATTTGACAGTAGGTTATAATTGTGCATGTATGTGTATCAAGTAGCAAAACTTAAGTATTTTATTGACACTTAAACCTTTTGTAAAACAATAGGTTGACACTTAATTTTTATAAGAAGTTATAAGCCTAAATAGTTTAGGACCAAAGGAGTATAACTCAATTAATCTTTTATTAACAAAAAGATTTAGGCCTAAAGTTTCAAGGTCATTTTCGGTCCAAAAATATCAAGCTCAAATGATAAAAATGATAAAATCAAAACCGGATGGTTTTCAAAAACCTAAAAACCGAACTTTCAATTTTAGATTTAGGTTAAGTCCAAAACTGACCTATACACACCCCCAACCAAAAATAATGTCTCAATACTTACACATTGGTTATGGGTCATTTGAAATTAGGCTAGTATGAAAATATAAATTGCTAAGGTATAAGTATAAACTTTTATA
This sequence comes from Smallanthus sonchifolius, assembly GCA_023525975.1. Classification (NCBI taxonomy): domain Eukaryota; kingdom Viridiplantae; phylum Streptophyta; class Magnoliopsida; order Asterales; family Asteraceae; genus Smallanthus; species Smallanthus sonchifolius. The sequence continues at coordinate 88,903,334 of CM042032.1, read as the reverse complement.
GAACAGAGAAAAAAGAAATTTAAATTGGTTTTAAACAATAAAAAGAGAGTATATAAAAAATAGTAAGGGTTTGTTTGGTATGAGATAATGGAATGAACAAAGAAATGGAATTAGAGATGCACAAAAAAACCGGTTTGAAAAACCAAACCGGTTTCAAACCGAAAACCGAACCGGTCGTGAACCGGTTTATACCAAACCGGTTTCAAACTGGTTCAAACCGCCGGTTTAAAACCGGTTTGAAACCTATACATTTAAACCGGTTTGAAACCGGTTTAACCCGAACCGAACCGATTAAAAACTGGTTTCAAACCGTTTTTTAAACCGGTTTCAAACCATTTTTTAAACCGGTCAAACCCGGTCAACGGACCATCTCAAACCGGTTTCAAACCGGTTTTGACTTTTTGTTGACCAAACCGGTTCGGGCCGGTTCAAAACCGGTTCGGTTCAAAAACCGTCTTTTGTGCACCTCTAAATGGAATGGACAAGTGAATGGAATGAATAAGGGAAAAGTGGACTATTACCATTCCCTTGTCATGTTTGATTATCCTATGAGAATGAAACAAACCATTACTTCGTGCTGTTTGGTAGATAAGAAAATATTTTATGAAAAATAAAATATTTGTAACTAATAAAATTATACTGAGTCGGGTCATTGGACGTGTCATGGTTCGGGTCATGTATCGGGTCATGTGTCGGGTCACGACACGGGTCATGGTTCAGGGCATGATTTGGGCCATGGGACGGGTCATGGTTCAGGTCATGGGTCCGAACATGGGTCAGGTCACGGGTCGAGTCATGGGTCGGGTCATGGTTGGTCCATTGTTTGGGTCATGGTTCGAGTCACGGGACGGGTCATGGTCCGGGGACATGGGTCAGTCCTTTGTTCGGGCCATGGGTCCGGTCATGGTTCGGTTATTAATTAAACAAAACCATTTCATTCCTAGAAGGAATGAAGAGAAAACACACATCCCCAAGTAATGAAACTCATTAGAAAGGAAAGAATCACATTCTTTATGTAATAGTCTATTCTATTCCTATGTGATTATCAAACATGTTTTGTTTCATTCAAACATAATGACTCATTCTATTGCACCTCCAATTCATGCATACCAAACACTACAAAAGTTTTTTTTATTATGGGTGCTCCGACTCGAAAAGGCCTAATGATTATATTCAACGGTCGGATGATATTCAATTGCAATCGGAGAAGAAGTTGTTAAAAGCGATTGTGTTTTCGGCTTGGTGGGTGACCTCAATAAGTCTTCATAAGGATTTCCCATAGTTGTAGGTCGATTTCTATGTTTAATCCATCTAATTATAAATATTACAAGGTCAAGAATCTGATTATGAGGTCTTTAATTTTTTTTTTATTTGAACACAATAAAGAACAAACAAACATGAAAGACAATCTACGTTTGTTTGGATTTGTTAAGAATATAATATTAAATCACAAACCTAATTAATCATTAGTTATTCATGTAAATTTGAATCCATTTATTAAATCCTAAATTCATATCATCTTACATATGTTTTTTTTTTTCGCAAAAGGCCGAGGCTTTTGCTTTTTAATTGAAAGGATCCACACATTGAGATTGGACTACTTGGACCCCATCACTTTGACGATATTTGTTTATTATTAATCATACTCAATAATAATATTTGACTATACAATTATTACAATAATTTATTAAAATATACAATTACTATATTTTTTAAATTTAAATAAAATAAGAGAACAAAGAGATAAAGATAATGGAGTCATCCTCATAGCATTTCACGTGTGCCTTTGGGTCCTTAACTTGGTAACCAACTTGATTGGATCCCTACATTGTTTCTCTTTCATTTCATTATGGTTTTATAATACATCAAGTATTTTCTAAAATCATTTTCATATTTTATGAGTTCAAATAAATATCAAGATTCAAAATTGGGCCTAACTATTAAACCTTTCTACTTAAATAATGTTTGATTTTGTAAATCATGATTTAACACGATTTATCATTAAACGACATACATTTAAAAAAAAACCCTGATATCAAGTTTTGCTCAAAATAGAAGCACTAAGCAGCAAAATCTGAGTCAGATTATCTCACTGTTTAAAAGGATCAAAAGTTCTTTCGGATTCAAGTTGTCGTGTTTCATGATATATACTTCTCATGTGCTTCGGTTTCATGAACTAATAAGTTGTGTTAATAGAGGTAGCGAACAAATACAAGTCGGTCAATGTTATATCAAAATGAATAGATGACACGTAGCATAAGATCACAAAGAATCATTGCCGGCCCATCATCTAAACATATACACAAATGGAGGCACACGAGCATATGATGTTATTGGTTTGTGTGAGCACACGGGTTCACATCTAGTGTCATCGTTCTCAAGCCATACATAAGGATGCAAGCCAACAAATAACATATAAAGAAGTGGGATCCATGAAAAAGGATACGATTTCAATTGACCCATGGATTGATGAGGGCACAATAATGCTAGAATTGACCACAATGAGCCATGACACTCCAAATATGAAGTGACATCTTACCTAATCTTGGTACTTTAGCATTTTGTATCTATGTGTTTAGTTTCTTCTTTTCATTTTCCAGTCTCTTATTTATTTTTAGAAATTTTCTCATATTTTGCCCTCTCCATAAGGTAACTTCATTTTTATTATTTATTATTATTATTTTTGTCATTTTTACTCATTTAACTTACACTAAAGAATAAGGGTGTCCGAACCAAATGGTCTTGTTTGGTTTGGTTCTAAATGTAGCAACTTGGTTATGGATAGGACGATATCCAGAATTAATGGTTGGACTTGTTTAGTGATTTTGGATACAAAATCAATTTTATTTTTCTACCTATTTACCTACCGTTGGTCATTTGGTGCAATGGTAGCCCCAAGACTTCCCATAGTGGAGGTCTTGGGTTCGAATCCTGGCCACAACAAAAAAGGGGTCTGTGGTCAGTTCAGGGGATTTACCCAGTTGAGGGTTCCTCCTGGGATAGGCTGTCTTAGATATTCTAGATGTTGCCCCGAGGAAAACCAATTATCCTAAACATCTAGGTGTTGCCGTTAAAAAATAAACCTATTTACCTATAAAATGGTTGTTGATTATTTTACTGAAAAATGTATGCATTAGTCCATTTTCATAGATTTCTTCTTAGTTATTTTTTGCACAGATTTTGTTGCATTAATTTTTTATATAAATTTTCAACTACACAAAAAGTGTGCGACATGTTCATTGTGTCATAAGCCTCTTTTAAAATATTCGTAAATTACGTTTAACGATACAGTTACACAATGCATGAACGAGACAAAAAAATAATAATAACAAATCTGAATTCCATTTATGTGATGACATTTACTCTGTATTTAAAAAAAATTGATTTTAGTGACCATTAATTTGTTCTTTGTTTTAACAAAAAGATGACCATATATGACTTTTGTGACATGTTTTGTGTAATAAAAAATTACATTTTTCTTCCTATGTACGGTACTACATTTTTGCATATATATTATATACGAGTTTGATGTCGGCACAAACTTATTGTTCATGGAAAGCAACGAGTCAAACAACAATTTTTCAAGAAAAAGATTGAAAGTTAATGAAGGATATCTCAACAATGACTTGACGATGACTTCTCCGGCAAAATCATTTAGAGACAAGGACCTTATTAATCACGACTCGCGATATTTAACTATATTTAACAATGTTTTAAATACCGGTTCAAACTGGCCGGTAATACCGGTTGAACCAGGTTTCGGTCACTGACCCGGTAAGTTTGAGTCCGGTAAATTGGAAAAACGGTTTGTAAGTTGTACCGCCGGTAATACCGGTTTAAGTTTGAACTTTAAAACAAAAAAATGTCCAGTTCCTTTTCAAAAAAGTTAGCGGCCCAGTTTTGAAAAAAAAATTGTGTAATCATCATACTTCTGCTTGCGGTTAAAATTAATTGCTCAGTTACCTAAGACCCATTTTTAAAAAAAAATTGCAAGCTTTTATTTAAAAAACCTTTGTTAGAAAATTGAGTGCTCTTAGATTATTTTTTTTATTATGGATTAACTTTTATATTATTTTTTATTATGAAATCACGTACTTTTGGATTAATTTTTGAGTTGAAGTTGTATTTTTATAGAATTATAGGGTTAACTAGTCAACCCGGTTGAACCGCATAGTACAACCCGGTACAACCGGTTGAACCATTTCTGAGCCCAACCCGGTAAGGTTTAAAAACCGATTTTTAAAACATTGATATTTAATAAATTAGCAACTCAAATAAAAATTTATGAAAATTTTAAAATATATCTGCAATACTACATAATAGAAGATATGTCTTCTCAAGCGACCTCATGGATATTTAAAATTTTAGGAGAATGTATACTACTTATAAGTATAAGTAGGTATTGGGTTGAATAAAGTGACGGGTGTCAAACTACGCGAACGATTTGTTTCAACAACTCTGCAGGTGACCATTGGCGGATACAGACTATTGGGAGGGGGTGGACATGCAACCCGTAAGCCAGCCAACCTTCTATTAAAAATTTTCGAAATTTGTTTGTAAAAACCAATTTAAACTAAATCCGGAAAGGAGAAGGCCACACTACAAAACAAAATTAAGGGTAAGGGGACACACTGTAAAACAAAATTAAGGGCAAAGACACACTTACAAGACAAATGAAACATTCACTGGAAATAAGAAAAACTATTAGACATTTTCATTATTTTGAATCTTTTTACATAAAACGTTGCTTAAATATTTAGTTGAGAAATTAATTTTTCTTATTTAGTTTATTTCTCGTTGTTAATTTTATTACTTACTAGTTTAGATCCCGTGTATACACACGGAGTGAAAAATATCAATAAATAAAAATTTTAAATCTTTATGTGTATAGTTTACACGTGTAAAAATGTATCATATAGTAAGGATAGAAAACAAAACTTAAAATATACAAAAACTAATATATAATTGAGTTTCAAAAATAAATTAAATACTATTTAATGTAATTTGTTTTTCATTTATTATTTGATTGAAAATAAAAGTTAAATAATTATATTTTCAAAGTTTAATAAGTGATAATTTAAAATAAATGTATTTTATTAGTATAATTAATATTTTCTTTAAATATATATTGTTGTTAAAAATAAGAGGTGCATTTAGTAAGAGAGAGAGGCGGAAAAAAAATTATAAGAACGAATGTGGAGACGACACGTGGAATGGAAAAACATTTATTTATTGTATAGTATAGATTACTATTTTCTTTAAATATATAATATTATTCAATGCAAGTGCATTAAATAAGAGAGAGGGGCGGGAAAAAAATGGTGAGAATGAATATGGAGGCGACACATGGCACTAGAAAACTTTTATTTATTATATAGTATAGATTTGGTTTTTAATTTAAAATGATTATTAAAGTTAAATGTAATTTGTTAATCATACGGTCATAACACTTGTATAGTTTCTTGTTTTATTTAACCCAGCACGTTTGGGACCTGACCTATTTTTTGCACCCGATGATAGAAATTTTTGGATCCGCCACTGCAGGTGACAACCGGGTGTCAAGCTATAAAAAACTCCAAGTGATAATTTATTTTGTCTAAAAACGATTTGTTTATTGATTTAAAATATAATAGTTTAATACAATAATGCCTATTCAGTTGAAGTCCCCGCAATAGAAAATCATTCAAATAGCTCCATATTGTTACCAATAACTCCATTAATCTCGATCACCTAACATATTATGTTTACAATAAACAAGTTGATCCGACCTAATAACTTATGACCCGACCTGAAACTTTTTTACACCAAGTTGATAAAAATCCGTGCTTCGAAAAAAAGTGACCCCAGTGACAAAAAAAATACTTGGCCGCTAACCGGTGCATATCGAGTTGTTATTATCTCTCAAAGCCATAAAGATAATTTAAGCATGCTTTTTCGTTAGTGTTGTTGCCATGCTATTTTCCATCTCAAAAGAGGATTCCCATCGACATGTTTCTTTCATAAATAAAAAAGACTCAAATACATAAGGGTCTTCAGAATAACATTTTTTAGGGCTTATGGCTTTTAATACTTGTTTGATTTTCTAAATGTCATGAAGCTACTTGTTCTATTTCGTAATACTTGTTAGAATTTCAGTTATCATATACTCCTTGATGTTGGCTATGTAAATATATAAATTAGGGAATATTATTTGTAGTAACTCATATTTATTTTGTTGGAACTAAAAATATCCAGAAGTTGATTATTGGTTTATATAAATTATGTAAAAATATCATATTTTTTTTGTATAATTGTATTCCCACGTAACCATGAAGATATGCTTTTTATTGTGAAAGATTTGAAAATAATTCTCTATGTAAACAATTCTTCTTTTTTCCATAAATTTAGTGTTCCCGAGTCCTTTCTAAAGAGAGAATTAAAAGAAAATGGAAACAAACTGGAAAAATATTTATGTTTTTGAGTTTTAATGGAATGAAGTGGAAAGAAAAGAAATAAAGATTTTTAATAATCTTTCTTCCTAACTTTTCTAAAAAAATTGATGAATTTGGAGAGAAAATAAAGTAATCAAATACAAATGACTTTCCTCTCAAAATCTTTAATTTTTTTTCCTTTCATTCGAATCCTGAAACACAAAATTACATTATGTATTTCACTTCCTCTCCGTTTCTTTTCTCTCCTAAAGGAAACAGAGTTGTTTGTTGTTTTCCTTTAAAGAAAACAACATCGGGCGTTTGGAAATGTATTGTTAAGGTGTGTGAAGATTTGAAGGGTCTTACCATAGATATGGAGGAACCGCTCATGAGTTCCATTGGAGATGGTCAAGCAACATTGTTCTGGGAAGACAAGTTGTTGGGGTGTGGCAAACTAAAAGACCTTTTTCCTAATCTATTTTCGTTGGAAAAACAGAAAAGTTGTCGGGTTGCTAGTCGGCTGCACAATATTGGCGAAAGTGTGGTTTTAGTTGGAAGATGGTTCAGATCCCCTTCATCACTAAGTGAAATTGATGAACTTCACAGGTTGTTGAATACATTAAGTCAATGCAATATTCTAAAGGAATGTTTATTTAAACTCCATTGTGTGTGAAAATTATGGGACAACCCGTGAAACATCATACCATCTTCTCGTCCAATGTCAGAAAGCCGATGAAGAATGGAAGCAGGTAAAAGACCAGTGCAAAATGGATGTTGTAGCTGGGAGCTCGGTAAAAGAAAGACTAAAATTCAAGGAAAAGACTCAAGGAAGCAAGGTGTATAAAAAGATAGGGCAAAGTACTACCTTCGTTACATTGCGGTTCTTATGGAAAACAAGGAATGATATGTTGATCAGTTCTTATAACATGATAAGGGAAAACAATAATATAAACATACCTGATAAGCTAACCACAGAGAGGGAATACGTCATGATCCGCTAGGAAGATCGGGTTCCCGTTTAGGGTGTACGGTTAGGATGGCTAAGGTGAGTTCGTAAGAACTCACGGTTATGGAAGAGAGAGGGGCGAATTTAGTGGTGATAGTAATTGATTCATTAGTCAATTCCCTCTAATTATCTTTATATATATATATTGTACACCCAAGGGGAAACCCATTAATGGCTCATTAAGAGTAATTAGGCCCATCAACTAATTACTCATCATAGGTTAATAATAAATAAATAAATCAATGATCAATTTAATAATTAGATAAATGATTATAAGAGGCACATAATAAAATCGTGTCTTGCATTCTCCCACTTGGCTGAGTAATCATTTATTATGAGCATTAGTAAGTCTGCGCAAATTTAATACTAATTTTAGTTTTAAACCAAAACTGTAGCGGAGAAATACAGTCATTGAATCATTATCCAACTCAAGACCCCCGTTAATCATACTACAATCTCAATTTAAAACTTAAGTAAATTTATGATCAAATTGACAAATAAGCCCTTTAACGTTGATTTGTATAGTTACTTGTCTATACGTCTTTAGGCATGCATGAACGTATTTAGAGACAAACAAATTCAAATAAGTGAGAAAATTTTAATAATTAATCATTCATAGTACGATATGCAATTATGTATGGTCATTAGTAAAACCCGTCTTAATTATAAGCGCTTACATAAGACTTATGGGTGATAGACCTTTAGTTATATGGATCCATTTGCATATCATGAATGTATTCGATACAAATATTTAGTTTCCTCTACTTGTTCACTAGCAAACAATAATTTCGTATCGAAATTCAATGCAGCTCCGTTTGAACTGTTACTGTTCGAGAAGTAAGGGTAGCTGACTTATCACAATAAGTCTTCTATATGATATTTAAGTGGAGTTACTAAATTATGAGTCCACTGCTAAATTTTCCAACAACATTTAGTGACAATTATGTTGTGATCAGCAACATATTATGTCATTGAAACTTAGGTTATTGTTAACAGTTTCTTATGACTCCTCCATTAGATAAGTCTGTCTGCTGACATAAGGATATACCCAGAAATTGACGTTTTTTGTTACCTTTGAATACAACAAAGTTAGAATAAAAGTAGTTAACTGTTTTAAGTTCTCACTTCTTCTTTAACTTATAGTCTCTTTTTCTTAAAGATATTGTAATATTTCATTAGATGCTTCAAAATAATCTAGACTAGTCTAGTGTTCAGCAATGTGAGCAATATCTGAACGAGTATAGACTTTAACCTTCATAAGGCTTCTAATTAATGAAGCATAAGAAAATAATTTTCATTTATCCTATTAGCCTCTAAAGGAGAACAATTTAAATGTTACACGTGTAAGGATCCGCTTAGTGTAAAGCTTTTGGGATGAAAGTATTGTCCCATTGGATATATCTCGGTGTATTTTTGATACATATCACATAAGAGGTATCTCCGAGATTCATCATGTCAAAATATGAGTAATCAATGTTTTGACTAATGTAACATATACTTGTCAAAAGAATGTCATCTATATAAGGATAAGTTTGCATTAGTTGTTCCCACTCATCATGAGGTAGGTGTACAAATTCACTTAGTTCTTGATGAAGAGAGTTGCTTTATGATCTCAATAAACCCATACATGGATTTCATTGACTTACAGATTAAGTGTTCTTAACCTTCAGTTTAGAACTTTCAGATTATTTTATGAACATGTGGGTCAATGTTAGGGAAAGTTGTTTTAATGTCCATATAATATAGCTTTAAGTTATTGTAAGCTACTAGAACAGTAATGATTCTCAAAGAAAACTTTTGTAAAACAGGTAAGAAAGTTCTTTGATAATTTATTCCTTCTTGAGTATAACCTTTAGCAATCAATCATGTGTTTCCATTTGGATTTAGTTTAGTTATAAACATCTTTTAGGTAATTCAACCAAATCCCAAATGTTATTCTAAGTAATTCAGCATGCTTAGGGTCAACATTGTATCTAACATTTGAAGACCAATAGATTCTAATAGAGAAACAACTTAATGATGTTTATGTTAGTTTCTCTTGTTGAGGATTACTTTAGTTTTGGTAAGAAATCTAGGTTTGTCCACATAGTAGCATCTATGAGACTTTGTTAGGAGTAGTATTAGATTCTAAGAAGACAAGTTGTGATGGAGCAGTGTCGTGTGCAAGAGGTGTAAGTTGAGGTAAGACCAATTTGTCACTCCCCCACCTCTTGCAACTTTCGCAAGCTATAATTAGGACACTCGGTGCTCCCACTGATCTTTGAGGTCTCTAGAAACTACACATGACAAGTTTCAATGAAGCGCGTGACTTGTGAACCTTTCATATATTTTAGACTTGATTTCCTTATCGTCCAAAATTTCATAAGAAATTTTAGAGACAAATTTAGAAGGAATTCTATTAAGTATATATGAATTGATATCTTTTAAAGCTATGGGCCGTAGGAAACAGATTAGATACAAGTAAATATTCTTCTAAATGATAAATAATTATGTCTGAATATTCCATTTGGGATAACTTCTCGTGGACCCTCATTTATTCCCTTAGCCATTTGATATTTAGGGCGTTTAACACATGATTTAAAGTCACTGAGAATGAGATTTGGTACAATTAATCCTGTATCGACCTGGTCATGATTTCTCATAAAATTTGGTCTTTATGGATGAAATGCATAGGTCTCATTTATCTTTTGTTAAAATTTTTATTTTCATGATAACAAAAGTTGTGAAAGTTTATTGTATCAGCTAGTTCTATGTCATAAAGATTTCTATCTAGATAATGATAACCAATAATATGAGAGTTTAGGTTAATGATGATTTTGTTTTGGCCATGCAAACCTCATAACTGTCAAAGTGTAGCTTTATTATTGATACTAAATTCTGAATATTCTCTCAGAATATGAAAAGTATCATAAAGCTGTAACATCCCAAATAATGACAAGACAAATAGAAAAGGGAAATAAAGTGGGCTTGGCCAAAATTTCGGCCCATGGGCCGAAAAGAAAAGGGGAAACCCATTACAAAACAGCAGCTTCAACCCAAACCCTCTCTCATTTCATCTTCCTGCGCAAGAACACTAGAGAGAGAGAGAGAGCGATCGGCTTGTGAAGAAAACCGCAAGGAGAAGACTCAAGGGCTCGGGAATCATCCGTCTCCACCATTTCAGCGCATAGCAACAGAAATCGGGCCTGTTGAGGTAAGCATCGCCTCTGATTCTGAGTCTTTGCATGTCTCGGGTTTAAATCAAATAAAGATACGATTTTCGCATATGAAACTTGAAACAAATCACGTATTTGAACTCAAGAACGATAAAGGAAGGTGTTTAACGTAAAATGTTCAAAGTTTAATCGATTGGAAATAAGTTGGCTGGAGCAAGGTTCTGGTCAGGGAAGATGCAGACCCATGACTCGAAACTATAGTTTCGATACATGCAGACCCATCGAAACTACTCTAGTTTCGATAGTCATGTTTGACTCGAAACTACCTAGTTTCGATAGCAGCCAATGACTCGAAACTACTATAGTTTCGATAGGAACTCAGGACTCGAAACTACCTAGTTTCGAGTGTCACCTTGAACCTAAACTAAGATTTTCGTAAGTTAATGACTCGAAACTACCTAGTTTCGATAGAAGGATTATGACTCGAAACTACCTAGTTTCGAGTGTAAGACCATAGCTCGAAACTACCATAGTTTCGATGCGACCCACCTCCCGAAACTACTGAGTTCAAGAACAGTAATGTCTAGTGTCATTTAGGAGCCCTACCTTATATGTATGACTTTATTATACAGATAGTGGGTGACCTTAGTGACGTTTCGAAACCAGCTATTATACTTCAGGGACCCGCCTATCAGGTGAGTTCTATGTGCCCCCTATATGCTACGTGCAAATGATTTTAAATGTTTTGGGGCTGGAATGTATACACTAAATGAATAAATGAAATGAATGTCAATGTGACCATACGTGATATATTAAGGTATATGTGTAGATACATATGAAAGTGAATAATGAATTATGAACAAAGAACAACACGTATGTTTACAAAGAATGAATGAATGAATGGTATAACGTAAATGAACGAAATCTTGCTTTATATCTATGTATATATTGCTTGCCAAGTATGAAAAGAATGACATAACGTGTAAGAATGAAATCTTGCTTTATATCCATGTATATATTGCTTGCCAAGTATAAGTAAACGTTATGGACGCTTCGATGATAACGGCTACTTCGGTAGACGGACGACCACTTGACTATTATGCAGCTAGAGAAGGAAGTCTAGAAAGTTAGACTAATTAAAGGCCACTACGGTGGAGTAAGTCGCTAAAACAATATGCGGCTGCATAATTAGCTCAAGTGGGAAACGGATGCCTTAGGGCAGACGGGCGAATATGACGGACTACGACGGTAGGACGGTAAAGATATGACGGACTACTTCGGTAGGACGGTAAAGATATGACGGACTACTTCGGTAGGACGGTAAAGATATGACGGACGGTTTCTAGTGCCGGACGGTTAAGTAAAAGGGCTACGACGGTAGCTCGAGGGCGTATGTCTTTGTGATATACGTACCGTAAGATGGGTTGATCACCCTTATGTGTATGACCAATAAATGGTAAAGAAAGTAAAGGTGAATGCATATCTATGTAATCACGTAAGAAAGATAAAGAAAGAATGGCAAGAAAAGTAGAAAAGAAAAAGGGTGAACGCATATATATATATATGTAATCACATTAATAAAGAAAAGAAAGATGAAAGAAAAGCAAAAGTTATGAATACGTATTTATATGAATGACTTTATAATAATGTTTACCAAGAAAAGTAAAGAAAAGAATGTTTATATATAAACGCATTAAACTAGAACTCACCAGCGTTAGCTGACTTTAGTATACATTTCAGGTAAAGGAAGAAAAGGTCGTGCGAGAGCGTGAAGGTTACCCGGCACAAGACTGACATCCCACTTTTGTTTGTTAAGAATATGTTATGTTTTATTCGTAAAGACTTCCGCTGTTTTGATTATGTAATTGAATGATGAATGTTTTAAATTTAAGTTCAGTATTTATGACTATGTTTATGAGTAAATCCAACAAGTGAGGTCACCCGGGAATGGGGCCTTACAAGTTGGTATCAGAGCAATAGTTTGAGAGATTCAGACATCCCTAAATGTCTGGACTCAAACTGATTATGGGACCAACGCACGGATGTCAGTATGGGTAACCAACGCCAACGCAGCACGATAAGTAAGTAATAAAGCTAATGCTCTAAATAAGGATAGATACCTTAACTTAGAACAAATAGATGTCAATGTCACAACCGATTTGAAGAGTTTTGAACCCGAAAAGCAATGTAAATTAGTAATCACAAACCGGTCACTGTAATTAAGAATTTACCTTGCTCGTACTGTTCCAAACTATGATCCGAAGTAATGACATTGATGTATTCCCTTTATGACTATCAGGAAATTAAGAAATTATGGCTGGCGGAGGAAGAACTGGACGCCGAGGCGGTCGCACTGGCCGACGAGGTAGACCTCCGTTGAATCAAAGATTAGAAGAAGGAGAGAGTGTGCACGCGGAACACACCGAGAGTGTACACGAAACAGAAGTGACCCCAGCTGGAGACGACAATCCAGGGCCGATACAGTTGGAACCCGAAGTCAGGGATGCTATTGCCCGTGAAGTTGTGCTCACACTGAAGAAGGTATTGCCTGATCTACTATCTGAGGCAATAAAGAAAAGTAAAGAGGAGGATGAAGGGAACAATGAAGAGAAAATTTATGATAGTGACGGGGATGAAGTAAAAGTGGCAGCAAGCAATCGTGGGTGTACTTAAAAAGGATTCAAGGACGGAGACCCACCTAAGTTTGATGGAACCAAGGATTCGGTGGCCACGTTCGAATGGATCGAGAGGATGAACGCAGTCATCAACATCAGCGAGTGTCGACCAGACCAAGCTGTTAAATATGTTGCTCATTCTTTCACCAATGAAGCACTAGGTTGGTGGAGAAATATTCAAAGAACAAAGTCACCACATGCTCTTGCCAGAATGACATGGGAGGACTTGAAAAAGCTCGTAATCCAAAAGTTCTGCCCACAAAATGAGATTGATCGTGTGGAGAACGAGTTCCTGAACTTCAAGGCTGGCAACAAGACTCATCGCCAGTATACATCAAGATTCAATGAACTGGCTCAACTAGTACCACACCTGGTGGAAACTGAAGATCGTTTGATCAAGTACTATGTTAAGGGATTGCCACAACGGGTCCGTGTTCATGTAAAAGCTAACCTACCCTCGACCTTCGAGTCGGTAGTGAATCTGAGCGGAATCGTCTACGACGATTATGCCAATGAGGACCCACCAACAGAGACCCAAAAGAGAAAGTGGGAGAACCCGTCTAGAGGCACAGGAAGAGGGAACGTAACAACTGAAACTAAGAAGCCAAGGTCGGACGAATATGAAACATGCAAGAAATGTGGAAGGCAACATCTTGGCGAATGTAAAATCGGCACCATCACATGCTATAAGTGCGGGAAGCCGGGGCACTTCTCTCGAGAATGTGTAAGAGACGTCAAGTGTCAAGTATGTGGATTGTTTGGACATCTGACAAAGAACTGCAGGAAGGCCGGCCAATCTGGTTCGGGAAAAGAAAAGGAAAAGGAACAGCCAAAGGCTAGGACTCGGGCCTATGCTTTAACCGAGGAAGAAGCAAGAGGAAACCCTGACGTCGTGTCGGGTACGTTCCTAGTAAATGATGAACATGCTGCTATTCTGTTTGATTCTGGTGCTAGTAAAAGTTTTATATCCACTGCCTTTAGCCGCAAATTAGACTGCACAATCACTAGCCTTTTAAGGGCCTTTAGCGTACAAACTGCTATTGGTAAAAACTCAGTAGTCATCCAAGTGACTGACGATTGCATGGTAGAAATAGAGGGCCATAAGTTTCCATCTAAATTGTACCTTCTAACCTTAGGAGGATTCGATGTAGTATTGGGCATGGATTGGTTAGCTGCCAACGAAGCTCAAATCATATGTAAACGAAAGATGATACATCTCAAGGCCACTGACGGCAGTCCGATTACGGTTTATGGTGACTGGAATAGCACAATGCCGAACGTCATCTCGATGATCAAGGCCGAAAGTTACATGAGGCGCGGTTGCGAAGCTTATCTGGCGTATGTTATTGACGATAGAATGAAAACGAAAGAGCTAAAAGATGTACCCGTGGTGTGCAATTTTCCAGAAGTGTTCCCAGAGGACCTACCTGGTTTGCCGCTCGATCGGGAAATAGAATTTCAGATTGACTTACTGCCAGGAGCTGAGCCCGTTGCCAAGGCACCATACCGATTGGCTCCGTCAGAAATGAAAGAATTAATGTCCCAACTTGAAGAATTAACAGAGAAAGGATTTATCAGACCGAGCATCTCACCATGGGGCGCTCCGGTATTATTTGTAAAGAAAAAGGACGGCAGCATGCGCATGTGCATCGACTACCGTGAACTGAACAAGAGAACAGTGAAGAACAAATACCCACTGCCTAGAATAGACGACCTCTTTGATCAATTACAAGGCGCGAGTTGGTTCTCAAAGATTGATCTCAGGTCGGGTTACCATCAATTGAAAGTAAGAGAGGAAGATGTACCGAAAACTGCGTTTCGTACGCGTTATGGGCATTATGAATTTCTCGTGATGTCCTTCGGATTAACTAACGCACCAGCAGCATTTATGGATTTAATGAACAGAGTATGCCGACCCATGTTGGATCGATCAGTAATAGTTTTTATAGATGACATCCTCATATATTCAAAGAATGAAGGTGATCACCACTGTCACCTAAGGGAAGTATTGGAGGTGCTAAAGCAGGAAAAGTTGTACGCAAAATTCTCCAAATGCGCGTTCTGGCTTAGAGAAGTCCAATTCCTAGGTCATGTCATAAACCCAGGCGGCATTATGGTGGATCCTGCAAAGATCGAAACGGTAAAAGAATGGAACATCCCGAAAACGCCAACGGAAATACGAAGTTTTCGGGGATTGGCAGGCTACTATCGGAGATTCATTCAGGATTTCTCGAGAATAGCCTCGCCACTGACGAAGCTGACACGTAAGGAAGTAAAGTATGAATGGGGCCCATCCCAAAATAACGCATTTGAAGAATTGAAGACACGATTAACCCAAGCTCCAATTTTGACCTTACCTGAGGGGAACGAGGACTTGGTAGTTTACTCCGACGCTTCGGGTCAAGGATTGGGTTGTGTACTTATGCAAAGGGGAAAAGTTATTGCTTATGCCTCGCGGCAGCTAAAGATTCATGAAGTTAACTACCCGACTCACGATCTGGAGTTGGCAGCAGTGGTTTTCGCGTTAAAAATATGGAGACACTATTTGTACGGGGTTAAATGCACCATCTACTCCGATCACAAGAGTCTGAAGTACTTCTTCGAGCAGAAGGAATTAAACATGAGACAAAGAAGGTGGTTGGAATTACTAAAAGACTACGATTGCGAAATATTATACCACCCAGGCAAGGCAAATGTAGTGGCTGACGCCTTAAGCAGGAAGGAAGAGTCGACACCTATTAGAATCAAGGCGTGTCAGTTGATTATAACACCAGATTTAATGAATGAAATAGTAAAGGCACAAGGTGAAGCACTGTTAGAGAGAAATGTGAAACGCGAAAGAATAGTTGGACAACAGGGTAACCTGGAAACCAATACGTACGGTGTACGAACTCGTTTTGGCCGGATGTGGATACCTAAGATTGGTGAACTTAGGGCCAAAATCCTTGACGAGGCCCATAAGTCTCGCTACTCTATTCACCCCGGGACAAACAAAATGTATCAAGACTTGAAGAAAGAATACTGGTGGCCTGGCATGAAGAATGATGTGACAGAATACGTGAGCAAGTGCCTAACGTGTTCTCTAGTTAAGGCCGAGCACCAGAAGCCATGCGGTAAAATGCAACCTTTGCCAATACCGGAATGGAAGTGGGAGGAGATCACGATGGACTTCATTACCAAGCTACCGCGAACAGCTAAAGGCAATGATACCATTTGGGTGATCGTCGACCGCTTGACAAAGAGTGCTCACTTCTTGCCAATACGAGAAACTTCTTCTTCTGAAAAGCTAGCAGAAGTATTTATCAAGGAAATTGTGAGCAGACATGGTATGCCGCTGTCGATTGTGTCTGACAGGGATACTAGATTCACGTCAAGGTTTTGGAAGAAATTCAATGAAGCAATGGGCACTAGACTGAACATTAGCACCGCTTACCACCCCCAAACCGATGGACAATCGGAAAGGACCATTCAGACCTTGGAGGACATGCTCCGGGCCTGTATCATTGACTTCGGTGGGAGTTGGGACAGCCATCTACCATTGGCAGAATTTTCATATAACAACAGCTATCACTCGACTATTGGCATGCCGCCATTTGAAATGTTGTATGGGAGGAAATGTAGGACCCCGATTTGTTGGGGGGAAATTGGACAGAAGGATTTTGCAAGTCTCGAAGTGGTCAAAGCTACTTCTGAGAAATTTGATCAAATCAAGGCTCGTATGAAAGCCGCAAAAGACAGACAGAAATCATACGCGGATAAGAGAAGGAGGGATTTAGAGTTTCAAGTAGGGGACATGGTACTGTTGAAAGTATCACCGTGGAAAGGAATCATTCGGTTCAGAAAGCGTGGCAAACTAAGTCCAAGGTTTGTCGGACCTTTCAAGATTGTAGCAAGAGTGGGTCAAGTTGCTTACAGACTCGACCTACCCGTCGAGCTTAGTGGAATACACCCTACATTCCACATATCACACTTACGCAAGTGCCTTGCTGACGATACGGCTCACATACCTTATGACGAAATCGAAGTGGATAACAGCTTGAACTATGTAGAAGAACCAATAGCTATTCTTGACAGAGCCGAGAAACGATTACGCAATAAGTCGATCCCTTTAGTCAAAATACAATGGAAACACAGAAAGGGGTCCGAGGCTACTTGGGAGAAAGAAGACGAGATGAAGGAACTGTACCCCCAGTTGTTTAACGTGTAACAGGTTTCGAGGACGAAACCTCATTAAGGAGGGTAGACTTGTAACATCCCAAATAATGACAAGACAAATAGAAAAGGGAAATAAAGTGGGCTTGGCCAAAATTTCGGCCCATGGGCCGAAAAGAAAAGGGGAAACCCATTACAAAACAGCAGCTTCAACCCAAACCCTCTCTCATTTCATCTTCCTGCGCAAGAACACTAGAGAGAGAGAGAGAGCGATCGGCTTGTGAAGAAAACCGCAAGGAGAAGACTCAAGGGCTCGGGAATCATCCGTCTCCACCATTTCAGCGCATAGCAACAGAAATCGGGCCTGTTGAGGTAAGCATCGCCTCTGATTCTGAGTCTTTGCATGTCTCGGGTTTAAATCAAATAAAGATACGATTTTCGCATATGAAACTTGAAACAAATCACGTATTTGAACTCAAGAACGATAAAGGAAGGTGTTTAACGTAAAATGTTCAAAGTTTAATCGATTGGAAATAAGTTGGCTGGAGCAAGGTTCTGGTCAGGGAAGATGCAGACCCATGACTCGAAACTATAGTTTCGATACATGCAGACCCATCGAAACTACTCTAGTTTCGATAGTCATGTTTGACTCGAAACTACCTAGTTTCGATAGCAGCCAATGACTCGAAACTACTATAGTTTCGATAGGAACTCAGGACTCGAAACTACCTAGTTTCGAGTGTCACCTTGAACCTAAACTAAGATTTTCGTAAGTTAATGACTCGAAACTACCTAGTTTCGATAGAAGGATTATGACTCGAAACTACCTAGTTTCGAGTGTAAGACCATAGCTCGAAACTACCATAGTTTCGATGCGACCCACCTCCCGAAACTACTGAGTTCAAGAACAGTAATGTCTAGTGTCATTTAGGAGCCCTACCTTATATGTATGACTTTATTATACAGATAGTGGGTGACCTTAGTGACGTTTCGAAACCAGCTATTATACTTCAGGGACCCGCCTATCAGGTGAGTTCTATGTGCCCCCTATATGCTACGTGCAAATGATTTTAAATGTTTTGGGGCTGGAATGTATACACTAAATGAATAAATGAAATGAATGTCAATGTGACCATACGTGATATATTAAGGTATATGTGTAGATACATATGAAAGTGAATAATGAATTATGAACAAAGAACAACACGTATGTTTACAAAGAATGAATGAATGAATGGTATAACGTAAATGAACGAAATCTTGCTTTATATCTATGTATATATTGCTTGCCAAGTATGAAAAGAATGACATAACGTGTAAGAATGAAATCTTGCTTTATATCCATGTATATATTGCTTGCCAAGTATAAGTAAACGTTATGGACGCTTCGATGATAACGGCTACTTCGGTAGACGGACGACCACTTGACTATTATGCAGCTAGAGAAGGAAGTCTAGAAAGTTAGACTAATTAAAGGCCACTACGGTGGAGTAAGTCGCTAAAACAATATGCGGCTGCATAATTAGCTCAAGTGGGAAACGGATGCCTTAGGGCAGACGGGCGAATATGACGGACTACGACGGTAGGACGGTAAAGATATGACGGACTACTTCGGTAGGACGGTAAAGATATGACGGACTACTTCGGTAGGACGGTAAAGATATGACGGACGGTTTCTAGTGCCGGACGGTTAAGTAAAAGGGCTACGACGGTAGCTCGAGGGCGTATGTCTTTGTGATATACGTACCGTAAGATGGGTTGATCACCCTTATGTGTATGACCAATAAATGGTAAAGAAAGTAAAGGTGAATGCATATCTATGTAATCACGTAAGAAAGATAAAGAAAGAATGGCAAGAAAAGTAGAAAAGAAAAAGGGTGAACGCATATATATATATATATGTAATCACATTAATAAAGAAAAGAAAGATGAAAGAAAAGCAAAAGTTATGAATACGTATTTATATGAATGACTTTATAATAATGTTTACCAAGAAAAGTAAAGAAAAGAATGTTTATATATAAACGCATTAAACTAGAACTCACCAGCGTTAGCTGACTTTAGTATACATTTCAGGTAAAGGAAGAAAAGGTCGTGCGAGAGCGTGAAGGTTACCCGGCACAAGACTGACATCCCACTTTTGTTTGTTAAGAATATGTTATGTTTTATTCGTAAAGACTTCCGCTGTTTTGATTATGTAATTGAATGATGAATGTTTTAAATTTAAGTTCAGTATTTATGACTATGTTTATGAGTAAATCCAACAAGTGAGGTCACCCGGGAATGGGGCCTTACAAAAGCCTAATACAAAAAACAATTATTTAATAGTTCTATGTAGCCTTAACATTTAAATCCACCACTAACTTCTCATCTTAATTATTAGTAGAATTCTGGTAATGAAACGTATAGAACTAGACTCAACGCATCATGTGTTGATTGAAATATTAATATTAGCGGACTCAAAAATCATTAATTAATAACTTATCTTATCTTAGGCAGCTAGTCCCTTGGCTTATGGATGATCTCATTGCTTATGCCTAGTATAGTGACATAGTTTTGCAGTGAGACTTATTCTTGGAGGACTTAGAGCTTAAAGCAGTATTTGTATTTTGTTTCTGGACCTTAGAACTATCCTCTTTTTAGGTTTAGTGGTAGTAAGGTGATTAACAACCGATTTTCCAGTTTGAGGCGTTCCTTTTTCTGTACATATGTTGTTATCAATACACTCATTTTCCTTTGGTACTTCTGAGTGTTATGGTTGATATTTAAGGCAACTAATCGTACTAGAGTAAAAATATTATGTACGCACTGAAAAACTTCACTGATTTCCATGTATAAGCCCTTAATTTATGGGTCATGTTAGTGTATATTATGATGTGTTCAAAGATGCCACTTAACCTTTTATTTAGAACTAGAATGTTTGCATGCGTCTTAAGAATTATTTTGATTCTTCCATTTCCACAGAGAATAGATTAGTCTTAGGAATTTCAGAATCTGGAATAGCTCCCCTGATAGCAATCATGAAAGGAGTTCTTGGTTACCATAAGAGACAATGTGTTTGGCTTATCCTATTTCTTATGCTCTAGTTTTCTCTTGTAGTACTTTTATCAGAAAGAGCAACAGGAGTGTCATGTCTTAAGGGATAATCAAGACTCAATAAGAGCGAATATTTATGGAAACTCTTAGTTAAGCAAAACTCATCTTAGAAGCTAGAGTGAAAATAAGGTATAAAAAACTAAAGAAGAACTTAGAGTGATCTATGGGGTAATAATCTAAGACAGACAAAAATAATAAATTAAATAAGGTTCTACTTAGTAACAATTATTTTATGAAGATGTGATAAAAATCTATTATAACACCAAACTAATAGATTAATTAGGTTCTACTTAAACAATGTAACACATCACCTTTGGGCAGAAGTGAAACATTTGTTTAGTATTACGAACAATTTAATAGTGAGTATGTGCAGTAAGAATGTAACACATCACCTTTGGGCAGAAGTGAGACATTTATTTAGAAAGCACATAATTAGGTTCGCGGAACACAAATGTAACACATCACATTTGGGCAGAAGTAGAAACATTCATGTATTTCAGGAGAACTAGTGCTTAATTAGACTTAAATAACTTTACGAGCGGGACACATCACCTTTGAGCAGAAGTGAAATTTTAGGTGTTATTTAAGTTAATCATGTTGGTGTGCTACGAACTATACGCAAAAACCTACAAGTTCTAATATTTATAATAAAACGGACAAACCTAAACTAACGCGCACAATACGGCAAGTGTACCGATCGTTTACAGAATAGATAGATAAGACCGAGTATCGAACCTACGGACACTGTATGTACAGCGAAATACTGACTCAGATGCAGGATAACTAATTACAAAAAAGGGGGTTTCTTTTATTTAAAAGAGAAATAAACTAAAAATAATAAACTAGAGAAAATAAAGGAAAAGACGAGGACAAACAAACTAGCGTGAGAATAACTACGGAACGAAAACAGATAGGGTGAAAGCACTACCTAGGCCCGAATCCTACACGTGTCTGACGAAGGTTCTATCGGCAATGGAACTGATGTGATACCGAGATCTTAAAATACTAAACTCAAAGGGAACCTAGAGCACCCTCGACCATTCTCAAAGATTGTCAACTAAGAGACCTAAAAGCCGTTAAACCACCGGCTGGACGAGTTCCCCTCACAGGTCATCCAGTCTACTCAAGAAGTATCCGCTAGACAATCTACCTCACAGCGCGAAAGTCTCAATACACCTAAGTGCAAGGGATAACTAAGAATTTCCTATTGGACTCGGTAAACAAGATGTGAACGACGAACTAGACAGACCTTCTCACAAAGATTCTAAACTAGCGATCAGACACACGAGATAAACCGACAATCTCTCACCTCACAGCTATTAAGATTGGTTGAATATTTAGATTTACCAATTCACGAATTTCATTCCTATGGAATACTACGTCTAGCAAACCATCCAATAATCAAAAACACACGGCAATTGATCTAGCATGCACCTATTATATGAAAGACATTCATCAAAGCACATGAGGACTGAAAAATCATTCAATTGATAATACTAAATACGCATACACATCCAATGATCAAAACCAAGTTTGTTACATCATGAGACATTCAAAAGTTCCAAAAACCAACAAAAACCAATGTTAAACATGTGCAATCATCTAAACCTAGGTAGACAACAAGAATCTAGCCAAGAAACATGTTCAAAATTATAAAACAATAAAAACTTGGTTGTTCATCATGTTAGAATTGACAAGAAAACAAGAACGAATCAAAAATATGTAACCCGAGGTGAGTCCGGCTTCAATTCTTCGATCCCAACGCTTGTTCTTGATCAATATCCACTTCTCCTCCTCCGATTTTAGTCCACAATCACCTTCTTGAGGCTAGAATGTTCCTCCTTTTTCGTCTTTTGCCGTCACAAGGTGGTCTCCCCCTTTAGGGTTTTCTAATTTTTGGCTTAAAAAGAGGTTTCTGCGAAAAACCACCCGTCGCGTAGCGCGACGGGATCTTGATTCATCCTCGCGTAGCGCTAGGGCCCCAGAAAAGACAAAATAGTCGGCAATAAAAAAAGGGCAATTCTGTCATTTTGCATTCCTCGCGTAGCGCGACGAAATTCCAAGACCTGTCGCGTAGCGCGACGGGGTTAAAAATCCAGAATCTTCCTTTCTTTTTATCCACAGCCCTCTCGCACGAACCGAAAACTCGTTCTTCTTCGTTTTCAATCATATCCGCTTCCTTTGTGACCTAACAACCAAAATATATAGAAATATTAAGTACAAGCAGTTATAGAAGAAAACCGACGCAAAACAAACACAAAGTGGGAATAAAATAGACAGTAAAACGGATGTATTTTGCAATACATCACATGTATTATAATTTAAGGTTTTGTAAAGTATAAGATTTTAACAAAACAATTAGTTTAATATCATGATATGCACTAAGTGATAATGCTTAATTAAGCTTGAATACATTTACACATGCATCACATCACCTTTGGGTAGAAGTGGAGCTTTTAGGTGTTATTCAAGTAAGTTTTAAGGTTTTGTAAAACTTTTAAAAAGTTAAGGTTCTAACAAAACAAAAGTATTTATTAATAGCAAACCCCTTGTTAGCGCGGGGAAAAGTTTTAGGCACATAAATAAGGCTAGGTTCACGGCTCAGGTAAGTTCACGGTTCCAAGTAAGTTCCCGAAAAAGCTAAGGTTCTCGGGAAAATAAGGTTCACGGCTCCAGTGAGGTTCATGGCTACAGTGAGGTTCACGACTTCAATGAGGTTCACGGCTCCAGTGAGGTTCACGGCTTCAATAATGTTCACGGTTCCAGTAAAAGGTTCACGGTTTTAGTAAGGTTCACGGTTCCAGTAAGCATAAATCGTGAACTTGAACCCTTGAACATTAAGACCCGTGAACTATGAACCGTAAATTAGAACCCGTGAACTATAATAGCCGTAAACTATGAAGTGTCTGGCCGTGAACTACAATACCCGTGAATCATAACCGTGAGCTAGGTGAAACCCGTGAATTATTAAACCATGAAATATGAACCCGATAAGGCAGTGCGAAAATTAAGAGATTTTGATTGTATTTTAAATTTCAAAAATCTTTTAAGTTGTTTAGTATATCCAAGTTTTATTATTTAAAATAATAAAATAATATTTTAATTCAAAATCTTGGAGATAAAGTTACAAGATTTTAGGAAAAAACACAATCAACATCCTAATCTATCCCAAAATAAGGGGATTTTGATCGAAACTAATGATGAACACGAAGAACAGTTTATGAACATCAGATAAACTGTTCTTCAGTAATATCAGATAAAAACCTGGAATCGAAATCTTGAAACATACTAATTTAACAGATTTTGAAAATATTTAAGGATCTCGAGTTTAGGAGATTAAAAAAAGAAAAAAAGTATAATATTGAAACCTGGTACTAAGACCAGATCCGAAAAAAATAAGAATTAAAACGTTTTTATTACGGTTTTAACAAGACTTTTGTTCTCCGATTTTAATTCAAGTTTAGGAAATGAAACAAGAACTGATTAATCAACATCTGTTCTAATACCACATGTTGATCAGTTCTTGTAACATGATAAGGGAAAACAATAATATAAACATACCTGATAAGCTAACCACAGAGAGAGAATACGTCATGATCCGCTAGGAAGATCGGGTTCCCGTTTAGGGTGTACGGTTATGATGGCTAAGGTGAGTTCGTAAGAACTCACGGTTATGGAAGAGAGAGAGGGGCGAATTTAGTGGTGATAGTAATTGATTCATTAGTCAATTCCCTCTAATTATCTCTCTATATATATTGTACACCCAAGGGGAAACCCATTAATGACCCATTAAAAGTGATTAGGCCCATCAACTAATTACTAGTCATAGGTTAATAATAAATAAATCAATAATCAATTTAATAATTAGATAAATGATCATAAGAGACACATAATAAAATTGTGTCTTACATGATAGAGTCTTCAATAATATTCATAAAGGATCGGAGAAGATTTGTGGAGGAGATCAAGGCAAATTCTTTTGTATGAAATAAAAATATGATGAAATTTAATTTGCTATAATGGAATTATTGGTGTAATGTTAACTTAAACATGGAATACTTGGAGATCTCACTTTTAGCATCTTGCTAGGGTGAGTGATACTTATTAATTTTATACTTTTCCGTTAAAAAAAAGTAAGTTTTACAACTATTGAAAAATTCACAAATACATTTATATCTTATAAATGCATTTGATAAATAGATGACTTTTATCTATGATTTTTAATATTATAATACTTTAACTCAGATATACTAACCATAAATTTTATATACTTATCAACAAATTACATGATATAAATTCAAATTGCTATCAGTTTCTAAATATTTAGGATTATACTGATAATGATTTTGAAGTGTGTGTGTATGTATCAGGAAAAGAATTTAATTATTGGTTAAATACTTTATTTCATTACACATGATATAGTCAACAATAAATTTTAAGTATTGATTAGTTATTTTAAAATTTTTTTATAAAGAAACTTTTTTAGACCTAAATCAAAATCTTCAACTTGATAATGGTCAAAACCACCGACCTATGGTCTAATCAACCCTAATTAGTCTCGTGGTATATAGTTTATATTATTGAGGTAACAGAGCTAACTTCTTTTCCTTGGTTTGTAAGTTGTATCCGTCTCTTTTATTTAAAAAATTAATAATAACTAAAAAAATAACACATATTTTATTGACCATATCTATATCTATATCTATACTATATAATAAATAAAGGTTTCTCATGTCACGTATCGCATTCATATTCATTCTCATCATATTTTTTCCGTCTCTCTCTTATTAAATACACTTATATTTTTTCAATAATAATATATTTTTAAATAAATTACTAATCATACTAATAAAACACATTTATTTTAAATTATCTTTTATTATAAGAAACTCTGAAATCTAATTACATAGCTTATATTTTCAATCAAATAGTAAATGGGGTGGTGGTCCAATGGTAGAGGCAAAGTCTGTTAAACACTTAAAGACCTCAAGGTTATGGGTTTAAGTCCCACTAAGTAAAGAAATTTGCCGTTCAAAAAAAATCAAATAGTAAATGAAAGTCAAATTATATTGAATAGTAATTAATGTATTTTCGAAACTCAATTATATATTAATTTTTATATATTTTTGGATTTTGTTTTTTTATTTTTAGTATATGTAATACATTTTTTCACCTATAAAACATATATAAAAAATTAAGAATTTTATGTATTGAATTTTTTCACCCTGTGTAGTACACGTCTTCTAAACTAGTTTAATATAAAAAACTGAAAAATCTTAGAAATTTATAAAAATGAATTGGAAGCAAGATTCTGTCCTGATTTTTTATGATAAAACATGAGAAAACTCAGATCCCAAAAGCCTGAAGATGGGCTTATTTGGAAAAGACAGCCAATTATTTTTTTTAAAAGAAAAAAAAATCACAAATGTAATCAAAACTTTTAAAGTGAGGGTAATAATAAAATTTATTTTATATTCTTCCTAACTATTCTACTTATGACATTTTAAAAGACCAAACAAAAAAATACAACGTTATCGGATACTTAATTGAAATTTCGATCGATTGAACGATTAAAATCTGGCACTCTCTCAAATTACGCCAATAAGAACATTAATTAATAAAATGTTGTTTTATTTTTAAACTTTTTAAACATTTACAGTCTATGCATGAAAAGCGTCTCTAGACCATCCCTAACGCAAGGGGGACGGCTGTCACGTTTTAAACCTTTTCAGTCTTGCCCGGCTTCTCCCTTCCCTGTCCTTAAGGGCACGCTTCTCTCTCCTCCACCTCGGTCTGTGGACGTTCACGGGCATCCCGATTGGAGATGTCTAAATTAAAACAACCTTTATTGTATTTATTATTTGAAGAGTAAATTACACAGATTGTCATTTATTTATACTGTAAATTACATTATATGTTATTTGACTTCAATAAGTATATCAAATGTCCTTTTCTGACATACTTTTGCACACCATATGTCATTTACATTAACCCTATCCATTTCCACCGTTAAATCCCATCATGTGCCCCTCACATGATGGGTAAAATAGTCATTTCAGCTTTTGTCTCTCCCCCAGGTAATACTCCATAAAATCGGGTGGCATGAAGCTCAAGATCCGGCATATTTCATCTCCTCACAACAGAATTTCTGCGAAAACAATAGAATCTCCAACACTACACTCGGAGACACGAAATCTAATAACCTTTTTGTTCTACTAAAGATTTCACAAACACATTGGCAGCAATCGAAAATCGACTTACAACTATGATAACCATCCTTATCCAAAGCCGATTTCGGGCATTCGAGAACCTTACCAATACAATCCAAGGCGGAAACACCAACAAGCTCGCCATCTCTCCGTTTATACCGGAGCCAAGCCGACAGTACAACCTTCCAATGCACGTCAACCACGTGTGCCCTAGCCGACTGCAAACTCCTTCGAAGCAGCTTCGGATCACCCAACGTGCACAATAGCGCATGTTGTTCCAAATACAAACACCTAGTTTCATATTCAAAACCAGAATGCATGATTCTCCAGTACAGATCGGAAATTAAGTCAACGAAGTCGACGTGATTCAAGCGAGGATCAATTGGGGGTTCAATAAAGTTCAAATCGGGTAATCCGTAAAGAAGGTGCGATTTAGCATTGACGAACTGGAGTGTAATCGATTCGTCACTGTTTGAAGAAGATGATAGAATCGAATTGATCGTAAGCATGTAGACTTTCGTTGGTTTTTTGCACCGTCTTTGAGCTTCAGTCCGTCGGATTTCATGGAGTTAATTTCTCTGTGGTTTTTATTAGGGAGAGACAAAAGCTGAAATGACTATTTTACCCATCATGTGAGGGACACATGATGGGATTTAACGGTGAAAATGGATTGAAGTTAGTGTAAAGTACATAGAGTATGCAAAAGTATATAAGAAAATGACATGTGATGTATTTATTGAAGTCAAATGACATATAATATAATTTATAGTATAAATAAATTACAATGTGTGTAATTTACTCTTATTTGAAATTGAAAAATTAATTATAAGTATAGATAAACCTAAAAGTACCAAAATGATAATATTTAAATATAAATATTTGGTTGAGTTCAAGGCATAAGTTTGTGGGGACTAGTCTTCGTACATGCACATGGATTCAACCCCATATGCAACCCCACCAGTCCAGTAAAATTCAGCTCATTTTCAAATAAATTGAATAAAAACTATTTTCACATTATCTAAAAAAAAGTTAAAAACTCGAATTAAAATTTTTTTTAACAGCAAAGGTCCGGACACCCGGGATCACCCTGACAAACGAATCACCTTTCCGCTCGAAGAACAGAAGCGCTGTGACAAGACTCTACACTGGAAAAACTCCTTGATTCAAATTGGAAAATTTTTGTTTCAAGCAAGACTCAAACCCATGACCTCCCATTTGAAAAGTCATGGGCTACGATGGTGGTTCAAATTAAATACAAAAATAATCACTCTGACTCGTACTACAATCCATTCTTGAGCAATTTCAAATCATAAATTCAACATTTTCTCCCTTTTTTTAACCCTAATAATTTAACCCATAACCAGCACCAGTATATAAAGGAAAACCCACACATTCTTTGTCCTGCGAGTGAGAGAAAAACACATTCTTTGTCATGGAGGAGCAAGTTGAAGAATTGAACCATGAAAGACAGCTTTCGACAAGAAAGAAAGGTGGTTTAGTCACCATGCCTTTCATCATAGGTATCCATAAGGTTAAATCTTGAATTTTTTGTAGTTTTACATCATGGGTTTCTTGAATCTTGGAAGTTTTGTGGTTGATTTGATCTGGGTTCTTGGTTGTTTTGCTAAAGCTTGAATCTTTTTGCAGCAAATGAGGCATTTGAGAAGGTGGCCAGTTATGGGTTGGTGCCTAATATGATACTTTATTTGATGAGTGATTACAAGATTGGTGTAGCTAAAGGCACAAACATACTCTTTCTTTGGACTGCAGCTTCCAATTTTGCTCCTGTTTTGGGTGCATTTCTTTCAGATTCATATTTGGGCAGGTTTCTCACCATTGGCTTGGGTTCCTGCTTTTCACTTCTGGTAATATTTTCAACTTAAAAAAAATCTTTATAAGTTATAACAATTTGTTTGTAAATCTGAGTTCTTGGTAAGATCAGAAACTATCAAGAAATAAGCAATTACATACTTTTTGGGGGTGAATTTACTGTAGAATGAAATTAATGAGTGAATCCTAAGTTGTTGTTGTTGTTGCCATTTGATCTTGGAACAGTATATCTGATGTTGACTTGCAAAAAGAATTTAAATTTAATAATTAATTAGGTCACAAATATTCAGTGAACATAGAAATGCTTCTGCAAGCTGCAGTTTCAGGTCCACATGCCCTACATCATAATAGAATTATATTGAATTGTCATATGATCTTGATTCTTGCACTCTGTTTTTAAAGTTCTTGCCTTTAATAATCTTTTGCAGTTCTTTTAACTGATTAAAGTTAAAGGAAAACATTGTAGTTCCCAATGTTTTGGGCATACTAAATCATCCTAAGATGTTGGATTCCTACCTAAGATTTAATTGGAACAGAATGAACTCCCAAATTTCACAAAAATCTTGAAATTAGGGGAAAATTAGATAAAAAGTTATGATCTTTGGAAGTTCATGTGATTCTTGAAATAAAGTAGCAAAAATCTTGAAATTAGGGGAAAATTAGAAATTGGAGCCCTAAACCATGTGATTTAGGCCTAGCCTTTCTGTTGGGGTTGCTGGTTCAGTGTTCATTTGTTTTATGAATTAAAGGAATAAAATAGAAAAATCTTGAAATTGGGGAAATTTTGAAATTAGGGCCACAAAGGATAAAATT
Organism: Smallanthus sonchifolius; assembly: GCA_023525975.1. Lineage (NCBI taxonomy): Eukaryota > Viridiplantae > Streptophyta > Magnoliopsida > Asterales > Asteraceae > Smallanthus > Smallanthus sonchifolius. Next base: position 88,873,988 of record CM042032.1, on the reverse strand, counting down.
TGGGCCCAATATTCTGTGGGATCTGTGTCTAATATAAAAAGTTTTCATTTTTATATGAATTTCCATTCTGTATCATTAATTAAGCATTCTTGATTCTTGCTCATGTTTATCATTATAATCATACAACTAATTGTCCTGTTAATTATTGTGATAATAGGGGATGTTCCTGCTGTGGTTAACAGCAATGATTCCACATCTAAAACCACCTGCATGCAATCCATTAACTGAAACCTGCAAACAAACCACGCATTCTCAGTTTGCTTTCTTGATCTTTGCTTTCATATTCATCTCAATGGGGTCAGGTGGTGTAAGACCATGTTCTTTAGCATTTGGGGCTGAACAAATAGATGATAAGAACAATCTTAACAACGAGAGAGTGTTAGAAAGCTTTTTCGGGTGGTATTATGCTGCTGGTGCAACTGCAGTTTTAATTGCTTTCACTGGCATTGTTTATATTCAAGATCATGCAGGATGGAAGGTGGGTTTTGGGGTTCCCGTGATACTTATGTTGTTATCAACACTTTTGTTCTTTGTTGCTTCTAGACTTTATGTGAAAATGAAGGTTAGAAAGAGCATATTTACTAGCTTTCTGCAAGTGATCGTAGTTGCGTATAAGAACAGAAAACTACCTTCTCAGCCACCGAATTCTGATGGGTGGCAATATCATAAGGATTCGCCCGATGCTCTGCCCACCAAGAGACTAAGGTACTGTTTTTCTTTCAACTGAGGTGTAAAAATAGGCAAATCACCAAAATGTACATTTTGACCAACTTTTAAGCCAAAATATACATCAATTTTTAGCTCACTCAAAAATAAACATATCCAAACGCCACTTAAGCTTAGTGGTTAAAGAGGCTAGATTTCAGCCGGCACAAAAACCTTGAAAATTACAATGGGGTCTACCAAAAAATCAATCAAAACCAATAAAGAAACGTCACTTGGCCTGCAAGCTAGATTTCAGCTGGCAACTTTCTATCCCTGCTAGATTTCAGCAGGAAGCCGTTGCACGTGGTTTGTTTTGATAGGTTTTTTGGTGGACCTCATTTGCTTTTTCCCTTTTTCTGTGCCGGCTAAAATATTGCCTCCTTAGCTGGCTTAGGTTACGTTGCGTTTTCTGATTGGTTGCTTTTGGATTTGTTTATTTTTTAGTGGGCTAAAAGTCAATCATTATTTTGGTAAAAAAGTGGGTCAAAATGTTTATTCTCATGATTTTCCCTAAAAATATGTTGTATCATTATAGGTTCGGGTAAAAACGGGTTCTTGAATCTCTACAATTATGCTAGTTTTGCTAAAATATGATCTTTAAATCTTTATGTAGGTTCTTGAACAAAGCTTGCATCATTCAGAACCCAAAAGATTTGACCCCAGATGGAATTGCATCAGACCCATGGAGTTTATGCACAGTTGAACAAACTGAAGAACTAAAAGCACTAATCAGAGTTCTACCATTATGGTCTTCTGGTCTAATGATGTCAATAAATGTTAGTCAATCTTCATTTCCAGTAATCCAAGCAAGCACCATGGATAGACACATGGGACCAAACTTCCAAATTCCAGCAGGGTCCTTTGCTTTCTTCACAATCGCGGTCATAGCCCTGTGGGTGATCTTATATGATCGCGTTATAATCCCATTAGCATCAAAGATCAGAGGAAAACCGGTTCATCTTGGTGTTAAGTTAAGAATGGGGATCGGTTTAGTTTTCTCTACTATGGCCATGGTGGTTTCTGCCACTGTTGAACATGCTAGAAGAAAACAAGCAATCAAACAAGGATTACTCAACAACCCTCAAGCGGTTATTGCCATGTCAGCAATGTGGTTGGTCCCACAATACTGCCTACATGGATTAGCCGAAGCTTTCAGTGCAATCGGTCAAAACGAGTTTTACTATTCAGAGTTCCCTAAAAGTATGTCTAGCATTGCAGCTTCTCTTTTCTTGTTAGGAATGGCGGTTGCTAACTTGTTGGCTAGTCTTATATTAAGCACAATTGAGCGGATCACAAGAAATGGTGGTAAAGAAGGTTGGATCGCCACAAACATTAACCAAGGGCGGTATGATAGTTATTATTGGGTTCTTGCTATCATGAGCTTTGTGAACCTGTTCTACTTTGTGGCATGTAGTTGGGCTTACGGTCCGTGTGTTGATGAAATGGAGAAAAATGAACCCGAAACTAGCAATGGTAACTACCCGCTTGAACAGTTACAAAGATCAAGATCTGCAGCCGATGAAAAGCGAAGTCTTTTCAAAAGTTCGCCATCATAATCGACTACTTGAAGAATCTTGATAATATAAGGTGTTTTTCAAGAAAGGTTCATATTATTGCCTAGGCAAACGGGATATCTTTTAAGTGTATATGATCGATCTAAAACCCGAATGAAAGAGTGAAGAACTGAGTGTTGGTGAATCAAGAAACTGATCCAATGGCTCGACTCGGGTGTTGTTTAGTTCAGTTTGGTTTGATGTGTGGTGAATGGTGATAGTTGGTGGGAGAGCAGTCATTTGGGGTGTTGATAGGTTTTTGTTATAGATTATATTATGATGTCGTAATAGGTTCGGAATTTGAATATACACTTGTAAACGTAAATGTCATGTGTGTTTAAGGTTTTTGTTTGTACCATGTTGTTCGATGTTTGAACTTGCAAACAAGAGTATATCTTATTGATAAGAAACAAATCAAACAAAAATGTTATATACTTCAACAAAAATGATGGTCTAGTCCCTTAAACTTTTAACAATAAACCCTACACAAAATGTAGGAGATTCTGGATTTTGTAATCGCCGGATAGTTTTCTGAATCGTGTGGTCACTTTCAGATTAAAGTATTTTCGCCAGTATACAAAATCTTCAATCAGATAAGACAGTGTTTCTCAAGAACGAGATGTGATTTTCTTGGAAAATTCGTTTGAGAAACGATGTATAGAAATCAGACCAAATAAATCCTTTATATAGGGGTCGAACATCACAACGAACCATTGCAACTCTTCATGTGAAGTCATGACAGTTGACAGTTATAACTGCTACAGTTACATCAGTAGGAACTTTAGTAGACAACACCATCAGTAGTAACAAAATTCTACTACCCATCAATACTAACATAGTTACTACCGATCATTAGATCATCAGTAGTAACTTTGTTAGTACTGATCTCTCAATTGATGCCGACCATCAGAAGTAACCTTTGTTAATACTGATCACCAAGTTACTACGACTTTGCACTACATAGTTGCTACCGATTATTGGTGGTAACTTATTATTGATTCGTCACTACTTTATGATCATCAATTTCAAGCCACTTTTTAATGTCCAACAAGACCCTCGTCAGGGGTTGCCGCCCCTTGAACCTCCCCCAAGGGAGCGGTGCTCCCTTGGAACCCCCATGGTCGAGGCTTTACCCCTAACAACCTTAGAGGTTCCTAAGGACCGAACTTTGAATAATCTTGATCGAGTATACACTACGCGCCTCCTAACTCATATCAATATGTATTAATCTAATTTCTTATTTGGTCTTAAGTAGAGAGCAGACTTTAGAGCAACTAACAAGATTTTTGCTTTGTGACCTTGGGGTCACGTGTGAAACAGACTCTTGCACAAAGCGTAGGTTAATGTTGCGTACATTAGATCGCGAAGCGATCCGGCCCCTCCCCGGACTTGCGCAAATGTGGGAGCTAAGTCAACCATCGGGTACGTCCTTTTTCATTTGGTCTTAAGTAGATCCAATTACATAAATGGCGTAACCGTTGGCCATTTGGTGCAATAGTAGCCCCAAGACTTCTCATAGTGGAGGTCTTGGGTTCGAATCCTGGCCCCAGCAAAAAAGGGGTCTGTGGCCAGGTCAGGGGGTTTACCCAGTTGGAGGGTTCCTCCTGGGGTGGGTGCCCTGGATATTCTAGGTGTTGCCATGAGGAAACCCAATTATCCTAGAATATATAGGTGTTGTCGTTAAAAAAAAAAACATAAATGGCGTAAAAAAAGCTAGACAATCGTATCCGGATAACATGTTATGGCTTGATAGTTGAACTTGATGATCACGAACACGACCAATATATTTATTTGTGTTAAAGATATTCATCTTAACCCACGCATATTTAAAACATATAACTCGAACACCACCCGGCTCATTTATTAAACAATTAACCGTTGAACCTATTTACGACTCAATCCAAAATCTAATAAGATAAAAAAGAAACAAAAATAAATAAAATGCCCAAAAATTGTGGGGTTGACGAATGGTTCTTTATGTAAAGAGAGTGCATGTTAGCTAAAATTGTTCCCTTAAATTGAGGATTTAACAGCTGTTGAAAAACTTTAGGGTTTCAATTTTGGTCTTTATACACCGGTTTTTTGTTTATATATTAGCAAAAGGATTTCAATGTTGGGAATAAATTATTTTTAAAAAGTAATTTGGTACCATAAAATAGATCTTGAAGAATTCCAACCATCCATTTTTTTATTAGAAGCTTCTTCTTCTTGACTAAATATGTAACCTTTATTAACAGAAACCGGGTGTTGATAATACATGAGTCAAAACTAATTATAACATTGAATCAAATCTTAGAAGTTGGACATCTCGTAACAAACTTGTGTATTAAAACCCATTACAACATTGTATCAAACCTACAAAGATGGACGTACCGTTATAAATGGCTAATGAATCTTAAATATGTATTCATTGCAAACTGTTTAGGTTTCAGGGCGCTACCCCATAACCAATGCCTTTTATTTTGATGTACCGTGTAACCGACAATGCATCATACTGTATTAAAAACGTCATTATATATAGGCGAGATAACCTATAAAGTGATTTTTATGTGCGAAACCACTAGAATTCGACACTTGTATTGGGTGGAGGGGTATTTGCGTCAAAAACAAAATTATGCTATAATCACGCTAAAGATATGTGTTAAACAATAAAAGCATACATCTAATGCATGTAACAAGACAAACACACACGCTAAAGATATACGCTAGTCAAACATACACGCCAAAGATACGATACGTAATTAAGTAGCGTATTACGCTATGTAATTACGCTACTTATTATGCACATCAAAACTTTTTAAATTGTTTTTTTATAAAATTTATGACAATACAAATTAAAAATAATAAAATTCTCGATTTTATGGTGTAATTTTTTTAAAATAATGAAGTGTATAAAAGTTATTTGAGTTTAAAAAGAAATTTTGCAACAAGATAAAAGTCAACAATGGTGTCTCTTCAAATTTTGCACCGGCTAACCTTTTTATTCGTTTTCTTCGGTACACGTGGCACCCGTAAAATCTTAACCAATGGCTTACATTAGTTCACCACCAAAATTTACTGTGTTTAACCGGGTCTATGTGTGTATCAAAACTCAGATCAAATTAAAGAATATAAAATTTTTATTTAATGGTATAATGATAAAAAAAAATGAAGTATATTAGATATGTTTGCGATAAAAAAATAATTTTGTTTAAAACCTTTTTTTAATGAAAAGTCAATGTGCCTTGTTTGTTATCTTTAGTTTTCTCAAACCCTTTCACAAGTATTTAACTTCATTTTTTTTAACGGCAATTTTTTATTTTATTTAACTTCATATTTGTCGTAATTTTTCACCCAATATCAAATTTCAAAACAAGGAAAACATTTTTATATAAATACAATTAATATTTAATATCTTAAAATGAATAAAAAAATACTATTAAAATGAATTAAAAAAAATACTAATATGGGCCAGGAATACTTTTAAGTTTAACCCCACTTCTTTTGTCCCAAACAAAAACAAAACAAAACATCATTCCTAAATTTAGTATCAGAAATGAGAGGGAAGAGAGTCAGTTTTAAATGAGTGGCAGTTGGAGAGTGTTGTCAAGGTAAAATACCCATAATACCCTTTATAAAGTTATACTAGTGCCACCTTCACTATTATCAAAGTTCTAAAAACAAATTATTGTTACAATAGCACTTCAAACTTAGGATAATAATATTTATGAAGAAGTTTCACCCAAAAATAAATATTATATTTGGATCTTAAGACAAATGAAGAAATTGCTTTATTGTTCTTCAGCAGCCAATGTCTTCTTCAGCTCCTTTTTGTTCACCTAAAATGTACACACAATTTGATTAATTAGGTTTATTTATGAAATTATACCCAACCCATCGACCCGCCCATTTTGCCACCTCTACATTTTCTTGTCAATATGAAGACATCAACATGTATTTAAAAAAAAAAGAGTTAAGTGCACGGATAGTCCTTGTGGTATGTCTTAATTTTGGATTTGGTCTCTAAGTTTGAAAAAATACATTCAGTCCCCAAATTATGCATAAACGTAACATGTTTGGTCCCTGGGATGACAATTAACTTTTCTGTTAAGTATGTTGAAAATGACCAAAATACCCCTAGATTAAAAAACAAAAAAATTAAAAAAAAAATAGGTTAAAAAAGTGGTGGTGCCGCTTGAGAACTAGGGGAATAAATATAGGTTTTTTTAATTTCTATTTTTTTTTTGGTTTTTTATTTTTTCAATCTAGGGGTATTTTGGTCATTTTCAAAATATTTATCATCCACTCCAGAGAACCAAACATGTTACACTTATGCATAATTTGGGGACTGATAGTGTAATTTTTCAAACTTATGGACCAAATCCAAAATTTGAACATACCACACGAACCATCCGTGTACTTATCTCTAAAAAAATGAAATGCATCAAAATAGTATGCAATACAAGGTAAAAAATTATTGTATTTTACCTTTCCCATGGCATTTCGAGGCAGCGAGTCCCACAAGAATAATCGAGTTGGTATCTGGAGATGGTAATGCAAGATCAGTAAAACTTTTACATGCTCATAATATATGAAAAATTATTTTTCCATGGTGCGGTGAGATGACCATAGTCTCATACCTTGTATGGTGCAAGTTTCTGTTTAGCCCATGAACATAGTTCATCTAAGGTTATAGCAGGCTGTAAATCTTTCTCGCGAATCTTTTTTATTCCCGCATTTGGCACAACTAATGCAGTTACAGCTTCTCCATAAGTTTTATCTGGTAACCCTAACACGCAACATTCTGAAATGGCGGGATGCTGTGTACAATTAATGAGAATTTTGAATTATTTAAAATGCATTTCCCGTTTTATAACTATTTAATGGATCGGATGCTTACTTCTAAAAGAATTGCCTCGATTTCTAATGCTGACAATTTGTATCCACCTACTTTCATTATATCAGCATTGGTACCTGATTGCAGGACATAAAAGTGTCACATGAGTGTTTATAATAATATGAATAATAAGTATTGGAGGAAAAAAAATAAATGACAGAAGAATAGTAAACGAATCTTACGTCCCAAAATTACATAATATCCATCTTCGTCTACTTTAACAGCATCACCAGTTTTGAAAAACCCACCCTCTATAAATGAGTCCTTGGTTACCTAACAGGTTAAAAAGGTTCAGCATACTGGATATTAAATTATTAATCCGGTAAACAAAAATTAAAAGCAGTCCAGGGTGTAGAGTGAGTGGTAATCTCTGATCTTGTGGCAAAATGAATTGGTTGGACAGGTCGGTAATGGGTCAGAACGGTTATTTTTTGCACCGCTCAAAACAGGCCGGGTCGATTGGGTTGGTTTGAAACACTTTTTTGTTCAAAAGTTGTAATCTTTTTATAAATAATTGGGGTGCCAAATTACAAAGATAATAATAATATGATTTTTTGAATAAAATGATTCAGAAGGTTTTATGCATTAAAAAATACACTAGCCATTGGGAATCGTTCGACTTGTTTCCTATTATGCTATTCTTTTTTATTTTACCAGTTCGACATGTTTAAAACATACCCCGAATCATCTCATTTATCAGTAAATGTGTTGACATTGCAACCTTTAGTAATTACCTAACACACGAACGTACTATTAGCATGTTGCAGATTGGCGAACAACAATTACAGTTAGCAAATTTGACAACTGACTTGTAAACTTTCTGTTAATGAAATTCGTATATGACAAGCATGTCAATTTTGAAAATTTAACATTTTAAATTGATTCAATATTATCACAACATATGTGGCATGATATCATTACTTAATAATACAAAAAGATATAAAAATACCTCAGGACGTTTCCAGTATTCCTTAAACAACGAAGGGCTTTTGATACAAAGCTCACCAACCCCCTCACTACCATCGTTTTCTGCAAGAATCTTGACCTATAATTACCAACAATTAACTGTAGTCAAATTCATAGGGTTCCTACCTTCTAACATTATGAGTTTGTATATTTTCTCAATCTACAAATAATTACAAAAAATCCTTGATTAAAAATCTTTGCTAACCTGCACGCCTGGAAAGGGCTTGCCTACAGTGCCTCCTTTTCGTATCCCTTTTAATGGATTTGAAATTGCCATGACAAACTAAGATAGCAATTAGCCATAATCATGCCATTAATTAACAATCCATAGAACTTTTAAAAAAAATAAAACAATCTAGTTTACCTCTGTCATGCCATATCTTTCCAATAGTCGATGTCCTGTAATGGCTTCCCATTGTTGCATGACGGGCAGGGGTAAGGCTGAGGAGCCACACATCTATTCAAAACAGTATATTCTTATTGAAACAATATAAATTTTGGAAATAAGAAGTCAATAATATAAGAAGAACAATGAATCAAATTAAGTACAGGAAATAAGAAATCAATAAGTCAACCTAATGCCATTTCGCGTGCGCGCCCACACACACACACACACACACACACATATATATATATATATATATATATATATATCTTTCCATTTGTTTATGCCACGTGTCTTAATCTCATTCTTATTGTCAATCAATCATTTATATATAGACATGCACAAAATTTCTTGAGTAATCACCATTAGACGCAGCTGGCTTCCAGCTGAAGCAGAAGCTGCTTGCAAGTCTGGATCCATAGCCTCATAGCCTTGTATCAGCCTGGTATACATCGTTGGAACCTAAAAACAAAAATGATTTCAGATATTTAAATTATATTTATTCAAAAGAACAGAAACAATCATGCACTGTCAGGATATACTATTCTCGCATGGTCAATTGGAAATGTACACATGACTTCGAAGATAGGAATAAAAATGAGATTTTACCCACAAATGATTGTATTTGGTACAAAATTTAAACAACACATTGTTTACTTTTTTTGAACATAATGTGCATACCCATAAAATTTATAAAAGGAAGAATGGCATACCCCTGTAAATACAGTTGTTGCATGATTAAGTTTAGTTCCATCTTTTGGATATGATTCACGCCATCTTTTCCAGATACCGCTCACACTAAACTTCGGCATGAACTCAATCTTAAAAACGTACATACAAAAACTCAAGACTTTGGCTTGCTAATAGCACTAAACTCAACTGCTAGTAACATAATAACCGTAACGACTAACCATGGAACCAGCATAAAGAGGAGCAAATAATGCATTGAAGAGTCCATGCACATGTATAGATAAAGTTAAGGGTAAATGAGAAAATATTACAAATATTAATCAACAAATATAACATAATAACATCCAGCAGAACTATTGTAACATTTAATAAGGATATGGTGTAATGGTAAGCAATGCAGAAAACAATCGCTTGATGTGTACTCCCAAGCTGTTGCTAATGTTTTCACCTGAAATTAAGCAGAAAAGCAACAATTACAATCCTACCAACAAGTTCTTTTCCAAAATAATAATTTGTGTTTTTTTTTTTTGTTTTTTTATTAACCTTTCACAGTAAAGTACACACAAAATTACCTGTGCTAAAATGCTGTTATGTGTATGAACAACTCCTTTAGGTTTCCCAGTTGTACCACTAGTATACAAAATCAATGCTGGGTCATCACCTGTATGAAAAACAACAAATACAGGAACTAATAGAATAAACTGATATCCAAATAATACAAAATATGAAATTGGGCAACATGCGCGAAATTTACACTTTCTCGACGTTTTAGCAAGCAACTTCAAACTAAGGGCAAAATAGAAACCAACTTACACTTTATTACCGATTCTAGCAACCAGCTTCATTTTAACCAAATTTCCTTGTGAATTTATGTTGTGGCATTGGTTGATGGTTTGTCATGCCAGCCACTACAAAAAATAAGTTTATTTACATGTTTATAAAATGACCAATTTTATTTTTAAAAATTAATATTAATTGTCAAATTAGTTTCTACGTGGCATACACATACACTAAAATGATAAATAAGATGCCACACCAGCAGTTCTTGAAAAATCAACAAAGAAACAACCTGTTGTCGGTTGAACATGTTATATGTTGTTGCAATCTGTAATATAATTTAACCTGGTTGCTAAAATCAGTATAAAAGTGTGAGTAGATTTCTACTTTGCAACTAATTCAAAGTCAGTTGCTAAAATCACGAAAAAAAAAAGTTCATTTCTGTTTCTTGCAGTTTGACCTGTGAAATTATATATTAATGAAATGAATAAACACCTTCTACTTTATTTGAGAATTGAACTTCTTTCTGAAGTACACCATCATTGACATCATTACTAGGAACATCAGGTATCAGAGAAAATTGAGCCGCGGTTTGAGCTGCAATTTTTTGCATAAGCTCACTATGATCCTCAGTACTCAAAATCATCGATATATCCTATAAAAACATGCTTCTTAAAAAGCTATTTTATCACAAAATATAATGTAGGAAATACGAAAAACAACAAGTTAGAAGTTGTTTTCAGAGCAAACCGAATCAGTCATGACATGTAATAGCTCAGCTTCCGGGTAGCTTAGCGCTAGCGGCACTGCTACACCGCCACTTAACCAAATGGCCAGCACTCCAGCCACAAACTCAGCAGAAGGTTTAGCCACCACACCTATCCTAGCACCATTCAGACTCTTATTCTCTGTGGTCCCATCAACCTGCAAAAATGATAAGTAATGGTAGTTTAATCAGTTATAACTCATAAGATATTCTTCAAATCCAGTAAAGTATTTTGAACTCACAGCTTTTTGATCATAGCTGGATAACAGAAGAGATATATTCCAAGCAGAAGAAACTAGATGATTGTAGCCATAACTTTTGTCATCAGCTTTGAGAGCAACATTTTCATGAGACGAGCCATGACTCGCAATCGCTTTCACAACCTCCATGAATGTTCTACAACCTGAAGCTATGAAGTTTATAAAAAAAGCTTAATGCAACTTAATAACATTTCACTTAAATCATTCGGAAATTTCATGATTCAACATTCAGATACTGGTTATCCATGTCAATTTTAAATCTTAATGTTCCAAATTATTCTTTAATATTCTAATATGTCTAATCATAACCTCAGATTGTACCTATAAAATTCCATCAAGAATGAAGCAATTGCATGATCCCTAATGATGTTCATCTCATGCATGGTAAAAAAACTTCAAATCATAAAATTGTCACATAGGCATTTTAACAAACACTTCAAACCCTAATTTCTTCAACAATTACACTTGCAAGATCGACAATTCATTCAAGAAAACAAAAGAATTGACTTTTAACAAAGCTATGATCAATGAAAATCAACAGGGAAGGGAAGCAACTTACTAGAGAATTGACGAGATTGAGGGTAGGTGTCAGTAAATAGAGGATTGTGGTGGATGAATAAGTGGTTGAAGACGAAGGTTTTCTTCCTGTAGCTATTATGAAAAACGGTAATAAATGAGGAGCATCTGTTCATCGCTATTAGCTGTGAAGGGGGTTGAATTTATGGCGACCCAACTGGCAAAAAAATGGAGAAAATCAATAAATTAATTAGCTGTAAAAGATGATTTTACACGTTTCTCTGGTGGAACTGTCGTCAGACAAAGGTTTATTGATCAAATTAGATACGAAGGTACGAGGGCTAATAAAATTTGAACCCGGAGGTGATGTGAGGTTTTGCCTCGCGGTCCACCTCCGTGACCACAGGTTTTAGATCACGTGGTTTTAACAAAATTTCTTAGTTGGTTCGGCCCACATAAGAAGATGTTTCGGTAAAGAAAGTAGATGGTTTAGCCTAGGATGGAATATGGTTCGGTCCGGATAAGAAGATGTTTTGGTAAGGAAAGCGCATCCAACAAACTAAGCATCTTTCGATAACTGAATGGGCCCTAATAAATAGTAATATATCGATGTGGAAGGGGACCACATCTCAAATTACTATCGCTGATCGAAGGGTTTAGACAGAGTATAAAAATACATTTGGTGACAACACAAAGGGTAAGCAAGTATCTCATTTACTTTCGTCACTCTCAAATCTTTCCGTCATTCGATAAACCGGTGGCTTATTCTCATGACCGAGCTTGATGATAAAGAGACGTCTCTTCATTGTAACGAGAATAACATGTGTGTGTGTCATGTGTGGTGCTCCGGAAAGCTCGGCAGATTCATTGGGCCATTAGTTGTTGGAGGTGGTGAATATATCTTAGTTGATGTTATTGGTGTAATATTTTTCATCTACATGGCATGATCATCTGTAACATCCCGAAATAATAAACGAATAAAAGATAACGAAATCGGGGTTAAGTCGGAGGATTTAAAAGAAAAATAAAAGGAAAGGGAGCGGGCTTGGGCTCGACTCCAATGGGCTGAGGAAGCCCATGTATATAAGGACCAAGGCAGCCCTACTTCCCATTTCCACCGGCATCTTGCGCAAACTAGAGAGAGAGATCGGGTTTAGAGAGAGAAACCGAAGGGTGAATGCTCAAAAGATCGGGAATCGTCTTTCATCATCACAGCAACGGAAACCGGACTCTGAGAGGTAAGCATAATCTCTAGATCTGAGTTTTTATACATTTATAAATTTCGAGTGGAAACGGTTAAAAGTACGGGTTTTTATGTATGAAACTTGAAACAAACCACATATTTAGGTTCATGGATGTAAAAGGAACATTTCGAACGTAAAAAGCTGGAAGTTTGATCAACTTGAAACCGGAGACCAGATCTAGGGTTTCTGGTTGGGGAAGATGATCACGCAAGTTCGCCTGGCACTAACCTAGCGAACTTATCAAGTTCGCTCATGCAAGTTCGCTCAATCAAGCAAGCGAACTTACCATAGGTTCGCCTAAGAATCCAAGTAGCGAACTTATCAAGTTCGCTCAGGCCAAAAGTGGCGAATTTACTTAAGTCCGCCTAACCCTAAAGACTAGAAATAGTTAGCGTTGTTTAGGTTCATTATCTTATCTTGTATGGCTTGATTATACAGATTTTGTGTGCAACCTTAGTGATGTTCAGTGACCAGCCAAGTGTATTTCAGAAACCACTCATCAGGTGAGTTCTATGTGCCCCCGTTATGTTATGTGCAAACCATTTAAAAGTTTTGGGGCTGAAGTGTATACACTAAATGAATAAATATTATGAATGTCAATGTGATCATACGTTGCATATATATGAAAATAAATGATGAACAAAGAATGAAACGTATGTATACAAAGAATGAAATGAATGAATGACATAACGTAAATGAATGAAATCTTGCTTTATATTTATATATATTGCATGTTATGAATGTATGTAAACGTTATGGACGGAAACGATGCTAACGGTTACTACGGTAGACGGACGACCACTCGACTATTATGCAGCCATAAATGAAAGTCTAGAAAGGTAGACTAAAACTAAGTCCACAACAATGGAGTCGGTCCCTCAATCGATGCACGATTGTATAAATAGTTCGGGTGGGAAACGGGTGCCTTAGGGCAAGCGGGCGAATTACGGACTACGACGGTAGTACGGTATGACGGACGGCCGAAGGTTGGTCGGACGGTATAGCATGACGTACGGTTGAAGGAATCCGTACGATCATGGAGGACGGCCTACAACGGTAGGACGGAGCATCTGTCTTTGTGACTTATGCGAACAATGACGGGTTGATCACCCTTATGTTTATGACCAATGAATGTTCAATGTAACCAATGATGTGTATGTATATTTATATGTACTTACAATGATTGATAAATGAATGTAATTCAAGTGTTACGGTGTATTTATATATGTAAATATATTTATACTCATAAAGAAACGATGTTTATACCTAAATGCTTTTAAACTAGAACTCACCAGTGTTAGCTGACTTTTAGTATGCACATCAGGTAGCAAGAAGGAGAGACGTGCGAAGGCGTGATAGCTACCTGGCACAAGACTGACATCCCATTTTATTTAATTATGTGTTAAGACAATGTTCTTTATGTTAAGACTTCCGTTGTGATGTATTTGACTTATTGTACGCTTCCGCTATGTTGAATGTTTTTAATTAAAATATCAATGCTTGAAAACTATGTTTATGAGTAAAACTAACAAGTGAGGTCTCCCGAGTTTGGGACCTTACATCATCATTGATGAATAGATAAATAATAGATATCATGAAATGATACTTTTATATTGAATCCCGTCTAGTGAGCACTAGCCTCAATTTAAGTTGGTCTATTATGATTGATAGGGTTTTTTTTAGGGTGTGCGATCACACAGGGTCCACGTTCTAGAGGTGGCCTATAATTCTTTTTCTCATAAGTAGATTAACATTTATAAAAATATATAAAATTATTATTAATTACATGGTTTAGATGCCCAATAAGTCTAGTTTTTTTTTAAACTGAAATGATGTTTTTGCTCAAAGGGTATTCTATAGGGCCCAATAAGTCAAGTTGTTTACCAATTAGGTTAAAATATATTTATTCTTTTATCTTTATTTTTTTAAAAACAAAAAAATGAGATAGATTAGGGATTGGTGATTGCGATTGGTGTTTGGCGATGGTCGATACTCGATATATACAAAAAAACCACGATAGTCGACCGTCGATAAATGAAAAAAACTTAGGCCGGCTGCGATTGACGATTGAAGATTGTTCGATACATAAAAAAACCTTACTGGTGTTTTAAAATATTTGAAACAAGTCCATTATTTTCCAAATGCAATCATTGTTGGCCCGTGCCTCAGCTAGCGATTTTTCTTCCTTGGATGCATTCAATGCAATCATAAAGTGCTCTTTTTGTGCTGTCTTTTGTTTCTTGCAGCAGCTTCTCTGTGGCTGCTTTGTCTTTTTTTGAATTCTCCACTTTGTTCTCTTCAATCTAAAAGTTATTTGAAAATGTTATTATCATGATAACTACGCCTCTACAAGTTGAAGGAATCAGTTTTTATGTTTGGATACACAGATTAAGATTCAGCTTCCGATTAGTTCGAATAATCAGTTTTGGATAATCACTTACTTTCTAGGTGCAACAAAAACGGTTATCAGATGATAGAATGAATTTGCCTATTCTTTTAACCTGATTTAAGAGACTTGTACTCTCAGATGACGTACCTTGTCTATCAAAACAATAGTCATTTTTGGTCATGAACGTATCAGTTTCTTAGATAATCAGAACGTGCCAAACATTCATATAGTTGAACATCTGATATTAGAACTTTAAACATCAAAATGGTCTCCTACGGTCCGTACTTTTATTAACCAGTTACCTGATTCTGTGATCCTTGTCAATGGTTACAGTTGACACTTGTCTAGAGAGGTAATTACCTGTAGCTTGCTTATCAGTCCTTTCTTTTCTTCTTCAAACTCTCTAATCTAGGGTACTCAAAAAACAAAATATCAACAAAAAGAACATCCGCGTACCTGTGCCCGTAGTTTCCTAATTGTAGATTCTTGAACAGCTTGTTTCTTTGAAAGCTCTTCACCTATATAAATTAGGAGTGATGGTCTTTAGAGAATACGAAAACTATTTTAGCAAGTAGTACAACTCAAAATTATATCTTTCAAGCATAAACTATCAAAACAAATTTCAATTAATAAACAACAAATATAATACTTTTGAACCCTGATTTCAGTTTGTGGCTCACACCAATGATACAATTGTCTACCTTCTGCCATAACTTGAGTGATTATCTCATCTTTTTCCTTTAAAAGAGCGGTGGAGTCACTTCTTTTATTTTGCTCTCTACGTAGTGCATCTCTTTCTCTCATGAGAGCATAAACCTGAGTTACTAAGTTGAGTTAACATATAACAACAATATATTAGAAACATTATCTGTGAAATTTTTTATTTTGGAACATGACAGAAAAATCTATATAGTCGAAGTAAAATATCTCCTATACAGAAATTGAGCTAGCCCATTCAACTTTACATTTATATAGTCAACTGACATATATAGTTCATATAAGCATGTGTAATGACTGAAAGAGAAATAATAATTGTGATGAACTACATGAACTTACACTTGCTAGATTATCTATTGTATTTATATATATTTACATGGTGGTAAATTGTAACTTGTTCCCTATATATATTGGGCAATCGTGTAATCTTTACTTCATCAATTATAACAAGCCATTACTCGGCTCATCTTGGTATCAGAGACAAAGGACCGATCAACTTTCCAACCCATCGGACTGCCCACTGCAGTTTCCGATCAATCTCCCAACCATCGAACTGCTCACTGCTGTTTCCGATCAACTCTCCAACATATGGCGCTAATCGCTGCCATCTCTTCTACAGACAAGCATGCTCACAATTCTCATAAATTCCCGTTTACTTTATCACCCACAAACTACGGGTATTGGAAGGCAATGATCCAACCGTTTCTGATAACAAATAACTTGTTTGGGTATGTGGATGGATCGATTCCTTGCCCACCATAGAAAATCACAAACGAGAAATCCTCTTCTGTTGACAACCCTAACTATCCTCTCTGGATAGCCAACGATGCCCATGTTAGGATGCTTATCATATAAACCATCTCTGAAGCCTCGTTTTAGCACGTCAACCTCCAGAGATCTATGGCTTACACTTGAACAAGCGTATTCGCCCAATAACTCCCAGAGAATACACGTTCAAACCACAATAATTGAAAATCGAGATGAAAGGAGATGAGACTCCAATTGCTTACCTCAATCGAACCCAAGAGTATGTTGTTGCCCTATCTAATATTGGAGAACCCGTTAAAGATAAAGATCTTGTCATGCTTGTCATCTCAGGCCTTCGTAAAGAGTATAATGGTCTGAAATCTAATCTTCTTGCTCGTTCTCCACCAATTGCCTTCAATGAATTACATGGGCTTCTAAGTGACCACGATTTCATGATTCACAAAATCAATCCAGTGCCAACTGTGACTCCTCAGGTAAGTCCTCGGGCGTTCGCGGCTTCTGTATGTGTCTCAAATGGGCTACAAAAGTCCAACTTATCATCCCTGCAACAGTTAGCATCGCAACTCAGTTTTCAATTGAACCCTATTGGTTCCAACACCAATAACAGCCCTTAACCTCAGGCTTTCTATGTTACTCGTAACAACAATCGAGGCAATAGGCGTGGAAACTCACAAGGAAATTTTCGTGGCAACTATAACAGAGGGCGCGGTAATAATGGGGCAAACCGAACTCAGTTTGCATGGGCATCAACCCAAAATACAGTGTATGGACACTGCAACCGGTGTGGTATTGGACACCTTCCTTCTCAATGCCCCAATCAGTCCACTTCTACCACTCGGTCAGCCCCTCAAGCAAATTTTACAAACTTTTCAGAAATCGGTTCATCATCCGACGCTACCTGGTTTCCTGATACGGGGTCGACCAACCATGTTACACCGGTATTGAGATTGTTTCTCACGGTAACAATATTCTTTTGTCTCAAAGGAAAGATGTAAGTCCCACATCGATTGAGGGGTAGAACGAAGCCTTCCCTATAAGGGGTGGATTCCTTCTCTACCAAGACGCGTTTTGCCTGGGCGAGTAACTCGTCGGGTGAAAACAAAACCGTGAGTTCCTGGATGGGCAACCCATCGGGGGGCAAAGCGGATAATATTTTGGCATGGTTTGCTTAGGCTGTTACAAATGGTATCAAAGCCAGGTTGCCGGACCGGTGTGCCTGCGAGGACGCTGGGCTCCCTAAGAGGGTGGAGATGTAAGTCCCACATCGGTTGAGGGGGAGAACGAAGCCTTCCTTATAAGGGGATGGATACCTTCTCTACCAAGACGCGTTTTGCCTGGGCGAGCAACACGTCGGGTGAAAACAAAACCGTGAGTTCCAACCCATCGGGGGCAAAGCGGACAATATTTTGGCACGGTTTGTTTGGGATGTTACAAAATATATTTTGGATCTTCTTTAACGGTCGGGTTTCTCTGAGTGCAAATCTGTAGCTTCTCTAATGAGCACTTCTCAGGTCTTGACCCTCGGTGACAGCCCACTACTTCCCAACGCAACAAAATATCACCAAGTTGTTGGCGCTCTCCAGTACGTCACTCTTTCACGCCTGGACATCACTTTTGCTGTTAATAAAGTTGGTCAGTTTATGCATGCTCCAACTGAAAATCATTGGACTGCAGTAAAACGGATTTTGCGCTACTTGAAGGGCATGGCCGAATACGGTCTCTTCATTCGTCATGAATCGGGCTCTACACTACATGCCTTCACAGACGCGCACTTGCCCACTTCTCTTCGAGCCTACTTTGATGCCGCTTGAGTCGGCTGTCCAGATGACCGTCGGTCCACGGGGGGTTGGGATCCAACCTTATCTCGTGGACCGCCCGGAAACAACGCACGGTCTCCCGCTCCTCCACTGAATTAGAATACAAAAGCCTCTGCTGATACAGTAGCAGAACTAACCTGGTTAGAGGCTCTTCTACACGAACTCGGTACTACCGCCAAAGTCTCACCCACTCTATGGTGCGACAATCTGGGTGCTACCTATCTATCTGCCAATCCTGTATTTCATGCCTGCACAAAACACATTGAGGTTGATTTCCACTTTGTCAGAGAAAAGGAAGCACAAGGCAAACTAAATGTTCAATTTATTTCCATAGATGATCAAATAGCCGATGTCTTCACGAAGCCTCTACCATCGCAACGATTCCTCCGCCTTCGGTCCAAGCTACAGGTCATTCCCCGCCCTTAGCTTGCGAGGGAATGTTAGATCATCTATTGTATTTATATATATTTATACGGTGGTAAATTGTAACTTGTTCCCTGGGCTATCATGTAATCTTTACTTCATCAATAATAACAAGCCATTACTCGGCTCATCTGCACTAATAATCATGCTGCTTATAAAGAAAACTACCAAGTTTAAGAACAGAATTGTCAAAAAAGAACAATAATAAAGCCTATAGACTTTTGCTGATTCATAAACCTGGACTTTGTTTTTGTACAACTAAATCCTTTAATGCCCACGGATTCATTTTTTTTAACAAATAAGTCCTTTTTAGAGTGATTTAAGTCCTTAAACCTATAAAAGTTCAACTAATAGTTCTTTATTTTTTACATGATTAAGTCCCTAAACTTTTGTAAGGACCTTTTTACTGGGTTTCTATAAGTTAAGAGAATTCAGCAAAAGTTCGTAGTCTTTTTTTTTTTTTTTTTTTTTTTCTTTTTGACATTTTCCCTTAAAAAAATATAGCAAATACAAACTATTTAGCATTCTTTCAAGAGTCAATGTGCTTTGATGATTAAAAAATTTATAAAAGTATAGACAGGAGAACTTTCAAGAAACACTTTCCTCCTGCATTTCTGAAAATAAAATTGTTAAAATTAAACTACTAGAAGTATACAAACAATTTACCTTTCTTTCGAGAGCCGACACCCTTTGATGATACTCTTCGTGTAAAGACTCAATATCAGCATTTGATTTTCTCTGCATAGAAACTGAGAGTTAGTAGAGAAGAAAGGATAGATGAGTTATCTAAGAGAAGCTTGTGATTAAATTTCAGGCAGTAACTGCATTAAGTAGGGCATAATACTTTGGTTAATATGGGTACTAACAAATATTCCAAAATTGTCTATGCAACTCTCTTTTGATGCCCTTTTTAAGATAATAAGACAAGTTGGCCAATTTCATTTTATATAGCAACACAGAAAGCATAAAAATATGGAAATAGGTGTTTGTGTTAATATCATGGTAATAGTAGAGTCTAATCATAAACTGATCGGCCACAAAACGGTAAAATAGAAGCCCTGGATAAGTATGGAACTATAAGCCCAGATTTCTCAATGACAAGCGTAAATGTGTGCATACCTTCTGATTAATAGTTATAGATTTCAGCTGCTCGTTCTCATTAACAGATAACTATACTGACTGAGGATAACTGAACATACAAATAAAGACAAAAGAAACGTCGTGAAGTACCCCATGAGATGACATAAAAAATGCACAGTTTAGCCAATTAAGAAGAGCGAAATATGGACACCGACATTCATCAAGAGATAAACCATGATCATAAAGAATAAACATAGGTCAAATATGCGATATAAATAACATGTCAACAACCTTTAGATTGTTTAAAGATGAAATTATTTTGGTCTAGCTAGTAGTATAACAAATAGTAAACTATCTTGGAGAGAATATATCTTTTCCACATTGTTTAGAACATATCATCCAATTACCACCCAATGCTAATGCATCAAGAATATCAGTTGTTAATTAAATAACATGATTATTTAAATACCTGAGCTTGTCTAGCAGCACCAGTCTCCATCTTCTTCAAATCCATCTTCAACGCCTCCAATTCAACTGTAGAATCTGCATAAGATTACTTGGTTATTTTATTATTTGTTTATTATTTGGTATTATCTTTAAGTATTTGAGTAGGATTAGATTACTTGGTTAACAATGTTTATTTTAGTATAAATAGATGGGTTAGGGATCATTGTAAAGGTGTCAATAATTATAATAAACAAAAAGAGTCGATCTTGGTTGAGATCAAATTACGTGTTCGTGGTCTTGGGCCTGATTTCCAACAATTGGTATCAAAGTTTGGTGAAAAAGAAGGTCATTTTGAGAGTCGTTTTTTAGGAAGGGAACGGGGAGCAGCCCCTTTGGCTGCAGGGCTGAAAACGAGAAGGAAATGGAAGTCAGCAGCAGCATATTTTGAGGAGTCTTTCATGAGAGTGAAGCAAGTGATTTGATTTAGTTATAATAAGACAACTTCAATACTTGATCAATCGACCCGTTCCTTCATGCCAAGGATAAAAACGGAGTAACGGGGGTAGGTTGTTTTTTGGCATAAGATATCCGATCGGATTTGCCGGTAGGCGGACGGGAAAAAGATTTGTCAAAGTAGGAGACTTTGAATCTAGTCTTGCCTAGCAGGTAAAGAAGAAAAACGGTAAAAGTAGCAGGGTAGCGGGCTTGTTTTTTTCTTTGATCGGTGGTCAAGAACGGGGTTATTCTGGAGACCCGGGAAAAGGGAGATCGATAGTGGTCAAGTGGGTTTGAAGCCTTGAAGATGATGAGATAACAATGGTATATGCAAAGGAGAAAAAACATGTGTGTGAACGTTGTGGTTGTGGAAGTTCATGCCGGGATGATATAGGACGAGGCCAAGGGAAGGGTCGGTGGTCTAGGATGGGTCAAGACGGTGAACGGGTCTAAGATAAGTGCATGACAAGATTAGAGGGTGATTATTGGGCTAATATTGTCATAGTCTACGGTGTGTAAGGAGGAAGTCGCAAGTGTACTGGATTGGGTTGCAAGTTTTAGTCATAATAGGAGTCTAATACTTGTTTATTTTATTATTTGTTTATTATTTGGTATTATCTTTAAGTATTTTAGTAGGATTAGATTACTTGGTTAACAATGTTTATTTTAGTATAAATAGATGGGTTAGGGATCATTGTAAAGGTGTCAAGAATTATAATAAACAAAAAGAGTCGATCTTGGTTGAAATCAAATTCTATGTTCGTGTTCTTGGGCCTGATTTTCAACAATTTTAACGTGAAATGAGGGGTATTTAAGTCTTTTTATATTATATATTTCTTTATTCTATCAATATATTTTTTATATTTCTTGATAAAATAAAAGAATATATAAAAAGACCTAAATTCTCCTTATTTAACGTTAAACACATGGATGGAGTTAACTGATTAGATGAAAATGGTAAGTTTTATAACCACGAGGATACATAGAAGAAAATTAAACTTTTTGGATGAATCTGACAAAAATGAATAAACCACAACTACGAAAATTACAGTTACTCTTTATTTTTTTTAAACTGCATCGTTTTATATTTAATTTAATTGAGTTTCACAACAAAAGAGGTGTTCGGTGGAGCTGGTAGTGTGCGTCCCCTCCCCACCACCCACCCAGGTTCGATACCCCGCAGCGTCCCCCCTATCTCGACAATTTCAAGTTTTTTCTGTTTTTTTGTTTCTATTTTTTTTAATCTTCTCTCTGTAATTAGTTTTACGAATTTTTATATTCGTTACTTAATTTTTTGTTACTTTTTAGCTCGTTTTTTTGTCTTTAACCATATTTTTTTATCTATACTTCGTATTTTTCCTGATTTAAAAAAAAAAACCGCAACGCACGCAGGAAACCTTCTAGTTTCTTCTAATAGATATATCCATAACATGTCAATAGTCTACTAATAGTGGTGTTCAACATCATTATTTCTTATACTCTTTATAGTTTGACTTTTAAAATTACCACTTGTTCAAAGCAAATGTAAAGTCAATTATATATGGGAATTACTAACGAGACACGGAAAATATTGTTCGGACCGGGCTCTATACGCATCGTATTGCCCTTTACAAATTCTCATGTTAGACAATATCGTACTACCTGGTCATTCGAACCCCTTATACGCATCGTATTGAGCCATACGATGCAGTTTAGGGTACGAGGTCACTTCTGATTTGAACGAGCCACTAAGCAATCCCGAGTTCCTATACGGTGAACCCTCTTACCAAACACAACCCACGGACGACTTCGTATACAGTGAAGTCTCTTACTCGACACAACACACCGACGACTTCGTATACGCGGGTGAACAATCTTACCCGACACAACACACCGACGAATTCGCATACGCGGGTGAAAAATCTTACCCGACACAACACACCGACGACTTCGTATACGCGGGTGAATTATCTTACCCAACACAACAAACCGACGACTTCGTATACGCGGGGAACAAACCGGCTAACAAGTCCGAAGACGAGGAACAAACCCATGCAACTGTGTCGTATAAAACTGATCAGGTATAACATTACTTCATATATATACCTACAATTAGTTTGTTGTTTATTAATTGTTACCGTACCGTTGTTGCAGAGTTTTCAGTCTCGTGAATACTTGGTGGATTGGGTTGTCCACAGAGGTCGTGATAATGGTTACTTCATTGTCACCCGACGATCTAGGAGAAAAGGTGACGACCCGTCAGCACTGGTTATCAAGGTGTGGCTTGTGTGTGACCAACATGGCGAACGTACGTCTACGGCCACGATAAGACGTGCCGGTAGCAAGAAAATATGTTGTCGCTTTAAATTGGAAGGAGTCTAAGACGAAAATACTGGTTATTGGAAGTTAACAGTGATAGATGGCAGTCATAACCACGATCCTAGTCTACATCTTGAGGCGCACGCGTTTGCCAGGAAACTGTCTCAATCGGAACATCTTCTGGTGGCGAAGCTGTATTCACAAAACATGCTGTCACGTAACATTATGGCAACCATAAGGGAGCAAAACCCTGAAAGTAAGTGTATTAAAAAGGACATTTATAATTTGATACAAAAGATAAAGAACGAAACAAGAGTCGGTGAAACTCCAATGCAGGTTCTGGAGCACGTGCTTTCTTCTAAAGAGTACGTCTACTATACTGGGAGGATCTCGCCACAAATGTCGTGGAGGAGGTATTCTTTGTTCATCCGAAATCGTACGAGTTGTGGCGTGCGTTTTCACACGTGTTGATGATCGATGCGACGTACAAAACAAACATGTATAGACTTCCTATATAGATATTTGCACCGGCTTATCTTGACGTCGATCGCACCACGTCAGAAAAGCCGTGAGTGGTGCACCGATAGAGACCTCTTCTTTCTCTATTACCTCCTTACCGGCACTCGGTGCGCCCTGTCCACATGCCTAGCGCTTTATTTTGCATCTGCCTATATGCGGCAGAAGCGTGGGCTTTTGTATGGCGGCGCTTTCATCACTCATCTCATTCGTGTTCTTACACCGTGTCATGATCACGAGCATGAGATGTTAGCGCCCATCCCCCGTGTCCGGTTAGACCGACGCACGACGAGCGGCATGCGCATCACGCACCGATTCCCGGGCTCGGCCTTCGGTTCGTAGGTGCCGTCCAGGACCAGGTTTGGGTCCCGGTGCCGTTGTCACCGATGCCGGGACAAGGGGACCCGCCTATGCCTGACTCGCTACAGGGTGTGCCGGAGCAGCAGTCGCAGCAGCACGTTGAGGCCGTTCACGACCAGCCGCCACAGCATCTCCGACACGCACGTCAGTCTGTTAGGCTGGATAGGGCCACTGAGACATTGCTTGATGGACTTGTTGCCGACTCACGGCGACAGGCTCGTCATAGCGAGCGCATGGAGGACCTGATGATGTGGGCGGTTGGTCGCCTCGTGGATCTGTCACGAGCCGCCGGCATCGAGCCACCACCACTACCACTGCCACTGCCACGTCAGTATCCGGGCGACCCCGGTCAGAATGAGGGGAGGGCGGGGCGGGTCAGGATGACGGTGGGGCGTGTCAGGCTTAGTTGTTTTTATTTATATTTAGTTGTTTCTTCTGTTATGTATGTAAAAACATTTGGATGTATATATTTAATTTTTTGATGTAATGTATATAATGTTTTGGTTATTTGTTTGTACTGTTTAATTTTTTTGTTTGTTTGTAATGATAAACTATAAATGTAAAAATATAATAAATGTTTAAAAAAGATAAAAATTATAAAAACTAAAAAAAAGATATAAATTATATAATTAGAAAAAAACTTAAAAATTATATAAATTATAAAAACATAAAAATTATATTAATTAAAAAAAATAACAAACTTATATTAACAAAGTTATATAAATTAAAAAAGATAAATATAACATAAATAAAAAAAAACCTATACGTGGCGTATAGACCAATACGCCACGTATAGACTTCTTAAACCCCAAAATCTGTCAAATTTTGAAGCAAAAATATAACCCGTTACCCATACGTCTCGTATAGTGCAATACGCCACGTATGAGTCTCAACCGCCAGACAGGGAATGACACGTGGCATTCGCTGTCAGTGAGATTAAACCCTAGTGGAAAGGACTTAAACTGTGCAAATGTTTTAAAAAAGGACATCGAGTGTAATTATTTAAGTCAAAAAACAATACATGCAATTTTAACCATAGTTAAAGGAGATAATTTATAATTTACTCTACATTCTAACATATTTTGTGATCTATATTAAAATTACATGGTTTGATCTACATGAAATAAACGTAAGGAATGACACAAATACAAAATTTCATTAGGTTTTACTATTTATAATTTATATTAGTTTTGACCACCCATTTTTTCGTGTAAAATCACAACTACAAAATCTAAAAGAATTCCACCTAAATAAATAAATAAACAAACTTACCGTACAACTAATTTATGAATTTTGTCGATTTTTTATGTTTTTTTGTTTTCTTCTACATTATTTTGCCATTTGGGGTTAAATGGAGAAAACTACAACACAATTTTTGTTCTATTATATTTAAACAATGTCTTTATAAGACAAATGCTTCCATTTTGTCCAATTTGAATAATGTATTTTCTGTTATTTATATAAAACAACAACTAGTATATAAATTATATATAAGTACCATAATTTAATAATCACACCCACATATAACAAGTCTATTAAAAGAAATTGGACAACAATTTGGATTTCAAATATATGAATACTATATGCTCTAATTTTATGTATTAAACTTTTAAAGTTTACTTTTTAGTTTATAACATAATCCGAAACCCCAATTTGTGCATCACAATTCACAAACATCAAAGTATACCCTAACCGCAAGAAATCAATCGGTTTCTTTTTCAATCAAGTATCATGTCGTGATCTCCGCGCTGATGAAACGTATCATTCATCATAAGTAAGTTTCTTACGAATTTCATCGATTTGTTCATTTATGTGCGTATCAAAACATAAAAGATTCAATGATTGCGTCTATTTTTAGCCTCTTTTCAAATACCTGATGAGTGATGATGAAGATCGATCCTGATGAAGCACCATGAATGAAGATGATGAAGATTTGAAACGTGGGTAGGCAGGCGGTTACAAAGGATAAGAAACAGACAAAATGGTGTGTACCAGTGGAGAAGGGATGCGAGGGTTACGGTTTTTCTGGCGTCGTTAAAGTGGAGAGAGATACAAGGGTTGCGGTACCTTCTACAAACGGTGTTTATTAACGCGTCAAAGCACCGTTAACTACGCTTTTTAAGGTAGATATAATATTTCTTTTACAAAACAATAACTTTTTAACTTTTATTTAGGTTTTATTTATAAAATATATTAAAATATACATATACCTAGATGTTTATCACCAACTTACACTATTTAACATATAAATACATTAAAAGGTAAATTTATAATATCTAAACAATAACTCTAATTGCGTGTACCTTTTTTTTAACAACAAAGACTCGGCCACCCGAGATCATTCTAGGAAACAAATCACCCTTTATCCGAATAACAGAATGTGATGACCTGGCTCACCAATCCAGGAGGAAACTCACATGGGAAAACCCCTGGCTCGCTCAAAAGCAAGACTCGAAACGATAACCTTCCATATAAAAAGTAATCAGGGTACCGCTAGGGCAATGCACATGAATCTCATATGTAAATATGCATTGCAGTAGATATGACTACATTATTTAAATAAGAAATGATAAAGATCAATTTTTTTAAATCTTTTTATTGTTTTTTTAAAAGAAAATTATACGCACCCGTCAGCATCCTCATTAATTGCACCTAGACTTACTCGAAGCCAACATCTCACAAGGGACCAACCTTTTATTTGGTAACCTCCAAATTTTGGAGCTCTTCAACCCTACCGTGGGCCATTAATTAAGGGGACTACTAACCACACACGGGAATTGCTAAATGGACTTGGCCATATACGCATCGTATAGGGCAATACGATGCGTATAGCCCTTCACAATTTCCCATGCCTGACATCCTCGTACAACCTGGTCATTCAAACCTCGTATACGCATCGTATAGGTCAATACGATGCGTATAGCGTACGAGGTACTTTCTGCTACTAGTCAACCATCACATCGCTATACGCCACGTATAGATCTATACGGAGCGTATAGCGATGTGATGTTGACTAGTTGCAGAAAGTACCTCGTACGCTATACGCATCGTATTGAACTATACGATGCGTATACGAGGTTTGACCCGAATCCTATACGCACCGTATTGCCCTATACGATGCGTATAGGGGCCAAATTTTGTGTATTTAACCATGCAAAATTCTCATTCGAACGTATCGTTCAAAAAAATTTCAAACAATCTCTCAAAAATTATAAACATGTCTTGGTGGTGGGATGGTAACTACGGTTTTCAGGTATATTCTAACGAGTCGCTGGAAAACAACCCGCAAAGTTCTGGCGTTCAAGAGGTGAACTGGGAGGAGGTCTCGTCCGACGTTTATTCTAATCAACGGGTAAGGCTTCCAGATTTGAACGAGCCACTGAGCAATCCCGAGTTCGTATACGGTGAACCGTCTTACCTTACACAACCCACGAACGACTTCGTATACGGTGAAGTCTCCTCCCCGACACAACAAACTAACAACTTCGTGTGCGGTGAAGTCTCTTACCCGACACAACAAACCGACGACTCCAAAGACGAAGAACAAAACCATCAAAATGTGTCGTATAAAACTGACCAAAATTTTCAGTCTCGTGAACAGTTGGTGGATTGGGCTATGCGGAGAGGACGTGAGAATGGTTACGTCCTTGTCACCCGACGATCGAGGAGAAAAGGCGACGATCCGACGGAACCGTTTATCAAGGTGTGGCTTGTGTGTGACCGTCACGGCGAACGTGCGTCTACTGCCACGGTTAGACGTGCCGGTAGCAAAAAAATAGGTTGTCCCTTTAAATTGGAAGGAGAGTATCAAGAAAATACTGGTGATTGGAAATTAACGGTGAAGGATGACAGTCATAACCACGATCCTAGTCAACATCTTGTGGCGCACTCGTTTGCAAGGAGACTGTGTCAGTCGGAACAACTTTTGGTGGGGAAGTTGTACTCGCAAAACATGTTGCCACGAAACATTCTGGCAACTATAAGGGAACAAAACCCAGAGAGTAGTTGCATTAAAAAGGACATTTATAATGCTATACAAAAGATAAAAAACGAAACGAGAGTCGGTGAAACTCCAATACAGATTCTGGAAAACCTGCTTTCTTCTAAAAAATACGTCTACTATACTCGAGAAGATCCTGTCACAAATAGTGTGGAGGAGATATTCTTTGTTCATCCGAAATCGTACGAGATGTGGCGTGCTTTCCCGCACGTGTTGATGATCGACGCGACCTACAAAACAAACATGTATAAACTTCCATTTGTCCAAGTGGTCGGTGTGACCTCCACACACCAGTCGTTTTGCGTCGCTCATGCATTTATATCAAAAGAACGGGAGGAAAACTTCGTCTGGGTGCTACTTCAAATAAAAGCAATGTTGCAAAAGTGTATGGAGCCGCGTGTGATAGTAACAGATAGGGACAAAGCTCTTATGAACGCGTGTGATAAAATATTTCCGGGCTGTTCCAAGAACCTATGTCGGTGGCACATACACGAGAATATCGCAAAACATTGCAGGGCATCATTTACAGACGAAGACTGGAAAAATTTCAAGTATTCATGGTCGGTATTATGTGAGTCTCCCACGCCAGATATATACCAGTACAACTTCAACCGGCTTTACGAACGTCTGTATGCAGCCAAACGAGGAAGTAAGTTTTAAATATTAAATATTTAATATTTTCAGTATTTAAATATTTATTCAATATTAAATATTTTTCCAGGAGTTATAGATTATGTGACTAAAAATTGGCTGGACCCGTATAAAGAAAAGTTTGTATCGGCGTGGTCCAACAGAAACCTCAATTTTGGTCAACATACAATGAACCGAGTCGAGAGCCAGCATTCGCTCTTAAAGAGCTATCTTAGAAACGCTAACAGCTCGCTAGATAGACTTGTTGGGTTTGTTGATGAAATTGTATCAGATCAGTATTATCAGTTACAGTTTGGGTTTGGAACAAGCCTGATAAGGAAAATGGACAGCCACATAGCTATTGAATTGTTTGATAACCTGCACGGTAAAGTTTCACATAAAGCTCTAGATTTGATAGAAAACGAGTGGTACAAGTTATCAAATATACGGAAACAAAATGCAACGTGTGGGTGCCAACTTTTCAGTAGTTGTGGGTTGCCGTGTGCTTGTCGTCTGGCAGATATCGAAGCTACAGGTAAACTGTTCTGACTATTTAGTATTTGTGGGTTGCCGTGTGCTTTTCAAAATGTTCTGACTATTTCGTTTAAAATACAGGTGGCATAATCCCTCTAGATGCGGTGGACGTCTTCTGGAGGAAACTTGATTTAAAACCGTCGTTTGTCGATGATGAAAATGTAGACGTGGATAAGGTACTGGGTCAAGTGAGAAACAAAATCATGTCACAACCCGATCAGGTCAAAAGAAGTATGCTGTCGAGAATCGCATGGGTTGTCTTTCCGAGCAAAAGTAACAAGAAAGCGCCTATGGTACAAGAAGATACTCGCGGTCGTCCAACTTTGAAAAAGCAACAACAAAGGAAACAGGATGTCGCGAGAAACAGCTCATTCACAGGATCCCAACCGAGCAAATGTGACCATGCGAGACACAGCTCGTATATTGCGTCACAAGAGTCTATACAAGCGAGTTCGGTCTTTCAACACAGTCGTTCAACGAAGGGTAAAGGAAAGCAACCGCAAGATGATAACGCCCATCTAGGGTTTCGTATTGAACGATTTAAGAAAATAATGGCTACTAATAGATCTAGATTTCCACAATATTTCACGAATCTCGGATGATATTTGTTTAAAATTGTATTGTAACTATTTTTGAATTAATTTTATGGTTATTTTAAATATTTTTATTTAATTATAGCTGATTATAATTAAACTACTAATACGTGTGATTAATTTTAATTAAATATAATTATAATTAATTTTTATTCAATATTCTATACGCCACGTATAGTCCAATACGTAGCGTATAGAATATAAATCAGAGGGAATTCAAAATTTTGACATATACGACACGTATTGATCAATACGTGGCGTATAGAATACCAAACGTTGCTGAAGATACGACACGTATTGATCTATACGTGGCGTATAGACTTTTATTATATCAGTTTTGCCTCACGTACTGACCCAAACGAACCAAACAAACAAACACAAAGCCATACGCTACCCGCTCGTTGATTTGGATTGTGGCCTCAAAAAAACTTTGTAAAGGTACGTGTCTCAACCCACGATCATTAATGTTAGGTTTTAATTGAATATTAGCGGGTAAAACTGGGTAGATTAGCGATTTTTAGGTCTGAACTTAAGGGCTATACGCTACGTATAGGGCTATACGTGGCGTATAGTTCGTCCTAGGAAGACGATGAAGCCATACGCCACGTATAAATCTATACGCTGCGTATGGCTTGGTTTACTCGGTCACTAGCCTGCGTATGGTCTTAACTGGTCGCGTATGGCTTGGTTTACCCGGCAACTCGCCCGCGTATGGCTTAATTGGCCTGCGTATGGCTTATTTTGCCCGGCAACCGCCTATACGCCACGTATAAGCCTATACGTGGCGTATAGGTTTTTAAAAAATTAATAATTATTTATTATTTAAAATTAAAAACAATATATTATTATTATTTATTATTTAAAATTAAAAACAATATATTATTATTATTTATTATTTAAAATTAAAAACAATATAATATTATTATTTATTATTTAAAATTAAAAACAATATATTATTATTATTTATTATTTAAAATTAAAAACAATATATTATTATTATTTATTATTTAAAATTAAAAACAATATTATATTATTATTTATAATTTAAAATTTAAACAATATTATATTATTATTTATTATTTAAAATTTAAACAATATTATATTATTATTTAAATTAAAAAATTAAAAACAATTAATTATTATCAGATATGGCGGATCATAATGATATTGAGATGGATCAGCTAGACGATCTTGCGCACTACCCATTTCTGGATTTTCCGCCCGATACGGAGGCTTTTTCCCGTTGCCAGAAGCTCCGGGAGGTGCAGATGGGTCCAGGTACGGCGGTGGATTGGGCCCTCCTCGAGGAGGTGCAAGAGGCCGAGCGAGCCAGGGCCATCATCGGCGAGGACACGCCATGGTCGCGTCTTTTTGACCTTTCTTTTGCGGAGACATACTGAGAGCTGGTCGTCGAGTTTCTTTCGACGTTCATCTACTCAGAGACTGGGCTGCAGCCTCTACCCGGAGAGGCGCCGGATATTGACCCGGATCGTATTTCTTTTTCTATTTTTGGGGTCGTTTACCGTCAGACCCTCAGTCAGTGGGCCGTCACGACGGGCTTATACTACGAGCCTGAGACGGTGACGCCGCTTTTCACCGAGGCGGTGACAGAGGTGGACAAGGAGGAACTCCTTGTTTTTTGGGGCTTGATTTCAGATAGTCCTTGGTTGGGTACCAAGGGGAGGGTCTCGGGTATTAGAGACCCTTTGTATAGATATCTGCACCGGCTTATTTCGACGTCGATCGCACCGCGTCTGAAAAGCCGTGAGTGGTGCACTGATAGAGATCTTTTCTTCCTTTTCTGCCTGCTTACTGGGAGGCGGTGCGACCTGTCCACTAGCATGGCGCTTTATTTTGCTTCTGCCTATATGCGACAGAAGCGCGGACTTTTATATGGCGGTGCTTTCATCACGCATATCATGCGGTCGGTCTTACCATTTGACCAGCATGAGCCTGCGATGTTACCGGCCATTCCCCCTGTCCGATTAGACCGTCGCACGGCGAGCGGCATGCGCATCACGCACCGATTCCTGCAGGGCCTTCGGTTCGTAGGGGCCGTCCAGGACCAGGTTTGGGTCCCGGTGCCGTTGCCGCAGATGCCTGGACAGGGGGACCCGCATATGACTCAGCCGCTACAGGGTATAGCGATTGAGGACGAGCCGCCACACGTCGAGCAGGTCCACGAGCATCCGCCACAGCATCCCCGACACGTACGTCGGTCTGTTAGGCTGGATAGGGCTACCCAGGCAGTGCTTGATGGCCTTGTTGCCGACTCACGACGACAGGGTCGTCAACTCGATCGCATGGAGGACCTGATGATGTGGGCGGTTGGACAGCTCGTGAATCAGTCACGAGCCGCCGGCATCGAGCCACCCCCACTACCACCGCCACGTCAT
Source organism: Smallanthus sonchifolius (assembly GCA_023525975.1). Lineage (NCBI taxonomy): Eukaryota > Viridiplantae > Streptophyta > Magnoliopsida > Asterales > Asteraceae > Smallanthus > Smallanthus sonchifolius. The sequence continues at coordinate 88,841,787 of CM042032.1, read as the reverse complement.
TATCCGGACGACCCCGCTCAGGGTGAGGGCGGGGCGGGTCAGGGTGACGCCGGAGCCGGTCAGGGTGACGGCGGAGACGGTTAGATTTAGTTCTTTTATTTGTATTTTGTTTCTTTCGTTGTTATGTATGTAAAACATTTTGATGTATATATTTAATTTTTTGATGTAATGTATATAATGTTTAGTTTATTTGTTTGGTTGTAATGTTTAATATTATGTTTGGTTGTAATGTTTAATATTTTGTTTGATTGTAATGTTTAATATTTTGTTTGGTTTGTAATGTTTAATATTTTGCTTGGTTATACTTTAAAAATTTAACAAATGTTTAAAAAAAATAAAATATACAAATGTTTATATAAATTAAAATAAAAATAAACAAAATATAAATAAATAAAAAAATATAATTAAATAAAAAATACCTATACGTGGCGTATAGGTCAATACGCCACGTATAGGATTCATAAACTCCAAATCTTCCAACTTTTGAAGCAAAAATATAACCCGTGCCTCATACGCTGCGTATAGGTCAATACGCCACGTATTGGACCAGCCGCCAGACAGAGAATGACACGTGGCATTCTGTTGGCAGTGACTGAATTCTATACGCCCTCGTATTGCCCTATACGAGGGCGTATAGATCGGCGGCGGGTCCAATTAGCAATATTCCGTGTGTGGTTAGAAAAAGCCTTAATTAATTATTGTTTTCCTTTTACTTTATGAATTATGACGTATGTAATAGAAAATCAAGAAGTAAACCTATTTTTTTATTTTTTAAGATAGGTTGAATTTTAATAATCTAAGCTATAATATATTGGCTGATAATAATATATACTATTAGTTTGGTCGTTGATAGTTTTAACTTTTATTTTTGTTGTTAATAGCAGTTCCAGTAATATAATCATCATAAATTTACGCTCTATTTACACTCGATTTCACTTATATGTTTCTCCATTTCGCTTAAAATCATCATTTTTAGCCAAAAACAAGTGTAAATAGAGCATAACGTTATGATAATTATGTTACTGAGACTGCTATTGATAACAAAAGTTATAAAACTTTCACCATATTTTGTACTTTTTCTTTCCATAATTGATTTTAATGGAACCTAAAAGAAGGCATCCATCTCGAAGAAATAGTACATAATTTAGCAAAGAATTCGCCCTTTCATGTTAAAATTTTAAATATATTTTTTAATTTGGATTTTTGGTCAACGTGGACCATATCTATTTTAATGATTTTTAGAAGTACTTTTTTCAATTTATATATCCATTTTAGGGAGAACATCATATATACTTATACAAAGATAGATAAACATCATATATACCTAACTAGGTTAGAATCTCGTGTATTACACGGGTTGAATAAATGTAATTTTATATATTTAGTAATAAAAATTTTATGTCTTTAAAAACTTGTGTATTACACGGGTTGAATAAAATAAAATATAATCTGTTTTTTTAACGGCAACACCTAGATATTATAGGATAATTGAGTTTCCCCGGGGCAACACCTAAAATATCCAGGGTAGCCCACCACAGGAGGAACCCCCAACTGGGTAAACCCCCTGACCTGACCACAGACCCCCTTTTTTGCTGTTGCCAGGATTCGAACCCAAGATCTACACTATGTAATTTGTTAACATATACACTCGTCAAAATATATTTTTAAATAAATGTACTTTAACATGACAGTTATAAGTTCTGTTAAGTTAATTTTTAAAACAAATTTTTTCAACTGGGTATTAATTTTTTATTTAATTGATAAATGTTAATTCATATTAAATTCATTTGATTAATGATATATAATTAGATTTCAAAGTTTCTTATAATAAGAGATAATTTAAAATAAATGTGTTTTATTACTTTAATTAGTAATTTCTTTAAAAATATATTATTATTGAAAATATAGATATGTATTTAATAAGATAGAGAGACGAAAAAAAATGATGAGAATGAATATGAATGCGACACGTGACACAAGAAACATTTATTTATTATATAGTACAGATTTAAATAATTTTTCACCCCCTACCTAAAAGAGATGCCAACCATTGCGATTCTTCAAAACATCGATTGTGAGTTTCATTGCAAGTTCGATCGCGTTTTTATTGGCTGTTATATAAATGTTATAAAAGAAAACCGGTAATTTAAGTATTTAACCCATTGGTCAACCTTGGTTGAAGCTTAAAAGAAAGGAGTTAGTTGGAAACTAGAGAGGAGAGGAGGGACCCCTAGTCCAACAATATCTAACGGTCAACCCCTACCAGCCCCCACTCACTTCATCCACCATTACACACACACACAGACGAAAACATTGCGACTTCATTTCCTCCTTTGTTTACTTCAATCCCTGACCCACTCTCACAGTAATAATGCAGTCGGTTGAGTAGAACACAAGTAGACGCATACAGCCATATCACCGCCATGGCTAATCCGTAGCAGAACAAATTTCAAAAATCAAACGCCGCCGTGGCCATGTCGTCTTCCAATGATAACAATTCACCCGCTTCCACCAAACACCTTTTTCCGTCTACTTCTCTCGCTCTCACTCTCGTAAGTTGTAGTCTGTAGGCTTTGATTTTTCAATTCGTTTCTGATTTTAATTTTTTGTGTGATAGGGAATTTTTCGTGACGGAGAGGAGGCGGCGGATGATCGAAAACACGACGCTGCTAATCCGACGGTGACGGAGATCAGTAGCGAGACTTCCGGACCGGCGAGGTCACGATCGGATGATGATTTCGATGCTGATCCTGACGTCGATGACGTAGACGGCGGTGATAATAAGAACAAAAGTAAGAAGAGAAAAAAGCACCACCGCCACACCGCCGAACAAATTCGTGAGATGGAAGCGTACGTCAAATCGTTTTTCCTTTAACTTTTTGCCGTCCTAATTAGGGATTAGTAACAGATTAGTGGTCCAATTTGATGCATGATTGTACCGCTTGCAGTTCCGATTGCTAACATTAGGATTCAATCACATAAACCCTAGTTTTCCAGGTAGGATGGGAAGCATTTGATTGCTGATTGCTTGGTAGCTTGTAAGTTTGCTAATCAAGGACAGGTTAATTTGTGAAAAGTGGATAGTTAATCGGAAACAGTCTATAAAAGAATCTTTTAAGAATATGGAGGTTGTTGAGTAAGATGATACATTGAATAGGATCAATAATTCAGATTTAACTCTTTAAGATACAACAAAAAAAGGTAAAGCTATTGTTAAGTTCATACAAATAAAAAAATAAAGGTCATCATGTAAAGTTCTTTCTTTTGTCTTGTAATTTAATAATAAAGTGTAGACCCAATATGATCACATGTTTATATAAATATAAATATGCCATTTCTGTGTTACTGTGCACATTGACAGATTTGGTCCTTTTAGTTTGTGATATTACTAATTTACTCAGAATTGAATATACCAGACTGAATAATATACAATCTAGCTCAGTGTTGTGTTATAGTTTTATAGATCAATGGTTGACTTCCAATTTACAGGCTATTTAAGGAGTCACCTCACCCAGATGAGAAGCAAAGACAACAGTTGAGCAAGCGGTTAGGCCTTCATCCCAGACAAGTGAAATTCTGGTTTCAAAATCGCCGTACCCAAATCAAGGTTTTCGTATTTGCTATCACAAAATGTCCTTTCCTGTAATTATCAAATTCTTTCATCATAATGTGGAAACCTTTTTAGAAGCATGCCAACTAAGTTTTGTTGGTTTTAGTTATGTTAAAAACCATATCATACATATTCAGGTTGCACAAATAATGATGGAGTAATGTGTTGCTCTTGCAGGCTATACAAGAGCGCCATGAAAATTCGTTGTTGAAATCGGAATTGGATAAATTGCGTGATGAAAATAAGTTATTAAGGGAGACAATCAAGAAGGGTACTTGTACTAAATGTGGGGTTGGTAGTTCTAGCAAGGATACCGCCATTTACACTGATGAACAACAGCTTCGGGTTGAAAATGTCAAACTTAAAGCCCAGGTTGTACAGTTATCAGTTCTTCATGGTGTTTGGTTTGCACTCAGGAATCACTATGGGTATGGGTTTCATAACAGGGTGGAAAATGGAATGGGTATGGGTTTCTAACCCCAACTCTTTAGACGGCTATGGAGGATATCCAATTTTATGGGTATCAAACACGTATCATTAAACCAAACATACTCAAAAGTCTCAAACACTATCAAACCCATACCCTCAAATCCGAACATTCAAAGTCAAACCAAACATCCTCTAGCTTTCAATTCTTTATTTCTCCTAGAGTTATGCGTTTCACGTTTATAAATAAACTGGATTTTTGTCTAGATTGAGATGCTGACATCAATTGGGAAATATCCACAAGGAACATCACCAACAAACTCATGTTCTGCAGGAAACGACCATGAAAACAAAAGCTCATTAGATTTGTGTAGTGGGGTATTTGGGCTTGAAAAATCTAGAATAATGGAGATTGTAAATTTAGCTATGGAAGAGCTTGTAAAAATGGCTAATGCTGGGGAACCACTGTGGGTCGAGAGCTTTGAGAGGGGTCGAGAAATACTTAATTATGATGTATACTTGAACAAGTTCTCCACCGTGGATTCAAGCAATAATCAACAGTTGAGATTCATTGAGGCATCTAGAGATAGTGGTGTTGTTTTTTCGGATCTTCCATGGCTAGTTCGAAGTTTCATGGATGTGGTACAGTTCACACATTAAATTTGATAACTTGCAGGGTCACATGTAGAGGTGACAAGATGGGTGGGTTGGTAACGGGTCAAAATGGATTCGGTTTGAAACGGGTCGTTTCTAAGTACGGTTTGATACTGACCGGGTCGGGTTGGATTCGGATTGATCTGCCCATCGCTTTCTATTCACTTTTACAATTTTTTTTAGTAAATAATGAATGCATTAGTTATGATTACAAAAACAATATGATATCAAATGCTAATCTAAATCGTTGAACAAAATGATTCAAGAGGTTGTATGCATTAAAAAATAAAAAGACTTTTGGCGATTTTCAATATGTTTGATCCATATGACCCGTTTGAGATAAAGACAACCCACAATCGACCCATTTATAAGTAAACGGGTCAACGTTGCCTCCTCTAGTTGCATTTAATGTATCACCTAAGATGAATGTATAGTAGTAGAATTCTGTTTGGATAGGTTTTATTTGTCATTTAATGTATATTTGTTATTGCAGAAAGAATATGAAGAGATGTTTCCATCCATGATCTCAAAAGCAGCTACCCTTGATGTTATCTGCAATGGGGAGGGTGCTAACAGAAATAGTGCGGTTCAATTGGTGAGTAAAATACTTCAAATCAAACAATCTATAGTATAGAAATCAAACATTTGAACAATTAACCAAAATTCGGACAAAGTAGGTTGATTTTTTACCTGTTGCAGATGTTTGCTGAGCTGCAAATGCCAACTCCTTTAGTGGCCACAAGAGAGGTGTATTTTGTGAGATACTCCAAGCAATTGAATGCTGACAAGTGGGCAATTGTTGACATTTCCATTGACAATGTAGAAAAACACATTGATGCATCCCTTGTTAGATGTAGAAAACATCCATCTGGTTGCATTATTGAGGACAAATCAAATGGTCACTGTAAGGTAGATCATCATTACCATACCTAAAAATAACGATGCAATAAAAATTTGATATCATAATTTAATTTTTGTTAATTATATCTATTGTGTTCTGTTAGGTGACCTGGATAGAGCATTTGGAATGCCAAAAAAACATAGCTCATTCTATGTACCGTGCAGTCATCAATAGTGGTCTTGCTTTTGGTGCAAGGCGTTGGATGGCCATATTGCAGCAGCAATGCGAGCGTCTTATGTTCTTCCTTGCAACAAATGTTCCTAATAAGGATTCTACTGGTATTTAAGTTTGTTTTAATACCCTAAAAACCCAAAGTACTTTCACATTTTGCACGAAAAAGCCCCTTAACGAAAATTTTAACATATGAAAAAAGTCCTTGAACTTGTTAAATTTATACGAAATTATTCGTGGGCATCACACAGGAACTTTTCCTGAGGTGGATGTCCATGTAGACTCTTTTGGTGGCCCTAACAAACTAAAATTTCTTAGAGCATCTACTATGTTGGGTCCAAGAAAAGGTTTACAAAAATGGAATGGTTCATTTTTTGTCAACCCGTTTGTGTTTCATGCTTATGTGGCATGAAGATATCCAAAACCTTGAAGTGGTCCTTAGCTTTTTTTTCAATTTTCTTTTAGCCTCAAAAGAGGTCTAAAATAAGTTATGTGGGACAAATTTAAAAACTTTAGAAAGTTTTACATGGATAGTGAAGATGTGTTCATAAAAAGAAAAGGTTTTTACTTTTAAACTATTAAAAAGGTATATGATAATAAATGCTATTAGAATTGTTGCTTCTAAAAAATATCCACGCTAGCAAAAACGGCCACGTGGCATCCACATGTGTTTAGACAGTGCAAGTAACCGCCATTTATCATTAATTTCTCACGTCTATAATTTAACAAGTTCAAGTTCTTAATATGTCACATTTTGTTGAGGGATTTCTGGCACTGATAAAGTATGTTGGTCTTTTTTCATGGTAAAATGACCCTTAAAACCTCAATATCTTCATACTCTACTTTCATATAATATTTTTGTATAACTATATATGACGTGGACATTGAATAAGGTATTGGTACACTGGCGGGAAGGAAAAGTATTTTGAAATTGGCACGAAGAATGACATGGAGTTTTGGTCGAGCACTAGGAGCCTCAAGCTATCACACATGGAAAAAGATACCAAGTAAATCTGGATATGACATAAGGGTGGCTTCTAGAAAGAACCTAAATGATCCTGGTGAACCCTTAGGAGTGATACTATGTGCAGTTTCATCTGTATGGTTGCCCGTTTCTCACACTGTTCTTTATGATTTCTTGAGAGATGAAAATCGAAGAAATGAGGTATACATAATCTCCTTTTTCGAGCTTTTCTAAGATTATTGAGGTCGATATGCAAAGAATAATGTGAAAAAAAGACTTACAATGTGGCAATTTTCACCCATTTATTAATGAATAGGTTGATATGGCTTGTGTTGCATCTCAAACAGGTCAAATTAGTCAAGCAAAAGAATATCCAAAAGGGGTAAGGGTCATCGGGTAGCTCAAAGTCTATTTTTATTGCATACAAATTTCTAAATGTTATTATTCAAAGATATAAATTATTATTGTTTTTCTAATTATTATCGACATATTATTTATCTACAAAATGAAAAATGTACCAAAAAGGTGTTTATGGTCAATTCAAGCTGGTCTTCCATACTTCCATCTCAACCCTACAAAAATGACTTACTTCAAGCCGAAACCACTTTGACCCTTTACCTACACGCCATACCCACCCATCTTGCGAGACCATACGAAGGTTTAGATTATTATTGTTATAATATTGTTTTTTATGGTCATAAATAACTTATTATATATCTACAAGAAGTCCGAAGTAGTGGACCAAAAAGCGTTTTGTTCCATTCTCGACCCATACAAAAATAATTCGTTTCAACCCGCACCCGTTTTGACCCCCTATCCAACCTGCTGTGTTGCCACCTTTTGAAAGACTATGAATGTTTTTAATACTATTATTATCATCATCTGAATTTTCAGTGGGATATTTTGTCAAATGGTGGTCCAGTTCAATCTATAGCAAACTTGGCAAAAGGACAAGATCGACTAAATATCGTTTCCATCCATGTAAGATTTGTTTCTTTTCTATTACTCTGTATAAGTATATTAGTCATATTGTAATTAGTGAAGGATATAACGTAATTTCCAAGTGAGCCTGAGAAGGGGCCTAACCCGGGTTATCCAATGAAGGGGGCGGCCGGCCCACTATGGGGTAATTAGGGTTGTTAAGTAACTTGTTAGCCAAGTCGGGTTAACATTATATATACCATAACCGAGTTTAGGGTTTGGTATGAGAGTTTATTGTATTAAGAGGTTTGGAGTTATTTTCCTTGATATGATAAAAGTGAATTCTCTAAATATTGTGTGGTTTTGTTGTTATCGTGTATTCCTGATTTTAATTGGTATTAGAGCCGGTTCAAGAACCCGGACGATAACTAACAAAACGGTACCAGCCGCCGCCAAGGGTTTCTGTTCGCCGGAGGAAGCTGCCACCCGCCTTACGATTGCAGCCAAGGATAAGGACTACCGTCGCAACCAGTTGAGCGCCAAACAAAGCCAAGACCACCGCAGCTGTGTTTTTTGATTGAACAGGTTAGGTTCGATCGTTACTTGGATCTAAATACCGGATCCTGTTACACCCATTTCTACGTACAGTCGACGTAAGAAAGACATGTCTGACACCACAGTGCAGCCGCCACCAAAGGTGAAAGAGTCCAGGCCGTCATCCGTCCAATGCCCGATGCCCCTACAAACTACAATGTATGGATTCTGAGAATGAAAACTGTTATCCGGATTCATGAAGTCTAGGAAGTAATTGAACCGAGTTCCACCGATGTTGAGAAAAACTACCTAGCAATGGGTTTGTTGTATCAATCGGTGCCAGAAACCTTGATCATGCAAGTAGGAGATCAAGAGACTACCAATAAGATCAGGGAGGCAATCAAAACTCACCATGTTGGAGCCGAACGAGTTAGAGAAGCAAGGTTACAAACCTTGGAATCGGAATTCGACAAGTTAAGGATGAAAGATTCCAAGTCAATAGTTGACTACGCCGGGAAGTTATCCGGCTTAGCCTCCAAGTCAGTTGCTTTGGGTCTAGTAATAGAAGAATCAAAGCTCGTAAAGAAGCTTCTCAATAGCGTCTCAAGAACAAAGTACATTCAAATGGTGGCTTCTCTAGAACAAATACTGGATCTCAAAACTGTTTGGTTTGAAGACATAGTTGGACGCCTAAAAGCTTATAAAGAGCGGATTGAGGATGAAGAGATCCATACTACTAACCAAAGTAAGATTTTGTTTTCAAATGTTGATTCTAACTTCACTCGCAGAGGTAACGATCGATCAAGAACCCGAGGACGTGGGAACCGTGGGCGAGGCAATGACGAAGACCGAGCCCAACCTACTAATGAACAGTCGGCTCATAACCGCGGTAAAGAAAAGGTCAAAAAGGATTTTTCCAAGGTTATTTGCTAATGGTGTGATAAAGCCGGACACTTTGTGTCAAACTGTCCCGACAGAATAAAAAAGCTGCAGAAGCCCATGTAGCCGAGACTCAAGAAGCCGATGCAACATTCTTTATGCACGAGATAGTATTCCTGAATGAAGAACATCTATTACCAAAACGATTCGACACCGATATGGTGGAGAATGATACATGGTATTTGGAAAATGGGACTAGTAATCATATGAAGTGAAACCGGTCATATTTCTTCGAGCTAAACGAAAGAATTATCGGGAAAGTTAGATTTGGCGATGTACCATGCGTGGAGATAATAGGCAAGGGATTAATCCTTTTCCAGGGTAAACTAAATGGGCAAAGATTGTTAACCGAAGTCTACTTTATACCCTAACTAAAAAGTAACATCATAAGCCTTGGGCAAGAAACCTGTAGGTCCCGGGGCCTTGGTCGAGCAGCGGAAATACACGGACCTGTTCTGTGATTTGTGTGGGAACCAAGAAACAAAGCAGAGAAACAAAAACAAAGACAAAAGATAATGAAACGATACGTAATCCATAACATAGAAGTCATCCCGTATTACAGACTACATACCGAAGAAGTACACATCTCTCGTCTACGCTCACGGTCCAGGGGTCGGGAGAGCTCGTCCCGACCCGGACACCTCTTGACCTAGTTCCAGAGTTCCACCTACAAATGAAGACAAGTCTTCTATTTATAGGGGAAGGAACACTACATGCGTACTTGTCTAAGTACGCTGGGTTTGGTCATGCGTTTGCCTTGCGTACATACTAAGTACGCAGGACCAAACTGGTGTGCAGGCTAAGTACTCAGGAACACCCTCCTGCGTACTAGCCACGTACACCGATACATAGAATTTAATCTATAATTACAAAAACATGCTTCTACAAACTCCCTCTTAACTATATCATCAAATTCTATCTATCACTAACACTGATAATCATCAGTTTACAAATAATGTCCTAACAGACTCCCTCTAAACTAATGACATCAAGTGTCTTCTGGCGAGACTTGATCTTCTGGCATTCCGCTTGAGATCTTCAAATCTTCAAACTTCAGTCTTCAGTTGTCGAGTGATACACACGACTCCCTCATAACTGTAGCTTTCATTGTAGACCAAACAAAGTGCTTCAGTAGGAACCAACTAACCCAACACAACTCATTGTAGTTCATCCTCTCAGCAGTAGCAACCTCCACCCTGACTTAGAATTCCTCCAAATCAGCTGGCATATGATAGAGAGTTTGAATTTCCAATAACCTGCATCAAACTAATCAGCTCCTATAGGAATTCCAGTAAGATAAACTTTAGTCTTCACACCAGATGTGTCCAACTCTATCCTGTATCTTCACGAGTCAACCAAATTCCCGAAGATGTTCATTTCCAATATCCCCTTTCAGTTTAAGCTCCATCTGACTAGACCAGAAACAAGGGTATGTTTCCTATCCCATCGGCCAATGATAAAAGGTTCCATCTTCAACTAATAATCTAACGAATATCCAGCTTCATCTTGAAAACACATGATATAATCAAACACAAAAAATATAGTTCACACGAGAAATCACGGTTGATGATACATCCCCCATTTCTCTGTAAACTATGACCAGCTCCATCATCACTTCACTCAAATCCTCAAAAAGCACAACTAGCCAACTCGAGGATTTTATTATTTTATTTCTTTGCAAAGATCCAAAACAGCAAATCCTTGGGTTCAAGTTGTTCCAGTATTCATCCCCTATTAAAGAAGTATCCCGGATACTCGTAGCCCACATATTCAGGTTTGAATACCTAAACAAGATGATTCTTTTTCCAAAAGACCCAAAGCAGCTACATCTTCACAAATAGAACGAGACCTTTAGCCGATGACGACCCAATTGCTCCCATTAGTTCAGCATTCATACCCTATTAAATAAGTATCCCGGATACTCGTAGCCCACATTTTCAGGTATGGACACTTAAACAATGTATGGCAAGTGGTATCATCCGACAAAAATCTCGTCCGTGTTTCGCCAAGCCACATCGTATACAAATTCTTATCCGGAAAAACCAAAATTACTATCTTCTCAAAAATGGCCCGAAACACGCGTACAAATGATCCCTAAAAAATTTGGCCAAGGAAAGTTTTCCCGCCAAATTTTTTTTTTTTGAATCCTATATGCTAGTTCATGCGTACTTAGTAAATGCGCACATAAAGGGTGTTCATGCGTATTTATTAAATACGCAAAGCCAAGTACCCATGCGTACTTGCTAAGTGCGTAGAGAAATGCTCTTGCGTACTTAGCTAAGTACGCAGGTCACTTCTCATGCGTACTTACTAAGTGCGCAGGGCTAACCCATGCGTACATAGCAAGTACGCAGAAATGGTGATTCTGCGTACTTGTTCAGTACAGCAGTGTTCTTGACGGATCTTGAGGAGAATGCTCGAAAAGTGATGGATCTGAGAAATTGATGCTTCCAAAAGCTTAGAAATCATCATCTAACAAACCCTTAGCCTTCCAAACACCAAATGAAGTGATAACAAACTCAGATTTGAGGATTTTTGCAAGAAAAAGTAGCGAACATTTATAACCCAGATCTGCTCAAAAACCCTAAAACCCAAAACTGGAACACAAATCAACGACAAATCAACGAACACCGAGGCTCTGATACCACTTGTAGGTCCCGGGAGCCTCGTCGCGCAGCGGAAATACACGGATCTGTTCTGAGATTTGTGTGGGAACTAAGAAAAAGAGACAGAGAATACATGAACAACAAACAAGAGAATGAAACGATACGTAATCCATAACATAGAAGTCATCCCGTATTACAGACTACATACCGAAGGAGCACACATCTCTCATCTAAGCTCACGGTCCAGGGGTCGGGAGAGCTCGTCCCGACCCGGACACCTCTCAACCTAGTTCGAGAGTTCCACCTACAAATGAAGACAAGTCTTCTATTTATAGGGGAAGGAACACTACCTGCGTACTTGTCTAAGTACGCAGGGTTTGGTCATGCGTACTTGACAAGTACGCAAGGCAAAAGCCTTGCGTACGTACTAAGTACGCAAGGCAAAAGCCTTGCGTACGTACTAAGTACGCAGGACCAAACTGGTGTGCAGACTAAGTACTCAGGAACACCCTCCTGCGTACTAGCCACGTACACCGATACATAGAATTTAATCTATAGTTACAAAAACATGCTTCTACAAAACCGAGTCTAGGTGTGATGTAAGGATGAAAGGAAAGTTTTAGACCATGTATGATGGTAGTGGAAGACTCTTGATGAAAGTCACCAGATCCCCTAATCGACTCTATAAGATCAACATGACGGTGGGAAAACCTATTTGCTTGCAAACCAAGATTAGTGATGATGCATGGCGTTGGCATGCAAGACTAGGGCACATCAACTTTGATTCTCTAAAGTTGATGGCCAAGAAGGAGATGGCATATTGGATACCTCAACTTAAGCATGTAAATGAGATATGTGAATCCTGTCTAGTTGGGAAGCAGACCCAACACCCGTTCCCACTATCCTCATCCTACCGGGCATCATGAATCTTGGAGTTGATTGATTACTCCTTCCACCATCGGAGGTAATAAATACATATTTGTATTAATTGACGACTTTTCTAGGTACATGTGGTCTCTCTTGTTAAAGGAGAAAAGTGAGGCGTTCGGAAAATTCAAGAAGTTCAAGATGCTAGTCGAGAAAGAAACCGGAATGGCTATCAAGACTCTCCGAACCGATAGGGGAGGAGAGTTTACTTCTCTTGATTTCGAAATTTTTGTGAAGAAAGTGGGATAGCTTGACAGTTGGCGGCCCCTTACACGCCTCAACAAAATGGTGTGGTGGACCGCCGGAACCGCATTTTGATGGAGATGACTAGAAGTTTCCTCAAAGCCATGAAAGTACCAAATTACATGTGGGGAGAAGTGGTACGTCACTCTACGTACCTAATCAACCGAGTGCCGACAAAAGCCTTAAAGGAGCAAACCCCGTATGAAATTTTCAAGAAAAAGAAACCGATTCTTGAACATTTGAGGGTGTTTGGATGTAAAATATATGCAAAGGTTGAGGCAGTGAATGTGAAGAAGTTGGATGATCGTTCCAGACCGTTAGTACATTTTGGAACCGAGCCGAGCTCTAAGGCATACCGGTTCTGCAATCCCACGAACCGGAAAATTGTAGTAAGTTGGGATGTTGTATTTGATGAAAAGGCTGGATGGAATTGGGACATACCTAATATAACCAACGATGGTGAACCGGATATGTTTAAGTTGGTTTGGGGTGGAAGTGTTGACGTTGGAACCGGGCCGAGCAGTCCAACAATCAGCGAAGAAATTGAACCGGGTTTGCCGCCCTTCGATGACTCCAGGACCAGCCCTGGAAACGGCTCGTTTATGGGGCAAAACAACCCCACAACTGGTTTTTTTTGGGCTCCACTGATTCGCAAACAGGCCCAAAAGTCGGCCCACTCGGCCGGGAAAGTTCAGGGTCTGTTAGCACTTCTTCGGCCCACTCACAAGCCCAAAACAGTGAAGAAATTCCAGCCCAATAGGAAGAAATCGAAGCCCAAAATGCTGAGGAGATCAGACCGTTTGTCGGCTCCACCAATGTATCTTAATGATTATGTTTTGCTTACTAACGATGATTGTGAACAACTCTTGTTAGCACTCAATAATGAACCAAGGAGTTGTCTAGAAGCAAAAGAATAAGAGGAATGGATGAAAGCAATAAGGGACAAAATCGAGTCCATCAACAAAAACAGAACTTGGACCTTGATCGATAGCCAAACGGGGTTACACCCATTGGTTTAAAGTGGGTTTTTAAAGTAAAGAAGAATGCGGATGGAACCATCAACAAGCATAAAGCTCATTTAGTGGCGAATGGTTACGTGCAACAACCCGGAGTCGATTTCGATGAAGTTTTCACGCATGTGGCTCACATTGAAACCATTCGGCTATTGATTGCTTTAGCTGCAACGAATGGTTGGGAAATCCATCACCTAGATGTCAAAACGATATTTTTACACTGTGAGTTAAAGGAAGTAGTTCACGTAGCTCAACCGGAGGGTTTCGAAAAGAAAGACGAAGAACATAAAGTATACAAGCTTTCTAAAGCTTTGTATGGATTGAGACTGGCGCCAAGAGCTTGGATTACCAAGATAGATCCAATGTTAAAAGAGATGAAGTTCCTAAAGTGTTCTAAAGAGCAATCTGTGTACCAGAAGACCGGGGGTAAATACCTCCTTATTATATCCGTGTATGTCGGCAACTTGTTTGTAACTGGGACAAGTTCGAGTATCATAAACGAATTCAAACGAGGTATGTCGACCAAGTTTGAAATGTCCGACCTTGGAAAGTTAAAGTATTATCTTGGAATTGAAGTTATGCAAAGCGATTCCACGATAAGAACTAATTAAGAAGGCTATGTACGAAAGATTTTGACAAAGGTCGAGATGATTTCTTGTAACTTAGCCCACGTTCCAATGGAGCCGGGTACTAAGTTGAATAAGGTCGTGACTAAACCAGAAGCTAATGCCACTGTTTATCGAAAGTTTGTTGGTTGTTTACGGTATTTACTTCATACACGACCCGACTTAGCCTATTCGGTCGGGGTCGTGAGTCGCTACATGCAAAGCACAAGGGAGTCTCACAATTTGGCTATAAAACATATCTTGAGGTACTTGAAGGGAACTACAGGTTATGCTGTTATGGTTTGAGGTTTGATCATCATGGGTCCAAGAAAATTATTGGTTATAGTGATAGTCGCCATAATGTTGATCCGGATGACGTGAAGACCGGTCACATTTTCTATTTTGGATCTTCTCCTATTACATGGTGTTCGAAAAAATAGACCATCGTTGCTTTATCTTCCCGTGAAGCCGAATTCATGGCGGCCACTTGCCAAGCAATTTGGTTTCAAGAACTGTTGAATGAATTAACGGGGTGGAATCGGGAAAGGGTGACCATTCGGGTTGATAACAAATCCGCTATTGCTTTCACCAAGAATCATGTGTTTCATAGTAGGAGCAAACGCATTCATACCCGATACCACTTTATGCGGGAGTGTGTTGAAAGTGACCAAGTTGAAGTTGAGCATGCTTCAGGAGAGGAACAAAAGGCAAATATACTGTTAGACTGTTCATTTGTCTACTGTTATTTATGCATTTATATGGTTGTCAAGTGTAACTTTATTCCCTATATAATGGGCTGATTGTAACTCCTATCATCAATCAAATACAACTTATTACTTGGTTCATCTTGGTATCAGAGCCAAGAAACCAATCAACTATCCAACCTTCCAACTGATCAAACAACAACCATCGGACTGCCCAAGCAGTTACCGGAATTACCACCGGTAAGTACCTTTCTTCTCCGATCAAACCTCTGATTTACATATGGCTCTACTTGCTGCTATCTCCTCTACCGATAAACATGCCCATAACTCTCACAAATTCCCGTTTACTTTATCACCCACAAACTATTAGCGATATATTATATTGATTGAGATTGATTTTGTAAATATTGTATTTAGATCCATATATATCGTTTCCTAGAATAGTGCTAGGGTTTGTTATGTATTCTCCCCTATAAATAGGGATGTTGGGATATCAATAATATCGATTCAGTGTTCATACCATAAACCACTTTTATGGTATCAGAGCTACGGTTCTGAGAAACCCTAATATAGCCGCCGGTCACCCTACCACACCTATCGCCGACCGGCCTTCTTTCTGTGTCAAATCTTCGATCCTGTCATGAGTGAAACGAAAGCCACCACATCCGATCCCAAGCCCGTTGGCGTCGCCCTCCACCCCGCATACTCAGTGACCAATATCCAAACAAAAATCCGAACCCTTGACGGATCTAAGGTAACTTACTCATCATGGACCAAACTTTTTAAGCTTCATGCTATTGCTTACAAAGTGTTGGACCACATCGATGAAACACAAACACCCGAACCAACTTCCGAGGGTTACGATACTTGGAAAGAGATCGACGCGCTGGTTCTTCAGTGGATTTTCAGCACTCTCTCAGACGAACTACTCGCTCGCGTTCTCGACAACAACATCACCGCCAAGGCTACATGGGTGAAGATTGAGCAGATTTTCTTGGGCAACAAAGGCTCACGGGCTGCGGCTCTTGAAGGTGAATTTTGCAATCTGACATTGGGTGCTTGCTCATCCATGGACGATTACTGTCAGCGTCTCAAGGAGATTGCTAACCAACTTGGTGATGTGGGCAATCCCGTCTCCGAGTCCCGCCTCGTCCTACAACTTGTTCGAGGTCTCCCCATTGAATTTGATCCCTTGGCCACCTACATCAATCAAAGCAGCCCATCATGGGACACTGCACGGAGCATGCTTCAGTTGGAGTTACAGCGTTTATCGGCTAGACAAAAAGCATCCACATCAGTTTTGGCTGTCCCTGCTGCACCTGAACACCACCCGCACCCCAACCCCAACCAATTCCACAATCGGGGCCAAGTTGGACGCGGACGGGGAAGGGGCCAATCTCGTAACTACAGGGGTAGTTGTGGACGAGGCAGATTTCAGCAACAAGGTAACCCGGGAAATCCAGGTATGCAATCCCCTTCACCTTATCCGCAATGGGCTTGGTGGAACACACACCCCTGCCCATACCCAACGCAGCCTTCCTCCTGGAGGCCCAACCTGCCTTACCATCAGGCTCCTGCGGCCCAGCAGCCTGCTCAGGCCCACTATCAACAGGCCCATGCCCAGTTTCAGTCTACTGAGGCCCCTGCTCAGGCTCATGCAGCGCCATCAGCTCCATCTACCTTCGGGTATGATGCCTTGACCCCATCCGACTTGCAGACTGCCTTCACCAATATGCAACTTCAACAGCCCGACCCTTCTTGGTACATGGATACAGGGGCTTCCTCGCATGTAACAGCCGATCCAGGTAAGATTCAAAAACCAACATCATCTAATGTACGCAATATTTTAGTGGGTAATGGTCATTGTATATCAATTAAAAAGTATGGCATTGGCTTCCATACCCACCCAAACCGAACCTACATCTTACCAAACATCCTTTACAGTCCTCAAATAATTAAAAATCTCTTATCTGTTCGCCGTTTCACACGTGATAATAGTATGTCTGTCGAGTTTGACCCATTTGGTTTTTATTTGAAGGATCTCATCACTGGAAGGATTCTTTCCCGTCACAATAGCTCTGGAGATCTTTATCCGTTCACGCCGCCTCAACTTCCAGCTTCCGCTTGCTTTCTAATTTCTCCTTCAACTCAATGGCACAACCGACTTGGACATCCCGGTGGTCAAGTTTTAGAGATTTTAAATCGTCGTAGTCATTTTTCTTGTAATAGGGACAAATCTTTATCTATTTGCAATTCTTGTCAACTTTCTAACAGCAAACGATTACCTTTTTCTGACTCGAATTCATTTACTTTTGCACCATTTGATATTATACATTGTGATCTTTGGACATCACCCATTATGAGTAAAACCGGGTACAAATATTACATGGTATTAATTGATAATTTCTCTCACTTTGTTTGGGTCTACCCTCTCATATTTAAATCAGAAACTTTTACCAATTTTGTCAAATTTCATTGCCTAATCTCTACTCAATTTAACCGAAATATCAAAACATTTCAATGTGACTTAGGCGGCGAATTTGATAACACTGACTTTAAAAAGTTTGCTCACAATGAGGGTCTCCTTTTTCGGTTTTCATGTCCTCAAACCTCGTCTCAGAATGGTAGAGCGGAACGGATGATTCGTCGCCTTAACGATATCATTCGATCTCTCCTCTTCCATGCCCACCTTCCACCCACCTTTTGGGTTGAAGCCCTTTACACAGCTACCTACCTTCATAATATACTCCCAACAAAACGTCTCAACTTTTACACCCCCACCTTTGCCCTATATCTTCGCCAACCTACCTATGATCACTTACGAGTGTTCGGGTGTGCCTGCTATCCAAACACATCAGCTACCCAACCCCACAAACTCCATACCCGCTCCATAAAATGTGTGTTTCTCGGATACCCCCAAGACTCTTGCGGCTATAGGTGCTTAGACCCGTCCACAGGATGGGTTATCATTTCCCGCCATGTCGTTTTTGATGAAAACCACTTCCCTTACACCAGCCCGCTTGCTCCTTCAGCCTATCAATTCCTTGATGACTCTAACCCTCCTGGCTTTTCCTTTCAACGCCCCCCTCCAGCCCCTCCTATGGCCCATACTACTCCACTTGAGCAGCCCCCATCCCCAACCCCGTTTCGCACCTACAGCCGCAGACCACGGCCACACGATTCAGCAGCCCCAACTGCTTCCACAGCCCCCACTCCGGCAGCTCCAGCTACGGCTTCTGCCATCCCTCCGACAGCCCCCCTCCCCCCCTCAACCACCAGCAAATCACCACCCCATGACGACCCGCTCTAAAACTGCCCAGCGCCCACCTCAAATCCATCTTAACCAATCTGTCTCCCCTGTCCCTAATTCCTATGCCAAAGCCTTTGCCGACTCTAATTGGTTACATGCTATGCAAACTAAATATAATGCGTTACAGGAAAATGAGACTTGGGATTTGGTTCCGCGCCCGGTTGATCGGCCGGTTATTCGGTGTATGTGGCTGTTTAGACATAAATTTAAGTCCGATGGCACGTTAGAACGGTACAAGGCCCGTCTGGTGGTTAATGGTAAATCACAGACCGTGGGGATTGATTGCGAGGAAACATTTAGTCCGGTTGTCAAACCGGCAACCCTTCGTACCGTTTTATCTCTTGCGGTATCTCGGTCTTGGCCAATCCACCAACTGGACGTCAAGAACGCATTTTTACATGGTCATTTACAGGAAACAGTATTTATGCATCAACCACCAGGTTTTGTTGATCAACGGTATCCTCATTTGGTTTGTCGGTTGAAGAAATCATTATATGGGCTCAAGCAAGCCCCGCGGGCCTGGTATACTCGTTTTGCCTCCTACATTACTGCTCACGGGTTTAGGAGTAGTGCATGTGATAACTCGTTTATATTTACTCGTGGTAAAGAAGTGGCTTATTTACTATTGTACGTGGACGACATCGTACTGACAGCTTCTTCAGATGTTCTGCTACGGTCTATAATTGCAACACTCTCACGAGAGTTTGCCATGACTGATTTGGGCCACCTTCATCACTTTTTGGGCATCAAAGTTAGTCGAAATAACACAGGCCTTTTCTTATCTCAACCACAGTACACCAAAGAGATTATTGCTCGGGAGATAGACTTGGTAAATTGTATTGTATATTGATTTGTGTAATAGATAGCAATACAATAAGATCCTATATATAGATAATACAAAGCATCATTAGGGCCGGCTATTAGAAGCTTAGGGCCGGGCCTAATCTATACAAACATATCGATCAATACTCCCCCTCAAGCTAAGGCCGGGGATCAACTCTTAGCTTGGACTTCAAAAAGAGAAAACGATCAGATGGTAGTGCCTTTGTGAACACATCAGCAATTTGATCATGTGTGGAAATAAACTGCACAGATAATTTTCTTTGGGCAACCTTCTCTCAGACAAAATGAAAATCTACTTCCACATGCTTTGTTCTGGCATGGAAGACTGGATTAGCGGATAGGTATGTAGCTCCTAGATTGTCACACCATAGGATTGGAGCAATCCGCATAGGGACACGCAGTTCTCTCAACAAAGTTTCAAGCCAAGTCAATTCAGCAACCGTATCGGCCAAGGCCTTGTATTCGGATTCAGTAGATGACCGAGATACAGTCTTTTGTTTTCTAGCTGACCATGAGATTAGATTTGACCCAAGATAGATGGCATATCCCCCCGTGGATCGACGGTCATCTGGACACCCAGCCCAGTCGGCATCTGAAAAAGCGGTTAAGTTGTGGGCATCCGTATAGGCGTGTAGAACCGGAGAAGACTTGCTGGAGATCAAAAGACCATGATGAGCCGTCCCTTGTAGATAGCGTAATATACGTTTAACAGCTGACCAATGATTATCAGTA
The DNA here is from genome assembly GCA_023525975.1 of Smallanthus sonchifolius. Taxonomy (NCBI): domain Eukaryota; kingdom Viridiplantae; phylum Streptophyta; class Magnoliopsida; order Asterales; family Asteraceae; genus Smallanthus; species Smallanthus sonchifolius. Next base: position 88,821,684 of record CM042032.1, on the reverse strand, counting down.
GGGGAATGCATGAACTGACAAACTTTGTTAACAGCAAAGGTAATGTCGGGTCGTGATAGAGTAACATACTGTAATGCCCCAACCATTTGTCTGTATTTAACCGGATCATCAAAGAGAGGACTGTCACCAAGATGTAGAGAAGCACTAGTAGTGCACGGTGACAGGACCGGTTTGGACTGTGACAAATTTGCGTGTCCCAACAGGTCATGAATATATTTCTTTTGAGAGAGAATGATATCAGATCCTGATCGAACCACTTCAATACCCAAAAAATAAGATAGAGGCCCCATATCCTGTATAGCAAATGACTGACTGAGCCGATGCACAATGTGATCAATAACCTTGGTGTTATTACCTGTCAGAATAATATCATCGACATACACTAACATATACATAAGTGTACCATGGTGGTTATATATGAATAAAGATGGATCGGTTTTAGATCCCCTGAAACCGAGAGCAGTCAAGGCAGAAGAGAGACGTTCAAACCATGCTCGGGGTGCCTGTTTGAGACCATACAAGGATTTATGTAAGAGACACACATGATTCGGTCTACCAGGATCAGTAAATCCCTGTGGTTGTTGCAGATAGACTGTTTCTTTTAGATCCCCATGTAAAAAAGCATTTTGAACGTCAAGTTGTCGAAGAGACCACCGATTGGTAACAGCCAGGGAGAGAACAACCCTGATGGTGGTGGATTTCACGACCGGGCTAAAGGTTTCAGTGTAATCTATACCAGCTTGCTGGTATATCGTTTGACACAGGAGATGAACCGGTTGGATAAGAGGAAACATAAGGATTGGCATGTGGAGAGGGTGGCTGATCAACCGGACTAAGTAGGAAAGGAAAGCTGGTCTCATGGAAACGAACGTGACGGGCAATGTAAATGCGTTCGGAGACGGGATCAAAGCAACGATAACCATGATGTGAGGTGCTGTACCCAAGGAAGACACACGGTGTGGAGCGGAAATCCATTTTGTGTGGATTGTAAGGACGGAGATATGGAAAGCATTGGCAGCCAAAGACACGAAGAAAGGAGAAATCAGGTGGATGTTTAAACAAGTGCTCAAAAGGAGAGAGTGTGGAGTTTGTTCGAGAAGGCATGCGATTGATTAGGTAAACTGCAGTTTCAAAAGCATAATGCCAAAAACGTTGAGGAACGGAAGCCTGTGACATTAATGTGAGACCGGTTTCAACAACATGGCGATGACGTCGTTCAACAATACCATTTTGTTCGCTGGTATGTGGGCAGGAAAGACGATGGAGAATGCCAATTGAGGCAAAAAAGGAAGAAAGGTTTCGGAATTCGCCTCCCCAATCGGACTGAACGGTTTTAAGTTTAGTAGAAAACTGTCGTTCAGCCATAGTCACAAATCGTTTAAAGGTTGCAAAAACTTCCGATTTGCGTGTCAAAGGGAACAACCACATAAATTTAGAGAAATGATCAACACATAACAGAAAATAATTGTGACCATCAAAAGAAGACACAGGGGCTGGTCCCCATACATCACAAAACACCAAATCCAAAACATGGGTACTTTTATAATCAGACGATAATAAATGCAGTTTGGAGGATTTTCCAACTGAACAGGAATTACAATGAAAATCAAAAGTTCTAGCAGAAATAGATAAATTATATTTAGAAAGCATGGTCTTGAACAATTGGGAATGTGGATGTCCCAATCGTTGATGCCAGATGGTTGTGGAAGCACGAGTTGTTGAAAAGGCAACCTTTGGAATCGGCTGGTTTATTGGAAGATTGAGAGAGTAGAGTCCACCGTCACTTGGACCCGTGAGGAGGGTAATGTGTGTAGACTTGTCCTTCACAGAAAAAAAAAGTGGCATGAAATTCAAAGTAAACATGATTATCTTGACAAAATTTTTGTACAGAAAGAAGATTTCTTTTGAGATCAGGGACATGAAGGATATTGGTTAGGTAAAAGGTTTTGTTAGGAGAGGAAATTTTTTTTGAACCAATATGTAGGATAGGGAGGGCTGTACCGTTACCAACATGAAGATGATCATCACCAAAATAAGGCTCAGCGGAGTCAAAACCGGACGCATCTAATGTTGCATGATCATTGGCACCTGTGTCTGGAAGCCAGTTGGTATAAGCTTGTGAACGATGATCCGCATAATTAGCAGATGACTGTCTTGACCTCAAGGTAGATGGGTCTCTGTTTGGGCATTGAGATGGGACATGTCCTATCCCGCACCTGTTACAAGTTCCAAATACAGTATTTTGGTTAGATGCCCAACTGAACTGACCTGAATTTCGAGTTCCTTGGCTGCGGTTGTAGTTATTGTTGTTGTTTCGACCACCGCGGCCACCCCGGTGACCACGACCTCGACTAAAGTTAGACTGTCCAGACCTGTTGGTGTAGAAAGCTTGAGGCGTGGATGTTTGTGGTGAACCAGGGAGTGGTTGTAACTGAAAACCTAGACGGGCAACCATCTGCTGAATGGCCTGAACAGTGTCAGGAGGAGCCGAGGGAGAACCTGCTGCAGTGGCAGCCGTGAAGGCTTGGACAGGTGTAACCTCAGGAGTTGGTTTCTTGATTAGAAATTCATGGTCAGCAAGGAGACCAGGGAGCTCAGAAAACACAGCTTGAAATTCTCTTGCCAGGAGGCCTTGTTTGACTCCATTATACTCTTCACGAAGACCTGCAACAACTAGCATAACAACATCTTTGTCAGGCATTGGATGGCCAATATTTGCAAGGGCATTTGCGTATTGTTGTGCCCTGGCGAGGTATGCAGCAGAAGTTTCATCCCCTGTCATTTGGATTTTCAGTAGTTGAGTTTTCAATGTGAATTCTCTTGAAGAAGTATGAGGGGCATAAGCACGTTCAAGAGCAAGCCACACATCCCGTGAAGTATCACCTTGAACATGCTGAAAAGAAGCCTCGGAGATGGTTGAGGTGAGTAGCATGAGAACGTGGGCATCATTGGATAAGCAAGCCGTGTGGTTGGGATTAGGTCTGGTAACAACAGTTGCAGCATCTTTGTCTGATGTTCCCTGTGATGATGAAATCGTTGATGGAGGGCAGGGAATACTCCCATCAATATATCCGAATAGCCCATTTGTAACAAGAAAAGGCTTGATCATAGCCTTCCAATGTCCATAGTTTGTAGGGGACAAAGTGAAGGCAAACTTATGAGAGTTGTGTGAAGTTTTCTCGGTGGTGGAGAAGGCTTGAAGGAGAGCCATCAGAATGATGGGTTTATTTTTTTTTTGTGTGTGTCGGCAGGACAGGGATGATATGGAGAATTAGGGTTAGAACCTAAGAGGCTCTGATACCAAGATAGACTTGGTAAATTGTATTGTATATTGATTTGTGTAATAGATAGCAATACAATAAGATCCTATATATAGATAATACAAAGCATCATTAGGGCCGGCTATTAGAAGCTTAGGGCCGGGCCTAATCTATACAAACATATCGATCAATATCGGGCCTCCATGACTGCTTGTAAACCTTGCGTAACTCCTGTTGATTTATCTGCCAAAATCAGCGCTACAGATGGCCCTCTCTTCAAGGATCCGACTTTATACCGCAGTTTAGCTGGCGCGCTTCAGTATTTGACTTTCACCAGGCCCGATATCTCTTACGCGGTTCAACAGGTGTGCTTATTTATGCATGAACCACGTGAACCTCACTTCGCTTTTATGAAGTGCATTATTCGGTATTTACAGGGCACCCCGGACTATGGAATTCGCATCACTAAGTCCTCTTCCAGTGACTTGGTGGCTTATTCCGATGCTGACTGGGGCGGGTGCCCGGATTCCCGACGTTCCACCGGTGGGTATTGCGTGTTCCTTGGCGAAAATTTGATCTCTTGGTCCTCCAAACGACAGAATACTATTTCCAGATCGAGTGCGGAGGCTGAATATCGGGGCGTGGCCAATGTTGTCACTGAAGCAACCTGGACTCGTAATCTCCTGTTGGAATTGCATGTTCCTTTACGCCGTGCAACGATTGTTTACTGTGATAACGTCTCTGCAGTTTACTTGTCAGATAATCCGGTTCAACACCAACGAACCAAGCACATTGAGATTGATATCCATTTTGTCCGAGAGAAGGTTCGCATTGGACATATACGAGTCTTGCATGTCCCGTCCACTTTGCAGTTTGCGGATATATTCACCAAGAGTATCCCGAGGCAACAGTTTCAGTCCTTCAGATCCAGTCTGAGCTTTTGTCCGCCACCCGCTCAAACTGAGGGGGAATATTAGCGATATATTATATTGATTGAGATTGATTTTGTAAATATTGTATTTAGATCCATATATATCGTTTCCTAGAATAGTGCTAGGGTTTGTTATGTATTCTCCCCTATAAATAGGGATGTTGGGATATCAATAATATCGATTCAGTGTTCATACCATAAACCACTTTTATAAACTACGGGTTCTGGAAGGCTATGATCCAACCATTCCTAACAACAAACTATTAGCCGACTGATTTGGTTAGCTAGAGTTAAGCTGTAAATCACCGCTGTAAATCAGCAAATGATTTGTATTCTGTAATTGCATATTCCTAAAATAGATTAGGGCAAATCTCTGTATAAATATACACTCTTGTGAATGAGAACGATCAATCAATAATTGATTGATCGTTCTCATTCACAAGAGTGTATATTTATACAGAGATTTGCCCTAATCTATTTTAGGAATATGCAATTACAGAATACAAATCATTTGCTGATTTACAGCGGTGATTTACAGCTTAACTCTAGCTAACCAAATCAGTCGGCTAATACAAACAACCTTTTTGGGTATGTGGATGGAACAATTCCCTGCCCACCACAGAAAATCCCAGGCGAAAAATCCTCCTCTGTTGACAACCCGAATTACCCTCCCTGGATAACCAATGATGCGCATGTTAGGATGCTCATCATTTCAACCATCTCTGAAGCTTCATTTCAACATGTTCAAGGAACAACTTCAAGAGACTTGTGGCTTGCGCTTGAACAAGCGTATGCACCAAACAATTCTTCCAGGGAATACACGTTAAAAACCTAATTGTTGAAAATCGAAATGAAAGGTGAAGAAACTCCGATTGCCTGCCTTACCCGAGCCCAAGAATATGCCGTTGCTTTAGCCAACATTGGAGAATCCTTTAAGGATAAGGATCTAGTTATGCTTGTCATCGCAGGCCTTCGAGAAGAGTACAACAATCTGAAATCTAATCTTCTCGCTCGTTCCCCACCCATTGTCTTCAATGAATTACACGGTCTTCTAAGTGACCATGACTTCATGATTCACAAGACCAGCTTCGTACCACCAGCCATTCCTCAATCTTTTGCAGCCTCTACAGGCACTATCAATGGCCTGCCTAATTCCCCTCTTGCATCCTTACAACAGTTAGCCTCACAATTGGGGTTTCAATTGAACCCTGTTGGTTCTACCAACCATAACAGCCCTCAACCTCAGGCTTTTTACACTGCTCGTAACAACAATCGAGGCAATAGGCGTGGATTCACACGAGGAAATCCTCGTGGCAATTATAACCGAGGCCGCAGCAACAGTGGACAGAATCGCTCACAGTTTAGTTGGGAATCAACCCAAAACACTGTCTACGGACATTGCAACCGTTGTGGTATTGGTCACCTACCCTCTCAATGCCCGAATCAGACCAACTCCAACACTCGGGCAGCTTCTCAGGCAAATTTTACAACTTTTTCTGAAACAGGTTCATCTCCCGGCAGTACCTGGTTCCCTGATACGGGCTCGACCAGCCATGTTACCCTAGACTTATCAAGTTTAGACAGCTCCAAAGCATACTATGGCCCAGATTCACTCCACGTTGGTGACGGTAAACCTCTACCTATATTTCACATTGGCTCGTCCAAAATTTCCTCCCCAAACAAAACCTTTAATCTACTAAACATACTACATATCCCCGAAACTAAAAAGAACCTATTATTTGTTCAACAGTTTTGTTTTGACAATAATGTCTTCTTTGAGTTTCACTCACTCTTCTTTGTTGTGAAGGACGAACGTATAGGCACTACTCATGGGCCCAAGTAAAAATGGCCTTTACTCCATGCATCTTCCTCAACTTAAATCCATTCAGCAGAGTTCCTTCACTGCCACTCGTGCATCATCCACCATCTGGCATAACGTCTCGGGCATCCTCATAAACGTGTTTTTCATTCAGTTATTTCTAGTTGTTCGTTACCTGTTTCTACTAGACTATTTACATCTTTATGTACTCCTTGTCAATCGGGAAAATCTTCCAAACTATCTTTGCATGAGTCTACGTTTCGTAGTAATAATATTTTTGATTTAATATTTTGTGATGTTTGGGGACTCACACCGACACTCTCCGTTGATGGTCACCGATTCTTCTTGTTATGTGTTGACCATCATTCCCGTTTTATGTGGATTTACCCTTTAACCCTAAAATCTGATGTTTTCTCCACATTTAAAACCTTTGTAACTATGGTGGAACGACAATTCAACACTAAATAAAAAAGTGTTCAAACCGATTGGGGGGGTGAGTTTCGTAACTTAACCCCATTCTTCACCTCGCTCGGGAAAATTCACCGACGCTCCTGTCCACATACAAGTGAACAAAATAGTGTTGTCGAACGCCGACACCGTCATGTTGTGGAAACGGGTCTCACCCTCCTTGCTCAATCTCACCTCCCACAACGATTTTGGAACTTCGCATTTGAGACAACAGTTTATTTAATTAACCGTCTACCGTCTCGTGTCTCCTCTCACAAGTCCCCTTTTGAACACGTTTTCAACCGACGCCCGGATTACTCTTTTCTTCGTGTCTTTGGATGTCAATGCTTTCCATACCTTCGTCCCTACAATCGCCACAAGATGGATTTTTGGTCTACTCCGTGTGTCTTTCTTGGTTATAGCCCTATTCACCACGGTTATCGCTGCTTGGATCTGGCCACTGAGCGTGTCTATATCGCTAGACATGTTCGTTTTAATAAGGAAGTGTTTCCCTTTGAACCTCCTACTTCCCCTTTACCTCCTAATCCTACTGATCCTTACATATCCTCTTTTCCTACTGAGTTTCCTACTTCTACACCCTCCTCTCCAACAGAACCCCCACCTGCAATCCCCTCTCCAACAGAATCCCCACCTGCCACTGCCTAACCTACACCACCTGCTTCTGTTGCCTCCCCAGCCACAGCCCAAACTACACCCACACCACCCTCCTCACCATCCTCTGCCCGAACCCAAACTCCACCTGCACCTCCAACTGCACCACCACCACCTCCGCCCCACCACCACCATCGTCTGTCCGAACCAGACCCACCAACCTTCGCCCTAATCCCAAACGGCCCACACCTTATAATCCATCCTCATATCACACTTCTGTCTCCCCCACCCCTATGACCGAGCCTACCTCATTTACCGTCTCTAACAAATCTGCTGAGTGGCGCCAAGCCATGTCTGAAGAGTTCGATGCACTTGTTAAGAATGGAACATGGTCACTCGTCCCTTATGTCAAAAATACTAATGTGATTGATTGTAAGTAGGTATATAGGTTGAAGAAAGATCCCGATGGCAAGGTCACCCGTTATAAAGCCAGACTTGTTGCCAAAGGTTTCCGGCAACAACCCGGTGTTGATTTCCACGAGACATTCAACCCGGTTATTAAATCAACGACCATTCGTGTCGTGTTGTCTCTTGCTGTCACGAACAAATGGTCCCTTCGGCAAAGTTAATCTTTGGTATTATTGTATTGTGTATTGTATTGATTAAGAGAGATTACAATGAGTATAAATAGAGATCATAATTACACATTACTCCCTTCTAGTATGCTTATATACAACTGTCTAATAGTCCCCCTCAAGCTAAGCCCGGGAAGCGAGCTGTAGCTTGTCCCGTAGGATCACGAATCTTTCTGATGGTAAAGGCTTGGTAAAAATATCAGCAATTTGATCGTGTGTAGAGATAAATTGAACAGAGAGTTTTCCTTGAGCGACCTTTTCTCGGACAAAATGAAAGTCGACTTCTACATGCTTTGTGCGAGCTCGGAAAACGGGATTAGCTGATAAGTATGTGGCACCAAGATTATCACACCATAAGACTGGAGCAGACTTGACGGGAATGCTGAGTTCACGTAGAAGTGCTTCAAGCCAAGTAAGCTCGGCAACTGTATCGGCTAAGGCTTTGTATTCGGATTCGGTTGAAGACCGAGATACGGTCCGTTGTTTTCTCGCTGACCAAGAGACAAGATTATTCCCAAGATAAATGGCAAAACCCTCAGTGGATCGACGGTCATCGGGACAACCAGCCCAGGCAGCATCTGAGTAGGCAGTGATAGGTCGATAATGAGCGTCTGTATAAGCATGTAATGTAGAACCCGAAGCTCGTTTGAAGAAAAGACCATGATCTAACGTGCCCTGAAGATATCTGAGAATGCGTTTGACCGCAGACCAATGATTGTCGGTGGGCGAATGCATAAACTGACATACTTTGTTAACAGCAAAAGCAATGTCCGGCCGGGTGAGAGTGAGATATTGGAGAGCCCCAACAATTTTTCGATATCGAACCGGGTTGTCAAAAAGTTGACTGTCGCCAAGGGCCAGATTGGCCGAGGTGGAGCACGGCGATGAAACGGGTTTGGATTGCGAGAGACCTGCCTTGCTTAAAATTTCCAATATGTACTTTTTCTGAGAAAGTAGTAAATGTGACTCTTTGGAGGTAACTTCAATTCCCAAGAAGTAAGTGAGTGGGCCCAGATCTTGCAATGCAAAAGTCTTACTCAAGTGTTTGACCACCGTGTCTATGGTAGCCTGATTGTTGCCGGTTAAAATGATGTCATCAACATACACGAGCATATATAACAGAGTGCCTGCAGAGGAGTAAATAAAAAGTGACAGGTCAGTATTGGATCCCTTGAACCCCAGATTCTGAAGAGCCCCAGATAATCGTTGGAACCATGCTCGAGGTGCCTGTTTTAAGCCATATAAAGATTTGTGTAACAGGCATAAATGGTTTGGTTTGGCTGGATCAATAAAGCCAGGGGGTTGTCGTAGATAAACAGTCTCATGTAAAGTCCCATTTAAAAAAGCATTCTGAACATCCAACTGCCGTAGAGACCATCCTTGGGTAACGGCCAAGGAAAGAACCACTCGAATGGTGGTGGCCTTTACAACGGGACTGAAGGTTTCATGATAGTCAACACCAGCTTGTTGGTTAAAACCTTTAGCAACGAGACGAGCCTTGTATCTCGTTATAGTACCATTTTGATCCCGTTTGATCCTGTAAACCCATTTGCAATCAACTACATTAGCATTTGAAACCGATGGGACTAAGGTCCAAGTGCCATTTTTCACGAGAGCATTGTATTCTGCAGTCATGGCGTCCCGCCATTGAGGACTCTTGTTAGCAACAGTGAAGGTTGTGGGCTCGGTTTGGGTGGATTGGGTAGTGGTAGTGTAGGCTGATGGATTATAGGGCATGGTTTGGGGAGGATTTTGGCGAAGGTTGGCTGGACGGTTGCGGGTAGGAGGTGGTGGAGTGGATGGTTGAGTGTGGGTTGTTTGAGTGGGAATAGGCTGTTGGGGGCTGGTTTCAGCGAAAATGGGTTGTTTGTTGCGGCGATGATAGGTTTGAAAAGGAGAGGTAGGCTGTTGAGGGATAGGGGTGAGGTCCGGATACGAAGTGGATGGTTGCGGTTGTGGAGGTACAGGTGGTTGGGCTGAGGTGGATGTGGATGATGGTTCGGAGGCAGGAGGTATAGGAAAAGATGAAACATAAGGATCAAGTGTAGAGGAGAGAGGTGTGAGAGGAGGTGGTTGAGAGAAGGGGAAAAGATGTTCGTTGAAACGTACATGTCGTGCAATGTAAAGACGATTGGTTTTGGGATCAAGACAACGGTAACCGTGATGAGAGGTACTATACCCAAGGAAGACACATGGGAAGGAACGAAAATCCATTTTGTGTTTGTTGTAAGGACGCAAGTGAGGATAGCATTGGCAACCAAACACACGTAAGAAGGAGGGATCAGGTGAGTGGTGAAAGATGTGTTCAAAGGGAGAGACTTGTGAGGCGGTACGAGAGGGCATCCGATTAATGAGATATACCGCCGTGTCAAAGGCAAAATGCCAAAAATGTTGAGGTACACCTGATTGAGCGAGAAGGGTGAGGCCAGTTTCCACAACATGTCTATGGCGTCTCTCAACAAACCCATTTTGTTCACTGGTGTGAGGACATGAGAGACGATGAATGATGCCGAGGGAAGAGAAGAATGAGGAGAGAGGTCGAAATTCCCCACCCCAATCTGTTTGGACAGATTTTAATTTTGTTTGAAATTGTCGCTCAACCATAGCATGAAAGTTTTTAAAGATAATGCATACATCAGATTTGTGTTTTAATGGGTAAATCCACATATAACGAGTAAAATGATCAACACAAAGTAAAAAGTAAGTGTCACCATTGAAAGATTTAACAGGTGCTGGCCCCCAAACATCACAAAATATTAAATCCAAGACATTGTTACTTTTAAAAGTGGTAGAAAACAAATGAAGTTTTGAGGATTTCCCCATGTGACAAGAAGCACAAGAGGTACTCAAACGTTTATTACTAACAGGAAGTGAAAATTTTAAAAACATTGACTTCAAAAGATCAGGATGTGGATGCCCGAGTCTTCGATGCCATGTATCAGCAGATGCACGAACAGCAGAAAAAGCAACTTTGCGAAGAGGATGAAGTGATGGAAGATGGATGGAGTAGAGCCCGTTGTCACTTGGACCCGTGAGGAGGGTATTGCGTGTAAGCGTGTCCTTCACAGCAAAAAAAGTGGAGTGAAATTCAAAGAAAACATTATTATCAAGACAAAATTTCTGAACAGAAAGAAGGTTTCTTTTAATTTGTGGAACATGAAGTATATTGGATATTGAAAAGGTTTTTGTGGGAGAGTGAAGTGAAGTGGAACCGATGTGTAAAATAGGTAAACCCTCACCGTTGCTAACATGAAGAGAGTCCTCACCGTAATAAGGTTCTGAACTATCAAAGCTGTGGAGATCTGAAGCAACATGGCTGTTGGAGCCAGTGTCGGGCAGCCATGCGTTTGAAGATTGCGAGCGATGATCAGCATAGTTAGCAGTGGGCTGCCTTGACCTGAATGTGTTGGGGTCACGGTTGGGGCAATGAGACGGTATGTACGCGATTCCACACCTGTTACAAGTACCATGAATCATATGCTGATTAGTTGCCCAACTAAATGTACCTCGGTTGCCTCCATTATTGTTATTGAAAGAACGAAAACTGCTCCGGCCACCACGACCACGATTGGAATAGTTGCGACCGCGACCACGAGAGGCATACATGGCTTGCGGTTGTGGAGATTGTGGCTGGACATTAAGGCCCACTGAGGACAGCAGCTGTTGAAGTGCAGTAAGGGTCTCATTAGGTATGGAAGAAGTGGTAGCAAGTGGCGGTCCAGTGGTGGTGGCGATGAAGGCTTGTGGAGCAGCCGTGGCAGATTTCTTAACCATGTAATCATGATCCGAGATAAGACCATATAATTCAGCAAATGCAGTAGGAAATTGACGGGCTAAGATGGTGGCTTTCAAACTGTTGTACTCTTCACGAAGACCAGTTAACACATGCATGACAAGATCCTTTTCCTTAACAGGTTCTCCAATGTTTGCTAAAGAATCAGCATACTCTTGTGCACGTGTGAGGTAGGGAGTGACAGCTTCATCCTCTGCCATCTGGATGCGTTGCAACTGCTGTTTGAGGGTGTATTCCCGAGAAGATGTATTGGGGGCAAAGGCTCTTTCCAAGGCTAGCCATAATTCACGAGAAGAAGTGCCTTGAACATGTTGAAAAGCGCCTTCAGAGATTGTAGAAAGAAGCAGCATACGCACATGAGCATCGTTGGAAACCCAAGTTTCATGATTGGGATTTTGCAGGATGGTGGGATCGCTGATTTTGTCAGCAGGGGGAATTGTGATAGTGGGATTGGGACAAGGAATAGATCCATCAATATAACCAAAAAGTCGATTGGTTACAAGAAAAGGCTGCATCATAGTCTTCCAATAACCATAGTTGGTGGAAGAAAGGGTAAAACCAAACTTGTGAGAGTTGTGATTGGTCTTCTCGGCTGTTGTGAAAGGAGCAAGCAACGCCATTGATTTGGTGGTTGGTAAGGGTGATCGGCTGTTGTGGTGGTGGCCGATCGGAAAAGGAAAAGATAGAGTGGCGGCTGATTAGGGTTAGAGAAAAAAAAGATGAAGAAGGTGGCGATTTAGGGTTTGTAGAGAACTAGCTCTGATACCAAGTTAATCTTTGGTATTATTGTATTGTGTATTGTATTGATTAAGAGAGATTACAATGAGTATAAATAGATATCATAATTACACATTACTCCCTTCTAGTATGCTTATATACAACTGTCTAATAGGCAATTAGATGTCCAAAATGCCTTTCTCCACGGTAATCTGGATGAAACTGTTTATATTCGGCAGCCTCCAGGTTTTGGTGATCCCACTCGGCCAAACCATGTGTGTCTACTCCACAAATCGTTGTACGGGCTCAAACAAGCTCCAAGAGCATGGTTTCATCGACTGTTTACCACACTTCAGCAGTTTGGTTTTTGTGGATCTAAAACTGATCCGTCTATCTTTATCTTACAAACCAGCGGTATACTTGTTTATGTGCTGATCTATGTTGACGATATCATTGTCACGGGTAACAACGATCAGGCTATCAACAACATCATTCATCGGCTAGGTTCCACATTTGCCATTAAGGATCTCGGTACATTACACTACTTCTTGGGTATTGAGGTTGTTCCTACTAGTCACAATCTTGTGTTATCTCAGCGCAAATACATATTGGATCTTCTTCAAAGATCAGGCCTTTCTGAATGCAAACCAGTTGCCTCTCCTATGAGTACATCTCAGCCCCTAACTCTCGGAGACAGCCCACTTCTTCCTGATGCAGCCAAATATCGCCAAACGGTAGGTGCCCTCCAATATGTCACTCTTTCGCGCCCGGACATTACCTTTGCTGTTAATAAAGTTTGTCGGTTCATGCATGCTCCAACTGAAAATCATTGGGCTGCTGTGAAAAGGATTCTGCGATACTTAAAAGGCACGTCTGAGTTCGGTCTCCTCATTCGTCATGATTCGGGCGCTACTCTTCATGCCTTCACCGATGCCCACTTACCTAATTCTTTGCGCGCCTATTCAGACGCTGATTGGGCCGGCTGTCTGGATGACCGTCGGTCCACAGGGGGTTTTGCCATTTATTTGGGATCTAACCTTATCTCGTGGACTGCTCGCAAACAACGCACGGTCTCTCGCTCCTCCACTGAATCCGAGTATAAAGCTCTTGCAGATACGATCGCGGAACTCACTTGGTTAGAAGCTCTCTTACATGAACTCGGTGTCACCCCCAAAGTCTCACCCACACTATGGTGTGACAATCTGGGTGCTACATATTTATCCGCCAATCCCGTGTTTCATGCTCGCACAAAACATATTGAGGTAGACTTCCATTTTGTCAGAGGGAAGGTAGCACAAGGCAAGCTACATGTTCAGTTCATATCCACAGAAGACCAAATAGCTGATGTTTTCACGAAACCATTATCGTCACATCGTTTTCGATCTCTACGGTCCAAGCTTCAGGTCGTTTCCCGCCCTCAGCTTGCGGGGGAATGTTAGACTGTTCATTTATCTACTGTTATTTATGCATTTATATGGTGGTTAAGTGTAACTTTATTCCCTATATAATGGGCTGATTGTAACTCCTATCATCATCAATCAAATACAACTTATTACTTGGTTCATCTTATACTAACTAAACCGTTGGCACGAATCAAGTTCAAGGAGAAGAGGAGCTTGTTCGGAGTTGAAGACCACCCGAAATCCCACTTGGAAATTAGGGGGGTGAATGAAGGACAAAGCGTAATTTCCAAGTGACCCAAGAAGGGGGCTAACCCGGGTTATCCAAGGAAGGGGGCGGCCGGCCTACTATGGGGTAGGGTTGTTAAGTAACTTGTTAGCCAAGTCGGGTTAACATTATATGAGAGTTTATTGTATTAAGGTTTTGAGTTTTTTTTTTGGAACAGCAGTGACCATCCAAGATGTTTTACCTAGGGAAGGTTTGAACCTAGGTCTCTTGGGAGATCTTTCAGGTGCCTTACCACTAGCCCATCTTGTGATTAGGGGTGTCAATTCCTGACACAACCCAAACACGACACAAAAATAATCAGGTTTTGGGTTGGCCATTTCAACCCGTTTTAAAAAACGGGTTGGGTTCGGGTTGACCCATTTAAAAACGGGTTGACCCGTTAACCCGTTTAGCTTACAAAATATATATTTTTTTATTTTTCACATTATAGAAACGACTGTTCATTTACTTTTGTATTTAGTGTTTACCATGAAAGAACTGAATTATACGAAAACTTTTCTTTTTTTTCCTTTCTAGTGATAATTAATCAATTAATTTTTTGTTTACTTTAAATGAATTAGATTTTGGATTTAGTATTTTTTTTTTTTTATTTAGATAAATGGGTTAAACGGGTCAGGTTTGGGTTGACCCGAATTTAAGTGTATCCAGGTTAAGGTTGAAATTTTTGACACGAATAAGAATATGGATTTAGTATTTTGGATTTAGTATTTTTTTTTTTTTATTTAGATAAATGGGTTAAACGGGTCAGGTTTGGGTTGACCCGAATTTAAGTGTATCCAGGTTAAGGTTGAAATTTTTGACACGAATAAGAATATGGGTCGGGTTCGGGTTACATAATTCAATTTGTTAACCCGCCAACCCGTAACCCGCCAACCCGACACGATTAACACCCCTACTTGTGATGGTTAATGTTTTGAGTTATTTTCCTTGATATAATAAAAGTGAGCTCTCTAAATATTGTGTGGTTTTGTTGTTATTGTTTATTCCTGGACTTGAATTAGTACTAACCCAAGGGCATCATAATGTAATTATAACGGCATCTTAGTGTAAACATCTTACAAGAGTAGATATCCTAAGTTATTTACACTAATATACCCTTTGGTTTGGTACAATTACAATATGACCTCTCAATATTTTGAATCAAATGCAAAGAAGAAAGATGTGTGACATCCTGGTTTGTTTCTTGAATCCAGAGAGTGAAGTCAAAGGAGAACATGTGGATGGTCCAAGATAGTTGTACAAACAGGTACGAATCCATGGTGGTGTGTGCACGAGTGGCTGCAACCACCATGCAATCTGTAATGGCGGGCCGTGACTCCAGCAGTATCTCAATATTACCCTCGGGTTTTTCAATTCTACCCGATGGGATCGAATCACGGCCTTTGGTGATCACATCAAAGGCAGATAAGCAAAGTTGGGAAAACGGGTCATTTCTAACCGTCGGTTTTCAGATTCTTACTAGTGACAGTGACTCCCCCGCATCTGAACTTGGGATGGAATCCGTGGAGTCAGTTAACACACTTATTTCAAGCACCCTGCATAATATCAAGACTGGTTTACAATGTGAAGATGAGTGATTACGGTTGCAGTTAAGATAATACTTACGTAACATGACTGGTTTTTGAGTCCACAACGGTCACATATAGACTTTTTCCAAGTATTAGGTGAAAAGGTCTTGGTACAGGTAAATATGTTGGTGGGTTTTATGCTTTTGAAAGATAGGTTTTAATCTGTGAAGACAAGATGCTAATGAACTTAAGTGTGTATGTAATAGCTCTTTGTTTATGATTAATTTCATATATTAGTTCTTGAAAGGTTTCTAGTAATTTGAATAAGTTCTTAATGATTTTAGATACTAATTCAAGATGTTGAGGCTTGCAGAACTCATTCACAACATTCCTTTGAATGTTGGTAAGTGATTTTTATATAAAACCTAAGTTTTGGCTGTAATCAAATCTATCCAGGTAAGAGTTTTTGGGTGAAATTGGGTCTAATAACAATTTTGAGGACATGTAACGTTACCTGATGTTTCAAAGTAATAAAACATGTTATTGATGGTTGAACATAAGTTTTCAAAATCTGTTTTTGTAAAGAAATTTAGATATGGATGGATTTGGATGTTAACCGTCGGTTTGTGGTATGTCAGCAGATAGGCACAACTGTGCCTCAAGGGTGCACGACTATGCGGATCAAGTTCTCATGTCTTGTAGTATGTTATCAAGAATTTTGCTGTCGGAGTCGATAAGTGAGGTTGGCACAACCGTGCCAGTCTTGGCACGATCGTTTCAGTTGAAACGTTTAGGACTCGGTTTAGATCATTAAGGTAGTTTAATCCACTAAGTAATGTGAAAAGTCTCGTGTTGGGAACATAATTAGGATAACATGTTTATCTTAGGTTTAATTCGATTGTGAGCTAGTGTCGGGAGCACACGTGCGTACTTACAGTGGCGAAACTTGAAGAAAAACGCAGAGGGGGGCGCGGCGGAATCCTATAATTTTTCTTTCCTATCGGGGGGGACTTAATACCTATAAAATTTTCAGCCGAATACGTATAAATTAACACTACTGAGCGAAAAATCGAGGGTGGCCGGGCCCCCCGGGCCCTCACTAAGTTGCGCCCCTGCGTACTTATACGCTTTGGTCAAGATGAGTTCCTTTAAAGATTTTCAAAACGGGATGTGTGCGGAGTTAAAAGATGAATGTGGAAAAATCTTGAATTAATTATCAATTTGGTAGATAATAGTTGTTAATTATGCAAGTTTCTAGTTAAAAGCGTATATATATGTCTTTCCTATGTCTTTCCTCATGCTTTGTATGCTGTGAGTTATGTCATACCCTCATGCTTTGAGCTACTTTAGTCCTCACGCTTTGTACGCTTTGGCGTATGTCTATCTCACATGCTTTGTTCAGCTTTGGGATCGCCTTATGTTTTCAGTTGGCTTAAGGATTGAAATGTTGTATGTTAATGTAATTATTATCTATGTTGATATGCTATTCTAGATGATGTTTATAAAATGGTTTGACCTCTGATGGTTTATGAACTCACCAATATTATGTTGACCCAATTTTCTTTTAAAAGAGCACACATCTCAGGCAATCAGTAGTTAGACTTAGGTGGCTTGTAGCTTATGACATTCCAAGGAAATGGATTTTGATGCAAGACGGCTTGACGAACGATGTTAAAGGCTTGTGTATAACAATAAGTGTAGTAATTCGAGATAGTTCTATCTTGGATTTCTATGAGAATCGTGATTCACTTTCGGATTGAAACAATTCGATGATACTTTCAAATTTTCAATCGGATAACATTAAGAGAGAAAACAAGAACAATACGTATTTCTCTGTATATCGTAGTAACCAAATTCGCAGGCATATATAGGTTAAACAGAAATAGTGGAACGTCATGACGGTTATTGGCTGAAAACCGTCACAACTGTTAATTCATAACTGTTAAGTCATTCTACATATGAGAGGCAATATACTTCGAAGGAACAATCTACTACGGAAAGACAATCTACTTCGAAGAGACAATATACTCCGGAGGAGTAATCTACTCTGGAGAGACAATCGACCCCAACTAGGGGCATTGCCCTTTAGACCCTGCTAACTAGGGGCGGCTGCCCCCGGGCCCCCGTTATTCAGTGGGCTTCGCCCCCTTGACACCACAAGGTCTTTAGTACAAAAAGTAATAAGATCATTGTTTGATGTTTCACTATGACTTCTGGTCACTGAGTAAACCCAATTACACAAAATAGCTAGATGACACTAAAATCATCAACAATAAGTCGTGTTGTATAGTGAATCATACTTAGATGTGATGTTTGTTGGCTTGTAGTCTTCTATACTTTGTGTTGTAATTAGTTGACTTTGGTAATGAAAGACTTCGGTTTTTAGTTTCCACTGACGAATAACCCGTGCTTGGGCGGGGGTGTGACACATACCTCTTATTAGTTTTAGAAATATCAATTTTGTTAAAAGTATAAAAATATTTGATGATAATTATAAGTATAACCTATAAATATTTGACAAAGTAAAAGAGACATTGTATCAAGATTTATATGAAAATATTAATAGTTAGCCAATCAAACTAGAACCTATAAACAATATTCACACTAAATCCTTCTACTAAAAAGATAATATTCAAAACTGGCTATCACGCGTTTGAGTTTAGTTTTATAAATCAATTTGATTACATGATTAGTGTATTTTATTTTGCATACATCTAATTACATCTTAATCGTTTAATTTAGATTATTGTTATCTTCTTTAGAATGAAATTTCTTCTAGGTTCGTCAAAAGAAACACCTAAACTATTAAAATAGACTTAAAACTTTACCTATATAAAAAAAGTAATGTCGTGATTTAATGAAATAATCGAAATGTGAAAATGACCACTTTTTACAACCAACAAAAAACTAATAAAGTCAAGAACCCTAGCAAAATATTAAAATCAACGTACGTAATGATATAGAAAGAACACATCTTAATAATAATTTTATTTTAAATATATTAAAAGATTACAAAACCTGAAAATTCATTATATTTAGATTATCGACCCTTAATATTTTAATTAACTAGCCTGCAGTTGTTGCGAATTTGACCTCTATTCCCAGTTAATGGCTTTATATCGCCCATTTTAATCATAGACTCTGTAAAATCCTCAAAAAACTCGTTCTGGTTCCCATTGTATTCCGAAACAAGCTCACCAGTTTCGCCACTATTAAACAGTGCTTGATCAGATCTCAAAAGCCCTTTATTACTCACCAAATTAGTGAAGTATTTCACGTCAAACGAGGCCGGTGTCGGGTCAAGTGGTGCGAGACTTGAATCACTCCCAACTTGTGGGCAAATGGTCCGAAGGTGGCTCGCAAAGGCCGGATCAATGTTGGTATCGCTATAGATACGATCCCTAAAGGTTCGACACTGAGCAAACCCTGGGGTATGTGCACCAGAAAGCACTACTAAGTCCTCCTCATCAAGCCCTTAGTCCTGAAAGTTTTTTATTAGGGCCGGTAAGTCCATGAATGGTGAAGGGATGTTAGCGTCAGCTGCGGTTCGGCTTGCGGTGGTTGAGTCTCTTCTTCCAAGCTTGACATTCCATGTTGGGCCACCAAGCTGCACTCCATGAAAAATTAAGATTCACACTTAGAGCATGCATACTTTATCAAACAAATTTTTATTTTTTTGTATCTTCAACATTAATTATAAAATATGTTTAATGACGATGCGACGCATGAGCGTTACTTACTGCAACGACAGAATCACGAGCAGCAACGGTTAAGATATCAGCACAAGACACAACGGGGACGCCGCAAACTTTATCGACCTCAGACTTGATTTTGTCAATAACCTCGAATCCTCTAGCAGAATTTGCGTTGGGGGCTGCATTTTTCTCACTGTCTATTGTTGTCGTTTGATCCAAAAGAATGGAAGCATCGCATCCCTACATGATATAGAAAATAAACTCAAAAAACAAAACTAATGCTTTACATTGTACGTCATCTGTTGTGACTAGTTTTAGAATCGTTTTCTAGGTTTTATTTATAAGATTGAACTAGACTGTGATTATGATAATCATATGGATGTATTAGTTCAAAAGCTAAGCGTTTCAATGGCAAAAATACAACTTTTAAACAGATATCCAAGCATCATGGATAAGAAATGTGGAATCTCAGACATAAATCAGTAGGATTATAAGTTACTTACATTAACAAAACAATCGTGAAAATGTAGACGTAATAGAGAAGCGCCCATGCGGCGTTCTTGTGCTAATGCATCCTCCACCACACGTTTGATGGTTGGGAGAGCTTCAGGGCAAACTCGATCATAATAACTTGGGTACAAACCCGAGTCTGAAGATGCGGTGGCAATAGTAAAAACGAGAGAAACAAAAAGAGATAAGAAGCTTATGATGTTCATCTTCTCCATAACTGGTGACCAAAAGTGTTTCTTAATACAAATTCTTTGTGTTTGTTTTACGTGATTACTGTCTTATGTTGTATTTATAACCAACACAAATGTTAAGGATGGTTAGTTTTAGAAATGGTCAAGACAAAATCTACTGTTTTGTATACTTGCACGAGACTTGGTTCATAATTGTAGATTTGAGTTATTCAATTTTCATAATCCCGCAAGTTACACATTATAAAAGTATAGTTTGACTTGGCTAGTAACCTAAAAACCATATTATTTAATTACCAAGAGAACATGTCAATCTTAAAGACCATACAAAATGTATATTTTGGTTATTAAATTCAAATTTATATTTAAAAAATAAACAAATTCAAAACCGGTAAATGTAGACTTTGGTTTCTAATTTTGAAAAGTAATATAACTGGGAAAATATGAGACTTGTATTTTAAGCCAATGAAATTGCAGGACTTGGTTGATAAACCCAAAACTTGTACTTCTTGGTCATATTACTTATTTAAAATTATTTTATAGTTTATTGGTTGTAATACACATTTAAAATTATTATAGATAGTAGTTATGATTATCACATAGAATTCTAACTTAATGTTAAAATTGCTAGACTCGGTTTACATTTTGGGTTTATTTATAAACATGTAATTTGTTATACTCATAAAATTCTAAAACTAATTTTGGTAAGTTTATATGTTTTGCTTTACTAACTTTATATATTACATCTAAATAATGTTTAGCAGTAAGAATTGTTATTTAAAGTCACGTTGAAATCAAAACGAAACTGAATAATTCAATATTAGTTTGATCTAAAAGAAAATTGGTTTGGTTTGTTTGATTTATGGAAAAACCATGAGAAACCTCCAACCCGACCCGATGAATATTTTTAATATGCCCCTTTCGAAAACTATTTTCGTCCTACCAACGCGTCGAATATTAGAAAACTACTTTATCAAAAAGTATATATGTATGAAACTATAAATTATAATTAAAAAATATATCTTTTTTTTGAATTTAAAACATTTAAGTAGTTTAAACTATAAAATCTCATTTTAATGCAAAATCCAGAAGACATTACTACTTGTCATTAGATCAACTGTCATTTATTTCACTTATGCACTTGAATGTTGATTATGAGTAGATCTTGGTGGCACGTTGGTAGAGGAAAATTCTTTAAAAACACCAAGGTTTGAGGAGTTTTGGCTTTAATTATATCTATCTAGGTATGAGTTTTTAGGTGAAATTGGGTCTAATGACAATTTGAGGACATGTGACGTCTGATGTTTCAAAGTAATAAAACATGTTATTGATGGTTGAACATAAGTTTTCAAAATCTATTTTGATAAAGAAATTTGGATATAGATGGATTTGTATGTTAATCGTCGGTTTCTGGTCTGTTAGTAGATAGGCACGACCGTACCTCAAGGGTGCACAACCACGCGGATCAAGTTCTCATATCTTGTAGCTTGTTATCGAGAACTCTGATGTTAGAGTTGATAAGTGAGGTCGACACGGGCGTGGCTGCCTTGGCACAATCATGCTAGTTGACAACGTGTGTTTGGTATAATAAATAGTTTATTATATATTGAAAAGGTTTTCACGCGATCATGTTTTAAATTTATAAAATGATAAATACTCAGACTTAAAAACACACACAATAGGCAAGCGCACCTATCGCATCGTAATATAGTTCAGGTAAGAACCAAGTATCGAACCAGTGGACACGGTCAAGTTCAAATACTCAATGTTTGTTATCGTTTAGCCAGTTTAATTAGTGAGTGGGTTTTGTGTGCTTGTGAAGCGAAAATGTAAATGACGGTAAAGTAAATAACAGAGAATGTAAAATATGCGTGAAGTGTGTAACAGAAATGTAAATAACAGAAAAGTAAATAGCATGAAAGTAAATAGCTAGAGAATAATCAGATCACAACGAGTATTGCTTTAGGCTTTGAATCCGCTTGGTATGTGATAATGTTATGTTAACTAGACCGATGATATGACTAATACAAATGTGTGAACGGTACACTGCTAGAGCCTCATTCTCATAACATTTGGTTCACGAATTATGTTCTTTAAAAAGAGTGATTAAACTTTGTTCACAGGGACATTATTACCCTCAACTCTTCAATAGATCCGTACATTCGTATCCTTAAGATCTATCTCCTAGTTGATTTAAGACATCAAACTTAAATACCTTTATTTTTATTAAAAGAGTTATTAAACTTTGTTCATCGGGATGCGGTGCAACAATAGGACCATGTATAAAGACGTACCGTTCCCAACATGAGTTCACCAACTCTAGGTTTCATGACAAAGTTCGTATAAAGACGTACGATTTCTATCAATATTAACCAAGTGTCGGCTTATCAAAATCCGCTTGTATAAAGACGTACAAGTTTCAAGAGAAGTTTGATTAAAAAGGTTTTACGGTCTTATACTTTAAAAACAAGAAGACTCAAAAGTTTAAAGAATAAATTAGATAAAGATAAAAAAGTCCATCATGAAGATGGTTTTAAGAGAGAATGATTAAAGAACATAAACATACCATTAGACTAATAAGTTAAACATTAACATACACCAAACTTCATCTTTACCCAAGCAATACAAAGGGTTTAGCCATGAATGTCCATATGAACAAGCATAAAACTAAGTCCCGTAGGCTCCCCTATTGCGAACAAAGTGGAAGAGCCTCTCTACTCTAAACTACAGAAAACGGACTATAGGAGTGTTATTTCTCTCTAGATTGGGTGTGTGGATTGAGTAGCCCATGCCTCCTATTTATAGGCCCCAAAATGAGCAATGCACGGCCGTGCATTGGGTTTCACGGTCGTGCAAACGCAGGGTATAGGGCATCTTGGGTGTCACACCCTCAAAATCCACCAGCGAGGTTTTACCGCGAGGCGCGTGACACACCAGGATCTCAGTCATTAGTTACACGAAACGACTCTATCTGAATTTGAATAAAATATCATTGCTGCTCATAGTCACGAGACAACAATCTTTAAGTTTGAAAATGTTGCGGAAGCGTAAATAAAATCCAATGCAAGTAAAAATCAAATGCGCAAAACAAGGCGCCCAAACCATGCAGTTTAAATAAGTAAAATAAATTCAGTGTTTGAAATATGATGGGACTCCATGCATGTCCTATGCTCGTGCTCAATACCTTAGCGACATGAGAAAAACATGCTAAAAGTGTCAACACAATGGTTGGTGAGTTCATAGAGTTTGCAAGTAAATAAAAAGTTCGATGTTTGCTAGATAATGTAATTAATGTATACCGATAGATAGCTAGTCTACATCATGCTACTACAAGTGTTCAAAACAGAAGCTGACTGATTGTGTTTGTTTGCCTTCCGCCATGTATACCGAACAATGGAAAATGTCTAAGCTAATCTTACACCCGTTCGACCTCCAGTCAAGTTAGCGCGACTAACTCGGGTGGGGCTTGTCAAAAGCCAGTAGTACTACTCAAAATCACCTCGCTATGTTCCAATACTAACGGTTCGAGAATGTAAGGACTTATTGGTATGTTTGCACTTTAGTAAGCAAGCGATAATACAATAATACAAAACCCAAAATGTTTGCGTGCATGCTTTCTCCCCCAAAAATGAAAGTAAGTAAAGATAGTGAAACTCACCTGAGTGAGAATGCAAGTGAAAGCTAAGTAAAACAGCTGAACCTCTAACTGCCACCTATAATTCATAGGTCTATAAGTGTGTGTTCGTGTATGTTGACATGAACCCTTAGTATCCAAACAAGACCATTGTTTAAGTGTTTAGAAAATATTTACAAGTTAGACTCAAGTTTGACCCGACGACCCGTTGGTGACATGTTGTATGAAATTATGTTTGTTCTGTATAACAATACTATATTATACACAAATGATCATGTTGTAGCACTTAGCAACAAATCATATTTGTTCTATCAAGATAGCAAGTTTCCATAATTAGTAGGTTTCTATAAATAGAAAGTTTCCATAAATAGTAAGCATGTTCAAGATTCATGTTATCATTATTAATATGTTTGTATGATTACTCTAACATGCTCAAGATCATCACATCACATACCAATTGTATAGAACTTAACATGTGACTCACAATTCAAGACAAAGTTTCTATCTTTAGAAACCTATGAGAGATATGCATGATTTCAAACATCCAACACATTGCAACATGTTATTATGTCCTAACTAACATGTACCAATCATTAAACCATGTCATACATGTATAATTAGCAAGCTATGAACACTTTAGACAATTAAAGTTTCCTCTTTTAGTAAGTTTGTAAAACCGAGCTAGGTATTAGAAATCTAGTTTCACAATTCACTTATACATGGATCAAGTAGCATATAAACATCATCATATCATTCAACACATGTCTAGTATGCAAGATAGAATTCCTAAAAAGTTTCCATTATAAGTAAGTTATGATTTCTAAGCTTGTTTAACGAGATTCAAAGCATCAAATCCATTACATACCATCTATCTAACATGATTATAATCATAACAAGCATCAAACATCTCTAACATGCACTTCTACACCATCACATAATCAAAAATTTTAATCTTTTCACAAGTTATACATCATATGAAGCTAGGGTTTTCCAAATAACCATAAAAATATCAAATACATGCAAAACAATGATAAAGTTAACAACTTTATTATAAAAATTCATGTTTGGATGAACTAGGGTTTCAATCTAAAATTTAGGAATAAAAAAGTAACGGAATTGAACGAAACGACTTACGTAGGATTGTTAGAAACGCTTATAGGAGTCCAAATACGTGTTCAATTACAAGATCGGAGATCGAATGGAGGGTGTTTGTGGTTGCTTCTTGGTTCGGCGCAAGTAAAGGGGTGGGAGGGGGTTTGGTAGACGATGTGAGAGAGAGAGAGAGAGAGAGAAAAGAGAGATTTAGGGTTTAAATTTTATAAAATCTTATCTATACAAAATTGCATGGGTTTTTAAAAGATAAAGATAATCCACGGGCTCAAATTAAATGGGTTTTTATTTCATTTAATTAATCCACTAGCTAAAAAATTATTTTAAATAATTATTTTTATAAAAGTTCCATATTCTATAAAAATAACCAGTAAAATAAAAATATGATAATTCTACGCGATATCACGAAAGTTCACATAATTCACAGATAAATCACTAAACATATAAGTTCACATAATTTATATTAAAATAATTGTTCGCAATTATTTTCATTAGTTCACCAACGTTCCGGGTTCGACTCGTTTGTGATCCGGTAATTCTAGAAGTTACCGCTACGTGAGTGTTTGTGCGAAACTGACACATCTAACTAATCTTAATTAAATGTAATGCATGAGTGAATGTTTGAGATAACTGAGTTTGAATAAATAAATGTTTGAGATAACGATGTTTGTGTTAACAGAGTTAACCTGAAATGTCGGATGTCACATCATCCCCTTGTTGAAAGAATTTTCGTCCCGAAAATTAATCCAAGTTGCTAGCTGTTTGAAACAAAAAGTTTGGGTTGTCACATCATCCCCTTGTTGAAAGATATTTTGTCTCGAAATTTAATTAGTATCTTTCGTGTTTGCCGTTGAGTGCTTGAAAAGCTGAGGATATTTCTTCATCATCTGATCCTCTCGTTCCCATGTGAACTCCGGTCCACGCTTCAAGTTCTAGCGAACTCTAACAATTGGGATCTTACTGTGCTTGAGCATTTTGACCTCTCGGTCCATGATCTCAACCGGTTCCTCTATGAAACGTAACTGTTCATCGATTTCCAACTCCTCGAGATCAGATAGGCATTTCTTTAGGTTTGAAACATGAAAGACATTGTACACTCCATTAAGTTCATCTGGTATGTTTAATTAATACGCAACCGGACCAATCCTTTTCATTATCTCGAATGTTTTACGGTTTATGAACCATCAATATTATACTGACCCAATTTTGTTTTGAAAGAGCACACTATTAAGGATAATAATTATTGATTATTATTGATTGTGTATTGACTGTAATTTCCGTTTATATCTTCACTATATTTAGATAGGAATTGTGGTTATTATAGGATCCATAGATTTAGCCTAATCATTCTCCTTTCCATGTATGTATTTTGTAACAGTATGATTCCAGGCTATTTAAAGCCTTTGTATCCTTCTAATCAAAGTATGCTTTTACATAAAATATTCTGTTTATTATACACACATCTCTGGTAATCAGTAGTCAGACTTAAGTGGGTTGTAGCTTTTACATTCCAAAGAAATGGATTTTGATGCGAGACGACTTGACGAACAATGTCAAAGGCTTGTGCTTAACAATAAGTCGTGTTGTATAGTGAATCATACTTAGATGTGATGCTTGTTGGCTTGTAGTCTTCTATACTTTGTGTTGTAATTAGTTGACTTTGGTAATGAAAGACTTCGGTTTTTAGTTTCCACTGACGAATAACCCGTGCTTGGGTGGGGGTGTGACACAGACCTCTTATTAGTTTTAGAAATATCAATTTTGTTAAAAGTATTAAAAGATTTGATGATAATTATACGTATAAACTATAAATATTTGATAAAGTAAAAAGACATTCTATCAAGATTCATATGAAAATATTAATAGATTGCCGATTAAACTAGAACCTATAAACAATAATCACACTAAATCCTTATACTTAAAAAATAATATTCAAAACCGCCTAACACGTGTTTGAGCTTAGTTTTATAAGTCAATTTGATTACATGATTAGTGTATTTTATTTTGCATACATCTCATTACATCTTAATTGTTTAATTTAGATTATTGTTATCCTCTTTAGAATGAAATTTCTTCTAGGTTCGTCAAAAGAAACACCTAAACTATTAAAAGAGACTAAAAACTTTACCTATACAAAAAAAAATTAACGTCGTGATTTAATGGAATAATCGAAATGTGAAAATGACATATTTTTTTACAACCAACAAAAAAAACTAATAAAATCAAGAACCCTAGTAAAAGAATAAAATCAACGTAAGTAATGATATAGAAAGAACACATCTTAATAATAATTATATTTTAAATATAATAAAAGATTACAACACTACAATTTTCAACGAATCGACATCGCTACCACAATATTAATATTACAAAACCCGAAAATTCATTATATTTAGATTATCGACCCATAATATTTTAATTAACTAGCCTGCAGTTGTTGCGAATTTGACCTCTATTCCCAGTTAATGGCTTTATATCGCCCATTTTAATCATAGACTCTGCAAAATCCTCAAAGAACTCGTTCTGGTTCCCATTGTATTCCGAAACAAGCTCACCGGTTTCGCCACTATTAAACAGTGCTTGATCAGATCTCAAAAGCCCTTTTTTACTCACCAAATTAGTGAAGTATTTCACGTCAAACGAGGCCGGTGTCGGGTCAAGTGGTGCGAGACTTGAATCACTCCCAACTTGTGGGCAAATGGTCCGAAGGTGGCTCGCAAAGGCCGGATCAATGTTGGTATCGCTATAGATACGATCCCTAAAGGTTCGACACTGAGCAAACCCTAGGGTATGTGCACCAGAAAGCACTACTAAGTCCTCCTCATCAAGCCCTTGGTCCTGAAAGTTTTTTATTAGGGCCGGTAAGTCCATGAATGGTGAAGGGATGTTAGCGTCAGCTGCGGTCCGGCTAGCGGTGGTTGAGTCTCTTCTTCCAAGCTTGACATTCCATGTTGGGCCACCAAGCTGCACTCCATGAAAAATTAAGATTCACACTTAGAGCATGCATACTTTATCATACAAAAATTTATTTTATTTTTGTATCTTCAACATTAATTATAAAATATGTTTAATGATGATGTGACGCATGCACCCTAAGCGTTACTTACTGCAACGACAGAATCACGAGCAGCAACGGTTAAGATATCAGCACAAGACACAACGGGGACGCCACAAACTTTATCGACCTCAGACTTGATTTTGTCAATAACCTCGAATCCTCTAGCAGAATTTGCGTTGGGGGCTGCATTTTTCTCACTGTCTATTGTTGTCGTTTGATCCAAAAGAATGGAAGCATCGCATCCCTACATGATATAGAAAATAAACTCAAAAAACAAAACTAATGCTTTACATTGTACGTCATCTGTTGTGACTAGTTTTAGAATCGTTTCTAGGTTTTATTTATAAGATTGAACTAGACTGTGATTATGATAATCATATGGATGTATTAGTTCAAAAGCTAAGCGTTTCATTGACAAAAATATAACTTTTAAATAGATATCCAAGCATCATGGATAAGAAATGTGGAATCTCAGACATAAATCAGTAGGATTATAAGTTACTTACATTAACAAAACAATCATGAAAATGTAGACGTAATAGAGAAGCGCCCATGCGGCGTTCTTGTGCTAATGCATCCTCCACCACACGTTTGATGGTTGGGAGAGCTTCAGGGCAAACTCGATCATAATAACTTGGGTACAAACCCGAGTCTGAAGATGCGGTGGCAATAGTAAAAACGAGAGAAACAAAAAGAGGTAAGAAGCTTATGATGTTCATCTTCTCCATAACTGGTCACCAAAAGTGTTTCTTAATACAAATTCTTTGTGTTTGTGTTATGTGATTACTGTCTTATGTTGTATTTATAAGCAACACAAATGTTAAATATGGTTAGTTTTAGAAATGGTCACGACAAAATCTATTGTTTTGTATTAGTATACTTGCACGAGACTTGGTTCATAATTGTAGATTTGAGTTATTCAATTTTCATAATCCCGCAAGTTACACATTATAAAAGTATAGTTTGACTTGGCTAGTAACCTAAAAACCATATTATTTAATTACCAAGAGAACATGTCAATCTTAAAGACCATACAAAATGTATATTTTGGTTATTAAATTCAAATTTATATTTTAAAAATAAACAAATTCAAAACCGGTAAATGTAGACTTTGGTTTCTAATTTTGAAAAGTAATATAACTGGGAAAATATGAGACTTGTATTTTAAGCCAACGAAATTGCAGGACTTGGTTGATAAACCCAAAACTTGTACTTGTTGGTCATATTACTTATCTAGACTATACTATATAATAAATAAATGTTTTTGTATGCCACGTGTCGCCACCATATTCATTCTCATCAATATTTTTCCGCCTCTCTCTCTTATTAAATGCACTCATATCTTTTAATAAATTACTAATAAAACACATTTATTTTAAATTACCCTTTATTATAAAAAAAAACTTTGAAATCTATTTATATAATTTTTATTTTCAATCAAATAGTAAATGAAAGTCAAATTATATTAAATAGTAATTGACGTATTTCCGAAACCCAATTATATACTATTTTTACATATTTTGAATTTTGGTTTATATCCTTAGTATACAGTAATACATTTTTACACTGTAAAATACAAAAATAAAATTTAAGAAATTTATGTATTGATGTTTTTCACCCGTGTGTATTACACGGGTTCTAAGCTAGTTTAAAATTATTTATAGTTTTCTTGGTTGTATTACACATTTAAAATTATTATAGATAATAATTATCAAATGGCTACTTGTGGAGAGGATTATCTTCTTAATTACATATTCGCCGGCAGAGCCAGTGGTCAAGTTGTGTTCAATTCACAAGGTCGCAAAATTCCGGAAACTGACTCAAAGGTTGTCATCTGGGATAATTATAAGGATGAAAAGATGAGCATCCCGAAGACAGCGACACTATTAATCATTCACCTCCTTGTTTTGATAATTATAAGGATGAAGAGGTGAGCAAAGAATAATATTTATGAGTTACAAAAGCCTTGAATGGGGTTGTCATTCAAGGGGGCGAACCGCTGCAGGGGATTGATTTTTTGTCTGGATCCGATCATGGTGCGACGAAAGAAATTATGGGTTCGACTAGGAAATCTTTGAACCAAGGGATGACAGAATATGCAAATACGCCTGCTAGTATTTTTGATGAATTTTTAAAGGTCTCTCTGGTGGTTAAAGGTGATCTTACAGTTGTTCATGATGCTCATGCGGTGGCAGAGGGTGGTGGTCTCACTAATTCAGGATATCAGAAGCGTTTGAATAGAGACCGAACACAGTTGGAAACTCAATCAAATTCCCCGTGTATTGGGGAAGGTTTGAAAATTTCAATGATAAATTTGGATAACCAAATCAACTCCAAATTTCAAATTCAAGATATGGATGAACTAAATCCTACAATTACACGTGGATATAGGGATTTCAAAAAAGATGGTGGAATAAATCCTACAATTACACATGGGAAGGAGTTTAGTAAATCAAATAGTGAATTAATTAATGTATTGCATGAGCTACTCAACTCAAATGAATTAACAAAGGATGATGGGCTGCTCGTTGGGCTTGATAATTTATCAAATGGAGTTACTAAATTTGAAGAGGTGGGGTCGTTTGCAGGTAGTCTAAGAAAGAAACTTTCACCTGGGGGAGGAATTTAATCCAAATGAGTTGATTGGTCCGCTCAAAGTTCTCAAGACTCGAGGACGAGTTTTTTTCGAAGACGGGGAGAATGATGCAGGTGACAACCCAAGAGTTGGATCCGATCTAGAGTTGGATCCAGGTGCTATAGGTCCTGAACCAGACGGGATGACCTGTGAAGTTGAGATGTTCAAACGGTTCGTGGTGATAATGAATAAGGATCGGGTTGATGTTTCTTTCGATCCAGGTGGTTTTTACAAGACTCGTGGTTTGATGTTAGTTAGTTCATGATTATTTGATATTGTAAGAACACCTTTTGGGTTTCTTGAAGCTTTTGTTTAATCTTTGAGTTTCTAGCCATTTGAATGCTTCCGTTTCTGCATCATTAAATGTGTAATAACTCTTTGTTTATGGTTAATTTATAGTCATATATTTTTGTGGATGAATGAGTCCTTGTTAATATGTAAAAAGTACTAAAAAAATCGAAGTTAGTGAGAACTATTTAAGTCTACGGGTGTGAATCATGACAGGTTTGTGGTTGACTCGTTTAACCTTAATATGACTTGTGTATTTATTTGTGTCAAAGATATCAACCTTAAACTAGACATATTTAAAACGTGTGGGCCTAACACGACCCGTTTACCTCATTTACTAACGAGTCAAACGGATTGACATGTTGTAATCAAGTTCTAAATGTGTTAAACAGAGGATTATAATAAATGGGTTAAACGGTTTGACACATAGACTTGTTTAATTAAACGGATCCGAACATGACCTGTTTAATTAAAAAAGTCAAGCCGAATATGTTAGGGTTAGACTAGCGGGCTTGGGTTTGAGTTAAACGGATATGGGTCATAAACAGGTCGACACGATTTTGACCTGATTAAAATCGTGTCTAAACGGGTTCAACCCGCCTAACCCGTTTATGACACGATTAGACCCGTTTAACTAATCGATTTAAATGGTTAACATGTTAACAAAACATGTTTATAACCTATTTATCAAAACTATATAATTTTATATTTTTAAATGATTAAATACATAAAAATAAATTAGAAAATTAGATAACCTAACATTTTAGTTTCCACTTTCCAGCGTTAGTCTTTTAATTTACATTTTTCAACGCTAACCTTTCAGTTTCTAATAGGGTTAACATTTTTTTATACTATATGTTTACATGACATGACACGAAGTTAAACGAGTTTGAGTTAAATGGATATGATTCATAAACGGATCAACATTATTAAGACATGATTTTAATCGTGTCTAAACGGGTTTAACCTGCTTAACCCCGTATAGACATGTTTTGCCTGCCCTAAGTTAGATATACTCTTTAATCATAATCTCCTTGCTTTGAAACTTTTAATATTTAAAATAAAAATTTAAGCATTCTATATCAGCGAATCTAAAGAACGTGACAACGAGTAGATAAACTTATTTTATTAGATAATCTAACATAAATTATAAACCACGTTTTCCGGTATGTTTGGATCAGATTTATGATCAGCCGGTGGTAGATCGGACCCATAAGATCAGTTGTTGGTATGAGGGCCGGCGGCAAACAGCAAACTCAGTAACACGTGTACGCGAATACGGGCAACTTTCCGTCACTTTGTGTGTTTGTTCTCTGAAGCAATTTATCGAACACTTGATGGACAAAATAGGCGTATGGTTGACCTGCCCGATGTCCGAATATCTCCAACACGAGCTTGCTAAACGGTTCATCCTCTTCAAATCATGGGAGATCCCATCCATCCAACACTCGCACTCAATCAGAGCAGTTGTAGGAAACGGAGTCCACGGAGCTGACTCCACTTTGATCGAATCGCTTCCGTGTCTGGAGATCGTGTCGAGTCACAGTTCCGGTTTGGATAAGATCGATTTAGTGAAATGCAAGGAAAGGGGAATTAGGGTTACCCCTGATACCTTGACGGATGAAGTCGCTGATTTGGCCGTATCACTGATTTTGGCTACTCTCAGAAGGATTTGTGCCTGTGATCGGTACGTGAGGAATGGTTTGTGGAAACAAGGAGATTTCAAATTGACAACAAAAGTACGTTTATTCCTTTGTAAGAATACGAATCTGGCTGTTCAATTTGTTGATTTCTAAAGCCCCGGATTGGTACACCGGTCCATTTTATTCAAACACCAGATGTGATATGGGCAGTATTACCTTTTCGCCCTGTATGAGATGTGTTTTTCACTTATTCGGCGGTATGATAGATACGGTACAGGTTGTATTACCTTTTTCGCAATTTCGCCTACAATACGGGCCGTATCACCTTTTTCACCAACAATACTAGCCGTATGATGGATACAATACGGACCGTATCACCTTTTTCGCCTATAATACGGGTCGTATCACCTTTTTCACCTACAATACAGGCCGTATGATAGATACAATACGGGCCGTATTACCTTTTTCGCCTATAATACGGGTCATACGGTAGATACGATACAAGCCGTATTACCTTATTCTCCTATTACCTTATTCTCCTATAATACGGGCCGTATTACCCTTTTCGCTTACAATACGGGCTTTACGGTAGATACGATATGGGCTGTATTACCTTTTTTGACTATAATACAGGCCATACGGTAGATACGATACGGGTCGTATTACCTTATTCGCCTACAATACGGGCCGTATGATAGATACTATACGGGTCATATTACGTTTTTCGCCTACAATATGGGCCATATTACCTTGTTCGCCTACGATACGGGTCGTATTACCTTTTCTGACTGGCATAAAAGAGACTGATGTGACGCGTACACCACTCACAGATACAATGCAGGCCATTTTTCGCAAACTATATTGGCCGTATGATGTGGTGTTCTGATAACTTCATCTGGTGTAACTATAACAGGTCCCTTTCTAAGTCATTGATTGTTAATTGCAGGTTAGTGGGAAATCGGTGGGGATTATCGGATTGGGGAGAATCGGCTCAGAAATCGCCAAGAGATTGGAGGCATTTGATTCCCCAATTTCTTACTACTCCAGATCTGAGAAACCGAATTCAGGTTACAAGTATTATCCAAATGTGATTGAATTGGCTTCCAACTGTGAAATCCTAGTGATTGCTTGTTCATTGACGAAAGAAACTCGTCATATAATCAACCGTGAAGTCATTGATGCTTTGGGGCCAAACAAATTTGTCATAAACATCGGGCGAGGGGCTCATATAGACGAACCAGAGCTCGTGTCGGCTCTTGTTGAAGGTAGACTCAGTGGTGCAGGGCTTGATGTGTTGGAACACGAACCCAATGTGCCTGTGCAACTCATTGATCTTGATAATGTGGTTCTGTCACCACATGTAGGAACTTGCACTGTTGAAACCCGTATGGCTATGGCTGATCTTGTTGTAGCAAATCTGGTGGCTCACTTCTCTAATGAACCATTGTTAACGCCTGTGCTCTAAAAGGTTTACGCCTGTGCTCTAATGGAACCCGAACCCGAAGGTAGTATTCGGTTTGGTAATTAACCTGAATTTACATTAAAAATACCAGTTATATATATACATACACAATCATTAAAAAAGTCTAGTTTTCCTTTCATATGTTGTTTCTGTGCTCCTCACATATATATCAACAGAAAAGTCTAGTTTTCACTGAAACATTTACTTACTGCATTGGAAAATGATGTTTGAGCGACTAAAAAGGTTCGGTTTGCTTGATACAATTTGACGACTGCATGGGTTTGAACGAAAATCATATTCGGAGTGTTTTTATTTGACATTTTGTGTTTATTATCTAATGAGTATCATGTTAAGTTAAATTGTAAAGTATGCATTGCAACTTGTATTTAGAAACCCGAATACCGATTAACCCAGCCTGAATAAAACCGAAACCGAATAACCTGAAACCGATTTACCCAAATCTTATTTGGGTCGATAAACGAATAGTTTTCCTATAACAAACAACCCGAATAACCCGATCCAAATAACTCAAAACCCGATTAAAAAACCCGAACAACACCTCTAATTCACACCTTAGTGAATTGTTGGATAAAAAAAAATAGCCCGAGTATTATGTTATACTTCCAAAGTTAATATATCAGTGTAAGACTGGGTGCTGGGGCAACGCCTCTCCCTCATGGCGCTTCCCACCTCATGCCCCTGCCTTCGCGCTTGTTTTCGCGCTCGTTAAACCCCTCACGCCCCGTCCTTTGGTGTCCCCGTGACAGTGTTAACGCTTCATTTGACCGACGTGTATATCATCGTTAGCAGACTATACTCTTCCAGAAAACGCCAGCACGAAGTGTCATCAATCTCAACACGTGTAAGAAAATTAAGGGCAAATGCTAGATTTTGGATGACTATGAAATTAGTTATTTTATCATTCTAAAGAAAAAGACAGAATGAAATAACGTCAGCATCTATAAATCACTTTTCCCAATTTCTATCTTCTTCTTTTACCTCATCATATCATATATATATTATATATAAACACCCCTCTGCAAAAGGGTTCTTTTATATGATATTTCTTTTACATATATCTCAAAAAAACTAGCCAATTTGTGGATAAAGTTCTGAGAAAAGAAAAGATGTTGGAAGGGAAGGCACTGGTGGAAGACACAGACATGCCAATCAAGATGCAGATCCAAGCCATGGCTTATGGTTCACAAGCTCTAGATCTCTATGATGTTCTTGACTGCAAATCCATTGCTGCCCATATCAAAAAGGTACAATTTTTACATCAAGATCCCATCTTTCTCTTTATATATATATATATATATATATATATATATATATATATATATATATATATATATATCTTTCTGTATGTATATGTGTATATATGCATCTGGGTATTGTGAATCTTGAAGAAAGATTTGAATTTTATTTAGGGTTTTTGATTAGTTTTATGGAATGGTGACAGGAGTTTGACAAGAAGTATGGAAATGGATGGCAATGTGTGGTGGGATCAAATTTTGGATGCTTCTTCACTCACACCAAGGGAACTTTTATCTACTTCACATTGGAGACTCTCAATTTCCTCATCTTCAAAGGGGCCTCTTCTCTTTCTTGACCATCCTACCCCCCACCCCACCCAATTTTTATTTTTTTTAAGATTCTAGATCTCCTAAATTATTGAAAACCCAAAAAAGTTAGGTAGAATTTGTGTCAATATCTTGTCTTTCCTATCTTATCTAATAGCTAATGTTAGAGATATGCAGAGAAGTTAGTGGTTTGGCAGCTTGTAATCTTTTTTTTTTACTTGTACTTTATTGGTTCTCCACGGTCTTATCTTTCCCATATGTATGTGACTTGATACACTTGGTCATTTGATGTAATAGTAGCCCTAAGTCTTTTTATAGTGTAGGTCTTGGGTTTGAATCTGGGTCACAACAAAAAAAAAGGGTATGTGGTCAGGTCAGAGAGTTTACCCAATTGTGGGTTCCTTCTGAGATGGGCTACCCTGGATGTTCTAGGTGTTGTCCTGGGGAAACCCAATTATACTAGACAGGGCCGTCCCAGAGAAATTAAGTATCCGGCT
Source organism: Smallanthus sonchifolius (assembly GCA_023525975.1). NCBI lineage: Eukaryota > Viridiplantae > Streptophyta > Magnoliopsida > Asterales > Asteraceae > Smallanthus > Smallanthus sonchifolius. Next base: position 88,785,970 of record CM042032.1, on the reverse strand, counting down.
CGACATAAGAAAAATGCCCACATTCCCCCTTCAAAATGCACACGTATATAAAAAAATTCAATAATACGACAATAATTGTAATTAAAATAATAAAGAAAATAAAATTACTATAGTATAGAAAAGTATCTAGCTATATACCTAGATATTTAAAAAAATTGTCTCTAAATTTTATAATTTTTTTCAGATTTTATAAGTTATTTAATTTTTTTTTGTAATATATATATAAAAAAAAATTAAAAATTATGTCCCACTCGTAAACATGTTCCGGTGCAGCAGGCCAACCTGCATCACTATTCCAACCGGCCCTGATCTAGAATATTTAGGTGGTGTCGTTTAAAAAAACAAAAACAAAAATACTGTTTGATGTAATTTATTTCTGCAGTTAACTAAAATTGATGGAAATAACGAAAATGAGTTTGAAATTTCAATAATGATGTACATTTTGAAATCAAGAAATACACTAATCACATAAAATGATGTATCGGAATGGTTGAAATGTATAGGTCGTCGACTTTTTCATCGTTGGTCCGGAAGTTTCAAATCCAGCACGTGTAACACTTCAATTTGGAAATTTGGAATGTGCTCATTTATCACTATTAACACTATGGAAATAGTATTAGTATGACGACGAACGACTCGTCGCCCTCGGAGGAAGACGACGATAAAGATTAAAAATCCATATTATAATAGAAATGTACAAGTTTTGAGAGTAAAGAAATATATAAGTATTGAAGGAGATAGTAGAATATTTATAGGTTTAAATTAAATTTAATTGAAAATATTTTAAATAATCTAGCCGCTATTTCAACGGCATTTTGTGTTAATCGATGCAGTCAAACGCCTCTTTGCTCGTGATCATCACCACTATTTGCTCCATCATGCCAGGAGACGGTGGTCTAGGCGTGATAGACAAAGTTAAAAGGTAATTTACTAAATCAATTAAAAGTCTTAAAATTCTATATTATAATATAACATAAAAGCATAATTTCATAATACATAGGTCTTTAATAAATGGTTCTAACAATAAACACACGATATTAAGGTAATTTTTTAAACGATCTAAAAGTCTTAAAATTCTATATCATAATATTAAAGAAACGAAGCATGATTTCATAATACATAGGTCTTGAAATAAATGATTTGACAATAAACAAAGGATTTTTTTTGTAATTTACTAAATCAATTAAAACTCTTAAAATTCTATATCTTCTCACTTTAATACACGCCTAAAAGATCAAGAAATCTAAAGCGTATAAAAATGAAAGTACGATTAATGACATTTACATCAACATCTTCATTTTCATCTCTATAATTTAACTAAAATATTAATTTTTTTTAAATTTATCTTTAAATTTTTTTAACCACTCAGATCTCATTCTCTATCTCGATCTATCTCAATTACAAACACTTATTTTATTATTTTTTATCTTTCCTAAACTCTAAAAAAAAATCGAGAGATTGATGAAAATTGATCTCTATATTTAGAAAATCTCTATTTACTAAACTTTAAAATTTAGAGATAAAGATAAAGATAGAGACTTGTTGTAAATACTCTAAGCCGTCCGATGAGTGAATAAACGAAAATATAAATAAAGGTTTTCAGTTTAAAAACTATATATATTATGTGTTTTGTAGATGGAAAAGTCGGTATATCCCTTTATTTGGATCGGTGTATCCAATTTTTGGACCGATTTGACGTGTTACCTCTTCATGTTCTCTACCCACTAGTTGCTAGACATATGAGGTTGAGACTTGGGACTAAGTCCAAATCTCTATAGTATTTATCTTTTAGTTTTTCGTATAAGTTTTTAACTCTCATCAACTTAAGAATTTTGAAATTGGTTGATTTACATGGAGTTGTTTGTTCTATAAATGAGGATCATTTAAAAATTTTACGCTCTAAAATTATGCGTCAATTTTAGAGATTGATGTGTTAACTAATTGCGTCGCTTTAGAAATTGATTGATCTCCTTTGATTTTTTTTCTTTCTTTCTACTTATTCAACAATTATATAGTGTTTTGCATACATCCCTTTTATATATATAACCAAATATTTGAAGTAATGTTTTTATATCATTTTAAGACAGATTAGTATTAAATAACTTTGAAAGTGTCAAAACTACATATAAAACCCTTGTTCCCAAAGAGGTGAACAAATCGGTTTTTCAAATCAAACCGGTTCGGTATGAAATCGGTTTCTGAGAGGGGTTTGACCGGTTTGAAACCAGTTCTTGAGGGAGATTTGACATGTTTGGTTTGGGTTAAACCGGTTTGAGCCTATAGGGTTACAAGGAAACCGTAACCGGTTTTGTTTTCGGTTCGGCTTACAATTTTTTTAGTTAATTACAACGAAAGACCCTGTGGGATGGCCAGATTGCAGGTTTGGGAAATTACAAGGTTGGTGCAAGAGTATTGAAAAATGTAACAAAAAAGGACCCACCTTGAATGGCCTTTAACTTTTCTGTTAAAATTATTAAAAATGACAATAAAACCTTTACGTATAAACAATAATAAAAAACAGAAATTTATATCATCTACCCTTTTCTAAAAACCTAATCCAAAACAAATAGACCATCTCCTCCACCACCACCAGCCGTCTTCTCCGAACACATCTCCATTGGCAAGATGGCCGCCTTCACCGCCACACCTAATCGCCACTTTCTTTCTTTGACTTTTGATTCACCCCTAGTTCTCAAGTGGCACCACCACTTTTTTTTAAAACCTATTTTTTTAGTTTTTAATATAGGGGTATTTTCGTCATTTTTTAAAATATTTAACAGAAAAGTTAACTGTCATTCACTCCATGGACCAAACATGTTACGTTTATACATAACTTGATAACAGACAGTGTAATTTTTCAAACTTAGTGACTAAATCCAAAATTTGGACGTACCGTGTACTTAAAAAAAAAAAGCAAGTCATCAAAGCAGTCTGGGACTCTGGGCTAAATTTAAACCGAATTCACATAGGATAAGCCCAAATGACCCTTTGCAAGTTTGCATCAATAAAACACTCAAGGTCCACATGGCCCGTTAGAATTACTCAGTTTGGGCCTCAAATATCATTTTGGACTATAATGTTGGGAATGAGAAGTTTGTTTAATTGATGGATTTGATTGATCAACATTTTTATTAGACAAGTCATATTATATGTGTGATCTATTTGTTATAATTATTTTTAGTTAAATAGTCTTTATGTAAAAAAAAATTAAATGACAATTTGAATAACTGGCGGGCCACTGACCCACCCGATCATCTCCATCTTCCTCAGGAGGAAACCCACCATAGGTGAGAAAACCCACTGTCCCAACCTGGACCCCTTTTTTTTTGTCACAAGTAGGACTTAAACCTAAGACCTCCCCATTTTAGTGAAGTCTTGAGTATACACCTTTGCCACTAGGCTAAGCTAGTGGTTGTAAATAGTCTTTATGTATTAATCCTAATTTTTTTAAAGTTAATCATAAAACTATTTTTGTTTAATACGGCTGTTTTGTTTAATTGATCGACATTTTTATTAGACAAGTGATATGTGCAGTCTATTTGTTATAATCATTTTTAGTTAAACAGTCTTTAATTCTTTATGTATTAATCATAATTTTTCAAAGTTAAGCATAAAACTATTTTTGTTTATTAAATATTAATACTATTTTGTTTAATTGATCGATTTGATTTATCCACATTTTTATTAGACGAGTCATATGTGTGATCTATTTGTTATAATCATTTTTAGTTAAACCGTTTTTATGTATTAATCCTAATTTTTCAAAATTAATCATGATTAAACTATTTTTTTGTTTATTAAGATTTAAGACTTTTTTTGGGCATTTACATACTTCCCCTTGCTATTTATTACATATTTCCTCAAATTAAAAAGTCAATTACATATTTCTCCTTCCTAAAACATAAGTCAAAAAGTCAATTACATATTTTCCTTCCTAAAACATATACAAAGGGGGAAATATGTAATTGATTTTAGAGGTTGGGTAAATATATAATTCAGAGTCTTAGTAAGGATAAATATGTAAAAATCCCTTTTTTTACCAATTATTAGTATTTAGTTGATCGTAATTAAACATTAAACGTAACTTTATACTATTTATTCAATGATAATTTTATCAAAAGAAATTTGAAGATGAGAGATAGAGATGGGGGAGAGAGATCTAATCCAAATTATCACATTTTATTTATTTTTTATAAATAATGATAAAAAATAATATCATATCAGTGTTAACACAATAGTAAACTTCTATGTCATGACCAGTCATCATTGTCTAATCAGTATACCAAAACAAAATATAATTATTGATAACACGACAAAAAAAAATAGTTAGAGCAAGGGGTATGCTCCGTGAGGGGCGTTGAAAGCCACTCACGCTTACGGAAACACTGCTCCCCTCGTCTGTGATCGGGCCATGAGGGGGTCACGCGTGAGTGGCCTCATGCTCGTGAAATGCCGGCCATTTGACAATAAGACCATTCAACGGTCAAAAACATCAAAAAAAATTGATTTAAAAAATATACTATAAATACACATTTTCACCCACATTTTTTACACAAACAATACAAATCGTTCACCGTAAAAATTCAATTTTACTCACTCAAAGATGGTGGCGGATCCGGAAATTTTTTTCATGGGTGTCGGAAAATTTTCGGTGTTCGGCTGTCTATTAAAAGCGATTTTTCATAGAGTCGGGTTATTGAAATTTTTTTACAAATTGAGTTGGGTCATCGAACCTTTTTACCGGATTGAGTTAGGTAAACGAAATATTTTGAGTTTTTTTAGTATAGATCTTAGTTTTTTATTCGGTTTATAAATTCATATAATTGAAATTTTTTTTATCATATTCCTAAAATTAAAAATTTAAATTAATAAATCTATAGACTAAACATTAAACATTCAATTATCAAATGACTAACAAGTCTAACATAATAACATTCAAATATCACTCTTTAGACTAACACATGAAACAATCAATTACCCAAATCAATATTCATATAATCAATCAATAATCTAATATTCTAATAAATAATCTAGCAAATAATCAAATAATAAAGTAAAATTTAGAGTAAAAGTATTAAAAAAAACTTAATTTATTAGAAAAAAAATTCAAAATAAAATTTAAATTGGTGTTGTTTGGTCTTTTAGTATCGGATTCAGGAGAGTGGATGGGCAACACTCAGACAGGCGACCTTACTCTCGCAAGCACAATGTCAGGTGATTGTCGATTAGGCGGGGGAGGGGGTGTCGACACTTCTCGGTCGATAGTCACTTGTTTCCGTTTCATTGTGTAAAAGGGAATATATGGGCGCGGATAAAAGTTTATTTGGTTAAATGATTAATGACCTTTTTGATCCTAATTGTTTATAAGTATTAAAGGATACGTCCAATTAACTAATTAATTTATAAGAGGTTTATATTTGTTAATTAGTTTATAACGATTAATAAGTTTATATTTGTAAAATTCTATATTAATTTTTTTTGTCGTTTTGGTAATAAAAAAAAATTCGTTGGGGTCGGTTTCAAAATTTTTGGGGGTCGCTCGAGATTAGATCGTATATATAACAAACAATTTTTTTTTCATCGACCCCATGGTAACTATGTAGGTCCGCCAATGCTCAAAGATGAATTTAAACGATCCAAACAACCTTTTCGGGTGGAACCCGTTCGATCAACCTCCAAACATATCGTTCGGTCAACCTCCAAACAACCCGTTCGGGCAACCTCCAAATATCTCGTTTGTCCAATCTCTAAACAACCCAGGTGTGTACCAACCTTTTTTGAGCGCGGGGTACTTTCACCAACAAGCGAGTAAACAATCACCTACATTTTCACTTGGCCCGACGTTATTCAGGAAACACAACGGGCATGAATGGGTGCCGGTATCGGATATGAATGATAGACAATCGTCAAAGAAGTTAAAACAATTTAACGTGTATCAAAAAGAGAAGATCAACTAGAAGAAAAATAAGCGAAAGAGGGAGGACTTCAAAATTCTCGCGGCCAACATCGATTAATTAACGTGTTTGGAACGCGAAATTATGAAGGAGATGAAGCGGGAAATTAAGGAGAAATATGGGGTTCCCTAAATTATTTTATGTAATGTTTAATTAAATTATTTAGGTTATTGGGAGGGTCAGACCCACGTGTTTTTACTCATACGGGTAAGGATGAGATTGAGAGGGAAAATTTAGGTGAGAGTGAATGTGTTGGTGATACTTGTTAGTTTTTGTAATCATTTATTAGGTTAAGGATGTTATGTAATTTTTAAAAAATTAATATAATATTAATATCTTAGTTAATTATATTTATATTTGGTGAAATTCACCCGCTTTTTAACAATAACTTCATGGTTTCTTTTTCTCTGCAAAAATATCTAACTCAAATTATTTATCATATTTAATTGTTTACTCTAATTCTAATAGAACATGTATCTATAGAGATGTTTTTATACATACGACACATGTTAAACTTCTTAACACGAAGTGCCAATTTAAAAAAAAAATAGATTCTAAAAAACACTGTTTACTTAACAAAAAAAATGTTGAGAAGAATTTCGCTTACTCGAAAATAATAAAAAGAACTAATTACACGGATGGCCCCTGTGGTTTACTCAGATTTCACTTTTGACCACTGGAAATACTAAATTACAAGTTTGGACCAATAGTTTGCACACTTATTTCACTTTTGGCCCCTGAGTTGGATGGAGGTTAAATTTTTCAGTTAAGTGCATGTGAAATGACTAAAACACCCCTATGAACAAAAGTGTCAAAAAAAACCCCTTTAACCATATAAACATAACTATGTCTTCCCCAACCTCCCCCCTGCCACTGCATATGACCACCACCTGCTCCTCCTATGACCACTACCACAGGTGAACTCCTATGACCAGCCTCCTCCTAGAACCAGCCTCCTCCTAGAACTTCAAATCCCCTCCCCTTTTCACGCACCAAAACCACCGGTGACCTGGACTCCCCCTGTCACGCATCTTCTTCTCACCACCATCGAAGCCCTGGAAACCCACCGTCGCCGCCGCCATCGCCAGACATTCACCACCACCACCACCCTTCACTGCCACCGGCACCACCCGACCCCATACCTCTGGCACCACCCCCTTCCAACCAAATCTCTATCTAACGTGTGCTTGTTGCTTGGGGTTTTGCGAGAACACTGCCGCCGCCGCCAGTCTTGTCCTCCCCCCATTTGGCATCGCCGGTCCACCACCACCACCACCCCCATCGAAGCCTGCAAAAACCCTAGATTTACACCCACACAGATTTGGCCCTAATTGATTATGCAAAACCCACCATCATCGACATAAACACACAGAGGCGAGGGGATTAGCAGAATGAATATCACGGTCACATGTGACACATAGGGCGGCAGCGTCCGCCTTGCACGTTATGCTCGTCGGAGCTTGCTCACAGACCTCACACATCCACGCGCGCGGGTGGCGTGACGCGAGCTTGTTGGCGGCGTGGACCTTGCCGTCGCACGGTATACAGAGGAAGGCGGAGTCTGCTCTGTAGAACAAACTTGCCGACGTCGTTTTGCAGGAGTCACAAAGGGTTACAGCCATTGTCCATCTCTGTTTGGCCATGGAGGTTTGTGTTAAATTGTTTTGATTTTGGGTTTTGCTACTTCCAAGTTACATCACATCCTATACCTTCTCCGGTATCCAACAAAGCTATCCGGAGACCCTCCATCAGCTGCTAGGGTAGAGGAGATTTGGTTCAAAGGGGGTGGTGTTGGAGGTATGGGGGTGGGGTGGTACCAGTGGGGTGGGGTGGCAGTGGCAGTGGAGGGTGGTGGTGGAGAGTTATATATTGTGTTTTAGGGGGTGTGAATGGTTAAAGGGGGGGGGGTGTTGACACTTTTGTTCATATGGGTGTTTTAGTCATTTCACATGCACTTAACTGAAAAAGTTAACCTCCATCCAAATCAGGGGCCAAAAGTGAAATAAGTGTGCAAACTATTGATCCAAACTTGTAATTTAGCATTTTCAGGGGTCAAAAGTGAAATCTGAGTAAACCACAGGGCCATCCGTGTAATTAATTCTAATAAAAATAAAAAGTAAAAATGAGTTAGATATGTTGATATGGTACATTCAAAGGAAACTTGTCGATTCATGAAAATAGGAAGGTACACGAAATTTGTTCACATTCCTCTATATTATTGACGGCGAATAGAGAATCGTTTTTGGTTTCACTCCCACCTTCCGATCATGCTAGCTTTCAATGTTTTTGGTTTCACTCCCACCCTCCGATCACGCTAGCTTTCAATCTGAGTCGATACCTTTTTGGGCGGTTACCGGCGGTTGCGTCGATCTCTCCCCACGTCCTCTAACCATCAGCCTGCAGCGATTATCTCAACCAAACTTGATTTGAGTTTCAGATTCGAGTATGAAATTTAGGTCGATTTCGAGAGGATTAAATTTAGGTCGATTTCAAGTATCCTTTTTGGTTTGATCCTCTTATTAGCTCTGAATCAACCGATGTTTGGAAGAAAACTCGTACGCTACTATTTCGTAATCGTCTTCATCAATCGTAGGGGTTTTCCCTGTAAGTTACAACGATTACCATCGATTTCCTTGAGTCTATGATTCGATTGCTAACTTCACACTGCTTTAACTTCAATTTAGGGTTTATTTTGTTAGTGTACTTGCTTAATCGGCGATTATTATTTCTTCGCGGATGAATTTGATACTTGATTTTGTTTGATGTGGCTTTCGTTTCCAAGGTACTCTACTCCTTTTTCTGTTCACAAACTTTCTTTCCACCTGTTATCGTAAATCAACTGCTAATTTCATCAATCCTTATTCAGTGAACTGTTTCTGGACTATAAGGTATACTTTTTGCTTAACTTTTTTATCTCGATATGATCATTTGTGTGTTTAATGAGAAACCATAGATCTTGTAAGCCATACGTCCTTGAAAGCCTTCCAGCAGAGAGAGAAATTGGCAAGAAGATCAAAGCGTGACACTTTATCGGAGAAAGCTCATGAGCAGAATACTAAACGTGTTCTTAAGGTTAACTGTGGAGTTCGAAGGTTTATGGGTGAAAATGAGACAATATGTATCTACTCGTGCTGATATGCTCCCGTTGGCCTACACACGCCTTTGAAGCAGTTGCAAGCCTCTCTTTCTCCTCGTAGGTACACATCTAATCCCATGAACGTTTCTTTCTTTTTATGTTTTTCTGTCTCTCTGATGGCGATTAAATCAAAAGGGGGAATACCCATGAACATTATTTGCTGCATTTATCTATATGGTATTCATTTCGTGTCTGTATTCAAATGATTAATTATGTTTTTTGTTATTTAATTTTTTTATTTTAGGTCGGCTACTTCTTGGTATTGAACAAGATTTACTCAAGTTATCATTTCTTTGATCAATCTCTAGCGGCATTATCAGATTATCTACAAAGGTATGACTTTTACTGTAAAAAGTATGTTTTTATTTCTGTTTTGTCCCTAATGAATTTAGTAATTTGCATTATCTTTTAAAGTAGCTAGTGTGTTCATGATAAATATGTTCTTATTTAGTCCCAACATATCATGTTTAACCCTTGAAGTTTGATGGACCAAGTTTTAATTTCAAATTTGTTAATTTTGACCTTGAAAACTAAGTGATTGACATCAAGGAATAAGCTATATTGGTATTTGTGATATAAATTAGCAGATGGGTGATGTAGCAAAGGACTTAGCCTCTGGAACTTTAAGAGGGGTAGCCCAATTGGTTGTTGGACGCCCTTTTGATACCATCAAGGTCAAACTACAAAGTCAACCTACTCTGCTACTGGGTCAACTCCCCAAATACTCTAGTGCAATGGACTGGCTTAAGTGGAATATGTTGAAGATATCTACAAGTTATACAAACTCGTAGAGGTATAAGTTGAAAAGATTATTTGTTTGTTTTTAGTTTTATTGAATTTCTTGATGTGGGTTGTTAAATTGGGTCAAAAAGTCACCGGTTTGGGTTATAATTTACTCTATGTGTGTGTGTGTGTTTTTTTTTAATTTCTTGATGTGGGTTTGTGAAATCCAGTCTCTAATTTATTGTTTTCTTGAATTTCTTATAAATTCGGTCAAAAAGTCAACGATTTGGTACTGTTTTTTTTTTTATTTCTTGATGTGTGTTGTTAAATCCAATAAAAAAAGTCACCGATTTGGGGTATAACTTACTGTTTTACTTGAATTTCTTGATGTGGGTTTCTGTAATCTCCATATAGTTTCTAAACTTAGTAAGTGCTAATTGTGAACTCAAAGCATGCTTGCTCATCTCTATCAAGGGTTGATTTTACCACTTGCAAGTTATAATTATGTCAAATTATGGATGCCAACAGTATGATGTATTTTTTGACAGGCTAACCATTTCTGAAACATTGGAGTGATTCCCCAGCCTCCAGCAAGCATTTCAAAAGCTCTCACCTGCCCAGGTTGGTACCCGAAACGCCCCTGGAATTATCCAAGTTTTTAGGTAAGTTCACTTTTAACAGCATATGTTTATCTATCAATGTGTTTAATTGAAAATGTTACGGAGATTATTAGTTTGACTTTTTTTATAAAATTTGATAACCTGGAATTATACTCTTTTGAGAGTATTGTATTAATCAGGTTTGATCTGCTTAATCATATTGTCTTGTGATTTCATTTTTGCTTGCTTTCATGTAACAAAGCCCTAATTTGTTTGTGCTAATTAACTAAATTTGTTGTTCTCTATCGAGATTGATTTCTTTTATTAGCTCCTTAGCTGAAACATTTTTCAATTGCTTATAAAATTCAGGGGGGTGTTTGGATTTGTGCTTTAAATGTGATTATAAATACCATCACAATCAAATGATCAGAAAGCTTAAAACATTTTCTTATGTCTACTCCTTACCTAATAATTTAATCTTATTATTATGACCCTAACTAATCAAATAATTATAAAAACTGTAGGTGTTCACTTTCCAATCTGTTGGGATTCTATCATAATCTTGTGTTTTAGATAATCATCAGTCAAGTATTAGTATCAGTTAATGTTTTATAATTGAATTATTAGCTTGATATAATCATAGATTAGGAATAATATAGAAAATAGAATTGGTTTCCTATGCCCATATATATATCTTTACATTATCTGATAATCATAGAGAGCTCTCCTATGCATGTTCATTGATCATTAATGTTTATTTGCTGTTTTTCCATCTTAAATGATTTTTTTCAGTGTGACTCCAAGACTATTGATCGGTTATTTGGCTGGAAATCTGATATGCTGTAATGGGTCTAAAGAATAACTCCTCTATTTAGTCACCCAACTATTTCCATAGGCTTTAGTATTTTCAGTTTCTGAATGGCTGTTCATGTTTTTATTATTCATTGATGTGTGTTTCACGTACTTGATTGCAAAATTTGCATCATACTGTCAGCTTCTAGGTCCATGTGTGCTATGCTCAAGATATGATCATGTTCTAGCAAAGGACAAAAACAGGAATTTACTGGGATTCGATCTGTAATCATCACAGGTGTTTGATTCATTCCGTTTGCAGTTTGATATATTTTGGTTTGATTTTCCCAATTGAGGTATAAATCTTTCTGATTACTTTAATTTGCAGGCGACTAATTTTAAGAAACTGCTAGACAATGAGATGGCGAAGACAAAACACCATTCATCTCTTTGATGCCACTTTCGGTAGCCAACTTCTACTTCCTACCTCTCTTTCAAACTTTGGATCTTAGTCATACATACATATACATGCTAAATATTCCTTCTTAATCATCCATCCATGTTAACCCATCATCGGATTTGATTATGCTACTTTCAAGGTATGAGAAAGAATGGTCAGCATGGGGATTGAAGCAAGAAGAATCTGCTTCAAGAGGGGGTGTTCTTGCAGATGAAATGGGAATGGGGAAAACTGTGCAAGCTATTGCTCTTGTACTTGCTAAACGGGCACTTTGCCGTGAACATGGTGAACCTGATGAACTGATATTTCCCTAAATTTATCAAAATTCATGTTGCAGTTGTATAAAACTTAGATCAAGTTTTGGTGCAGATGTGTTCAATCTCAAGTCACGGGTGGGAAACCCCGGTTATAGGCTGCCCAAAGCTATGTCTACTGTCAATGCAACTCTATCAACACAAATCTCCAAGAAAATGGAGGTAAACTACCGGTTCAAATCTATTAAAGTAATTCAATATTCAATTAATTAGTTTCATATTCCTTTCATACTCTTGCTTTTATTGAACAATAAAAGTTATACACATCAACCTAAACCACCTTATTTTTCTTTTGAATCAGGCCTTTGCACAAAACTTAAAAATATGAAGAGGAACTTCAATTGCTCTGATTCTTTGACTCATTTTCTCTATCATCCACTTCAAGGTATTCAACATTGCTAGATTGTTCCTTTTTCTTGAGAATTAATTGTTTTGTTCAATTTAAAACATTTATTCATAAATTAATTGTACATCACGCTTTAAAACATGTACCTTCAACTGAGTATGCCAGTTTCTTAAGCTTTGTTGATGGCCTTGCTCAAATCGTGGTTTCATATCTTTCTTGTGCAGTTTTTTTAGCAGTTTCCTTATTTTGTTTTCAAAAAAAGTAAATCATGAATTTTACAATCTTTATTTTGTTGACTTTTATTTTCAAGAATCATAAAGTGTCAACTTTGAATTGTGGAAATTCAACATGATCTCTGTGAAATTAAAATTTTGAACACGAAATATTACAATTTTAGTTCTGGTATGTTATTAAGTTGATAGAATTATTAAGGTTTAGCTTAAACCATATTATTTTATGTGGGATTTAATATAGAAAGTTGCCTAATTTGATCTTAAAATAGTTAAAGCTAGATCTTTTGAGCTAAAAAATAACTTTTTTCTTATTTTCTTGATGACTCAGGTGAGATCAAGTAAGAAGATGATTGCATTTACAACTCAGAGATCCAGTCAATGATAGACGGTGGCGTTGGTGGTGGTGGCGGCGGTGGAGATGGAGATGAGAAGACTATGGTGGAGATGGAGGAGAGAATAATACAGTGGTGAAGGAACATGGCGATTTGGTGACAAAAAGAGAAGATTAAGCAATTATCAAGTGAAATCATTGGAGAAAATTTTTGAAGTTGATAAACCAATACTCGTTTAGAATGCTAAGAAAGATAGTTATGACATTATGATATTTAAAAGTCCGGCCACCGGACGATTGATTCAAGAAAGAAAAAAAAAATATTTTTCATGGACTGTGATGGATAAATATAAAAGACAAACATGTTTTTTATTTTCTCATTATTTATTTACAAGTAATTGACATTTTTTTAACGGTCAACAAACAATAATATTAATAGAGGGCTAGAAAGGGACTAGACTTAACCAAGATTACATCCACCAAAAGAAGATAAACAGCCAAGCGTAAATTAATGGAATTTGACACCATTGGGAAGTAATTGACTTAACAAGATGTATATAAACTTATTTTCAACCATTATTGAACTCACTTATGTGTAAACTTGATAAACTTGTGGTTTTCCACATCATTGAATATGGAATCTATGATAGTTGCCGCATCCAATCATATAATTTCAAAAGGTAATCGTCAATTATTGGAGCACCATTTATTAGAAAAAGAAAAGGGGAACTTTAATTTTCTTAGTTATTGTGACATTTTACTTACATTTTCTTATAGTTTTCTTATAAATTACAATACATCCACACATATTGAAAAGAGTAAAATGTCATTTTCGTCTTTTTTGTTTAGTCACTTTTACTAATTTTATCCAAAAAGTTCATTTTTTCTCCTATATATCATCGCGATTTATAAAACTTGTCATTTTCGTCTATTCAGTTAACTCAATCCATATTATAACGTTAAATGAGAAGTATTTAGGTCTTTTTTATATATTTCTTTACTAGGATAGAATCTTGTGTATTACACGGGTTAAATAAATGTAATGTTATATACTTAGTAATAAAAAATATATCACGGGTTGAATAAAATATAATGTATTCTGTTAACACATACACTCGTCAAAATATGTATTTAAAAAATGTACTTTGACGTGACAATTATAAATTCTGTTAAGTTAATTTTTAAAATATTTTTTTCAACTGAGTATTTATTTTTTTTAAAGTAAATTACAAATTATGTTCTTTAAATTTACAGAAAATTATAGGTTATATCATTTGACTTTAAAAATTACACTAGATGTCCTTTTTTGAAACCTTTACACATATTTTGTTCTTTTTACTAACTGAAGTTATCTTTTTCTATTAAATGAACTCACATATCTTCAATCGTCTCTGTCCTAAATATACAATACTCAAAAAAGTATTATATCAAATTACCAAACTCATTCTATCTTCTCTCTCAATAACCAGAGAAGAAGAATGTTATTCTTGCCATTGTTCCTTCAGCGACCAAACAAGAAGCTCTAAACAAAGATGTTTTTGTGGTCAAACATCGTAAGTCATGAAATTGATAGACATCCGGATCAAGAAACTTGTAAATCGATTGACCGGAAGAAAACCCCTAATACCGACATTTCCTAACCAGAGACAATCAACTCCGCCAGAGTCGGTGGCGTGTCGACTGACGAGTCGGGAAAGTGGTAGGTGCGACGGTGAGGGCCTCTAGTTGTACGAAATAAAAGGTGGATGCGATTCTCATACAGTGTGGCAGGCTTAGTCGGAGCTCCTCCGGTGGAAAAACGGCCGGTGGTGAAACGCCTACACGGGTAGTAGACGGTGGGTTGGGTATACAGATCCGGTTTGAAGTCTCAAACCTGAAATTTCAAACTGGTGAACGAGTCGGTTTGGTCATCAGCACCCTATAATACGTGGTTAAGAAACACTGGTTACCATGTCCAATGTAAAAAATGTTTAAATGAAAATGGTGGAACTTGGGACGGTAACTTTTACAGAAACGAAATGCAAAGAAGGAAGCTAGTGAGAAGAAATTTTATAAAGAAAGAAAATATATATCATGAGATTAATTAACTATGATTGTTTTTGATACATGATGAATAATGGTTTTAGATTAGCAATTTTTGGGAAAGATGAGGGAGAAACCGTGATCTGAGATGCAAAGAAAGAGAGAGACAAAGTTGAGGGGTTTTATATTTATTTTATTATTGTTTGATAATTACAAAAGGTTGCCATCACTCCAACTTAATTACATAAATAGTCCCTCAAAATGTGAAAAGACAACTATACCCTTCATTTAACAGAAAAAGATAACTTCAGTTAATGAAAAGGACAGAATGTGTGCAAAAGTTTCAAAAAATGACATCCAGTGTAATTTTTAAAGTCAAAGGACATAACCTACAATTTCATATAAAGTTAAAGGACTTAATTTGTAATTTACTCTTTTTTTATTTAATTGATAAATATGAATTTATATTAAATTCATTTGGTTAATGATATAATAACGATCCATAATAAAATATTAAGTATCCATAATTTGATTTATATTAAATATTTAAAAAATATTTTTTTAATATTATTACTAGGTTAGCTTCCCGTGTATTACACGGGCGAAATCATGAAAAGATTACAATAAATAAATCTTTATTATAATAAATAACTAACTTTATATACCACATGTCAACTTCTGATGAAGTCTAGATTTTTGTAACAATTATGATGAATTAATTAAATATGTGTGTGTAAGCGTATGAAATTGTTTTTAACATAAATAAAACATTTATATAGTAAAAGTTTATAATATTTCAAAAAATAAAAAATTAACACATCTAAATCTTATGAATTATAATAAATTAGTTAAATCTAATGTAACACCCGAAAAATTAAAACATAAATTTATACATCTTGCGAAAAATAGGCACATAATTTTCTTTTTTAAATAAGAACTCATTTCACCAAAAGTAATACCTTATATAATATTTCACCAACATTCACCCAAAGAATACTCATAAAACGCACCCAGGTTTTCTCATAAAATTTCGACATGACCCGTTCGTAAAATAAACAACTCTTACGGAGCATTAACCTGTTTAGACACCAATAAAACCAAACCAAGTGACTAAAACATACACGGACACATCGACAAGTAATAAATCAATATGGAGTTTAAACTCAAAGACGCCAATACAAAAACATAATGTGAGTGAAACGATTTTACAAAATGACAATGCAAAATAATATGTCACGCCAACTCCAAATTTCCATCCCGTTGACCAGATCCCTAGACTTGATCACCAACGTCTATCACCATCGAAAACTGTCACATGACATCACCCAACGGTTAGTTAACTAACAATTCAAGTATTCTATAGTATTATCTCCGTAACGTCATATACATGTACACACATAATTATGTGTTTATCACCCAACTCAATTAATTGGAAACGGCTTATTTATTCACTTATCTTTTAAGTCGGGTTAAGCCACCTTTTTTACCTTCCCGTTACTCCAGGATAAACGCCTTTAGTTAATCCCCCAAAGGTATGTAATCCAAGCCGATCCGCTTAATCCACATATCTTCACCACCTCCGTGTATAAACGTCTCTTCATACCTGCACATTTCCAACACCATAACTAATTAGCCGAAGCTAAATGAGTACTCACATTCCACAGATAAGTTATACAAATACGATTCAAATATATAAACTCGAAGCGTGTCAAGCTTCACCCCCGTGACACGACTCCCACAACGGTTTAAAAGTCCGATGTATACTTCTTTGTTCTTTTATTCTCCCGACCCCAAAGTCGGGTCGTTTCACCTTTGATATCCCTGTTAATACGAATTTAAAACACTACAAACACCATTAGTAGGTTAATTCACATCGTAAGAAATAAACAACATAATAGACCAACATTAATTGTGTTTCACACCACAACCCATCCGGTTAACAACTTGTTATTACCCCCGCCACTCACCCTTATTAAGTTTGTAACATTAACCCGCCTTTGGTTTGTACATCCACTTAAACACTGTTAGGAACAACGTGGCGCAGCGGAATCAACACACACACATGCACAAACGATAATCATGCGGTACAGAAAAATAAACGATACAAGAATTTTACGTGGTTCGGTCCCAGTGGGGGACCTACGTCCACGGGCTGCAACTAGGTTATTTCATTAAGCTCAAAGGCACACAGATTACAATTACAACATAGAGTATTTATAGATTAAAACTAGGGTTCCTAACTTGTTCTCCAAGTTAGGCCCAAACCGTAAAGATAGGCCCATTAGGGCCGGCTAACCCTAATTAGGGTCGGCCGCCTCTAAACGAGACTCCACACCCAACAATCTCCCACTTGGAGCTCGAGCAATCCTCAATCCACCATCCAAGCAGACCCTATACCAGTAACTCCAGTAATCTTCAATAACAGAAAACCTCCAAGCCTCCAGTTCTAAGAACAAGCTAACACTTCACTATTAGAAGTTTCCAAGCCTCCAGCTCCCAAGAACAAGCTAAGATTTCAAATAACAGAAGTCCTCCAAACCTTCAGTTCCCATAAACAAGCTAAGACTTCAATCCAATCCTCCTAGTTGCAGCAGCCCACTCCTCAATTACAAGAAGGGCCCGTTGAAGCTCCCCCTAGCTCCAACCCAGCAGTCATCACTGACCCAGCCATGGCAAAACCCGCCATTGACTCATCCTCAATCTCAACCGGCACCTACTCACTCGAACTACCGACTCCAGAGACTTCCAGAGGAAACACCACTCTCCAAAACCTGCAAGTACCATGGAGAGATTTTCCCATTCGGAATTCCGGTCTTCAAAACCCAACGGTGTTTAGAACTGTACCCAGAACACGTCCCATGCTCCCACTGTTCCCAAAACCCCTGACCTGGTTTAAACCTCCGAATGCACTCAGCTGACATCCCCGTGGCTCCAAGATTCACACTTGCAAAATGAATCCACTTAGCTCTACCCGATGCAGCGAGTCAAGACTTTAATACTCGGAAGTTGGTTCCCTTCTTCCAGCGATACATAATCCTGTATCTTCCCAAAGTCTTCAAACAATAGATTCACCAATGCTTCATAGAAGTGAGTAATGAAGCATACCAGAATCTTGAACCCAAGAGTCTCCACTGCCATCACTGAGTCCCAATGCATCAACCCAGACACATTCTCAGAAGCAGAATTTACTATCTTTGACATCGACTCTAAAAGAATGTCACATACCTCCATGCAGCTCCACCAAGTCAACTATGCTCAGCTCCCACTGTCCCTGTTATCCCAACACATGCCAAATGTCGTACCACTAATCACCACCGAACAAGAAACAGTTTCACAGTTCTAGACCAGTTAACCGGCAAACGGTTATAACAGCAGCAAAGCTTTCATGATGAAAGCAAACGGTACCAAGGATTCCGCGACCGTACACCCGATCGGCTAACCCTAACCGAAAAATCTTTCAACCGAGCAATATCACCTGACTTCCTTTTTATTTTCACTTATGTCGTCACCAGCACACCAGAACCGGAATACTTAAAACCCAAAGCATTCCAAACCTGCTGGTTCCATTTTCATCGGTTTTATCCCATGTACTACAAACAAGTTCTTTTGACAAAACCAACCAACCGTCAAACCTTTGGATAATAACCATCCCGTCTTCAGCCATAACAATAGCAAACAGAAAACATATCGAAACAGTGAAATAAACACAGTAATGTCACGGGCCTGAACTTGACAGTTGTTCTACCAAACACTGTCAATAAACCGATCTGTTCCTGCAATAAACCTCACAGACAAATCTAAACCCGAATACTGAATTTCACATAACCCGGTTCCCAAATAGTTGATAATAAATAGTCAAACAGAACTAAACAAAACTCTAACCTTTACCCGACGAATCCAAGAGCTTTATAACCAAACCCTAATCGGCGGCTTCAAAGAGTTTAACCCGGTACCCGAAACAATCAAACCGTTAACCCGCAACACAAACCTGAAACACCCGACCCGACGCTTCACATGCAAACCCGAGTGAAACCAGCAACTCCAAGAGATCCACAACAGAAACTCTAATTGCAAAATCACTCCAAATCAGTCCCGAACAGCCCTGTTTTCTCCTGAAACAGCCATGTTTTCCTCCAAAACAGCTCTGTTTTCTTTCCCCTTTTGTGCAACCTAGGGTTTGAAAAAACCCTAATTTTGGCGGCCCAAAAAACAAGAAACTATGATGCGAATCAGCCCTGGAACAGCAGCAGTAGCAGCAGAAAAAGCGAAATTTTTTTTTCCAGAACACTGTTCACGCTGCCGTAAAACACTGTTCATGCCGGAAAACACACTGTTCTCTCCGGAAAACACTGTTCATGCTGCGGTACTGTAGCAGCTAGGGTTTTCCTTTGCGAATCGTTCTACCGTGCAATACCGTGTGTAACAACGAGCCAAAGCTCTGATACCACTTGTTAGGAACAACGTGGCGCAGCGGAATCAACACACACACATGCACAAACGATAATCATGCGATACAGAAAAATAAACGATACAAGAATTTTACGTGGTTCGGTCCCAGTGGGGGACCTACGTCCACGGGCTGCAACTAGGTTATTTCATTAAGCTCAAAGGCACACAGATTACAATTACAACATAGAGTATTTATAGATTAAAACTAGGGTTCCTAACTTGTTCTCCAAGTTAGGCCCAAACCGTAGAGATAGGCCCATTAGGGCCGGCTAACCCTAATTAGGGTCGGCCGCCTCTAAACGAGACTCCACACCCAACAAACACCACATATGGTAAAAGTATATTTAAACCGGGCTACAAACTTGTGACACCGTAATTACAACAAATTAACCAAAATCTCACCATTTAGTTTATTCTAAATCAAGATATACCTCATATCTAACTCATCTAAAGAGTTTTAAACACCTTAAGGTTTACCACCATATAAAAGACACCCCTAACGAGTTCTCGGTTAATCCCCAACAATTTTATAAATATTATAAAATTCCTGTTTCGAAACAGCCTTAGGTGGCTGTAAAAATTCAACGTTTACACCCACTTACAATAGGTATTTCACCTCAACTAAAAATTATGAGTAAAGTAGACACATAGAGCTTTCCGTCGATGTATAATACACCTCGAACGGACATCCGGTTAATTTACTATGAATATTTCAAAACCGGTTAAATTCTGGATATATGCTGAATTTTCAGCCCTTGGGTCACTCGACCCATTACCAATTCGCACTCTTTCTTTATGAGTTTAAACCCCCACAACGCCGTCAAAACAATACGTTATTGTTAAGTTAAACCATATTTTATAATTCATATTAAACCATATAAATCATAAGAATCCCAAGTCATTATTATGATTATTCTAATTGAACTCAAATTCGAGTCACTCACCTTCGCCCGTAGGATTGTTGTTGCTTTATCACCCGTTTCCGTCATTCCCTATTTGACCCGTTATCACCCGTTCTTTTTCAACCATAACCATAGGTCAAAGTCATCAATTCAACATACACCATTTAACAACAAGTAATGGTCTTTTTATTATAAACCAAACTATGTTAATCCCACATATCCATCTGACACATTAAAGTGATTAACTAAAAATAATATTCACATATGTATTTTATGTTAACCTTATTCACCATTAGCTTCACCAAAGTTTCTATGGTTACCAAACACTCCATAATTATCAAGAAATCATTTGAATCAAGTAAATATTATAAAATCTCTCAATTAACACCATTTATTTGGTTTAGGCATTTCATCAAACACCTTATAGGCATAAACTTTAAATCACCATTTTATATCCATATGAACTCTCTAATCCTCCCCAACATCAAATATGTCTATTTTATATGTTAATGCAAGATTTAGTTCAACACATATTCTTCATCAAACTAATTTTCATCATATAAGTGTTTACCCCAAATTTCAACATGGTTTATCCATGTATCCCCTTCCTACATATAAGAGCATTCACAACCCGTTCTTTATGATTATGTGAGTGAGTTTTGTATATTTTATGGAGTGGTTTAAAGTGGTTGTGAGTGAAGGAGAGAGAAAAGATATAAGGTTTTTGTAAATATAAGGATAAAAGTAGTGGTTTTTAGTATAATTATAAGGAGAGAGAAAAGTAGAGATAAAAGGTAGAAAAAGTGTGTTTTTTAGTGTAATTATAAGGATAAAGATATGGAATATAAAGAACGAGCTAGGAATGCTCTAAATCCTTTGACTAAATCATCTAACCCATAACATGCATTTAAACTTTCGATTCAAAGATTACAAACAATCATTCTAGCATATAAGTTAGGGTTCTTGCTACACAAAACCAATCACTTCTACCCCAAAATCGTGAGTTTGAAACCATTAACATAAGAACCATAATCCATCAAATTAACCTCATAAAAGAGGAATTTACATACCAGAAAGTTTAGAAATCACAAAAGGGAGATGGAATTATGCCTCAATCCTCTTAACCCATCATTAATTTGGTCAAAATCACCCCCACCTGGGGTCTCCTCTCCTTGCGACGTCGACCAGGAGGGTTCACGACCTCCTGGTCTGGTGATTTCATTCCCATTTTTTTTGTTTATTTCTATTAATTAAAATCACACAATTCCACATACACCCCTTTTACTTGTTACATTTCTCCTCTTTTACCAAAGATTGTGATTTTGTCAAGGTTAGTCTCCATAGATACATATCTATAAATATCGGATGAAACTTCATTAAATTTCACCCCGATATGATTTAAATCTCCTTTTATAAAATTATCTCATAGTATTTTATAAAATACTATTTCACCGACATTAAACTTACTTTAGGGATTAAATATTTATAGAGAAATATATTTTAATTCCACGGAAATCGGTATGTTACATCTAATTATAAATAATATATTTAAAAAAGAAAGTTATTATTCAACCAAAAGTTATTCTACATTTAATATTTAAAAATAAAATCATAAGAAATATGAAAACGTTTAAATGATATTTAATCGGGAAAATAAAGATGTAGAGGCTCTAGAATGATGACACGTGACACCTCAAAACCTTTATTTATTATAATTGATTGATAGATTTTATCAATATTTTAAAATTTTAATTGTTATTTTTATCACCTTAAACCGTATTAACTCTAGATATATTATATATTCTAAAATTTCATTCATTTTTTAAACGGTCTAAATACTCAAATAGGTAAGGACACTAAATGACTATAATAACATCATTCAACTTCTACCTTCTACCTTCTACATTAAATATTATAGATTATAGATTCACCCTACCCTATTCCTAACAACTTTTAAGCATGATAGTCTTGTTATTAACAAATAGAGTAATTTTATAACATATATAACATCATATTCACCCAATCAAAAACCATAATATAAAATATACCAATTTAAAAACTTAAACATATCACATAAGTAATATTTGAGTGAATAATAACATACATCATTATTAACAAATTCAAAATTATTGATAACGTTACGCATTTAAATATAGACCGTGTTATGAGAACCATCAAAATTATTTCTTATAACGCACGATTTGTTTCTTTTTCTTTTTAAAGCAAAACAATACTTCATTAATCACATCTTTGAAACAAAAACTATTCCAAAGTACATATTGGTCCACAAGAAGACCAAAACGACAATTTCGTAGCAAAATGTACTAGACAAATAACAACTCAAACCCAGAACAATCACGAGTCTAGTAACAAGCTAAACTACATAAAAGTTAGTTGTAGGGTTACTCGACCAACTCTCCTCACACAAACTTTCATTTTCCATTACTTTGTATCCAAAGAAGATATAAAGTTATTGGTGTCGCTATATTCTACCAAGCAAAGATTTTCTTTCATACATTGTTAATCAAAGGATCAGAAAATCAATATGTTGGCTCAATGGAATCCAGATGTATTGCATGGTGTCCCAGTTTTAAGAAGTTGTGGGTTCTAGTCGTGTGGTGAACAAGTGATGTAGATTTAGGAGTATATTTAGTGTGTGGACGTTAAAAGAAATCCGTCCTCCAATGACATTGTTTGTTATAATAATTCATAATCATTAATGGTTAGAAAAATGCATTAGGTACATATTCTACCAAAATATCAAAGAAAAGGTAGGCTGCCGACACTATAGATTGGTTTTTTTTGGAGGCAAGACTCCTTGTAGGCATGGAAACAGCTTCGGATTTAGGTTCGGTTGTTATTTGTTTGGTGTTGGTCAGCTCTGCCTCCTTTAAACCTATTCACAGCTCATTGGTTGGTCCTACCCATGCACATCACCATTTTCACTCTCAAAAACACACCATCACTCCATTACAAAAGCTTCCAAAAAGGAAGATAAACACACACTAACTCTGTGTTTTTGTACTTCTTTTGATAATCATAATCAAACACTCTTTTTTAGTTTTATAATTTGTGGGTTTTTCGATACTTTAAGTTCCCAGATGCCCTGCAAATTTTCATTAAATTTCATGGAGTAAAGCTTAAGCTTTATCTGGTAAAAACATTTTCTTGAAATCCCATGTTTTTTCAAGAAACAAGAAAATGATGCATACAAAATCAGAGTCTGATGTTACCAGTTTAGCCCCATCATCACCATCAAGATCACCAAAAAGGCCTGTTTACTTTGTGCAGAGCCCTTCAAGGGACTCACAAGATGGTGATAAATCATCATCAATACAAGCTACACCTAATTTCAGGAGTCCAATGGAGTCCCCTTCACACCCTTCTGTGGGCAGGCACTCCAGGAACTCATCTTCCAGTAGGTTTTCTGGGATTTTCCGGTCACATTCCGGCAGGAAAGTTCACCGGAAAAGGAATGATAAGGGGTGGCCGGAGTGTAATGTGATAGTGGAAGAGGGAAAGTATGATGAGTATGATGATGAAAAGAGGTTTACTAGAAGATTACAAGCTTTGATGGCTCTTTTGAGCTTTATTGTCTTGTTCACTATTTTATGCTTGATTATATGGGGTGCTGCCAGACCTTATAAAGCTGAGATCACTGTTAAGGTTTGTCAATTTTGTTTAAATTGTTGTCCAAGAATATAAAGTTATTCATGGATTAAGTTTTCTATGAACATCATGCTGTTAAAATGCATAAAAATTGAACCTATTTCAATCCATGTCATTTGGGGATGTTTGGCATTGTTTTCTTGTTTGATTATTGTGTTTTCAAAGTATCAAGAATCAGATTTTAGTGTTTGGGTACCATAAAACCGATTTTGATTATTTAGGGGTTAATCTTACAAGTAAATACTTGCATAATCACAATTTTCCAAGAGTCCTGTTATAGATACACCACGTGACGTCATCATTCGGCCGTATTATGGGCGAAAAATGTAATATGGCACGTATTGCGTTTCCAGTTGTGCACGCGTCACATTAATTGCTAACGTGCAGTCAGAAAAACTATATGACCGTTATAAGAGAAAAACACACCACATACGGCACGTATTGTGGGCGAAAAAATGTAATACGGTTGTATTGCATCTGGTGTCTGAATAAAATAGGGCTGGTGTACCGATAAGACTGCCATATCCCCTTTTTTGTTACAGCCGATTATGATTTTGATCACATAAATCTATAAAATCTTGGAATCTTGAATTTGGTTTCAATTTGATTACTAATTAGTGGTGAATAATATGCGTTTGTTGCAGAGTTTGGCTGTGAATAGCCTATTCATTGGGGAGGGTTCAGACTCATCTGGGGTCATAACCAAGATGTTGACAATCAATGGTTCATTGCGGCTCGGTGTTCATAACCCGGCTACCTTCTTTGGCATCCATGTTAGCTCCACACCGGTGAACCTGGTCTATTCAGAGATTGTGATTGCAACCGGTCAGGTACTAATCTGTATGTTTGGAAAAATTGGTGGTGCTCACCTGTCTAAATGGGTTAGTTCTTAAAATGGTCTACTTTGGTTGGGTTGAAAAGCAAATAACTTCAAAAAAATAATTTAGTGGTTATGATTACAAACCAATATTATTTCATTATTAATATAAATCTATAAATAAAAGTGATATAGGAGGTTGGGTGTCTTAAAATAAGACTTTAACCTATTTGATGTTTTTCCTCTAGTTAATTTTTTTATTTGACGAATTTAACTGGTATGAGATAAAATATAATCTAAATTAACACATTCCAGTCCAAACTATCATGTATACTAATGTGGTTATTGTCATCTCAGCTAAAGAAGTATTTTCAACAAAGAAAAAGTCGAAGGACCGTCATTGTGAACTTCGAAGCAACAAAAGTACCTTTGTATGGTGCGGGTTCGAGTCTAGTGATTTCTGATACTGGAGTATTTAAAATCCCGTTGAAGTTAGAGTTTGAGATTCGGTCAAAAGGGGAAGTTGTCGGTAAACTTGTGACCACAAAGCATCGAAGGCAAATTTCTTGCAATATGACATTGCCATCGACTATAATCAAGCCAATCAAATTCAAAAAGAGTTCTTGCACCTACAAATGAATGATAATTTCCAAGAATTATTTGTAAAAATGGAGTGAGTTTTCATTTTCTTTTTTCCTTAGAATTGATAGAAATGTGTTTGGATATTCCTAAAGTCAAGACATTCTATTTTTGGTATGTTGAAACATGTGTAAATGTTGGTTGATGTGGTAATAAAAATGTGTTATTAATTAAGGTTCAATTGAGCGATCTAAATGTCTTGAGATTTTGGCTCTTAATAAATACAATGATATAGTTTTGTTTTGGTAATATAGTTTTGTTTTGGTAAATAATCAAAGCAAGAATCGAAGCATGAATATTAGTGTATGTTAGCATTATGAATGTTGTGTATATACTAACCAAAAGTCCCTTGCTCCCTTATATTAGAACATGATAGAGAAAAATACCAATTGAATGCCCCTAGAATGCATTCAAGAACAATCTTGAATAATTGGTGATTTGAAACAAAATTTATGTAAAGAGTTACACATATGTTATTATCGAAAATGCACTTTGGCATTTTGGTGATTTGGAACATTTTATAAATAATCACTTTATCTTTTTTTTTTGAACGGCAATTTGGATCACTGACGGGCCACTAACCTACCCGATTATCTCCACCTCCCTCAGGAGGAAACCCACCATAGGTGAGAAAACCTCCTGACCCAACCTGGACCCATTTTTTTTGTCACAAGTGGGACTTGAACCCAAGACATCCCCAATTTAGTGAAGTCTTGGGTATACACATTTGCCACTAGGCTAAGCTAGTGGTTATCTAATGCGATATATATGGATATGATAATAATTGTTATATTTTATATGAATCCATAACTCAATTAGTTTAAAACGTTCATATTCAATCATAATGCTAAGAATAAATATGAGTTGAGACTAATGTGAATCCATTGATTAATTTCCATATATGAACATGGGTTGCATTCACATTCTCATGTGTTTGTTAGAAAATGAAGACAAGACAAAACCCGCCTTTGTGATCACTTCATAGAGGGCGACATCATAAGTGGATCTCGAAAATGATAATAGTTTTGTATCCTTAGACCTAATATACATATTGAGTCTTGAATGTGAGGAATGTTATGTTATGACATGGTCAAACATTTTTTTAGCCAAACAGTTACAGATGTTATTGTTAGATGTGACATGATACATGATACATGTGAGAGGTGTATGTAGTTAAAACTGAGTTTGTTCATCTCATTTAGACGAGATAGGGATTCTTAAAGATTCAAACTGCTAAAAATGCATGATCGTGCGTAAACTAAGTTGACTAGCTCAATTATGTTTATTTTATCACTCTGATTATCGATTAAGAATAACTAAACTTAATACGAGATTTATGACACCCATGAGAGATGTTAATAACAAAGGAATAACTTATATCTTACATGTAACATTGGTATGAAGCTTGTGAGCTTAAAGATCAATGGATGCATCGAATGGTACATACATGTGCGTCATTGGGGGCATTGACATGTTGTTAAACGTTTATCAGTGCCCGCAAATATCCGAATCCAAACATCCAAATAAAAAACTAGAAATTCTGGACCCACATCAACCAAAACTTAGTTTATATCTTGTATAAAGTATAAACCCACCGTGATGTCCAGCCCAACCCACTAGTCAACTTCTAAAATACTTTCTAGTTTCTAGAAACACACATTACCAGACCTGAATCCCGTTACTCACTGCACGTCGCACGAGAAGATAAAAACACTGTTTTTTTTTAAATCACTCTTTAATTTCTTAAAGATCTTGATTGTTCAACACAGATCTCACTCACAATTCACATTCCTCCCAAACCCACAAATTTTTATGATGCTTACTCCCAAACCCACATCAAAATTCATCTACTTTACAATAATTCTTCTGATTTCACTAACTTTCTTGATCAATTCAACAGCCAGTGAAGATTCTGACGACATTGAGGATCTTATAGCACTAGATGAGGAACAAGATGAACAATCATCACCAAAACCCTCATCTGAGGCAGAGGTGTTGAGCAAAGCTCAAAGAATTGTTCTTGAACTCAATAATGATAACACCCAGAAAGCAATTGATGGAAATGAGTATGTTTTTGTTCTGGGTTATGCACCTTGGGATGTTAGGAGTGCTGAATTGATGCCTAGGTTTGCAGAGGCTGCTAGTTCTTTGAATGAGTTAAAGAGTCCTGTTTTGATGGGTAAAATTGATGCTGAGAGGCACCCAAAAGTAGCTTCCAATCTTGGGATTAAAGGGTTTCCAACTTTGCTTTTGTTTGTCAATGGCACTTCTCAACCTTACACCGGTGGATTTTCGTCGTAAGATTTGCTTTTAATCCTGTTTTTTTATGTGATTTTAGGGGTGTTTGGATGTTGGTTTGAAAGTGATTATATCATATTATTAAGGGTCCTCTTATAGTGTTATAGATACACCAGATGACCTCATCAGAACACTTGATGACGTCATCATACAACCTGTATTGTAGGCGAAAAAAGGTAATACGGCACGTATTGTATATGTCAGTGGTGTACGTGTTGTGTCAGTTAGAAAAGATAATATGGCCCGTATTGTATCTATCATACAACACGTAGTGTAGAAGAAAAAAGGTAATACGACCTGTATTGTATACGGTATCTGAATAATTTGGGGTGCCCATTATTAATAAGGTACACCATTCAAAATTTTAAGATACAATCGATAGAATAATAGATACTGACTTTGGGTGTGCTTGGACTTGTTTCTTGAAAATGTTAATGTGAAATTTACTATAATTAATCCTAGGGGTGTTTGGGATTGCTTATTAATGACTTTATGAGTGTTTGGATGATGAGAAGTATTATTCTTGGTGGATTCGAAATTACAATTTTTGGTCTTAAAAGTGAAATTAGCTGTTTTCATTAAGCTTATTATCTCCTGCTTATGAGCATAAGCATAAGCTGTTTAGATAAGCAAGTCTGAACGTGTTTGGGTCACCTACTTTTCTCATGGTTATTTGATTATTTAGGTGATAAATGATTGGAAAGATACTAGCTACAATTTCAAGTAATCAGAATGTGCCAAATGAAAAGGGATTATTACAATTTCAAGTGACAGAAAACTCATCCGAACATGCTAATACCAGATCTTGTGATGTTATGATTAGTTGGAATAAGTAGCTATTAGTATTTTGGTAAACCTGATTCCGATTATGATTTTCTCATTATTTAGATCACTTTGGAGAAGTGGGTAAGTGCCATAAGAAACTGATTATCGTTATAGATGTAATAACAAACATACCTATGATATGCTATAATCAACTGGTTATCTGATATCCTTGAAATCGCAATAATTATTTTCAAAATACACATCCAAACACCCCCTTAGGCCAGTGAAATACATTGTGACAAGCATCCAAGAAAGCATATTGTGTGTAAAAAGTTTGTTAATTTTGTTGGTGTTTGGGGTGTGAATTAGGGAAGAAATTGTGATTTGGGTGAGGAAGAAGACGGGTACGCCCATTATCAGAATCAACTCTATCGATGAAGCAAACGATTTCGTTAAGAAACATTCTATTTTTGCAGGTGGTTTATTCGATAAGTTTGAGGTATGTGCCTTTTGTGCTCCTTGTTTCTTAATTATAACACTTTATTTGCAAACAGATTGGCACACACAAGTAATCACTCATGCCTAACTGTAAAACTCTTGTGCATGCCAAAAATTTGTCAGGGCCCTGATTATGGCGAATTTGTAAAGGCAGCAACTGCTGACAACGAGATTCAATTTGTTGAGTCGTGTACTTCCCAGATTGCCAGTATTCTATTTCAAGATGTTAAGTCTATTAGCCCGTTTCTTGGTATTGTGAAAAGTGAGCCTGAAAGATACACTTCGTATGGTAAGCTGAAGATTTGGTAGTGTAAGATCCTTTCATTTGACATGCGTGATTTGTAGAGGTGACACAATGGCCGGGTTGGATGGCTCAATATGGGTTCGGGCTGAAATGGGTCATTTTCAAGTATGGGTCGAAACGGGCCGGGCTGATTGGGTTAACCCGCTAACACTTTAGGTCCATTTTCTATATTTTATAAATAATTAATGGCGATTTCTACAATCTTTTCTCTTTGCCTTTTGCAGAAGATGCGTTTGAGAAGGACAAGATTTTGCAATTTTTGAATGATAACAAGTTTCCATTGGTCACTTTTCTAACTGAAGTGAATTCTGTTAAAGTTTACGCTAGCGATAAACTTCAGGTTTTCATCACTTTACGTAGCAATTATAATAATTTCATTTTGTGCTCTTTTTACATTGTTGAATCTTAAAAAAATCAGATATTCAACTCTAATAAAATGAATTGCAAGAGGTAGTGTTTCGATGTGGGCTTTTGCTGCTTAAGGTTTTAATTAGCATTTAATGGTGTTACATGTTTGCAGTTAGTATCAAACCAATTATTTGACCCTTAACTAAAAGGATAATCATAAGCAAAAGTAGGCTTCCCAAACACTACAAACTGATTAAATCTTGCTCTTACCCCGTTGTACCCTTAAGGTGGTTAAGCCATCTGCCAGGCAGGAGCGAAGGTCCGGTAATCGAAAGTCCTTGCAATGCGATAGTATTTTGCGGGGCTTAGCTATGTGGAAGGAGGGCTCTGGTTTTGAGGTTTTGGTCAATTCCCTCCTCGCCGATAGTGGAGAAGGGGTCGTGCGTGGGGAGGAGGCACAACGGGAGATAGCTGAGGAGGTTAGCCCTAACATCAAGCAATGTCTCAGGAAAGTGAGTGATGGTCACTTCAATGCTGCAGTTAAGGTGTTGTGTTCCAGTGGGGTTGCTCCCCGGGGGGAATCTACCATGCAAGCCCTTATCGACAAACATCCCTTCGCGCCGCCCCCGAACCTCCCTTCAATTCCTCTTTCCCATCCTGCGTTATCCGTGGATGAAGACTGCGTTCACAGGTGTGTGAAATCTTTCCCGAAAGGGACATCTTGTGGGCGTGATGGCCTCCGGGCCCAACACCTGTTGGACGCTCTTAGCGGCGAGGGGTCGGCGACTGCCTCGGGACTGCTTACTGCCATCACTGAAGTGGTAAACCTTTGGCTAGGGGGGTTATGTCCTAGGGTGCTCGCGGATTTTGTTGCTTCGGCCCCCCTAACCCCTTTGTTGAAGCCTGATAATGGAATTCGCCCCATTGCTGTGGGGGCAATTTGGAGAAGATTGGTCTCCAAAGTAGCCATGAAGAAAGTTGGGAAAGAAGTTGTTAAGTACTTGGGGGACTATCAATTTGGGGTGGGGGTCCCCAATGGTGCGGAGGCGGTGCTGCACAGCGCTAACAGGTTCCTTAATTCTTTTCATTCAGATGGCTCGCTGGCCATGCTTACGGTTGATTTTTCCAACGCTTTCAACTTAGTTGACCGTTCGGTTTTGCTTCGCGAGGTCCATCGCCAATGCCCCTCCATATTCCCGTGGGTTCAATTTCTGTATGCCCAGCCTGCTAGGCTATACGTAGGGAATGACTACATCGGGGCATTCACGGGGGTCCAGCAGGGGGATCCCTTGGGACCTTTGCTTTTTGCCCTAGCCTTACACCCCTTAGTGCTTCAGGTGCAGGAAAAATGCAAACTCCCCTTCCATGCTTGGTACTTGGATGACGGGACGGTTATCGGGGACGTTGTTCAGGTTGCTAAAGCTCTTGACATCATCGGTTCGGAGGGTCCAGCCTTGGGGCTACGGCTTAATATTAGAAAAACTGAGGTATTTTGGCCAACATGCAACGGGGTGAAGGTCCGGCCAGGGCTTTTCCCCAGTGAGATTGGGAGGCCGGAGAGAGGTGTTAAACTGCTAGGAGGGGCAGTCAGCTGTGATGCCAGTTTTATTAGTGGTCTAACGGCTAAGAGGGCAATGCGAGCTGTTGACATCATAGGACACCTTCCCTTGTTGCGGGATCCTCAAAGCGAACTCCTCTTGCTTAGATCTTGTATGGGGGTTGCAAAGTTGCTATTTGGTTTGCGAACTTGCCAACCCCCCTTTGTGGATGATGCGGTTTCATGTTTTGATAAAGGCCTTCGAGAGGCAATAGAAGACATTGTCGTATGTGGGGGCCCTTTTTTTGGTGAACTCCAGTGGCGGATCCCGACCTTGCCGATGCGGCTAGGTGGGTTGGGCCTTCTGTCGGCCCGGGATGTGGCTGCCTATGCCTTTGTGGCTTCCAGGTCTCAATCTTGGGAGTTGCAGGACCACATCTTACGCAACAGTGGGGTTGCTACCACTGACCCAGATTATGCCAGCGCCCTGGATCGATTGCATGAATCTCTCCCTGATTTTGATCTCGGCGGTTTCTCTAACAAGGACACCGCCCCCAAAAAAACCACAGAAAACTTTGGCGAATGCCCTTTGTTGTCAAATCGCACAAAGTTGGGGAGAAGATTTCCTTTTGTCCCCTCGCCAGAAAGCCGTCATTGAATGCTTACAGAGGCCTCACGCCCAGGATTTCTTAACTGTTATTCCTATTGAAGGTCTGGGTCAACGTATGTCAGTGGTGGAGTACCGGTCAATCCTTAAGTACCGTCTGATGATCCCCATGTTCCCGAATGATGAAACTTGCCCAGTCTGCCGTAAAGCATGCCTAGATAAATACGGGGACCATGCGTTACACTGTAGAGAGCTGCCGGGGTTTAAGTATCGCCATGATTTTGTTCTAGACGCGTTAATGGATATTCTCAGACGAGCAGGGATCTCGGCAAAGAAAGAGGCACCGGTTAATTTTCTTACGGACCCGGCGGAAGGGAGGTCCACCCTACGCCCGGCGGACGTGCTAGTTTTTGGTTGGGAGGGCGGGAAACATGCTTGTGTCGATCTCACAGGTGTATCCCCCCTAGCTGGGTTGCGGGAAAATGGGTTTGTGGCGGGGCAAGCGGTTATGAAAGCAGAGTCAAAGAAGGTGGAAAAGCACGCGAAAGCTTGTGAGGATAATCAGCATGCCTTTGTCCCCCTGGCGTTTGACACGTTCGGCTCCTTGGCGCCGGAGGCGGTTCGGTTCTTGGCTAGAGTTCAGCGTGTGGTCCACAGCAACTTTACGACTCCTCAGGGGCGAGGCTTTGTTTTTAGTAGATTAGGGTTTTCCATTCAGAAGGGGATGGCGGCGCAGTTTGTTGCCCGTCTACCTGCTATCCTTATGTAATTTGCCTTGTTGAATGACTAATATAATGATTTGTATAAAAAAAAATTACCTTCTTTCATTTAAAAAAATATTAAAAAAAAAAAAAAAAAAAATCAGATAATCACTTCCAAAACGCACATCAAAAAGTTTTCTTCCTGATGTTACTAATACTCATTATTTGACCTTAAATAATCATAAGCAAAAACTGGTTATCCAAACACTAGAAACCGAGTATCGTGACTTGAAGTTACAGTAATCAGATGATCACTTTTGATACTCACATCCAAACACCACCCATAATCCCAATCTTAAAACATGATTCAATGCTTGATTAAACATTTTTCTATGTGGGTGTTCGTTATATTGACATTTTTAAGTACCCAATAATTTGTGTATGTGTTCTAGGTTTATGTCTTTGCAGAAGCCGATGAGTTCCAGAAATTACTAGAGCCGTTTCAAAAGGCTGCCAGGAAATTCAAATCAAAGGTGGACAATTTATTTATTTATTTATTTTTTATTTATCTAGACCAATCTTAAACCTCATATTATCATCAACTTTCTCAATTACATTTTGTCAATGCAGATAATGTTTGTATTTGTTGACATCAAAGACGACAATCTTGCAAAACCTTTCCTAACTTTATTTGGGCTTGAAGATTCAGAAGACACTCTTGTTAGTTTCTTCAATCAATATCTCCAAAACTAGTGGTGGCAAAATGGGCGGGTTGGTTGGGTTGAATAACGGGTCAAAACAGGGCGGGTTGCGTTAACCCAAAACAGTTTTTGTCAAAATTTTGAATTACAAATAAGCAATGTGTCAAATATGATTACAAATATTTTATTATTTCAGTAATAATATGAATTTTTTTTTATCAAAATGATTTAGGAGGTGATATACTAATTCTTTTAACCCCTTCAACCCATTTACCTGTTTCTTTATTAGATAATATTTTTTATGTTTCATTTTACCCGGCTGACTCGTTAAAAATAAAACATAACCCAAATCTACCCATTCATAGGTAAATGGGGTCACAATTGCCACCTGCCCACCTCTATCCATAACATTTTTTTTCTCTATTTCAGTTCAAGATTTACTAATGATGTTTATGGTTTTTAATTTGTTTGATAGGTAACTGCTTTTGATTACAAAACTGGTGCCAAGTATTTGTTAGAGTCGGATCCAACGCCGAAGAATATAGAAGTATTGATTCAATCACTTTGATCTTTCAATGTTACTTTTATGCATATAAATCTGACTATGTTTTTTAATTTCTTTCTCTAGGAGTTCGGTTTGGGGCTCCTAAAGGGTATCTTACCTCAATTTTACAAGTCCCAAGCAATACCAGATAATGTGAGATTCTTATATCTTCTTGTTTAGTTGGAAAAATGTGCGGGTCGAATGGGTTGGGTGATGGGTCAACACGGATTCAGTACAAAACAGGTGTAATTTTGGAGTCGATCAATACGGTTTGGGTCAGATTGGGTTGACCTCTCTACATTTTTTGAACTTCGTATATAATTAATATAATATATTTACAAAAATGATTTTTAGAAATGAACCATTTCTTTTGACAAAACATTCGTGGGAGACTTTAAAAATTGTGTGACCATCTCAAATTTAGTTGTATTTTTTAAAATTTTTCCTATTTGACCTGTTAAAATTGATAAAATTCACATAAATGGGTTGAAATTGCTTTTAACCTGGTGGTTTACAATCATACTTATTTTTCTCATGTTACTAATAATCATTATCTTGATTGTGACATCACAGAAAGGCACAGACATTTTAACCGTCGTTGGAAAGACATTTGATGACTTGGTCCTAAGCAGCTCCAAGAACATACTTCTAGAGGTTTGTATGCTATTTTACATAGTTTAAATATATCATTCTTCATTTATACAAATCATCAAGACAAAATCCACTCCTTTTTTTTCCATTAAAAAGATAGATATTGATTTTTATGTTTTGATGTTGATCATATTCAAGGTACACACACCATGGTGTTTGAACTATGAAACTACAAGGAAACAAGTAGAGAAGTTGGCAAAACACTTTAAAGGGTTGGAAAATCTGGTTTTTGCAAAAATAGATGCTTCTGTAAACGAGCACCCGAAATTGGAGGTCAGTAGTTTATAAAAGCAGTGAAATTAAGGTGGCAATTTTGACCCATTTACATATGAACGGGTCAAATTGGGTTGTGTTTTATCTTTAACAGGTCAGATGGGTCAAATAAAAAAGCTACTAGAATTGAGGTGGCAATTTCGGCCCGTTTATATATGTGTGGGTCAATTGCTTGATGTTTTATCTTTAACGGGTTACTGTTGGTATTGAGAGAATCAAAAACACACATTAATTACACACACTTAACATTACGTTCAAATGAAGGAGTTTGGTGGGTATTTATACCCATACAAAGGTTGTGTCGGTTAATCCACCTCAACCGCCAATAACTAACTTAACTACCACTATCTTAGGTTATATGATAATAATACAAATAGTAACACTAACTTAGGTTAATACTAAAACTTAATAATAGTTTAGTTTAATATGTTTAATACTCCCCCTTAAATTAAACTTAGTTTAAGTGAGGTCTTCATCTTTCTTTGAGATCCGGTTTATCTTCACAACAATGTAGGTTCATCATCCTCGTGCCGGATCAGGTTTGCTTTCTCTTTCTTTTCCCATTTTGGACATTCATGTTTGAAGTGTCCAAAGTCGTTACACCGGTAGCATCTTATGTGTTCCTTACTTTGTTGGAATCGGTTCCCATCTTTATTTCTCCATGGCTTCCAAGTTTTGCCTCGGCCACATTCTTTGTTCTCTCGATTTGAATTCCCATGACCACAATGTTCACATTTAGGTTCCTTGACTTTCTCCTTTCTTTCTTCTTTGGTGAACAGAAGTTTGTCATGCACGTCTTCCTTCTTGATTTGTGTCTTGATGCGTTCTTCATAAGCTTTGAGTCTCCCAATGGTTTCTTGAAATGACATGGTATTGAGATCAGCAAATTGTTCAATTGCAGCAACAATTTGAATATACTTTGCCGGTACAGATCCTAGAAGTTTCCGGACTATTCTCTTGTTGTCAATTATGGATCCAAGGTTGTTGGCTTGTGACACAATTTGACTAATCTTTCTGTGAAGTCATCAAGTGAATCAGAGTCTTTCATTTTTAAGGATTCAAACTCAGATTCAAGCGTTTGTAGTCGTGCTTCTTTGACCCTGTTAGCCCCCATGAATCGTGCCTTCAAATCTTCCCATATATCTTTGGCATTCTTATGATTAGCAACTTGGAGGACGAGTTCTTTAGGCATGGCTTGATAGAGATAAACGATGACCTTTGTATTTTTCTTTGCATCAACTTCTCCTATTGTTTCGACTGCTTTCCCAAATCTCATAGAGATTAAAAAGTGCTTTGATCTTTACCGCCCAAATTGTATAATTTGTTGAATTGAGAATTGGGCATTGGAACGTCATTGGCATTCCTACTTCCTTTATTGCTACACTTTCATCATTCTTTGATGATTTCTCTTACATCTTTTTCTTCTTCTTTCTCCCAATTTTAACAAATACTTTCTACTATACCGGTTTCGGATCGAATTTGATTTCAACTCTTCTACTATCGGATCAAATCGATATCAACCTTCTTATAAGAGCAGTGCACGGGTTTTTCGGTCGCGGAGCGAATCAAAACCAACTGCCTCTTATGACAACGGTGCATGGGTTTTTCGGTCACAAAGTGAATCAAAACCAACCGCTTCTTATGACAACGGTACACGGGTTTTTCGGTCACAAAGTGAATCAAAACCAACCGCTTCTTATGACAACGGTACACGGGCAGTCACAAAGTGAATCAAAACCAACCGTTATTACTGAGAACAGTACACGAGTTTTCGGTTGCTAGACGAATCAAAACCAACTATTTTACCAACAGTACACGGGTTTATCGATCGTCTAACAAATATAACCAACTGTTCCTTGCGACTTTTTCTATTTTATTTCCTCTCTATTATATAGAAACATGTAATTTGTTTTCCCCTTTTTTTTCCTCCGTAAATAAAAAGTCAAAACTTTAATGCCTTTTGAAAACAACAAATCATTTTTATGTTTATTAATTTTGACTTTGTTTCTCCTTTGACCTTTACGCTTTGATAACGTGGCGCCGGAAGTATTCTTTCACTTGGGACTTTCGGATCTTGATTCCAACAGTGATTTAAAAGAATGATTCTAATATTTCCTTTTGCTGTATTCTAATTATACGAAATAAATTTCGTTTTTGCTTTCAATCTTCCCGCAACAGAAACCTTCTTGCAACCTCTGTTCTTCGTCCTTCTGATCGGAGTTTTTTTTTCTTTTTTTTTAATCCGTCTTTTCTGACTTAATCGATGATCAAGGATGTCGCTTTTGATTTTGGTTTGACTGTATCAAGTGGAGAAAGTGATTTCAACTTGATTTTGATTTCCAGATTTCGGTTTGAAGTTGTTGCATACTTGTGAACAAGAACAGGGCTCGCCAATTTTTTCAAAACATAGATGATCGGATATGAATCTTCTTTCCCGGAGCGTCACCGCTCTGATACCAATTGTTGGTATTGAGAGAATAAAAAACACACACTAATTACACACACTTAACATTACGTTCAAATGAAGGAGTTTGGTGGGTATTTATACCCATACAAAGGTTGTGTCGGTTAATCCACCTCAACCGCCAATAACTAACTTAACTACCACTATCTTAGGTTATATGATAATAATACAAATAGTAACACTAACTTAGGTTAATACTAAAACTTAATAATAGTTTAGTTTAATATGTTTAATAGTTACGGGTCAGATTGGCAAATTTAAAATAACTACTGAAAAAGGAAACGGGTTAAACGGGTCATAAGTCATCCAAATAGTATTTTAATGCAAACACCTCCTTAATCTCATTCTTGAAAGAAATAGAGTAACTTAGTAATTTGTACTTAATTAATTAATTAATATGCTAGTTCACAAGAAGTTTTGGAAAAAAGATGTTTCCGGGTCAACATAAACCGACCCGTTTTCATGTATTACCCAGCCCGCCCAACCCACCCATCTAATGGGCACCAAACATGTTTGTAATTTGACACGTATTATTGTTCATTTGTTCTACAGGTGGACGACTATCCGACACTTTTGTTCTACCCAGTCAGCAACAAGTCAAACCCAGTGAGTCATTTATTTCATGGCATTATTTCTGGTCAAGATTTGTCTTTAGGGCTAATATTGTGCTAATTTTTGCAGATTAAGCTGCCTATAAAGTCTAGCTCAAAAGATTTGGCAATACTGATCAACAAATATTTAAAAGAACCTGCGCATGATGTGCAACATGAAACGAAAGACGAGCTTTAGAATGATTAGGATGATATTATAGAGTGTTTGAGGGTTAAAAATTTAATTTACAGAAAACCCGACTCCCGGAGCGATGATTACCATTTTGGATGATGGGTTAGCACGAATATGGACTATTGACCCATCCTCATGTATAAGTATAACTAACTATATATTTGCTTTGAACATGAATCCCAAAAGTTTAATGGCTAGTGAGTGTGTGTTTATGTGCAAGTAAAGAAATCAAAGGGTTAAAAAGGTACATTTCAAGATTAAGATGATAAGCAGTTGCTTTTTGATATGGTTGTTATACCCCCTATTACCATTTTACATAAGGTAAAAAAAAAGAAATCAAAGGGTTAAAAAGGTAAATTTCAAGATTAAGATGATAAGCAGTTGCTTTTTGATATGGTTGGTATCTATTGATGTGATTTGATA
Source organism: Smallanthus sonchifolius (assembly GCA_023525975.1). NCBI lineage: Eukaryota > Viridiplantae > Streptophyta > Magnoliopsida > Asterales > Asteraceae > Smallanthus > Smallanthus sonchifolius. The sequence goes on along the minus strand of CM042032.1, from coordinate 88,747,687 downwards.
TGCATACGGACACATAACATATGTATATGATACGAGCATATAAATGGGCGTATAAACATACTCATACGGGCATATACATATGCGAGATAGTGATTTGAAAAGATGAAATGACTGAGGTGATAAGAAATATATTGATTTACTGCCAAACCCAAAAATATAGTGAAATTAAAATTAAAGATAAAATAACACTAAATATAAAAAGTTTATAAAATAGTAAATATAATAATGATTATTAATTTACATTATTTTGCGTTTGTTTGTCATGCTTTAATTGTTTTTAAGAAAAAAATCCACACTAACTTCTAGATATCCTCTCATAAAATGTTTACATAATACAAAACAAAGAAAAAACATGTTTGTTAAAACAAAAACATATGACAATAAAAAGAAATTGAGATTATTGGGACCTATTTCACATCTTAAAATAATCTGTAGTTTTAGTAATTAATTGTTATTTAAGTACATCATTTGGAACAAAGAACTTGATATTATTAGGGTTGTAAATAATTTGAGTCGTTATTGAGTTATTTCAGACCAACTTGAAAAGCTAATCGTGATTCAAGCTAGATCTCTTTTAAGCTTGACTCGTTTATGTCCTTAGATATAATCGGGCCGTCTCTAAGAGTTCGGATGCCCTGTGCGACTACTAAAAATGGGCCCCTAAAATATAAACTTATATATATATCATCATTAATACGAATTTAATTGTTATAACAATTAACAATAAACAAAACAAAATTATTGTATCAAAATGATTAATTTAACATAGTTAAACAAATCGTGAGGCTCTCCTAGCATCCCGGTACCTAAACACCAATTTTTATAACTTAATTTATTGGGTTCTCTCTAGAACATATAATTACTAATAAGTTTATAGTTTTTTTAAACATGTTACTCGACACCCGGTAAACGACAAAAAGAAAATATTTTTGGGCCTCAAAAGCTTGGCCCTGAGCGGTCGCCCACCCAACACACCCTCAGGGTCGGCATGGATATAATAGTTGCATACCTTAATCAGAACCATAAACTTATAATTGTTGAAGCCTAGATCTATTGTCTCACTTCGCATGCACGTGTCATATTTGTTTTAGTAATATCTTATTATGCAGTAGAATTTTATAATGAATACAGGATAAAAATAAAACAAATGAAACGAGATAATAGAACTTAACTCAGGGGTAGACCCAAACCCAATCATTGGGTAACAGAGTCAAGTGACCCAGACTCGTTTTTTTACATGTAATATACAAAGAGTGATTCCGATTTACCACACATATTTGAAAAACGACCCGGTAATTATTTTTTTGTTCCTTACAAGGTCTTATGATTGGGATCGTTAATTCACTAGCAATTTAAAACCCAATTAGCAACCGGCCATGGAAAAGAAAAATGGTACATAAAAGAAATATATTGTATAGAAGACCAACCAACACCACTCAATTAAGCGGTTATGAAAGCAGAGTCAAAGAAGGTGGAAAAGCACGCGAAATCTTATGAGGATAATCAGCATGCCTCTGTCCCCCTTGCGTTTGACACGTTCGGCTCCTTGGCGCCGGAGGCGGTTCGGTTCTTGGCTAGAGTTCAGCGTGTGGTCCACAGCAACTTTACGACTCCTCAGGGGCGAGGCTTTGTTTTTAGTAGATTAGGGTTTTCCATTCAGAAGGGGATGGCGGCGCAGTTTGTTGCCCGTCTACCAGCTATCCTTATGTAATTTGCCTTGTTAATTGGATTGAAAATTAAAAAAAAAAAAAATTTGAAATAAGACAAGAGAAACCCACCAAATGGATCATTTTATTACATAACAATATTTTTGGTCAATTATTATTTTACTAATTTGTTTCATTACTTTTGACAGTATACTCATTATTATATGAAATTTAAACGAAATTCAAATTCAAATTCAAAAATATAAAAATATTTTAAGTTGATGTCCTCAAATGTATTTAACTTTTCTTTATATTAACTTCTCTCGCTTAGATTTAACTATAAGAAAATTTTAAAATCCCTTTTATTAGAACCCGATAATTCGACTCCGCTTTTGCTCGTGTCAAAACACCTACATAAGAGGGTCAGTTTTTAGATTTGTTTAAGTGAAAATATAAATAGGTACGAGATTTTTATAATGTTTTAACCATCCCCCTCTCACCACCCATCATTGTTTCTTCGTTTTTTAAATTAAAATGATTGATGGTTGAAACCAACAAATATCTTTCTTATCACAAGCACAATTAAACATGGAAGGGCAAAAGGCTACAACGATTACCTTGACCCCTGGAACAATGATCGGGGTGATATCAAAAGCTCTTATCATTTGTCATCCCCCACTTTAAATCATAAGTTTCTCGTTCCTGATACTTAAATGAGTGAGGTTATACATCCATGACCGACAAATAGAGATAGGTTATTTATTGTTCATAGTATCCACAATTTGATGCATGAAAAAGATTACTCACGAGCATCAAGTTAATTCGACTATATTGGAGTGATGGTTGAAACAAAAAACATCTTTTTTATCATTTGATTTATCGTTAGAAACCATAATAGTTAGTTTTTTTTTTCGAAAGACGAATTTTATTACGAAACAAAGACACCGGCCACTAACAAAAGCAAGGAGCTAGCAACCAAACCACATGGGGATAGATTACATCATAATAACAAAAAATTAAATTTACACCAATATTTCCATTGAATGGACTGTGTTTTGATCTATTATTGAACCATAGGAAGCCGAGGGATTTAATATCTTCAAAAAATTTAGCCGCTTTATTTGAGAATACCACTTAATTCTAGTTTTTCAAATGCACGAACAAGTTATTATAACGACTCCATGGATAACATCCTTGTGATGTTCTCCTTTTAAGGACATGTTATGAAGAACAAATAAGTCTTTAACCGAAAGGTGAAGATTTGCTGGATGTTACACCAATTACTAACGAGATTCCAAATAACCGAAGCCATATAGCAAGATGTAAATAAATGGTCCGCCGTCTCCAAAACATCCCCACATAGAATACATATATGAGTTTACCTGTATATTCCTTTTTGACAAAGCTGCGAGGGTTGGTAAAATATCCATCTCAGCCTCCACCCACATATATTACATTTACTAGGTATCCATTTACTCCATTCCAAAATAAATCTGTTACCTTAAGCCATTTCCTTGGAGAGCAATTTTTTTACCGATTTTATCGAGAATTGATTAGAACTATCACCCCTCCACTGCCATGAATCATCTGCGTCCGAGACCATGACCTGCATCAGAACGTTGTTGAGTTGTTGTCATTCAGAAATCTTGGCTGGGGAGTGGGGGAGCCTGCCGCCATCTCCAATTCCACACTAGGTGTTGGATCTGTCGAAAGTAGCAATCAACAACTAAACACTTTTTTTTGCTTTCAAGATTGAATAGACCACCAAAACATTTTCAATAAAGGTTCATCCATGATCCGTGGGTCAATCCAGAAACTTATCAGTGCCCCATTACTTAAACACCCCCTGATCATGCTTTGGATTTTAACACCTGCAAATAGAGAACTTGGATTCAAACCTTGATATGTTATTCCAAACACTTGTGAGTGTTTCCTTAAACGAAAGTATCGACCAAGATTTTTTGTTACGATGGAAAGCCGAAACCACTTTATTCCAAAGGTTATTCTCTTTCATTTTGAAACGTCAAACCCATTTTGCTAATAAGACATTGTTGATGTCTTTAAGAGGGCAGATGCCCAAGCCAACCGCATCATTAGGTTTGGTCACTTTATCCCAAGCGACCCAGTGTATCTTCTTTTTATCATCGTATCCACCCCAAATAATTTTTTTTAGAATTGACTCTAATCCATAAATTACTTTCGCCTGGGTTGTAAATAGAAAAATAGTAAGTTGGTATCTTTTACTATCACATGATTTTTTTTTATCAAAGTTTGTGTAAGATGTGTAATAGAAAAAGAAGCATTTGTCATTCTTATAATTTTTTTGGAGCTTAAATTTAATTTCCGACAACAAAATTTACTCCCTACCTAACCAAAACCAATGAGCAAGTAAAAACTACTACTTCAAATGGACTCCCCCAGCCCTTGTGTACAAAAACCTAAATACGGTGCCAAATTCAGAAGATGAATGACGGCACACTCCCATAACCTAACTCACAAATCCGTCCTTTTCAATTTTCATCTCTTCAATTCATCAGATTGCATCTTTCAACTGTTTCGCCCTATTTTATGATCACTGATTGCAAAAAAAGCTATCGGAATGAGAGATTAGAGTTGCGATTGTGTTTAATCTACGTAATGGATTTATCGCGGTGAAAATTGATTGATCGGAGTCCGAAAATGAGCACCGGCAGGCAACCGGTGACGGCTCGGGACCTCATCGATGAGGCGAAGAAGCGGATTGTTTTCCTGTTCATGTGCGCTGTTGGACTATCGTATCTCATGTCTTGTAAGTTTACTGTTTTGGAATTCTGCTCAGAAATTGTAATTTTATGTTCACCAAATGTGTTGCTTAATTCTTCACATGTTAGATATGTTTGTTTCGTTCATAGATTTAGGGCTACTATTATGTTTGGATTGAGATTTGAGATCATCTCTTATCTCCCCAGTGTTATGATCCTTTGCGGCGATTAGACCTAGAATCTGTTCAATGCCTATGGTATTGCTTTTAATTAATTCTTATCTGAGGCCTATTACATTAAAGATGCATAGTTGTATAAATTTATAATGTAGTTAAAGTTATTTCCTTCTTTAGTTCAGTTTCGTTTGCCGTATGAGTTTACTGATTCTTAACATTTTTTATATTTTCACACCTAACCGGCGTTTTCAAGAGGAGGCAGTTCATATTATAATGATTCATATGTGTTAATTTAGTTTGAAGCTCTGCATTTAGCATGAAGTCGAGTTTGTGGAAAACGTAGTTAGACTTTCTTCATTTAAATCCATAAACAGATAATAACAGATCAATTTTAGCCTTAAGTGTGTTGTGCTGTCATTAGTCATCATAGGCACGTGCCTAATCTAGATAGATATGTGTTCACATTATTTTATAAGTTTATTGGTAACTGACTAAATGGAAATTCAGACACGGAATTCTGATTGCAACTTTGAGCTCCTATTATTATCAGGTTTTGGGGTCTCCATCTCACTAGCAAATGGGGAATGAATTTGAATATGGTAACTAGTAGCTGTATTATTATACTTAGTTAGTTAGTTAAAGTGTTAAACTCTCATGTTATGTACCTGCAGCCTTTGACATTTACCAATAAAATCTGCAGATTATGATGATTCTAGAGGTGTAATATAATGTTAATGTAAAAAGAAATAGTAGAGGATAAATTAATTTTATGGAATCATCAATCATCAATACCGAGATTTAATTGACCTACTACATCTGCATGTCTTTTTGATTTGTCAGCTTACTTTCATGCATCAAACCATATACTGCTACATAGTGGTATAGATACTATGTGACTATGTGTAAGTTGTAGAGTAAGAATTACGGTATTTTATTTCTATAATATAGCACAAGAAGATGTAACAGGACCATTAGATATTCTTTTATGTCAGTGAATTAGGTCATTTCTAAAACTGGAATTAATGTGATGCATGATGGTTCATGTGAGGTGACAGAGTATTTAGGTAAATGATGATCATAGTTGTCAATAGCGAATAGCGGTAAGTAGCGACAAGCCACCTATACGCTACGTAGCGATAGTGATGAAATAGCGGGCGCTATTTCACGTTTAGCGATACACTAGTAGAAAATTTTAGAAATATTTTATATTCAACTATTGTAGGATTTGTAGCAATTATAATCAATAATCATCTAAATCTTCATATATTAGGGTTATTAGCAACCCTATTTATATTAATCAAGTAAAAAAAAATGAATATTCGCTATATGCTGGCTATTCATTCGCTAAACACCATATAGCGACCATAGGCTGCTTCGCTACATAGCGCGCTATAGCGGTCGCTATTGACAACTATGATGATGATTGTGGGCTATAGTGAGAAAAGAAGAAATGAAAAAAATGATTAGATGTCTCGAATTCTAGAATAATAATTTTTCTCGAATAATGTTTGAGACTTTAAGTTAAGCCGAATAAGAAATAAGATCCGGATAACCAATCAAAGCAAAAATGGTATTTCTTTAAATATTCAAATACATGTACTAATGAAGTCAAATGGAAAGAATATAGTGTGGGAACTCTTTGCACCTATTGACATTGTGTTTGATTTCAATTATTCCACCATATTTACTTGAAAGATGAAAACAGATGTCAACAAAAGAATAGATCTTTTGCCTTCATCTATTCATAAACTTCCTTCAAGAAGCAACTTTAAACATACATATCTACAAGAGTATTGCTCCCATTATACATTCTTTGATATTTGAAAATTTGAGGTCAGATTTTTGTGATTGTAAGGAAGATTAAGGGAGACTTCACAAGTGTTTTTTCTTGCATTCCGACTGAATCGTTTTCTGGATGCTGATGTTAAAGTTATGAAACAAAGCAGATATTTGAGTCGGCTTCCGTTTTTCTATCTCGTCTCCTATAATTGCTCAAAAGTAAAGTTGACGAGGATGTAACATTATATCTTTTAATTTTTGATAGATGATTTAACCTAGTTATGCAATTGTTTATTTCCTATTTTGTATGTATATACTTATTTGAGACCCTCTTTGATGCATGTGGTGCGCCAAATTGTTCGAAATGAAAAGCTTCTTCTTGCCATATTGCATGTTTGTGTTAATTAAGATATTCTTGCCACAATATATTTTCACTATTTTTCTCTCTCTACCCACATGCACATTATCTTGGCATGAAATAGCATTGTATTGATACTGATTACTGGAGTTCAAAAGGATCCAATTGCGCAGTTACGAGATGCCATCCTGAAAGTATATTAGTAGTGCAAACACTTGAAAACACACACACACACAAATATGTCCAGTTGTGTGGTCAATTGAGATTTTCTTTCTTGTATCGATGATAAATAAAGTTTAATTGCCAGAAACTAATTGTGTTTTCATTTTCATTCCCTCAATTCAGTTTCTTTATCTAGTAGATAAAGTTTTACTGGAATCATTTTAGTTTCTTTAAACTTTAGGTATCTTCTACATTTATTTATGGAAGTATGAAAATGAGCACTAGCAATGACATGAGCATTAATTCTGCCGGAAAAATTGTGGTTAATTAATTTGGATTATCTTCGATATCTATTCCTGTATCTTTTGGATTTATGACATGCTCACACGTATTGAATTATTGATACTATAATTTATTTCAGTGACAAGTACCTCCGTGTTGATAAACTTGCCTGGTGCCCTCTTCTTGATTATTGTTCTTCGTTATTTTACTTTGGATTATGAAAATCGGAGGAAAGCTGCGTCATATAGCAAAAACCAAGCCTCAGACAATGCTTTTTCTCAAAAGAAACCGTTTTTGGAGCCCAAGTTTCTCTCAGGAAAGTCTGACTGGAGAAGAAAAGTCAACTCTCCTGTTGTTGAGGATGCAATAGATCAGTTTACCAAGCATATAGTTTCCGAATGGGTAACTAATCTTTGGTATTCCAAAATTACCCCTGACAAACAAGGCCCGGATGAGCTGGTGCTGATAATTAATGGTGTGCTGGGGGAGTTCTCTAGCCGCATGAGAAATATCAACCTTATTGACCTTCTGACAAGGTTGAATTAATTTTTATAATTGCTACTGATATGAAATAAAAAAATATTAACCTTATCCAATGTACAGCTAATTCAACCTTTTTACACTATTTTAGTTTAAGACAGCAAAAAAGCTCTCTAATGTTTACACTATACCTTGACACCAAATTAGTTGGATGAAAAGTAATCGGCTTAATAGCCAAAATACACTAAATTTAGTGTAAAACTATTCGAGTACTCATTAAACTTGAAATCAAAAAGGTTTCCCATTTACCCCTTTGAATTAATCTTCTTTTACTTTATACCCTAATCATATTTGAATTATATTATATAATTGCTACATATATACAATAAAAATAATAACTAATTTATGTAAAATATGTTATTATAGATTTCTCTCAGACACTCAATAACACCTTCTATGAAATTTGTAGGGACATTCTTAGACTTTTCTGCACCCATTTGGAACTTTTTCGTGCATGTCAGATGAAGATTATGAAGCAGCAATCTCTGACAATTGCACAACGAGACTTAGAACTTAAAGCTGTGCTTTATGCTGAAAATAAGTTGCACCCTGCTTTATTTTCTGCTGGAGCTGAGTACAAGGTATTTATGATATTTTGAATTTCACATTGTGTATTTATGGATTTATTTAAAGTATTTATGATACTTTGGTTCATTTTTTTGTAGGTTCTACAGCATCTTATGGATGGTTTCATCTCTTTCACATTCAGGCCTGAGGATCTGCAGTGCTCTTTATTTCGCTATATAGTTAGAGAAATTCTTGCGTGTGCAGTAATACGGCCGGTTGTGAATTTGGCTAACCCAAGGTTATCATTTCAGTTAATTTTAGTCTTTTTGTTTGGTTAATCCTAGAGGTGGCAATTTCGACCCATTTATTTATCAATAGGTCAATTTCGGTTATGTTTTACCTCTAGTTGGTAAAAAAAAAGCTTAAAAGGAAACGAGTTAAATGAGTTGAAAGTTGTCCCAAGTGTATTTTCAGTGCTTACAACCTCCCAACTCATTTTATTAAAAAATTTGATTGTTATTGAAATAATGCATATTTTGGACAAAAAGTGCTTTAAGTCTACCCAACCCATACAAAGCTCGTCTGTTTTCACCCGAACATGTCTTGACCCATTACTCAGCCCGAATGGATAGTTATTGAAATATAGCTAATTAGGTTTTCATGTTTCACTCGCTAGTTATTTATAAAAAAGTTGGACCAAAAGTGTTTCATGACAACCCAACCCCGTACAAAACGTACTGGTTTTGACCCATTACTCAACCCACCCTACACACCCATTTTTTCATCTCTAGTTAATCCTATCATGTTCATTTTTGGCTTTAGGTTTATCAATGAGAGGATTGAGAATGTGGTCATTTCAGCAAGCAAGAATAATAAAGGAGCTAACACTGAACAAGTGAACTCACAGTCAAAGTCAAATGGGTCTCCAAAAATGTCTACTCAACTATCCATGTCAGTAGATCCTTCTGTCAAGGGTGTTGAGCTCGCACAATTAAAAAAAGAAAATTCTGATTCTTCTCTTGACAATGTCACTACCACACTTCATTCCAAAGACCCGCTGCTTTCAATGGATACCCGAAAACACCTTTCGGGCGGTGAATGGGGTGACAAGTTAGACGTCATTTCCTGTAGAAAAACTGAAGCATTAGCTCCCGAGAATATTGAAAATATGTGGGCTAAAGGTAGAAACTACAAAACAAAAGAAAACATGAACCCTTTTACCGAGCCACCGGTCCCACAAAATTCTTACGCCACAGCAAATCCGGCACACCACTCAAAACCATTGACTTCACATAACCAGACATATGGCCCCACAAAAGTCGATCATAACAAATCACACCCTCCTTTGATCACTTCTGATGAGGAAGATGAAGATGAAGACGAGGAAGAATCTAGAAACAATGACTTTTCTAGTGAAGATGAAGACAATAGTGACATCACGGGTATAAATTCACCGGGAACTAAAGTATGGGACGGAAAAAGTAATAGAAATCAATCCGTTACTCACATTCATCATCCACTTGAAAGTTTTGAAGGTCAAAAAATGAAAAAAAGAGGAAAACGTGTTTCCACAGGGAGAAAACGGTCAAGGGTTAGCAGCCAAAAGGATGTTTGGCAGGAGATTGAAAGAAAAAGTTTCTTATTGGAAGATGGACATGATGTTTTGGGTCCTATTAAAGGGAATTCCAAATCTGGGGATTCTAGTGGTGACTCTGAGGGTGGTGAGTCATTGGGAAGAACCAATAGTGGAACAAGTACTTCATCTATTTTCCCTTCGAATTCATCCATAAATGCCCAAAAAGTTTCACCACTCGATAACTCGTTTTTTAGACTAAGATGTGAGGTACATAACTTGCATTTTTGTTCTTTTTCTTTATTCTCCTTTATATCTTGGTAAAGAAAGTTGCTCTAATGAATAGTACTTTCTTTTGTTTTATTAAATAAGTTAAAAAAGGATTATCAAACCAATAAACACTCCTGAGGTTCTGTGTTCGATTCCCATCCCTGCCCTTTTACCCTTCTTTTTGCGATTCCTATTTTTTTTATTTCCCTACTATTATTGTTATTGCTATCATTGTTATTATCGGTTACCACTACTATTATTATTTAATTTGTATTCACGTTATTTGGAAATGTTGTCCCTTTTTATAAGGGCAAGACACATTTGAAATGATAGTTTAAAATTCTTAATGAGATCCTGATTTGGGTTTCGGGTGGGGTTCAGGAAAACACTCTAACCCGTAATCGAACCTATTATCCGAATAAATATTTTGTTCCATGAGAACCAGGATTACCATTATTAGACTACCCCATTTTATTTGGTTAACTAGGTTTTTGAGCTGACCAAAATTTCCCAAAAGGGTGAGCTACTAAGCGCACAAGATTTTTTCTAAATGGAATCTAATTAAAGAAAACAAACTTAACCTAAATGAGAAAAGTATGCATCATTTTTATTTGATTAGTTAGATATTTTTTTTCTAAATATGAAAGATAGAATTCATTTGCTATCGCAGGTGTTGGGTGCCAATATTGTGAAAAGTGGATCTACGACATTTGCTGTTTATCCCATTTCTGTTACAGATGTCAACAATGTTAGCTGGTCTATTAAAAGAAGGTGTTGAATATGTACCATATTATAGTTCTATTCTATATGTTAAATTACTTTTATGGTGCTTTTGAATATTTAAGTCACAGTTAACTTTTTAAACTCATTTATAAGCTACATATACAGGTTTCGACATTTTGAGGAGTTACACCGGCGTCTCAAGGAATATCCTGAATATAATCTTCATCTCCCACCAAAGCATTTTCTGTCAACGGGACTTGATGTGGATGTTATTCAAGAACGTTGCAAACTTCTTGATATCTATTTGAAGGTGACACATTTTCTCCATCACTAAATCTGATTAACCATAATTTAAAGCATCTTAAATTAAAGGGATACCTAAATATTCAATTTTTTTGTTACGACCACCGATATATTAAATTACTTCAGAGGCCACCAAAGTATGTATCGAGTTTCATTTGTACCGAATCCTGCTAAAAACATTCCGAAATGTTGTAAATGACTAAAAGACACTAGTTTTTTTACATGGATCATTGATAGCTCTATACAATAGTATTGTTGTCTTTTCACAAAATTTGAGGGCACTTTTGTCAATAGGCATGTTTTTGGCCAGATTTGGTATGGGTGAAACTAGATACATACTTGCATGGCCTATGAAGTAGTAGCAATATATGGGTGGCACGTGGAGAAGGCAATTGAGAAGACCAACTGTAAATGTTAGCGTTTTTCATCTATTTCTTAACACAAACACTAATTCTTCAATGTATTAGTTGGACTATAAATAATCCATATAGGAGCATATATCTTTGGTGCATAATTTCATTTTTCTGCTATTTTTTCTGTAATCTGTTTCCTGCTATTTCACAGAGACTTATGCAGTTCCCAACTATATCTGGATGTATTGAAGTTTGGGACTTTCTTAGTGTTGACTCTCAGGTTTGACTTGTGATTTATCTGCTGATAGCCTGATATATGTTCTTGTAAAACTATTTCTTACTCGTACATGTTACCTGTTGCAGACATATAGTTTCTCAAACTCTATATCCATCATTGAAACGCTATCAGGTGAACTTTATTTATAACATTTTTTTAATATCTACAGTCAGTGTTGTAAAAATCGCTAGCCGCTAGTCGGGCGGTGGGTAATCGGATTAGAATTTTTATATGTTTTTAGAATCATTTACCAAAAATTTAGCTATAAAATAAGCTTTATATATGTTTTAATATATGAAAAATATATATATTTACAACCTATATGTACAACATCTTGATGCACACGCATGTAAAAGTTTTGGTCAATTTTGTTTAAAACTATAATTTTGAGGATGAAACTTGTAATTTTATTAAAGAATAAGTGATAAATGAAAAATAAAAAAGTAAAATTTGTTGGGCCGATTTGGACCGCCTAGGACCGATTTGGATCGCCTACTGATTTTTTGGTCTGATTAGATGAAATCGCATCGGTAGACCCCCGATTACCGATTAATCCCAATTTTTACAACACTGTCTGCAGTGCTGTTTCTGTTTCTTTGTATTTACCATTTTATAAATGGTTTTTTAGTTAATTCTGCTACAACCGTTCGTGAAAAGAGTACAGATGTCGGTACTGGTGTTAGAAATGTAGGTGATCCCTTAAGTTCTAAAAGAGAACTTTCAGATGCTGCGATAAAAAATTCTTTATCAGAAACTAAACAGAATTATATGACTGATGGATCAAAAGTATCTGCAAAGAATGTAACTTTTTCTCTTGGAAAGCACGTAAAACCATCTGAAGATTCTGATAGCGACCCTGAAATTGTTGTTCCAAATAATATATCTTCAACAGTAAAATTAGGGCTGTCTTCAAGGAAATTGGAAGATGATAAATTACACGCACCATCTGAGATGCTTACAGATGATGGTGATTCAGAATTCCCTAGTGAGGTAATCGCTGTAAATTTTGGTAGGTGGAAACAGGTCAGGTTGACCCTGACCCGTTTGACCAGTTTCCTTTTAAGCTAATTTTTTTTATTGATTTTGCTAACCATAGCCCTATGGTTAAGAGGATGGTTTCCAACTGATCTGAAAAGAAATTTTTTAATTAAAATAATCACCAACTGTTTCTTAACCACCAGATGAATATGATTGGATGATCAATTAATATCCGTTTTTTACCACCAACCACTTCATGGTGGTTATGAGAAGTTATCCTCTCGACCATAGCCGTAAGGGTATTTTCACCCGTTAGAGATGAAAGATAACCCACATCAATCCATTCACAAGTACAATGGGTCGAAATTGCCACCGTTGGTTTGTTTTATGTTTATGCGGTTCAAAATTCATTCTTTCTTCTGTTGTGCTGCAGTGGGTGCCACCAAATTTGAGTATACCAATCTTGGATCTTGTTGATGTTGTTTTCCAGCTTCAGGATGGTGGTTGGGTCAGGTATTAATTATGTCAATCACTTACAGTTATAAAAGTTGGATCCATTTGCCACTTCTTTGATGTTTTGCTTAATCCCCAATATATTTTTTTCTATTTTTTTCTGTCCTACCAGGAGGAAGGCCTTCTGGGTGGCCAAGCAGGTTCTACAGCTGGGCATGTCAGATGCATTTGATGATTGGCTAATTGCTAAAATCCAACTCCTACGTAGGGGCTCTATTGTTGCTTCAGGAATCAAGCGGCTTGAGCAGGTTATTAATGATGAACCTTTGAAACTGGTCTTTTTTTAGTATGGGTCAAAACAGGCCAGGTTAGACCGGGTTGGGTTGATATGCAAGTTGCAATACATCTTTGTCCATTTTTTAGAATAGTTTATAAAAAATATAGTTTATAAAAAAACTAATGTGTTAATTATGAATGGGTTGATTTGGGTTGTATTTTCTTTTCCAGGATGAAAATTGAAATTGGGATATCGAATGTTCAGTTCCTTTCCTTATGGATATGCCTCTTATACTCCTTACTTGTGGTTCTCTATATTAGGAGAATATATTTAGAGTATTATTTATGTTTATCTCCTTCCTTGTTTAATGGGGTTTGTTATGGTAGGTTTACATTATATATAGGGTATTGTAATTCTTCATCATTCATGGATTAATAATACCATTGAACACTTTCATGGTATCAGATCTACGGTTCTCCAAACCCTAATCACCGCCTCCTTTTGTTTTTATTTTTTTTATGTTTCGATTAACCCTTCCATGGCCGCCGGCGACGAAGGCAAACATGCCTCCGATGGTGAAACTTCCGACACCACCAAAACAGCCCCTCTTCACCCAGCATACACGGTTACAAACGTACAAAACAAAGTTCGGATTCGGACCCTCGATGGCACAACAGTCACATACTCATCGTGGGTCAAGTTGTTCCGATTGCATGCTAAAGCCTACAAAGTTCTCGACCATATTGATGGCACACCGCCACCCACAGAAACCGATCCCGCCTACGACCAGTGGTCGGAAATTGATGCTCTTATTCTTCAATGGATATATAGCACGGTATCTAACGATGTCCCCGCTCGTATTCTTGAAGACGATATCTCGGCATATACCGCTTGGACGAAGATCCAAGAAATCTATCTCAACAACAAGCAGGCTCGGGCGGCTGCCCTCGAGCACGAGTTCACAAACACGACCCTTACCGACTATGGCAGGCTTGATGATTATTGCCAAAAATTGAAGGACATCGCAGGACAATTGGACGATGTCGGGCAACCGGTAAGCGAAACACGACTTGTAATGCAATTAGTGCGTGGACTACCCACTGAACTTGACACTATTAGAACTTTTATTAACCAATCGGCTCCAACTTGGGATATGGCAAGGGGACAGATCCAACTGGAACAGCAGCGGCAAGCAGCACGGCCAGGGAAGACCCGTGATTCGGTCCTTCTTCACTCACAAAACCCTGGAAACAATCCAAACAATAACCCACCTACGACCGATATGCAACGCCCTCCTCATCAATCGTCCTATCGCGGTAATAATTATGACCCCAATTACCGTGGCAGAGGGCGCGGTCAATGGCGTGGTGGTCGCAGTAGGGGACGCAACAATAGTCGATTTCCGATTCCTCAATATGGCTATGGGGGTTGTGGACCTGCTTCTTGGCAACAATTTGGAACAGCAGGTGGCTTTGGGCCTCAAGCCCAGTTTGGATACACCCCTTAGCAAAATTATTTTCCGCCTCCTACCCCGTGCCCATCTGCCCCTTTCAGCCCACATGTGCAGACTCCACAACAGCAGGCCCACTTGGCCCAATTCAATGGGTCCGCTCCTACAGGCCCACCCGGCTTCAGCCCAGCACCCCTAAACGGTCTCTGCCCCACCGACATCGGTACGACATTTAGTAACATGAATCTTAATTATGCAGATCCAAATTGGTATATGGACACGGGTGCATCCTCTCATATTACCTCGAATGCTGGTAAAATTACGTCTCCTTTGTCTTTATCTCTAAACACTATTTTCGTCGGGAATGGCCAACGACTACTAATTAATGGGTCCGGTAATGATTGTTATAAACTCCCAAACAAAACATACAATTTAAACCATATCATCCATTCCCCTCAAATCATTAAAGACCTTCTTTCCGTACATAAATTTACTATTGATAATCTTGTATCTGTCGAATTTGACCCTTTTGGTTTTTCTTTAAAGGACCTCAAGGATGGACGCCTCCTTTCCCGTCACAATAGCACCGGGGATCTTTATCCGTTCACTCCACCTGCTTTCGCGCTTCTTTCTTCATCCGCCACCATTCCTTGGCACAACCGTCTCGGCCACCCCGGAGCGAATGTGCTTGATTATCTTAGTCGTTATTTGATTTTTAATTGTAATAAAACTGTTGCTTCTTTTTTTTGTCCGTCATGTCATCTTTCTAATAATAAACGTTTACCTTTTGTTGATTCTCATTCTGTTACTCTTAAACCGTTTGACATCATACACTGTGATTTATGGACATCACCTGTTTTAAGCAACTCGGGTTACAAATACTACATGGTCCTAATTGATAACTTCACTCACTACGTATGGGTTTATCCACTAAAATACAAATCTGAAACTTTTCCCACTTTTGTCAAATTTCACACTCTAATTAAAACCCAATTCAACACCTTAATAAAAACTTTTCAGTGTGACCTTGGCGGAGAATTTGACAACAACTTTAAAAACTTTGCCTATTCTAATGGCCTTACCTTCCATTTTTCTTGCCCTCAAACCTCACAACAAAACGGTAGGCCGAACGAATGATTCGCCGTTTAAACGACGTCATTCGGGCCCTACTTATCCATGCTTGCCTCCCATCTTTGTTTTGGGTAGAAGCGTTACACACTGCCACATACCTACACAACATCCTTCTCATAAAACGCCTCCATTTTCGAACCCCCGCCTTTGCCCTCTTCCATCGCCAACCAACATACGAACATCTTCGTGTAATTGTGAGGTTGGGTGTGCTTGCTATCCAAACCTTTCTGCCAAACAATCCGATAAACTCTCCCCTCGTTCCACCCGTTGTATTTTCTTAGGCTACCCGGCAGACTTTCCCGCCACCGGTCGTGTTCACGTTTCCCGCCATGTCACCTTCGCTGAATCCTCCTTCCCGTTTCCCGACCCAACCCAACCTCACAATTACAACTTCCTCGATGACCAATTCCCTTCCCATATAACCACGTCACCCACCAACATTACCCACACGCCTCCGCCAACACAACCCAGCCCACCGGCTTAACCCGACAGCCCTGTAACCCCACCGACCCAACACACTCCTGGACCACCCTCAACCGACTCCACAGCCACACCTCCCACAACCACACCTCCCAGCCCTAATTCAGACCACCCTGTTAACCCTCCTCCTCCCACTAATCACACCCACACCATCGGCCACCCAATGCTTACCCGTGCCAAGTGCGGCGTTATTAAACCCAATCCCAAATATAACCTCGCCGCCACCACCTCTATCTCACCTGTCCCCACCTCATATCTTAAAGCGTTATCGGACCCTAATTGGCTTCGCGCCATGAACGATGAATTTTGTGCTTTGCAGGTTAACCAGACGTGGGAACTAGTACCTCGCCCGGGTTCACTAACCCGGCACTTCCCAATCACGTGTGCAGGCTTAAAAAGTCACTTTATGGGTTGAAACAAGCACCACGGGCCTGGTATAGCAGATTTTCCACCTTCATTTTATCATTGGGTTTTTGGGGTAGCTTATGTGACACGTCTCTGTTTATATACCACAACGGTGATCAACTGGCCTATCTGCTTCTTTATGTCGATGATATTGTGCTTATGGCTTCACATCCCGCACTTCTTGACCGTATTATTACAAAATTATCTGGAGAATTTGCTATGTCTGATATTGGGCCTCTTCATCACTTTCTGGGCATCTCAGTCACCCGGGACACTCGGGACTTATTTCTTTCTTAGGAACACTATGCTCGTGATATCCTGCATCGAGCATCTATGACGGCATGTAAACCATGCCATACACCTGTAGACACGAGCTCCAAGCTAAGTGCCATGGACGGGGCACCATTGCCTGATGGCACGTTATACCGTAGTCTGGCCGGCGCTCTTCAGTATCTCACATTCACCCGTCCGGACATCTCTTATGCCGTACAACAACTTTGCCTATTCATGCATGCTCCTCGTGAATCTCATTTTGCTTTCATGAAACGGCTTCTACGGTATATCCATGGCACTATTACTCTCGGCCTACGCATCTCGGCTTCTCCTGGTCTTTCTCTGACCGCTTATTTTGATGCTGATTGGGGCGGGCATCCTGACACCCGACGGTCCACATCCGGATACTGTATCTTCCTGGGGGACAACCTTATTTCATGGTCTTCCAAACGACAAAACACTGTCCAGATCGAGCGCTGAAGTTGAGTATAGGGGGGTTGCTAACGCAGTTGCCGAAGCCACTTGGATGCGTAATTTATTGCTTGATCAACGGGTCTCAGTTCGACAAGCTACTATCGTCTATTGTGACAATGTGTCTGCCGTTTATCTTTCGGGCAACCCTGTCCAACATCAACGGACCAAACATATAGAGATGGACATTCACTTTGTTCGAGAGAAGGTTCAGATTGGACACGTTCGAGTTCTTCATGTCCCGTCTTCGTTCCAATATGCGGACATTTTTACGAAGGGTCTCCCACGACATTTATTCGAGTCTTTTCGTGCCAGTTTGAACGTTCGTCCTTACTCGCGTTCGAACTGAGGGGGACTATTAGGAGAATATATTTAGAGTATTATTTATGTTTATCTCCTTCCTTGTTTAGTGGGGTTTGTTATGGTAGGTTTACATTATATATAGGGTATTGTAATTCTTCATCATTCATGGATTAATAATACCATTGAACACTTTCACTCTAGAGGTGGAAAGAAACCCTGGTGCATCAGCTTAAGAACTAGGCCTCATTTGCATGCCTCAGAAATTAATGGTGGTGGCAGGGATTGAACCCGGGTCCCTTGGGACTTCAGACCTCACCTCAACCACTACACCACAACCTCTTTGGCAACACGATAACTATGAATGGGTCAATTTGGGTTGTTATTTTAAAGGTCAAATGGGTAATTTAAAAAATAATTAACCAAAAGACAACGAACGGAAGTCCCCCAAAAAGTATTTTTAATGCATACATACTAATTCTATTTATTCAAAAAATTAGATTATTATTGTAGTTACATAGTTCTTGTAATCAAATTTAAAAAAATATCTATTTATAAGAGTTGACAAAAGAAAGGATTTGTAGGTTAACACAACCCGACCCATTTCAAATCACACTAAAGAATTTGCCCAGCCCGCTGATTTTGCCACCTCTGCTTGGAAGTTAGAACTATTAAAAGAAGTTGCTAGGCTTAGATTTTAGAGTTTTGCCATTTGAAAGATTTGATACTCCTGGTCTTTCTTACTATTAGCTAGAACTTCTCTATGTGTCTACAATTTTATGATTCTATGGTGTTGACTTTTGTCAATGCTGATTTTCTTCTAACTTACAAATACTTATTCTATGTATTTCGATTAGATACTTTGGCCCGATGGAATATTCATAACAAAGCACCCAAGGAGACAACAACCAACCCCATCACCGAGGGTGGCCCACGATTCACCTAATGGTCAACCATCATCAACGGGTGATGAGGAAATATTGACCCGAGAAGAGCTTCAAGAACAGGAAGCTCAGAGACGTTCTAAACTAGTTTATGAATTAATGATTGGTAATTGACTTCTTTTCATGAACTTAGTGTAGGGGTGACAATTTCGACCCATTTACTTATGAATGGGTCGGTCTGGCTTGTGTTTTATCTCAAATGGGTTAAATAGAAAAATTGGCTGAAACGAGAATGGGTCGAACGAGTTGAAAGTCGTCCTACCAGTCTATTTTTAATGCTTGCATCCACCTAAATTGTTTTATTCAAATATATAGATATAGATTATTATTATTGTAGAAATTTTGTTTTTGTATAAAAAATGGACAAAAGGTTGTTGGTCAACCCAATCTGACCTGTTCATTTCAAACCCTACTAAAAAGTGAATGTTTCAACCTGAGCCCGTTCTTGTTGGGTGTGAAGGCTTATTGGGCCGGACTGGGCCAAATGGGCCCGGTGGGCCTGTGCTGATTTGGGCTGGGCTTTTGGG
Organism: Smallanthus sonchifolius; assembly: GCA_023525975.1. Classification (NCBI taxonomy): domain Eukaryota; kingdom Viridiplantae; phylum Streptophyta; class Magnoliopsida; order Asterales; family Asteraceae; genus Smallanthus; species Smallanthus sonchifolius. The sequence continues at coordinate 88,728,308 of CM042032.1, read as the reverse complement.
TCATCTGCGGCTGGGCCCCTTGGGCCTATTAAGGCTGAAAGAACAAGATTAGAAGCCGGCGGCAGCCTTAGGGTTGTTTGGTTCTATTTCTTATTGATTAAGTTATTGCCTTGTTTAATTAACCCTAATCTTGGTATTATAAATACCTCATGATGTAATTGTATTTCCTTGAGCACCTAATAATAAAGAACCCTAGTCGCAACAGTGGATGTAGGTCACCTTGACCGAATCACTATAAATCTCTTGTGTCTCTTTTCTTTTCTGTTTATTGATATTGTGCGTGTGTGTGTGATTCCGCTTCGTTACCGACTTTGATACCTAACAAGTGGTATCAGAGCTCTGACTCGTTGTTTACACACGGTCTGCACTGGTTCAATCGCTGAATGGGTTATGGGATGTTTCGAGAAGGGCCGTGGTTCTGGTCGGCTGAGTGGTCTGGTCTGAAATTTCTGATTTTCTCTTTTTTTGTGTGCTGCTGTGTTTGCGATCTGCTGCTGGAAGGCTGTTTGCGGGCCTGTTTTGCTGATGTTACTGTAGCGATTAGGGTTAAGAGAAACCCTAAAAGCCGTCGCAAGTGGGGGACAGAAGAGGCTGATTGGAAACAATTTTTTGTGATTTTGCGATTAGGGTTTGGTCTATTAAACCCTTGAAGTTGCTGCTGATCACGGGTTTTGCAGGTGAAGCGCCGGTTCGGGTGTTTCAGGGTTTAGGGTTTCTTTGGAGGTTGCTTGGCTTCGGTTGGTTGATTTCTTAATTTTGGGTTTTTTTTTTTTCTGATTCTCGTTTGCAATGGCTGAAGACGGGAAAATTCGAATCGAGAAGTTTAACGGGACTGGTTTTGCATGGTGGAAGATGCATATAGAGGCGTTATTCGGTGAAAACGATTTGGAGATGGTATTGGCAGAAAAACCGGATGGAATGAGTAAGGCTGACGAAGTAGTTTGGAACACTAAGGACAAACAGGCGAGATGTAAGATTGTACTGGCTTTGACGAGGAGCGTAGCGTTCAATATTAAAGAGGAAACCACGGCTTATGGTATGATAACGGCTCTGTCAAACATGTATGAAAAGCCGTCTGCCGGTAATAGAGTGTTCCTGTTGAGAGAGTTATTCATGATGAGGATGAATGAGGGAAGCTCGGTGCCCGATCACATAAATAATATAAATTCAATTTTGTCCAGGCTATCGACCGTTGGGACAAAACTTGATGATGATACTCAAGTTGCGATACTGTTATCCTCTTTGCCTGACAGCTGGTCAGGTTATGTGACGACGATCACTAATTCTGGTGGAGCTAGGAATTTGAAGTTTAGCGTGGTCCGGGATAGTATTCTGGGTGAGGATATTCATCGGAGGAACACTAGTGGAGGATCATCGTCTTCTGATATATTCAATGTGGGCAGAGGAAGGGAAAATAACAGGAGCAATGGGAGTAGGGGAAGGAGTTCGTCTAGAGCTCGAAAAAATGTGAGGTGCTGGAGTTGCAATGAAGTTGAGCATGTGAAAAGTCAGTGTCCAGGAAGGAATAAGGAAGAGTCTGGGAAGAATGAGGGTAAAAGGCTAGTAAACACGGTTCAGGCAGATGAGGAATCTGATGATGATGTTTTGGTTTGTTGTGTAGAGTCTTCTACAGATTCTTGGGTTATGGATTCTGGTTCTTCGTTTCACGCGATGCACAGCGGGGAGACGATGGAGAATTTAAAGGTTGGTAACTTTGGGAAGGTACGAATAGCTAATGGTGATGTTCTTGATGTTACGGGCATGGGTGACGTGAATTTGGTTACTTCTTTGGGAACCACATGGAGAACTTGAAGAGTGCCAGGGTTATTCCAGCTTTGAAGAGTAAGCTTATCTCTGTCGGTCAGCTAGATAAACAGGGACTAGAAGTAAAGTTTGGTGGAGGCAAGTGGAAAGTAACTAAAGGTAATCTGGTAATTGCTCGTGGAAACAGGCGAGGTTCATTATACATGGTGGAGGTACCTGCTGAGGGAAGTATGACCGTCCCTCAAAACAAAGTTCGGTTCGCTGAATCAAAGGGGCGAAAGAAGGTTCAATTTGCAAGAGGGGAGCCTAGTGCCAAGGTGATTCAAGCTGAGCGGGGTCAGGGGTTTGGTGACAGTGGGAGCATGGGGCGTGTTCCGGGTACAGTTACAAAACAACGGTGGGTTTTGAAGACCGGTAGTCCGACTGTGAAAATCTCTCCTATGGAAGTCTTGCTAAAGGAGGAGAATGGTGGTTCTCGGGTTATCTCTGGAACTGGTGGATCGTGCAAACCAATTGAGATAGAGAATGAGTTGGAGCTCGGGGGAGCCTCAACTGCCCCTTCATGTACTTGATGAGAGGGGGATTGCAACAAGGGGGACTTTGATGAAGTCTGAGCTTGTTTATGGGGTCTGAAGGCTCGGGAGACTTTGGATAAGGAGGATACTGGAATTACTGGATTAGGGATTACTTGGATGGTGTTTGTGGATTGAGCAAAGCCTTCAAGTGGGAGATTGTTGGGTGTGAAGGCTTATTGGGCTGGAATGGGCCAAATGGGCCCGGTGGGCCTGTGCTGATTTGGGTTGGGCTTTTGGGTCATCTGCGGCTGGGCCCCTTGGGCCTATTAAGGTTGAAAGAACAAGATTAGAAGCTGGCGGCAGCCTTAGGGTTGTTTGGTTCTATTTCTTGTTGATTAAGTTATTGCCTTATTTAATTAACCCTAATCTTGGTATTATAAATACCCCATGATGTAATTGTATTTCCTTGAGCACCTAATAATAAAGAACCCTAGTTGCAACAGTGGATGTAGGTCACCTTGACCGAACCACTATAAATCTCTCGTGTCTCTTTTCTTTTCTGTTTATTGATATCGTGCGTGTGTGTGTGATTCCGCTGCGTTACCGACTTTGATACCTAACAATTCTAAGTCCTTATCCAACCGCCCGACCCGTCATTTCTCATTATTACTAATCTACATTTGTGGATCACACATCATGGAAATGATATGCATAAAATGAAATGGATTAAACAACTGGACCTCACTCTTTCCACCATATTCTTCACTAATAGATTTGTTGCATAAAGGGTCAATGGCTAATCAGAAATTTTTATGCACAGATAAAGCACCAGCAGCTGTTGTAAGTCTTTTTGGTCGAAAGCAGTATGATCAGTGTGCAAAAGATGTCTATTACTTTATACAGGTGAGATTCATGTCCTAAACTGGACAGTACTTCTATATGTTTATTTATAATTTACATCATCACATCAATATAAGTTTGATTAATCACATCGATATTACATTTATTGGCAATTTCAACCCATTTACGTATAAACGGATCTATTGGGTTATGTTTTATCTCGGATGGGTACAATAATCTAAAAATTTTTGACAAAAAAGAAACAGGCCAAAACTCATCCGAATGTGTTTTAACATTTTTCTGCAATGATATATAAACATATTATTTATGGCGATAACATATGTGCTAAATAGGGGAAAAAATAAATTTTTACCCTCAACTTTCTTGAATACACACAACTACCCCTCATTTACTAGTGTGCTGCTAGAAGTGGCTGCACCGACCCGTTTTACCCCACATTAAAAACTTACCCGTTTTGACCCGTTACCCAACTTCTTTATCATAAATCTGCATTTATATAAATCTCATCTGATTGTTTCCCCCATTGTTTTGTCAGTCGTCCGTTTGCCTAAAACAGTTCTCTCTTGATCTTCTTGAGCTGCTGCTGTTGTCGGCGTTTCCAGAAATGGATTTTGTTTTCCAACAGTTACATGATGAAAAGCAAAAGTTTGGAGTTCTCGAACAGCAACATCATTCCCTTTCTTTATAAAGTTTAATACATGGTTCTCAGGGCGTGTCATGTTTTGCTTCTTGTTCCGCCCATCTGGAAATCAAGTGTTTTTATAATTACAATTGATTGAGAAAGGTAAGTAGTGTTTACATGTGCATCAAAACTGTAAATATTTTGGGTTTGGGATTTCTGGTGAAGGTTTAAAGAGTTTGTTACATTTACAGATATGTTGGAATATATATTAGACACTGTTTTGGTTCCTTTCTTGGCAGTTAAGGTGTCTTTTTCCTTTCAAAACTGTCATAGCCTTTTATGGAATATTTAAATGGTGATGAAAATTTCTCATGGTTATAAAAAAATGTCAAAAAATTGTATCAAGGCTTAAAAAGTAAAAATTACTCCATTCATAAATCTTCTTAATTATACCTCTTTTTATTAATATTCCATAAAAGCTTCACAATTTTTTTTGACGACTTATTTTTATTTTTTCGAGATTGCCACTTATTTTTTAAAGTATAAAGTGGGTCAAGATTTGTATTTCAAAAGAGAATTATGAAAAAAGATAAAGCTTATTTTTTTCATGACTATAAAGATTTAATTTTTAATTTTCTGTATCATTTAATACAATGGTAAATGACGGTTACTAGGACAATCAATACATATGGCATGTAGGGTTTTTTTGTTTGGGAAAATTCCCAGAATGTCCTTTTACGCGTTAGGCCTTGGGGTATACCTAGTGAAAATAACCCGTGGAGATGATGTGGAAATGTGCACCACGTCCTTATAGTGTGGTCTACGAATGTGAATAAATTTCGTGGAAAATATTCTTCTAAAGGCTCATAGTTTAGAGGGTTAGGAGCAACATGTCATGAGTTATCGGGGATTCTTGGTTGAATAAAATATATTCTGGAGTTTCAGAAACAGAAACCAAATTTGGATAAGACGGATAGTAGTGAGGTTCTTCCTCGAAGTTTTTTTCATGTAGAGGAAATTCTTGGTAGATTTGTTCCATTTCAGCAACGGAGACGGAGAAAGTCTCTGTTGGCGTACCAACTCGCATCCTTGGCTTGGTTCTTTTGCTGGGACCTACCTGATCTGGAGGTAGTGGGGTGTCGCAGCGCCAGTTGCTGAAGTTCGAGCCTCCAGCCAAGTATAAGTTATCAGATTCATTGTCCCTTATATTAAAAGGACTATCATCAGGAATTACTATGGGCATCATCTGAGATCCGTAGGGATACTCACGAGATTTTTGTTTAATTTCACGATTAGGATCGTAGTACGGATGGTTATTTTCTCCAGACATCCTGCAATTCTTAATATTAGTAACTACCTTCATAGAGGTAGTTTCCTTCCCTTTTCTTTCCTTTGGTAAAGCTTAGATATTATTAATCAAGTATCTAACTAAACCTAAGGTATCATCAAGGTTAAAGCTTAGATTTTTTTTTGACCGGCAACAATGAAAAATCTCATAGAAAAGCTAGCGGGGAACTAGCAATACCCCAGTTACAACCACGCCAAACGGCATCACCAAAACAACTGAAAACAAAAAACAAAACCACATAACTATAGTTACAGATTACCATCGGGCCACCATTCTTAGCCTATTCCAGATATCGGATTCACTGTCCAAACCTCCCAGCAGCTACTTCGGTTTTCCCCCCTAAGTGTGCACCATTCAAAGCTTAGTATTTTTATGTCTTCCACCAACTCCTCCACTAATTTTCTAACCTTTGAGAATACCCACTTGTATCTTGTCTTCCATATCAACCACAACATACAATAGGCAATAACACATCTTATCTTATTTACCTTCTTCGAACCCGACCAGGACTTTAATAGATCAACCAATTCAATAACTGATGATTGATTCGATATTTTAACCCCTATCCAGTTACTAATTCTGCTCCAAGTTTCTTTCGCGACCGGACAACGGATGAAAGAGTGGTCTTCCGATTCTATATCTAACATACAAAGAGAGCATAGAGAAGAAGGGAGTTGGATACCTCTAGCGACCAGTGACTTAGCCGTCGGAAGCCTATATTGCAGTAATTTCCATACAAAGCAACGAACATTAAGAGGAACCCATTTGCACCATATTATATTCAGATTCGTAGTGGTTAGGGACTTATCGTCAATCCATTTCCTGCACGATTCCGTAGAAAATGCACCCGACTTGTCACCTACCCAAGTATATCTTATTCGCTAAAACATGTGGCTCTGATACAACCTGTCACACCCTGCCTCAGACACCCTTTGGGCATGTGTGAGCATGATTGGCACCTGTTTTTTTGATTTCGAAGTTATTATAAAATAGCAGAAGACTTTCAATGATCGTTTCTTTATAAATTTCAACCTTCATGGTTGCTTTTGTAAATATCAAGATCTTGTCGGATAAACAAAGATCTTTTATTTATAAACTTGGGAATTAAATACCCATTTGGTTTGATTACAAACACAGTTGAAATCAAATTACAACTCTTGTCCCCTAACAAGTATTTAAGACACAAGGTCATAGTATGTCTAGGGAAACTCAGTCCTTTGATACTGTCCCTGTCTTATTTCTTCAATATCTCTTGTGCTAGGGCATCTCAGTCCACATCACACGTCATCCTGTTTTCTTTACTTGACTTCGGGTTATATCCGTAGCCAACCCGACAGTCAATATTTATTCACACAGGTCCCCGGGTGTATATACGTAGCCAACCCGGCAAACCCAAAACATTTCATTTGTTACCTGAAAACATTTTAAAAATAAAACTTCAGCGCGAACGCTGGTGAACACGTTTATCATGACATCAAAATCATTTGACACAAACAGCTATTAAACTTTCAATCATAACCATTTTATATTCTGTCTACACATCCAGCAGGTCTTATTCCCCTGGTCGTATGCCCCACTGTATACACTGGTATCATGCCCTGTAAGACAACTGTCAGAACTCCAGTTCCGGTCTTACTTATCGCGGCTCTCAGCGAGCTTCGTCTTACATTGCTTACACAAGCAAGTACCAGCCACAGTCCGGGACTTTCACCCGAGACCCGTGTATCATTTGATTAAACTTTACGTATACTTATGGCTTGAATGCTTTAAATGTAGATGAACCTTTATGCATTGATTATTTAACACTTGTTTGGTTATTTTCGTGAACGTAAATATTTGATTCAAAGTTTTGAAAGCAGATAAAGTATTCACCTTTAAAATAGGAGAGAGTGACAACTTAAAAGAGTCTTCTTAAGCTTGGAACTAAGGCCTTGACAGCTTACCTTAGCTTACTTGGGCGTTTCTTAGCCCCTGTAGTTTCACCTTGTGTATTTCTTAAACATTTTTGTGACAGGTGTTACAGAAACCATTGCAAGATATTAGACTTGTCACACATCGGTTGTATGGACAATAAATGCAGGGTTTATAGACCAAATGAGCTCCATCACCACCAGACTAGTCTTTTAGGATCAGTTCTCTGTCTGAGCTATAACAAAGTATTTTTAAAATCTTAAAAGGAAAGAAAAAAACAATGACACCCCCTGTATCTATCCTGTCAAAAAAACATTGATTCGGTGTATACACGTCATGGTTTTGAGACTTGAGAATTTTGATGAGTTGTAACCACTTTTTTACACCGTAAATTCACGTGTTTTGTTCGATTAGTTATACTTTTTTGACATAAAGCATGAATCCTGGGGCATAAAGACGATGTAACTTTACAACATGTGGGGGCCAAAAAAGCCAACGACACCATCAAAAAAATGTTTGTACGAAGTGCTGGAAGTTATACGCTAAAATGAATGCCACTTGGCAACTCATCCATCAACCTACTGCTTAATTTCTACATTATTAAAACCCACTCCACTTCACCATACAACTAATATGATGTCACCTTATTCACCCTCCACTACCCTTGTTTATTTACGAAGGTGCCACTGCTCGTCTGGTCACAATGTCGCATTACATAGTTCACTGTAAGGAAAATTACCAAAATAGTCAACTTTGACTAAAGTTTTTCCAAAATAGATAATGAAAGTCTAAAATTTAAGCCTACGGTTTTATAGATATCCACCATCTAGTCTGATCAGAACATGCCACGTCGGCTAAGGCTTAGCCTACGCTTTTGGGCGTTGAAAGACATGAAAAGTACAACGGGACCCACTTTCTAAGCCTATGAGTGACATGTGTCGCTCTCTGAGTGATCAGAAGGTGAGTCCCGTTGTACTTTTCATGTCTTTCAGCACCCAAATGTGCAGGCTAAGTCTTAGCCGACGTGGCGCGCTCTTATTGGGACTATGAAACCCATGGGTGGCTATACAGTATAAGCAACTAATGCAACCGTTTTATGCTTCCAAATTTTAAGTGCCCAAAAATTTGAAAAAACTACTTCAACCTATATTTTAACGTAAAAATATGTGTGATAGTTTATCAACTTTTGTGTTTTTGAAGAGAAATGATAATATATAAACTTTTGTGTGAACATTATATGGTTTCACACTCCATAAATTTACATTAATTTTATATATTTAGAAAACTTTCACAAAAAGCCATAGTTTTGATGTTCGCTTTAAGCCCCAAAACATGTTGAGCCGTCCCTGATGAAACCGTAGGCTGAATTTCAATGTTTATTTTGAAAATTTATTTGTCAAAGTTGACTATTTTAGTGATTTTATTTATGGATAACATGTATAAATATTAGGTTTTACACCCTATAACAGTTCTAAATCAAAAGGTGTCAAATGTACTACTGTAGTCCACCAAAAAGTAATCTTGTCAAATGACTTAAATGTAATCCATCAATAGTTCTTGATCTAACTGCGTCAAAGTTATTTGGGAATTGACGAAACATGCATTTAACTTTCTTGTACTTTTAGATTTTATCTTTATTTCTGTTATTTTGTAAATCGTTTGAAAGATCTAGGATTTGTTTTAATAACAAGATATCTTAGGTGTGCTTAGATTTTATTTTCATTTCAGTTTCATAGCTATAAATCCGGTGCCTAGGTGGCATCTACGTGGCAGTGGGTGTGCTCTCACCTTCACCCTACCACTACACATAGTCTAACATCTCTGGTAACATCTAATTAACTTCATTTAATTTGGTTAATAGTTTCCATACCGTTTAATATGAGGGAAAATTATAATTTATTTTATCAACTTTTTTTAGATTTTAACATATTACCTTTTCTTCTTCTTTTTTTGGTTTAAATAAATATTTTTTTTTACACCGAAATAGAAGGCAAACGATTAAGTAGCAAAATTAAGTCTTTTAGAAACTATATTCATAGATCTTGGGTGATCATAACATTACTATGCATGACCCGTTGAACTTGACTAAGTAGCTCCACAGCCTCAGACGCAAGTAATCCAAAAGTATCAAACGCAAATGGAATGAACACGTGTTGGTTGTCAAGGCACGCTTTTTTAGTGTTTGCTCACTTTACATGAAACATCTTTTAAAGAGTGTGACCCAACATAAAAACGATACTCCTTAAGCCCATACGAGAGGAAACCCTTACTAGATCAACTTTATAATATATTTAATAATTAAGAGAAAAACTTATTTTTTGTTATGTAAAATTGTCAGGTATATTGGATCTTATAGAAGTTCAGTCTCGTATTTTTATTTTTATTATTCGAGATATTATAAAATATATTATATATACAGTTATTTAGTCGCTGTTTTATGGTATAACAAGAAACCGTATACTATAGGGCTATTATTGTCATTTCAACCCAAGCCGTCCGTATATTCGGCGGAGCAAATCTCTGGTGTCATACACCCACAATAGTATCTGTGTCCCACTATCTCAAAAACTCATCTCCACCGTTGATCTTGCAGCTAGAATAGTCTTCTTCGTTTGACCTGGCCCCACATTTGAAAACTAACAGACAGAAACTGAATTGTACAGCTCACCTGCAAAAGTTCACCTTCTTCTTTAACTGTAACTATAGATACAAAAATATATATATATATATATATATATATATATATAACTCTATATCATTGTGTGTATATGCCCTCAGGTTTCATATTCTTTCAATTCTGAATTAAGAGAAACGTAAATATAAAATATGTTTGACGCATTATTGAAGAGCAAATTTTACTCCAGAAGGTAAGGAATTAACATGTCTTGTTTTTTTTTGTGAATATTGAGGTTTATGATTCTTAAATTTTTGTTGTTTGTTAGCAAGTCAGAAATCAAGGTGACGATGAGGCGAATCGAGATAATAAAGAGAAAGAGGAACGCAATGCAGAAGTTTCTGAGAAATGATGTTGCTGATCTTCTTAAAAACAGTCTTCATTCCAATGCATATGACAGGGTAAACAATATCTTCATTTGTTATATTATTGAGGACAAAACTGGTTTGGGGTGGAACCGGTTTGTAACCCTATCGGCTCAAACCCCCTCAAGAACCTGTTTCAAACCGGTCAAAGAACCGGTTTGAGCAAAAACTGGTTTTGACTTATGTTGACTAAAACCGAACCAGTTTGGTTTGAAAAACCAATTTATGCACCTCTAGCATAGGATACAACTCCAGTTGGGCTTAAAAATAAATTTGTGAGCTCCTTGTGGTAGGAGTGTTGATCGGGTTTGGTATTCGGGTTTTTGAGGTTTGAAAGTCTAACCGAAACCCAACCCTAATAACAATCGGTTTAATCAGTTTTCGGGTTAATCGGTTACGGGTAATTCAGGTACGGGTAAAATCGGCGGTCCTACGTTGTAGGCAAAGTGTACAGGATCATTGATGTTTGCTAGGAATGAGATTGAATTCTTCAAAGATTATTTTTAATTCCCTGAATAATCTCTTGATAAAAACAGGTTGAGCAGTTATTTGCAGACCAGAATCTATCATGGTGTTATGAATTTGTGGAACAATCATGCCTGCTCATAATAAGTCAGCTCTCAGCCATGAGTAAACAGAGGTAATATATCCAATTTTGTATAATTGCATACATCATAACTATATTTATTAACTTTGAATTCAATCCCATTCCTGTGTTGCCTGTAGGGAATGCCCTGAGGAATGCAAGGAAGCTATTCCTACATTGATGTTTGCTGCTGCAAGATTTGCGGATTTGCCGGAATTGCGTGAGCTAAGAAGTTTATTTTCTGAGAGATTTGGGAATGATCTTGAACCTTATGTCAACCATGAGGTGCTTCTTTTGTCAAAAACATGTTCTGTTTTTTTATGTTGATAATTTTTCCCATGATGTTTTAATAAAGTGAAACTGAAAGGAATCAATCATGTTCTAGTTTGTCAAGAACTTGAAGACAAACATTCCTACTAAGGAAATAAAGCTTCATATGATGCAAAAGATTGCAATGGAATATGGTATAAAGTGGGATTCCAAGGTAGGTAAATCATATTTGACCTGTTTACTTACGGATGAGTTACTATGTTGTGTTTTATTTTAAACGGTGTCAAATAAAAACGGTTGAATCATCCTTGGTCTATTTTTATTAGAGTGTTAAATGGGACGTGTTGGTTGGTTGGTGGGTTAAACCCAACACGAACCCGAAAAAATTGTCAGACAGATGAATCCAAACACAACACGTTTGATGTGAAAATTTTGATTCTTTACATATTAACACTCTAAAATTACAATTTGTAATAAAAATAACAATATATATAAAATAATTATGTTTAAACTATAAAACCTAATGTTCAGTTATCTTTTATCTTTTAAGTTTTGGCATAAAATACTAAATCCTTTTAAGTCATGCCAAGAAATATATATTTTTTTTATTTATAAAAACAACAGGTTAACCCCAATACGTATTGGCCCGTTTAGCTAAATATGTTCACTTATTCTACGCAAAACTGACCTAAACTCGTTTAGACTAAACCTAAAAGCCCACGAATTTCTTGTTAGAAGTTCACACCCTTGATTTTTATGAATACATCCTACTAAACCGTTAATCATAACCAACACTTTATTTAATAAAACAAATAGAGAAAAAAGTGTTAACGGGTTACGGGCCAACCCGACACCCCCCCCCCCCAGGCCTGTTTTGGCCGGTAGCAAAAATGAATCTCTAAATGTACAAATAATTTTTTTTGCAGGATTGGTCTCAATATGGAAATGGAAGAAACAATGAATCTTATAAAACCCTCAATCAAAATTCTTCAGAAACAAAATATAAAGAAACAGAAAAGAAGAAAACTGAAGTTGCAATGGACCATACCCTTAAAAATGGTCTGCCATATAATTCACGGGCCGAAATTGAGAAAGAACAAAAGACCATTGGAAATGCTCTGCCCTACAAATCAAGGGCTGAAATAGATGCCCAAAAGGAAGGAAAGCATGATCATGGTCATCAATCCCCTTGTTGGTCAAGCAACACTAGCACTTACAGTGAGACTACTAGTCCAGATGATAGTGCTTCTGAGGATATACCTGAAGGAAGAAGATGTTATGAGTTTAGGTCAACGGGTCAAACAAATAAGTCAACGATTTCAGATACAACTATATCTGGCGGGAAAGATGATAACTTTCAAAGTGATATACCCAAAGGACGAAAGTTAAATGGGTTAAGATCAATGGGCCCTCCTTACATCAAACCAGATTCAAGAAAAAAGACAGTTGGGCCAAATTTTAAAGATGATGATCATAAAAGTGTAAAAGAAAGTGAAAAGATTAGTAAACCGGTACCAAGATCAGTGAGGGTTAGAAGACCGTTAAAGACCGTATCAGGTTCTTCTCGCGGAAACAATGATGTTTCAAATGGTGAAAGTCATGATCTTGATAATGGTTATAGAGATGAACAAGAAAAGAAAATGGATAAACATTTGTCACACTACAGTAGGAAAGCGTCGCAGTTACCTGCTACAACACGAACCGGTTCACTTCCTTGTGAACCAGTGGCTGCTGGGGTTGTAGTAGATGAAAGAAAAGGGCTTGCGAGGGCGGCTACTTATCAGCTGGAGTCAGGTTTGGGTTCACGAGGTAATGTGCATCCTAAACTTCCTGATTATGATGATTTTGTAGCGCGATTAGCAGCTCTTAGAGCAAGTTCCTAGTGTTGTATTTCATTTAGGCTTACATTTTTTATGTATTTTGCTAGAATTATTATTATTTATTTATCTAAATCAGCTCCTTGCTGTTAAATTTTTAATAGAGTTGGTGTGATACGAAAGTGTTATTTTAAATCAGACGTATATGTTATGCTGATACGAACCCAGATTTGGAATCAGGCCCAGCTTCACTTTAGATTAGATTTGGAATCAGGCACAGCTCCACTTTAGATTAGGAGATCAGGCCCAATTAGCTATAAAACCGTTCCCGCTATTCCCTTTGTTAAGTATCGATGTTTTAGGGTTAATTTGATTAGTCGATGTTTATGTTTATGAAATTGGTTACTTTGTAACTTGGAGAAATCACCCTTCTCGAATTGGGTTTATCATCAATTGAATCATTTGTTTGCTTTTGATTTTCTGGTTTCTATCAGATGCATAAAGCGTTTATGTAACCGTTTACTCCACTTCCTTTCTAACTTTCGCTATATTTGTCAAACATTACATACAAGTGTATAATACGATTCTCTACTTAATATTGATTCGTAATAAAAACACCCACGTGTATATATAATAAAAACAGACAAATATAACAAGAATGGAGGGTTATAAATTGAATATTTGTCACATTTGGCCAAAAAAAATTGAATTTGTGCATCCTTCAAAATATCAAGCCATTAATTTTACCACTATAAACTACGTTTCAACTTTCATGTAGCAGTGACAATTGTAAAATAGAGTAGCAGTGATATTTGTCGTTAAAAAAAATGACAATATTGGCCCATATACATAATTTGTTGTATCGATTTGGGTTATGTATGCAGCATTAAATGTCCAAAACCAACCCAAATCCGATTTGTATAAATATTTGAAAATAAATTAAAAAAATTATAAACATGAGAAAGTTTAGAAAAGTTGTGTATGGTAAAATTGCATCCAACAAACTAAAAAGAAACAAATATACTTGGTGAACCCGCTCTGACCTAACCCATTTTGACCTGAACCTGTTTAAACCTTTTCTAAAGCTGGCCGTTTCAACCTTTTACATATGCTGATTTTTAAGTTGGAGGCTGCAAGATTCAAGCAACACTAAACAAAGAAAAGTTATCTTTTTATGCTGGAATATAATCCTTAGATATGTAAATTGCAAGAGAATGGTCAAATAATGTACAATTTTTAACTTTATTTCAACCAAGAAAATGCATGAAAACAGGTAGAAAGATGGAATAGATCTGTCACATAAACATAATATATCAGAAGAAATCATTTATGCAAAATTGCGAAGTATTGTAACCATCGCTAGAATTTAACAAGAAACGGTGAAAAAGATTTTGGCCATAGTCGAATGCATACAAAAACTAGAAGCGGCAAGATATAAGAGTTGGGTAACGGGCCGTGGGTCTTGTTGACCCATAAAGAGTCATTAATTTGGTACGACTTGGGTCGTGTTGACCCATAAAGACTTCTCTGTCTAATTAGAAAGTTTTTATAGGTAATTAAGGCGTCAACTATGATTAAAAAACTATATTATTGCAATAACAAACAAAATCTTATAACATTTTTTTTTGAGGTTGTATGCATTAAAAACGGATTTATGTGATTCCAATATGTTTGAGATGTTTCTCTTTCAATAACCTTTTATTTGACCCGTTACGAGTCGGGCTGGATTGACTTGTAAACCTTCTTTTGGGACAATAATTTTGTAACAAAATGAGCAGATGACAAGGATTAGGATATACATCCATTTATTGCTTAGAATCCCAAAATAGTTGCATCCTAGATATTACACAACAAGTTCATATGTTAATAAGAAGGTTTTGAATAAAATCTGGTTAAAAGATACATCACCCGCTAATATTTTCAGCAGAAACATCATTATCTTCATAATCTCCCTGTTGTACTTTGGTAATCTCAGCTTGTGCTCTATCAAGTATCTGTCTTTTCTGCAATTCCAAATCTTTATGAAAATCCATCTTCATTTTCTCCAGCTTTATCATCTGCTGTATCTTGTTATTTTCAATCTTTTCATATATCTCGCAAAATTTATTAATCGAATCTGCAAGCAGTTTGAATGAACCTCCGGGCTTCGATTTCTTGGGTGGAAGCAAATCCGAGTCATCATCATCGTCGTCCTCCTCCTCATCATGAGAATATGAATTACCAGAAGTACCCCTTGTTTGATCAACTCCATTTTTGTTATTTGCATTAACACTAGGGTTCCCAGGTGACAGTAACATATCCATTTTCTTGAAATATGCCCATTTGGTATTTATGATTTTGCCAACATTTAAATTGGCTTTCTCCTTTTTGTACTTTTTCTTCAACGTATCCAAACGGTTTCTACATTGAGAATCTGTTCTTTCGAACTTTGATTCCTGAGAAACTCTGTCTGCAACTTCTAGCCATTCTTCAGATCTGAGACTTTTTCTTCCACATTTTAGAAACCGTTCACCCCAAGCATCTAACAGCACAAATGTCTCGTGTTCACTCCAGTCTGTAAGTGTGTTTCTTCCACCAAAAGACGGTTTTGGAGCAGAAGTAGGAGGTGGGACCCGAGGTGCAAATTCATAACTTGATAACAAACTCTTCAACTTCCTTTTCTTGGGATGCCTTTGCTGATTAACATTATCATGATCTTCACCGTCATCGTCATCGTCATCATATTGATCATCATCATTATCATCATCCCCATTTTGCTGAGTAGTTTCATTCAATTCATTATCACCAACATTTGTTTCGTCTTGTTCTTCTTCGTCATCTTCAACTTCATCATCATCTTCTTCTTCTTTTACATTATTAACCGACCCATAACGTTGATTCAGACCATATTCACGAGTGTCATCCATCAAAGCACACAAGAACAATAACTGATCGCAATATCTAGCAAGAATCAAACTGTACCAATCAAAAATCACGAAACTGACAACTTGGTTTTAAAAAGTATCCTAGGCGCAAGGCGCGGGTCCAGACACTTTTGTGTAGGCAAGGCAAGCGAAGTACAAAAGGCGCGCTTTTCAGGCGAAAAATTAGCATAAGGCGCAGTGTTGAGGCGCGCTTTTTGTAAGGGGCTGGATTTTTTGTAAGGGGCTGGATTTGTACTTCAGGATGTTGTACACCAGGCTTTTTAGGTTGTAAGAGCTTATTTGTGTCCAAATTTTGGGTAAACAATGCTAGAAACCTAGAAACCTATGAGAAATATATTAAAATTTTATATGATGCACGGCTCCTTGCGTACGAAAAGTGGTGCGCTTTCCGCTAGGTTTTATACCCTGTCGCCTTGGTGGGCTTCTCGTTTTTTAAAATAGAAGTTTTTTAATACCAAGACTGACCAAAGATAACATAAAACCCTAGAAATTTAGAATTTCTCCTGTGTAACAAAACATGTAGTTAGAACAATTAAAATATTAAATTCATTTCCTCTAAGAGAAAAACACACAACTCAATTTCAAATAATGCAAATTATAAAATTCAAAATCACGAATCAACCAATTTTAGTAGCAAACAGAATCTATTCTAATTAGGAACAAATCTAGGGTTGTTGAAGAACCATAAAGCAAACATAATCACTGCGTCTTTGAAACAAGTAAATCAATCTAAACATCCTTCAATTTCAGTATCTTGATAAATTAACAGGCTGTATAAATGGAATTTACCTCGAGAAACAGCAGAAAGTGAGGATTTTTGTGAGCAAGAAGAGTGATTTGGGGAAACCCTAGGTTGAAGTTGAGTGGAAAAGAAATCTGAGTGTGATTTGGGGATATGCAAGAAAATGAGAAAGTGGGCATCGGGAAGAGAAGAGATTTAACATTTATATTCAGGCCGTGAGGATGTAATAATCCGGGTGGGTGGGCCCCGCCCGGATGAAATGCGACTGTCGATGGTCATGTATATTATTTTAGTGGATAAATAAATGGTAAAATAAGTAAAAAGGTAACGTCACAAACAATCCTATTTAATTTCAAGCCTCAAATCAATTGGTTTGAGAGGAGGTAACTCTATTTTTTTTAATGTGGGAGTCATGGTTTGAGACTCACTTGGTGTAATATGTTCAGGTGGATCAGAGGTTTTTTTCACACTGGACCTTCGGGTGGTGGGTTTCCCCTATAATGGTGAGCGGGCCGGGTCACCATCGTTATTTGCGTTCGTGGGAGTAGGTGGTCTTTCGCCAATGGGTTTACCCGGGTGGTCGGGCTTATAGTATTCGTTGCCTTTCAAAAAAAAAACTACACAGATGGTCCATATCGTTTGACCAAAGTAACATGATTTGATACTAAGTTTGAAAAGTTACAAGTATAGGGTTTGCGGTTTTCAATTTTGTAACAGGTTTAGGTACTAAGGCTAACTTTCGTTAAAAATCATGTTAAGTTTAAGTTAAATGACCAAAATACCCTTTTGAGGACTCAAAGTCTTTGTCAAAACCTACCATTTTTAAGGGACTATTCGTGTAAAATCACCCCACCCCCGCTTTTACACAAATTGATCATGTCATGCGTTTGCAATCTACCCTCTTTTTATCAGACACAGAAGATTCCTTATCGACGCACGTGTGCATCGGGCCTGCTTTGATGTCTTTGACCATATGGACTAATTTCCCTGCTTGGCATGTTGTTTCTTTAATTGCCATCACTTATATTTCTCGTGCCCATGGCCTTTGTGGTATTCACATTATTTATTTTATCACGTGTAGCGTTTTCCCTCATATGGCTGGGGATGTCAAGTATGACGTCCTTAGTTGCTAAATTTCCTTTGCTGATTAAGTTGTCATCTCTCGGACCCTGCACAAAGCCCGCAATCATGGGATCTTATGTGGCGTCCCCTATTTGCAGACTTTACAGATTGTAGCGGACAATGAAATTCTCCACAGATTCATTGTCGCACCACCGAATATGGAGGATCTCTGTTTTATCTTTTGTATGACACTATGTTGACTGAATTGATGCATGAAATTCCTTATCATCTCTATACCATAAGTGTGACGCCCCGATCAAGGTTTGGGTGATCATATGGCACCAAACAGACACCAACCATTGTTCTACTTTGCCCGTACTGAAGAACACATTGGCATGTTCATCGGGATTAGTTGAGCCATCATATTTTCCCACCGTCAGTGACATCTTTAGTTTGGTGGGGAAATCGGCCTGTGCAATTCGCTTGCTGAATTTGGATTGTGAAATGAGCGTGGCGGGGTGATACGGTTTAGAAAAGTCATCTACCCTGCTAGCGGTCACGCCAATATCATGAGTTTGGAATGATGGTGAAATCGCGCCACCCCCGTCCAGGGTACCATCAACTAGAGTGGCAAACATATTAGCTTAGATATTCGAAACCGGTCCATCCCCATATGTAAGGCGTGTACGAAGGTTCGTCGACTGAGACTCCTTCAACATAAGTTTACACATCTGCATGTTTCTTTGTTGCTCCGCCCACCAGTCGTTCAACGGTTACAAAGATAAAGGCATAGGGAAAGGAGTAGTACTTCCGGACACTAATGGTGGGGGTGGAGATATATATGGTTAAAACTAAAAGGGAATTGGTAACACTATGAAGGTTGTGAATGGGTAATCGACGGTGCCTATATGATCGACTGTGATAGAAACACCTGTGACACGATGAGGCTAGCGCGCCATACGGTGTAGGGAATGCCATACCGGAAGTGGCCATGGTGTAAATTGGTAAATGGTGGGGAATTTGGGTGTGAGATGGCGGCACAAAAATAGTGTTTGCCGTCTGACTGTGTTGAATATATCCGGTAACAGGGGATTCCAGTTCCTCTTTCGTAACGTCCTTAAGTTTTAGCAAGGATTGAGGGAATGAAGGAGATGTTGAGGGAGTCGGTGCAATGGTGGATGATGGAACGGTTGCGAGTGGTTTATTGTGAATCAAAAGAAGATTAGATGATTTCAATAGGGGTGTTCTTTGGGTTTTTTAATTGGGTTTCGGGTTATTCGGTTCGGGTTATTCGAGTTTCTAAGTACAAGTTGCAAAATATACTTTACAATTTAACTTAACATGATATTTATTAAACAATAAGCACAAAATGTCAAACACAAACACTCTCAATATGATCTTTAATTCAAACTCATGCAGTCAACACACATATTAACTAAAAAACACCAAATAAAACAAGCATAAAACCAAACTGTATCGATCAATCGTGTAAATTTAAAGAAAAACGTCAAGTCGTATCAACAAATAAAATGTTCACTCTTCGAATTACCACCTTCATATCCGTGTAATTAGTTCTAAAATTAATAAATTGTTTCATTTTGGTAAAATATAATCAAATTTAAATAAAGTTAATATCACAAAAAGTAAGGTACAACTTTCTTTTATACAAAATCTGTATCAACCTAATTTTAACGTACTAAAATCATTAATTTTGTTTAAAATGCGTATACCTATTAAATCAACAATAAAATCTAGTTGCTTACTACTAGGAGTATTTAAAAAATGTTTGAAATTAATCGAACCGTCACAATTGAAGCAAATCGGCTGGTTTGAGGTCCAAACAATTTGTTTCCCGGTTTGATTATCATGATTTGACGGTTTAACAATTCGGTCCGGTTTGAATCTTGAAAATTGTCGTGTAAACTGAACCGTCCATTTGACTTTTATATATATTTGATTTAGTTTTAATATATATATATATATATATATATATATATATATATATATATATATATATATATATATATATATATAGGGAGATGTTCAATTGAGAACCATACTTTTGGCGAGAACCAAAAGAACCATGTATTTTCACACAAATATATGGATGCATGTATGCATTTGTGTATATATAAAGTAAGGATGCATGTATGCATTTTTGTAAGAATGTATGGTTCTTTTGGTTCTCGCCAAAAGTATGGTTCTTAATTGAACATGTCCCTATATATATATATAGGGTTAGGTTCAAATGAGAACTCCAAATATTTTGATAACTCGTGAGAACTCACGAAAACCAATAAGAAATCATTTATTTATCTAAAGTAATAACGTTACTATTAAAATACAACATTTTTATATCGATTGATATGTGTAAATTTACACGTACTCGTATATTATAAACATTTACACATGCGTACATGGTAAAGGCTTACACATATGTGCATGAGAGACTTACACATGTGAGATTATTTATAATATACGAGTACATGTAAATTTATACATATCAGTTCATATAAAAATGCTGTATTTAAATAGTAATTCTAGTAGTTTAAACAAATAAATGATTTTTTATTGTGTTTAGCGAGTTTTCAAAATATTTAAGAGTTTTCAAATGATCCATTCCCTATATATATATATATATATATATATATATATGTGTGTGTGTGTGAGAGAGAGATGATCCATCTTTATCAATTTGAAAACTTTATTAGAAATTACTAATCTTGAAAAAAGAAAAAAAGCAAGAAAATCAGATAAAATCGAACCGTCAACCAGTAACACACCCAACCTGGCCGGCTTGACTTGTCATTTTTTAAAACCGTAATTATCGGCTCGACTCAGAACTTTCATTAAAATGTCAAATCGGACAGTAATACACACAAAGAGATCTTTTTGGGTTAAAGAATTGTTTTTATTTAAAATAAAAGGTATATTAATTTTTTTTAATCCAAAATCATTCAAAATCAACAACAAACATGCTATATAAATTGATGTTTAGAAATAGATATATATATATATATATATAGAAACTTGAAATCTAATATTTTTAGAGAAAAATAACAGAGGGCATTTTGGTTGGTAAAAAAGCAAAACTCACAGAAGAAAGAAAACACAATCATTTGATGATGGGGTTTGCAGCGGGAACCTCTCACTCTCTTTTTCCTTCAATTTCATCTTCTTCACAACCCCTTTTCTTCAATTCTTTCCATGGAAGACCACATGATTTCAGTAAAAGAAGAAAAATTTACGCTTGTGTACAACAACACGACCCCAACGACGACGTTTTCCGCCAGAGAAGAGCGGTTCTTTTCATGGGTATTTCTGTTCTTCCGTTCTTGAATTTGAAGGCAAGCGCTCTTGAAAATCTTGCTCCTGATGAATCCGGTATGTTCAATTTGAAGTTATTTTTCAATGTTTTAACACATTTTATTTTATTTTATTTTTACCTTTTCCCCCAAATTTACTTGCCAAATGTAACTAGGGTTTATATCTTTTAGCTTGATTTAGGGAAATATAGTAAATCTGGTAATTGGGTTCTTGAGTCTTGATTTTCTTGAAAATTTAGTAAACTTGGTAAATGGGTTCTTGAATATATGATAGGAATATTACATAATTTTCTTGCCAAATGTATCTAGGTTTTATATCTTTTAGCTTGATTTAGGGATATATAGTAAATCTGGTATTTGGGTTCTTGAATCTTGATTGTGCAATGTAACTCTGTGATTTTCTTGAAAATTTAGTGAACTTGGTAAATGGGTTCTTGAATATATGATAGGAATAGTACTTAATTTTTTATTTTCTTAATTTGTTATTTTCATGCCAAATGTCTCTCGGTTTTATATCTTTTAGCCTGATTTAGGGAAATATAGTAAATATGGTAATTGGGTTCATGAGTCTTGATTGTGCAGTGTAACTTGCTTGAAAATTTAGTGAACTTGGTAAACGGGTTCTTGAATATGTGATAGGAATAGTACTTAATTTGTTATTTTCTTGAGATTTGTGGTTTTATGATTCTCAGTTACTCTGAAAAAATCCCCTAAATCTTATCTTCAACTATTGAGTTTGTATCTTTGATGGGGTTGTAGATGGGTGAATCTTGAAGACTGACATTGTAGTTTATTTCTTAAATCAAGAACAAGAATGCAAGTTAACATAGTTTCTGAATCCAAAACCCTAGAAAACCCACTTTTAGTGTTAAAGAAAGAAGATTATACTCCTACTTTCATGACAAATTTTTTTGGCACAGTGAAGGCTTACAAAAACATGTACTGATTCCTTCTTGATTATGTTAACTTTCAGAAATTTCGGCAAGGACACAAGCGCTTTATCAAATAGCAGAGGTCTGCAACTATGCTAGACTTGATCTTGTTGAAAATTAAGTTCGTATAAACCAACTTTAAACTATTCACAAAATAGAAATCATCTTGGAGATTATTACCTATTTTAGTAACCAAACTCGTTTTAACTGATTTTACATGTAAATTGATGATGTGGCATAGGTTGATCATTGATGTAATGCCAACCGCCACATATGCAACATATGTTTATGTGAAAAAAATAAGAAATAACTTTATTTACAAGTTTTAGAAAAATGGCCTTTTATAAATAAAAAGAATGGGGAAAAAGATTTACATTTTTAACCCTCTAATTTTTCTACAAAAACACAATCACCCCTTAATTTACTCTTGCTATCTTGCTTGCAGTTTGCTGCACACACTGAACATGTCATTCTTTGCCACAGTCTGTAATAAATGTAACCTGGTTGCTAAAATCGGTAATAAAATTAAAAATGTAAGTTGCTTTCTACTTTACACCTAATTTAAAGTTGGTCACTAAACTTGCAGTTTGCCCCATTTTAAACAAATTCAAATGTTTTTTTTGTCTCTTAGGTTCGAGATGCATCATCAAACCCCTTTCTTACCCTTTCCAGTGGACTTGGATTAATTGCTTCAGGCGTGCTTGGTGCTTTTTATGCATTGGCTCAGAAGGAAAAGTCGGCCAACATCGCAACAATAGAATCTGTAAGTCTTAAATTCTTGTGTGGTTTTCTAACTTAGTAGAATTTTGGGCTATTTGAAAGTGTGTTTAAGCTAATTATTGTTGATTTAGAAGTTCTTATTGGAATTGAAGTTGTAAATGACAACAATCTATTTGACCTAATAAGTCAAAGCAATCTTACATTTTTCATATAATCATGCAGATGAAGACTAAACTTGCGGAAAAGGAAGCTGCAATTGTTTCAATGCAAAAAAGTCATGATTCAAAACTACAGAAATTAAAGGAAGAAAAAAATGAGCAAATAAAAAAGGCAAATCAAGAAAAACAGTCTTTAATGAGTCAATTAAGTTCAGCAAATAGCACGGTTAATGGGTTAGGACAAGAGCTTCGAAAAGAGAAAAAATTAATCCAAGAACTTGAAAACCAGATTGACCGTCTTATGGTTGACCTAAAAGAAGCTTCAGATGATAAAGAAGAACTTAAAATGCAGTTAAAGGATAAGCTTTTTTCCATTGACGTCCTGCAAGAAAGGATAAACTTGCTTAACTCTGAGATCAAATATAAAGAAGACAATCTTGCAAATGTCGGTTCTGCCCTTGCTGTTAAAGAATCCGAGTTCAAGAAACTGAGTTCTATGTATGAAGAAACTGTGGCTGAGCTGACCGGGCCAAAGTCAAAGATTGAAGAGCTGAAACGAGAAATCTTTAAACTTGAGAAAGAATTAGAACTGAAAAGTTCAAATCTTGATGATCTGAATGCCCAAATTCGTTCTTTATGTGACGAAAAAGACGTTATTTCCAGAGAATTGGAATCTTATAAAAGTGAGTACAATGAGTTGAAGATTTATTCGGAAAAGCAAACGGAGTCTGATGCTAAGCTTTTGGAAGAAAGTGGAAAGCAACTCGAGGAGCTTAAAGAAAAGCTTGAGTTGACTTTGACTGAATTGGTCAAAAAAGAAGAATTAGTCAATGAGTTGACCTATGAAAGAGACGGTTTAAGGAAGACTTTGGATGCTGAAGTGGGAAAAGTCAAAAGTCTTGAAAACGAGCTTCAGGTCGTACAGAAAACGCTAGAGGACACGAGAAACGAGGCTGCTGAGCTGGCTGGACTTCTAGAACATTCTCAGGATACATGCAAAAACCTTGAGGAAGAACTTTCTAGAGTTCAAACTGAGTTTTCTGAATCTAAAACCACATTACAGAGAAACATTGATAGTTTGAAACAAACTGCTGAAATGTTGACTAACGAGCTCTGGTCAACTAAAGATGCTTATGTAAAAACAAAGGAAGAGTTAAACCGGGTGTCAGTCGAAATCCAAGAAATATCAGAAAGCCGTGACAGTTTAAGTAAAGAATTAGTGGAGACGTATAAAAAGCTCGAAAATGCAATTCACGAGCTTAAAGAAGAGAAGAAAAATGCGGGTTCTTTGACTAAAGAAGTCAACTCTTTAAAAACCAAGATTTTGGAAGACAGGGAATCTAGAAAGTCAATGGAAAGTGATTTGGAAGAAGCAACAAAAGCACTAGATGATATGAATCAAAACACCAAGATTCTAACGCGGGAATTGGAGATTTCAAGAACCAAGATTTCCGGGCTTGAAAATGAAAAAGAAGTTCTGTACAAATCGCTTGATGAAAAAAAGCAGGCCATTCAAGAAGCCCGAGAAAACATAGAGGATGCTCATAGTATGATTGTGAAATTGGGGAACGAGCGGGAAACTTTTGATAAGAAAGGAAGTAAGCTTGAGAAGGAATTAGCAGCTGCGAAAGGCGAGATTTTAAGATTAAGAAATGAATCGCGTTATTCAGAAACCTCGAAGAAGGTAAACAAGAATGAAAGTGAAGAAAATGCAGAAGAGGTAAACAGTAGTGGAAGTGAAGATGAAAAAGCACCTGCTGTGAAGAAAGTTAGGAGGAGGAAGAAGGTGGTATCACAACAGAAAGAATCTTGAGGATTGGTGGTGATTTGGGGATTGCTTAGAAGTTGAGGGGGCATTTGTAATATTCGATTCTTGAGGGTAGATTGTAGAAGTAGCATTTGTAAACTAACTTTTAGCACTATTTTTGTTAAAAATAAAACATAAAAAGTAAAAATACTTTGTGGGTTGAACCGGTCCAAAACATAATAGAACATCATAAACTATCTGGCTATCTGCTCGGAACTGGGTGGAGAGCTAACACTTAGCTCAGCTCTCAAACCGCACCGCGAGCCAGACTTAAACTTTTGAAGTAATGATTTAAGCCTAATTTCTTGTTTAAACGACGCTTCATTAGAGAAAATCTAATTTTAGACCATAACCGAACAATTATTATACCAGACATGATCAATCATAAACCAAGAACAGGGCATACATAACATGTTCGAGTATTTTATTTAGATTAAATAAAAAATCTATTATTACATGAACTTTAAATTATAACAATTGTTTTGATAGTACATAACGAAAAAGCAAAAACAAAAACAGAAATTGGGTAAAAAATATCGACCACAGTGGGAGTCGAACCCACGACCTTTTGATCCGAAGTCAAACGCGCTAATCCACTGCGCTATGCGGTCTTTGTGTTGTACAATTTGGATCACATATTTATTATACAAATACTTGACTTAACAAAAGGAAAAAACATCATTAACAAATAACAACCATAAATCTTAAGTGCAAGTCTGTCATACCACACAAATAAACGACAAAATCATGTGACATAACCAATAACACTAGCATTTTTGTTTTGATAATACATAGCAATGAATATTGTAATCGAAAAACATCACCAATGACCCTATATCGATTTTACAAAGGGCGTCTCTATAATACAAGCAATTAAATCAACCGTCTTAGATCCCAAAAGTAAAAAAAAACTACTTTAATCTATATTTTAAGCTGAAAATATACGTGATAATGCACCAATTTTTGTGTTTCTAAGATAAATGAGAAAAAATAACAAAATAATTGAAGATTTATTTGTAGGGTTACCGTGATAAAATTCGGCTTAAACATTAATATTATACATTTTAACTATTTATAAAATTACATTTTAAAAACTTTCATATATTTAGAAAACTTTGACAAAAATGCCTCAATTTCAATATTCGTTTTAGGTCCCAAAATATGTTGAGCTGCCCCTGATTTGACATACGAAGAAACATCATAAAAAATTAAAGAGTATAGTGATTTGTTTTTGTTGCTTTGTATTGATATTATTCATTAAGGGTTCGAGATGTACGCCTTGAGAGAGTAAAGGCTAGACAGAGAAATTTGAGAGGTCAATGGTAAAATTGTAAAACACTAGATCTGAAATGTTATAGTGATATTGCGTTGTTAGAAAAAAAACTTGTTTCCTATCAAAAAAATTCCCACGCAATAACTGTGTCACAAATCGCGACACATTTGCGACCAAATAGTGACGAAAATGAAAATCCTAGAAAGCCCAAGTGTTTGTCACAAATGTGTCAGAAGTTGCGACAAAATCAATAATAATCTTACTAATTATAATAAAAATACCGTTTTTATGTAATTATCATAAATAATAAAGGTTTTATCGCAAATGTGTCGTAATTTGCGACACAAACTTTGATAATTATGATAAACACGTTTTTTTAATACAACTATAATAATTTTTAATATAACACTCACATATCATTATTACGTAGAAAATTTAAAATAGGAATTTCAGGATATTGAACATTAGATTATTGTAAAAATCAAACAATGAAAAGTTTTCTTTCATCAGTTGTTCCAGATCAATTCAAGATGTTTTCTACATATAAAGTACATCTACCTGATATATAGCACCTTCTTCTTTAAGTGTACCTTTTACCAACAAGCTTTTCATTTTCAACAATTTTGTTGCAAAATTCAAATGATTCCCTAATTGAAAACATCATTGAAAACAAACACAATCACATCAAGATTAATTCATAACATGAAGCTTCAATCACATCAAACATAGTAATAACATCACTACTTTATGTGAAGATTTAGGGTTTCAGTTTTCATTATTAATCCCGTGTAATACACTGTAAATTGTTCAACAGACGAACACGATGGTTAACAACAAAACTCAACAGATGTAGCGATCAACGGAGTGAAAGGTCTTGATGATGAGTCTCAACATCTGATTGAGCATAAGTGCGTAACTATGAAAATCGAATGAAAAACTAAGCGACTATCTTCAATATTGAACAAAGGCCGATCAACAATTACTATGTAGTACAGAATAAATTATATATAATAATAATCCCACAAATCTTGTCATATATTTTATTTGATTTATGTATAAGATTATGGTTGTAATCGCCTTATTTAACTTGTGATAGACCAAATAAGCATATTCTGTGTTTTATGTCATTGACAATTAGGGCATGTTTGGGATTACTTATTTTAAGCTCCTTATTGACTCTTTAAAAAGTTATAAGGAGTTTTGAAAAGTAAGTTCCCCTTACTTCTCAAAAACTCATTTCCCCCTTTAAAAAGTTAGAGAGAATTACATATATCCCCCTTTACACATTTCTAATTGCATATTTATCTAACCTAAAACTAAAATCATATATCCCCTTCTCCTAAAACAAAATTGCATATATTCCGTCCCTTAATAAAAAAATTTTCAAATTTATCTATTTTGACTTATTTTAATAAAAATAAATTCTAGAATAACTATATTACTCTTATTTTTACTAAAGCTTTAAAATTTTCTATTTTTTATATTTTCCCAATTTTTTTTTGTCCTTTATAACTTTTTTTTGGTTTCTTTTTTTTTATTATGTTTTCTAATGAGTTTTTTATTTTTCAAATTTGTTTTCTCCTTTTTACGTTTTTTCATTGTGTTTTTCCATCTATGTTTAGTATACTCTTCTTTATCACTGGATTTTGTAGTAACGATCATAAAAAAAACATAAGTAACAGTCATCAAAATGAAAAACAAATGACAAAATTTCAATCCATTGTGGTACCATAATATCATGACATAAAACCACTACCAAAATCGACGTCATAATCTCCAAAATACAAAAACAAATGTCAAAAAACAGAAAAATAAAAAAAAATTTAAGAGGACAAGAAAAACTTGTTAAAATTTGGTAAATATAAAAATTTGAGAAATTTTAAAGTTTTAATAAAAATATTGGTAAAATAGTCACTCTATAATTTATTTTTAATAAAATAAATAAAAATTGGTAAATTTGATTTTTTTTTATCAAGATATGAGATATATGCAGTTTTGGTTTTGGAGAAGGGGATATATGCAATTTTGGTTTTTGAGGAGGGGATATATGTAATTTTGGTTTTTGGTTGGGTAAATATGCAATTAAAAAGATTTAGAAAGGAATATATGCAATTGCTCTAAAAAGTTAAAAATAATAGCAAAAGTCACATTTCTTAAACATATTTTTAACTTATAAAAGTTAATAAGTAGTTTCAATAAGAAATCCCATACACCCCTTTAAAAAGTTAAAAAAATAACAAAAGTCATCTTTACGAAATATAAAAGTTAATAAATAGTTTCAATAAGAAATCCCAAACGCCCCCCCTCTTAAACTTCTAAACTTCTAGGGTTCTTTCTATTCGTTCACCAATTCATCACAAATCACTTTATTTTCTTCCAAATTTCGATTCCTTCTTAGATCTACCAAATCCGATCGATGCATTTCACTTGAATCTGTCTCCTTCGTCTTCATTTTACTTGTTGGTTTCAGAACCAACCTCGACGATTACATCTAGTTATCTTTTTTTGTTTGTATAATTGGGAGTCATGTTCTATGGTTCAGTGGTATGGGATCCATGGCTAATCGTAGCTGAAATTGTATGCATTCAGTGCTTGTATTACCTCACGCTGGGAGTTTTCATGACGGTTCTTGTTGGAACTAGGGTTTCGAGAATGAGCCTTGTTTACTTCTTTGACTATGCTACGATTACTCTCTCCACCGTTACTGGCTGGTGTGTCATCGCTTCTTTCGTTCTCAGTTCAATTGCTGGGTAAGAGTTATGATTTCCTCATCCTTGTGCTTAATTATATGGAATGCATACGGTTATTAAAACTGTTTATCTGCTTATTCAATCTGCTTATGTGATTATTTGTGATGGAAATAAGGCCAGTTTGAAGTTTCTTGACACTGGTGTAATAAACTGTTAACATGTTTAACTAGCTATTTAGGTGTTGCTGCCAATATGAATGCTACTTGGTAACAGAGAAAGATTTTGATGACATCACCGTTGGACGTTGAGGCTCGTTAGGGGGTAGCCGTCCCTAATGGGCCCTACACGTGTTTGGGCCTAACTTGGGAATTAAGTTAGAAACCCTAGTAGTCTATCTATTTATACTCAGCTTATGTAATTGTAATCTTTGAGCACCTAATAAAGAGAAACCTAGTTCCACCCATGGACGTAGGTAACTTTGGCCGGACCACGTTACTTTTTATGTCTTTTACTGTTTTCTACTCTAATCGTTTGTGCGTGTGTGTGTTTGTTTCCGCTGATACCGACTCTGATTCCTAACAATCACACTGTATGACTTTGTCTAATTTTGTTTTACTTGTCAGTCTAGACTCTAGGTGATATATGTTTTTGATTTTTGTATTTAAATTTCATGATAATGTTGCTGACTTGTTTTAAAACATGGCCATTACCGTAGTTTGGTCCTATAGACAATGGTTTACATTCATGGTTCCTTGTCATACATTCTGTTAAAAGTTCAAGTTTTGTTACTGTATGATCTCTTTTGTTTTAATATTGAAGGCAGATTCAGTTATTCATAATGTTTATAGTATGATTTATTTTAACTCCACTATGATAACTATTTGCACCCATGTTATATGCAACACAAGTTCAGCTCAGATCATGATAAAGTGGCATATTAAGCAACACAAAGGAACAATATATGCTATAACCCTGCATAAGTCCCTGCTTCTAAGCCTTGAATGAAAAGGGATTGTAATACAACCTGATGTTGCAATTTTGCCATTGGTGTATCTACACTCAAGTCAGGAAGAGAGACTATATGATTGATTTGTGTATATAAAATATTGTTACCAGTATTTTCTCAGGCATATAAGTATTTTGCCAGACAAACGTCACAAACTATTAGAAACAAACTTCACACTTTTTCTGATTTTAACAACCAAGTTACATATTATCAGTAACAAATGACTTGTTCAACCTGAGCAGGCCATCTTTTGCTGGTTGCTCAAAAGTTGCTTACATGACATCTTATTTGTCATTTTAGTGTATATGTATATGCCAAGTGTCATCTGATCTGACATTTTAAATTTTTTATTTGTTTGTTTTTTCCTACATAAGTAAGATCTGTAAATCTGTAATGAATTGTAAGTCGGTTGCTAAATTCGGGGAAAAGTGTGAAGTTCGTTTCTATTTCGTGCAATTTTCTTTATTTTGCCTTTAAAATGATTACATAAATCCTAACATGAAATTTTGAAATCTGTTTAAGCAACCTTTTACCTTTATTTCTTTTGAATTTTAACAGAGCTGGTTTCTTGCTTTATTGGATTGAAAGAGCAAAAAAGTGCCTAGATTTTTCAGCCACACTTTACATAATCCATTTATGCATATGCGTCTTATATGGAGGCTGGCCTTCATCAATAACATGGTGGGTTGTCAACGGTACTGGATTAGCAATAATGGCTTTGTTAGGAGAATATTTATGTATAAAACGTGAATTACGAGAAATTCCCATTTCGAGACTCAGATCAAGTAAGTGAATTTCTTAAATTTGCAATTCGATGGTGATTTTTTTTTCATTTGTTTGTTGTTTACCTTTTTCTGCTTCTTGAACATATGATGTTGTATTCCTTGCACGAAATCTATGCTTTTTTAGGATAATGTATGTAAATGCCACCCAAGTATTCAACTTTTATCATTGTTGTAAAAACCGCTAGGCTCTAGCTAGGCGGTGGGTACCGACTAGGGATTAATCGGATTGGAATTTTTACATGTAAATTTTCAAACTTTTATATATATATACACACACACACAAATACAAACATTAACATATTAATTCAAAATCTAAAATACTTCAAAGATCGGAGCAGGTTGGTGGTCAACACTTGCTGACTGAAACAAGAACAACTCACAGAAGCAAGCAACTAGTGATTAGGTCGGAGCAGGTTGGTGACTGAAAAAGAAGCATATAGCGATTAGGTTGGATAAAAACCCATGGATCCATGTATCATGTGTTAATTTGGGCTTATTTTCTATTTAAAACCCATTTTTCAAACTGGGGCGCCTAGGTCCGATTAGGTCCGCCTAGCCCCGATTAATCCCGATTTCCGATTAATGGTCCGCTTGGTTTAAAAAAGCGCTGCGAGGCGCTGCCTTAAGCGCGAGGCGCTAGGCAAAACGCCTCACTTCGGTGAGGCGCTGGAAATACATGAAGCGGTCCGAGGCGGCGCCTCGGGCTTGGAGCGTGAGGCGATGCGAGGCGCCGCTTCATGTATTTTGGTTTTTTTTCACTGTTTTGTTATGAATTTGAGTTTCAATTGCAGTTCCTCTTTGCTTAAATCAGTTTTTTAAGTTGTTTTTTGTTATAGCATAATGGTTTCTGGTTCAAGCAAGTCTGCTAACTTGGGATCCACATCAACTGATCCGTCTAGAAAATATGGAACTCAAGATCCTAACAATAGGACGAATATTTCTTGCAAGTTTTGGGGAAAATTACTCAAAGGAGGAGTTTTTAAACTGAAACAACATTTAGTGGGAGGTTTTAAGAATGTTACGAAATTTTTTATTTTTTTTTAGTTTAGCGCCTCGCATATGTGAAGCCCTCGCCTCGCGCTTGAGGCGTGGCGCCTCGGATTTTGGGGCCGACATGCTTCGTCTCGCCTCACGCTTTTTTAAACCAAGATGGTCCGACTAGGCCAAAATTACATAGGCATCCACCGATTCCGATTAATCCTCCGATTAATCCCGATTTTTACAACACTGACTTTTATTAGTAAGGTCACCCATATATCGAAACTACTTTATAGCTACCCATGTATGTATCTAATGACGAAAATGCCCTTATAGTTTTTGTAAAAACAAAAATATTGTTGATGAAGTGTCAATATTATAGATTAAAATGTTTGTCTATTCAAAACATTTGAAGGGCATTTACGTCATCTCACATGTTTTTTTACTATGATTTTGACTATAATCAGTGTAAATGATATAAGGTACATGCTTTGGTGACCTATAAAGTAGTTTTAGTTTATCGGGGGCCCTAAGAAAAAGTTGAATACTTTGGTGGATACTGAGTTGCAAGTTATGTCTTCTTATCTCCTATGTATTTGTATATTACAATACACACACATGCATACACAAACACACACCAGTGATAAATTAGAATCAGTAAATTATTTTTAAGCGATCCGGCCCCTCCCCGTACCCTGCGCAAATGCGGGAGCTAAGTCAACCCTTTTAAATATTTTAAGAACCATTTCATTCACTAATTAACTAGTGAATACACTACAGTTCCAAAAATAGAGTATTCACCGGTGACTACATTACAGTTCTTAATGATTTCACATAAAGTGTATTCACCGATGAATAATTTCTATTCACTAGTAAATCAAATGGCTCTTAAACATTTAATGTTTCTTATTTGAATCTACTCCTATAATCCTATACACACATACATATACTTAAAATGGGTGTATTACATATACAAATGTATAGGGATAGGATATAATAAAAGAGTATGGGTAGAACCATCTATAGACAAGCCTTGAGGAGATGACCTTATTTTACTATTGAAGCTTTAAATTCTTAATTTGAGCCAGAACTATTATCTTTGGTATCGGAAAGTACAAAGTATTTCTGGTGGACAACAATTTAGAGTTCAAGAAGTATTAGTTTTAACTTGAGGGGTTTATATATGTTAATTGTTTAGTGTACTCTCTCCTACCACAAGAAATGTAGTATATTTCTAAAAGAAATTCTGGAAATTTGGATTTGCTGAATAATCTTACAAGTTAAATTGGTTATTTCCTTTATTGTCATTTCATCAAAAGTGTCAAATTTGTCGTTCTAGTCAATATGATTTACTTTATTTTGAATATACAAATACTTTGCAAATTTTTTTAAGAAAATTTGTTGATCAAATCGATTACCATCAATTAATTGCAAGATGATGGTGGGTGAATAACTTGAATATATGTCAAAAAGAAAGTAAGGCACCGCAAAGTGGAATAGCTTGCAAATTTCATAGGACATATGAGTACTTATTGTCCATAGTTATTTTTGTGTACTTATAGGGAAATATCTATATAATAATATCATTGAAACTTGAGAAAAACTAAATATTATGTTCTTTGTTTAATGATCAAAACAAGTGATCATATAGATATTGAAACAGAATATGAAACCTATATAATTACCAATCTATCCTAATCTGAGCTGATCTCAAACTAGTATAAAGTCAAACCTAATACTTACCTAGAATTAGGATAATCATAAACTCGAATCCTACTGAATGTGGGTTTAGCCTACAATGTTTTTTCTAGAAAATAAAAGCTAAGAAATAGGGAAATAAATAAGTATATAGTGGAAATTTATTCTGTTGTTTAATTGGCGTAACACGTGACCGGTCATGAGCTTAAAAGAGAGTTAGTTTGGTTCCCACCAAAGGCAAAGCGTGTATTTAGAAAATTAACGTATAAGTTTGTAAACACTAAAATATTTCAAAATCATTCCATATGAATTAAACAAGTACAATCAGGTAAAGGAAGATGCAAAGGTAATTGTCTACTTTAAGAATAAATCCTCATTAAATTGGAGGAATTTTTCAAAGGTTATTGTCTTCTACTTTTGGTTATATTCTTTGGTCCCTGCTGTTCAATAATCTTTTTTCTGTAGGTTTTCTGTGTTTTATGGGTGTAAAATATCTAGGTTGAAATTTTGACCAATTTACTAATGAATTGGTTGATTTGGTTTTTCTTTTATTTGAAACGAGTCAAACGGGTCAAATCAAAGTTTAGCTAAAAGAGAAACAGTTCGTTTGTAAATTTAATTATTTACAATGAAGTGTTTGCTGATCATCCCTCCTGGGGGCCGTAACTAAAAATGACCCGCTTCGACCGGAACATGTTTTGACCGGTTACCTAACCCGCCCACCCTGCCCATCTTTCTGACTCTAGTAAAATAGTATTGTTTTTATATACTACAGTTACATACAGCAGGCGTAATTAGTTTTGATGGGATCTGTCATGCAGGTGTTTGATAGGTGAAAACAAGCTCACAGATAGCATGGAATAGGATTTCTTGCAGAAGAAACAAGCTCGCGATATCATTATAGCGTATTCATGGCTGTAATGTAGTCCCAGGATGAATGCATAGCTTGTTGATTAAAGAATGGGACATGAGGAGTTAGAGTTGGGTGAGTGTAACAGTAGGTGTAATTTTGGTATAGAGATGGTTAATTCATAATTTGATGCCTGTTTCCAGTTTGGTCTTATCTATCTTGTGTGCAAAACATGGTTTATAAGTTTTACATTAATCTGTTCATTCATACTCCTGATCCATAATAATTGTTGTCACCATATTCTTTACTGTAATTAGCAATCTTAAATTTCATAATTTGCTTTTTATGGTTCACAAGAGAATCTAAATAATTGCCAATACTTTATAATTGCAAACACTTCTTATTTATTTTTAAAATCTTTTATAAATAATTTATGGTTACAAAGACGATGCTTATTAAAATCCGACTCGTTTCTGGTAGAGGTTTTAGGTTCGAATTAAGTTTTTATTGGTTTTTATGCTGTGTTTTACCTGGTTCCACTAACCATCAGGTTTTTTTAGGGGAGGCGGGGA
Source organism: Smallanthus sonchifolius (assembly GCA_023525975.1). Taxonomy (NCBI): domain Eukaryota; kingdom Viridiplantae; phylum Streptophyta; class Magnoliopsida; order Asterales; family Asteraceae; genus Smallanthus; species Smallanthus sonchifolius. Next base: position 88,694,052 of record CM042032.1, on the reverse strand, counting down.
TTGAGTTTTTCCTAACAGGTTCCCATGACAAGGGGAAAAAAATTTTAGTGATTTTCAACATGTTTGACTTCTTTGACCTAGCTGACTCGTTTATTTTTAGCTAAATTTTTTATTCGGTCGGACTAAGATCAAACATAACCGAGATCGACCGATTCATAAGCAAATGAGAGGAATTTGGCCCTCTATTGAAAAGATGGAATCAGAAAAGTTAAGATAATTGTTTGTTATAGAAAAAAGAGCTTATAGCTTGTGACTTTTACATACCACTTAAGCATTAAGCACTGACTCACTGGGTTTACACCCTCTCTTCCTAACCTGCAAACTAAAATAAAGGAAACTTAGAGGAATTTAAACTTTCTGCTAATCTCATCTTCTACATTTTATGTTCATGGCTGAGATTTCCATGATGATGATATGTCTGCCACCGCTTCATCAACCGTCAGGTACACACCTTCCAACCCGAACGACTCCAATATGTTCGATTGGTGTAGCTTTTCCATCACACTCCCTCCTGGATTTGCCAACACTAACTGCATTTTCATTACAAACCAGCATATGTTATGATCTATATAAAGCATTTAGGTCAGATCTCTTTAAAACAAAAAGTTCTACAAGTATTAGATCATGTCAATTTAATCTAGGCCGTCCGATGTTAATTTGATCATGATCCGATTATATATGAAAAGGGTATAATTGTCAATTTACATCGATTATATAGGAAAATAAGTTGTATGCAGTCTTTCATTTAAATTTTGCAAAAGTTGTGATCTATTAGTGAGAGAATCGTTATTGCGTTTATAAGGAAAAAATGAAAGCGAGAGCTAACCTGAAGCGACCGCTTCTCTAGCATTTTTTTAAGCTCTTTCATCATTGCGAGACCACTTGTGTCAATGCCAGTAACAGCTGCAAAATATGCCCAAAAAATTAAATACTTGTATCATGCAGACTAAAGCATATGAAACACATGAAAACTTCACAACTTACCGGTCATGTCGATAATTACACATTTCAAAGAACTGCCGTTATTAGCTGCTAACCACTCTTCCTCTTCTCTAATCCATCTCAATATCCTGCAACAGAAAAAAAACCAAACTTTCAATGACCCGAGATGCATTTCCAACTTGTACCTTCTGCATTAACAAGTTGTACACCGTACCTTTCTTGTAGATAAGTGGAGTTTGCAAAGTAGATAGGGGCCTCAATACCAAGTATTGCAAAAGAAGGAACCCTTTTTGCTTCTCTATATCTATTAACATTTTGGTAAATCTGAGTCCCTGGGATGTTTCCTAAAACACCTGTGTTTGGTCTTGTGACATGTAACAGAATCTTGAAAACTGAAACCCCAACCTATGACAAACAAAGGACAATGTTAGACTAAATCAATTGAACTAAGAGGAGTAATTCTGTAAATAACGGAAGTTTAGAGGGTTGAAGTGTAATTTTCCTTTTTAAACATGTGCTCTTAGCTAGGATAATGTTACAGTTATATTAGTTATCCAACATGTTTTATGTCAAATTTACTGGTAACCTACTTCTACATTATCCTTAATTATACAATACCTAAAAAAAGAAGTTATGAATGGAAGATTACCGCGATTGCAAGACCGATTGGGACTGAAATCATGAGAACACCAAGAAAGGAAGATAAACATGCTAGAAAATCAAGTTTATCAACTTTCCAAAGTCTAACTGCACTCTGGTAGTCGATTAGCCCGATTACAGCAGTTATGATAATTGCCGCCAAAATTAGGTTTGGTGTGTAGTGGAAAAGAGGCATCAAGAACAGGAGTGTTACAAGCACCGTTGATGCCATTACGACGTTTGACACCACAGTTTTAGCTCCAGCATTGGCATTCACAGCAGATCTAGAAAACGAGCCTGCATAATTGTAGTTTATATTAAGAATAAATTCTGAGGTTGGCTTTTTATAAAATTTGGTTCTAGAAGGGCTAGTAATGATACTTTTTTTTAAACTAATTTCCTCACTTTAGTAACTAACTTTTCATATATGTTCCATTTAGGTCACTTAGTTTAAAAAAATTAACATTTATAAAATGCGTTACCTGTAGTGACATAGCAAGAGGAACAAGAACCAGCCATGTTCATAATGCCAATGGCTATCATTTCTTTGTTGCCATCAACTTGGTAATCATTCAAAGCAGCAAATGTTCTTCCTACTGCAATCCCTTCCTGTTAGTTATATAGTACACAATCAGTATCCAGTGATTTACTAAGTTGTACTATACAACCTAACAATGCATGAAACTTACTGTGAGCGATAATATTCCGGTAATTATGCCGGTCTTGATAGCTACCCCTAGAAATTGGCCATGAAAATAAAGCATGTTTGATGATGGTGGATTCAGGCCCTTTTCCAAATGACCAATCTGTTAAACAAAAGTTAATTTTTTTCAAATTATCATAATATTAAAACCGGAGGGGGCTAAACTGCTTAAGAGAGAAGTTTCAGGGGCCTAGGTGAAACTTACAGTTGCAATGCCATGAAGCTTTGATCTGAAAAGAGTGACTAAAAGGGTTGAGAGGATGACTGATGCCAATGGAGCTGCTGCTGATACCCAGAAAAGCTTTGGTTTTCTCATACCCTGCATTGATTAGTTGTACCTTACATGCATCAGCCACTAGTACATTGAAGTTTTCTGTTATTATGGTTGGTTTATATACTTACAACATGTCTTGTAGCCAGTAAAAAGGCCAAAAAGCAAAAGCCCATCACAATTGTTTGCCAAGACCACTGCACAAATACAAAATAAGCTTAGAAAACACAAGTAATTTAATAAACCAAATTAAAATTCTGTATATGTTATTGGTAACTTTTTGTTGCATACCTCGTTTCTGTGTTGAATGGCAGACGATAAAACGGGGATTATTTGCATTTTAGTGGTGAAATGAACAATCCCGAGTAGCCCTTTTAGTTGTTGTAAAGATACAATAACTGCTGCCCCGGCCATGAAACCAACAAGGGTCGCCTTTGATAAGAAATCTATCACGAACCCTAATCTGTAAAACATGTAAAACGCAAGTTTTAAAGCATTTGCAGTTAAAGTTAGTGGTGGAATCAGAACTTTTCACCTCGGGTCATATTAGTCTTTTTACATTCGCTTTAACTACTTTAAGATACAAACTTAAGAGTCAAGCACTAAGAAAACGACTTTTGATACCTTTTTAATAGAAAACGGATCTCTCTCTTTAGTCCCCCCCCCAACCATATACAAAAGGCTATATGAATGGAATTTTTACTGTTTGAATTATTTTCCACTACTAATGAATTTTTAATTTGTATAGAAAGAGTGAAGTCAATAAAGCACAAGAAGAAAATATATTTATAAGTAACACTGTCTGTAAACAGGTGCCACCTTTATTAGTTCTCAAAGGATATTCCCCATTAAAGTTTTGTGCCCATTACATAAAGCTCAAATAATGTTTTTCTATCACTAAGGAGCCAACCTTTACCACTATTAATTGAAAAAAACAAAGCTTTTCTGGTCATTATTTTTACATTTTCATGTAATTAACCCCAATATGATCGATCCAATGGTGTAGGATGATCTATAAGTCGCGTTTTACAAGTACCCAGTGAGCAAAACGTACCTAAGTAGTCCTAAAGTTGCTTGAAAGACGCCTGCAAAGAAAGTTGCAGTAAAAGCCAACTTCAAGTAGAGAACTGGATCTTGGTTATATGGAACTGCTTCGGTTAGCATTGTCCCCATAACCAATGAGGCTATTGACACAGGCCCGACCGCTAGATGTTTAGAACTCCCGAGCACAGAATAGATCAACGGTGGCACAAAGCTCGAGTCTGCCCAATTTCATACAAGGATTAGTTGAGAGTAAAATTAGTTTATAAATTAATCTCCGGGTTCAAAATAAAAGAAAAAATGGTTTAATTAACACGATATCGAGTTTAGCCTACGATACCAAATTACTTCTGAAAACTTGTGGGATCTAATGTTATATCCAGGCTACATAACCGTCTTATGTATTTCAGTTAAAACACTAGGTATAAGTATCACATAATATGTATATATGTTTATTCGGTTCTGATAATTCTCTATTTAAAATTTATTTGATGTTTAAGAACACTCAGTATCAAATATATATAATATATGTATATGTATATAATCAAGAGATGAGGGGAAACTCACATAGCCCGATTATAGGAGGCAAGTTTGCAAGTTTTGCATAGCTAATTCCCTGCAAAAATAAATGGACATATTCAGATTAAATAATTTAGAAAAGAAGAAAAATAAATTGGATTGTTTTGTGAGACCTTTATCGTGAATGTAACCTTACTATAAATTTTTAGGTTTTCGATTTTTACAATAGGTTCAGTTCGGTTTTGATTTTTTCGGTTTTACCAATTGAATTTTTTGGAATAATTTTTTTTCTTAACTAATAATTAATTGGGCGTAAAATATTTGGGTTACATAATTTATTAGTTTCTAATAAAATACTTAACATTAAAAAATAAACATTATAATCCATAAATTCAATAACAAATAAATCTTAACATACTATTAATGCAAATATGCTTGACACATATATTCATTAACACAATATATTATAAAAGTTTATACGTATATGTTCGGTTCGGTTTTTTCAGTTTTCAAAAAATAGAAAACCGAAACCGAACCATTATTTTCGGTTTTTCAAAAAATACAAAACCAAACCGTCGGTTTTTCGGTTAGTTCGGTTTCGATTCGGTTAATTCGGTTTTTTGCTGACCCAAAATCTTGACCAATGTTTTGTTTATTATTATTTCTAATCGTTACAACCATACATTTAAATTATATTTCGATTGTAAATGTGTATATACCTGAGGGATTGCTAGACTAGCAATGGTGAGGCCAGAAACGACGTCGGATCGGAGAAGCGTAAAATTATAATTAGGCGCCCACTCGAAGATCGGAAAGAAGAATTGAAGCGCCAGTACCAACTTCCTTAACCGCGATTGGTTCTTAAATCCATGGAGTGGATCGTCGGGGAAGAATATCTCCGACAACCGGTGCCGGAGTTTCTGTAACGTGCTTTTCTGAGGCGGCAAACAAACATTGTGCACCGTCATTGTTTCGCCGGAAACTGTTATAGTTACCGGAGCAGTTGCCGTAATGTCCGTGTGTAGTTGATCTGCATGACTCGAATCCGAGTAGTGCTCCACTCGGTTCGAATTTATGCCCATGAGATGTGTGTGTGTAATAAGGTGGTGGAGTGAATGAGAGAGAGAGAAGGCGGTTGGTGGTAGTTGCAAAATGAAAGGGGGTTTGGGTTTAAATAGGGATGTGGTAGTGAACAAGGGGTAAATATGGAAAATTGTTGGGCAGATCAGGGGTAATTTGGGAAATTAAAGTTGACACTCTTTTACAAAATGGAAGGCACACGTTCAATTTTTGTCCCTCCAAATTATATTTGAAAAGTTATTAACAAATAAATTATACGGTTGTTAGAGTTGTATATTTAAAATTGGTTATGTACCTGCTTTTGTGATATACGTGAAACTACAGTCATGCACTTGTTGTTGTGATACGCCAATGCAACTCGCGTATCAACTTTGCGCTTATGTATCGTTATCAACGTCTCTTTTATGACGGAGCATTGCGATATGCGACCACACCTTGGGTATGTTTAATGTTCTTTTTATTCTTCCTGTTGTTCTTAGATAAATTAAGATAATGTAGATCATTGATTACTACTTTAATCATGTTTCTCCACCACCAACAATAAAATGAAGATAATGTCGATGAATGATTACTACATTGACTATGTATATGTTGTTGGGGGAATATTGTAGTTTCTCTTGGTTGTCAAGAACAACAAAGTATTGCATAACAACTTCTTCAATTCACAGCATGCTTATTACACCTCCATGTTCCACCGTTTTAATATTCTAACAATATACCGCTAATACCTCATTTCTAAACATGCACTTTTAACATTTTACGTAGAAAATGTTTTTAAATATCGTCTTATGTTAAGTTCAAACGTTCACATGTTGTTCTCATCTTAATAATTAGCGATCAAATTTAATAATTAATGGCAACATTGGTAGCACCATATGACCTGGGGGTGGCAATTCCTGATATGGATGCACAAAAAAACCGGTTCCTGAACCGGAACCGAACCCGATTCCTACCCGCTTTTCAGTGGACCCGGTTCGTACCCGCTTGAACCCGCCTGTTCCGAACCGGTTCCCCCATTTGATATTTTGAGCGGTTCTGACCCGGACCTGAATCAGATCCGGTTTCAACCCGATCCATAAAAACCGGTTCCGAACCGGTTCTAGTCGTTGGAACGAAAATGACCGTTAAAAAAGGCTTTATGGCCGTTTGGAACCGGTTCTAGCCGTTTTAAAACCATTTTAACACCTAAATGCTTGGTATAAATATAAGTTATGTGTATGGGTTGAGTATCCAAGCTAAAAACGCAAAACCGAACGAGAAAACATAAAAAAATACTATCGTTTTACTCTCTCTTCTTCTACAAATGGTTGATAACGCTGATGGGCCATCTGTAACGGTGGTAAAAGTTATTACTACGAATAGAAACCCAGATATTTGACAATATTTTGATCTTTGTGAGATGTCAACCTCTATCGAAAAACATGTATTACAAACATGTACTGTGACGTTACTAACGTTGTATTATATTTTTATTTAGAATTTAGAATTACCTAATAGATTAAAGAAGAACGTCCGGGAATAGTAACACTTCGACTCAAAAGTTCACACCTCATGGTTGTTTTTTTTTCTTTTCATTTTCATCCCTCATACTATATATAAAATACGCTCTTAACCCGTTCAATGTTCTAATAATTTTGTTTTCCTTTAATAACTTTTCTTTGTTAATTTTTTTTCAAAACACGGAGTGCGCGACTGTCTGAGTGTTTTTTTGTCAACGTTCCGAAATATTTTTTTTAAAACGGAGTTGTATTAATAATTGAGCTTTTTTTCTATGCAAGTGTCGTTACCATTGTGGTTCTGTGACGAACCGAACCTATTATCAGCGGGCAACGTCATTGCCGGTCACGGTATTATTGGAACCGGTCTCGGTGGTCTTCGCTTTTATGGTTTTCAACGACCCAAACTTTTTTTTTCTTTTTTTATTATTTACCTTTAGGTTTCTTTTTTATTACCATTATTTTTGCCGTTTCGCCTACGTTTTCGATGAAATTTTATTAACGATTGGGCGGACATCCGCCGTGGAGAGAGAGTATAACCCGTTTAATTTCGTTTTTCTTTATTAACTTTTGTTCCTTAACTTTTTTTCAAAGAACGGAGTATGCGGCTGTTTTTATTTTTTCTTTGTCAAAAATACCGATATAAATTTATTTGAAAACAGAGTTATGTTTAAAATGGAGTTTTTTTCCGTATCGTAGCATATATCGAGTGCCGTAATGTTGTAATACTGTGACGAACCGAACCTATTATGAGCGAATTAGACGACCTGACACCCGCCACGAAGCACGGCTATTTCAACTAGTTTTATTTATTTTACTCGTTAACAATAAAACATAACAAAATCAAGTTAAAGTTGTGCAAATAAGTTAAATTATTAAATCCAAACATAATATATTATCTTTTTTTAAAAATCAATCAACTTAAATTAAAGGAAAAACAATATGGAAAAAAATGGTAACCGTCGAGTGTATGATTTGAGTTTGTAAGCAGAGAATGTGCCCGTGTCAGTAGCACCAAGTCAACCAAGCTATTTGCACCAGCCAAACATTTGTTTGCTACTTCAACAAAGTGTTTTCAAAATATTAATTTAATATTATGTTTGCTTTAGAAAAAAGTATAGTCTTTGTATATATACTTTTTCTTAATCATAACTTTTTACTCCTAAATATCATTTAAATCTACGTTTGAAAATTTTAAATTCACACTATTTTTATGAGAGGTAATCACCGATTAATGCTACTAAGCCACAAGACTATGGACATAGTCGTTATACACGTATACATCATAAAACATATTGCAAACAAAAAAAAATATTAGCTTATAAATGAACCAAACTTTCATTAAAATGTTCGTGAACCGTTCAACTGAAAGTTTATTCGTTTTCGTTTATTTAACGAACAAACATGAATAAAATTTTTGTTCATTTAATTATGCGAACGAACACGAGCATACGTCTGTTCCTTCATTTACGTTTGTGAATGTTCATTTATTTACATTCATTTATGATGAATTGGTGATTTAGAAATAGTGTTTTGAAGCTAGTTTTAGACTTTAATTTAGATGTGTTTGTTTACTTTTTAAGTCACTTTTGAAAATAATGTAATAAAAGTAGCAACCATACACAAAATATTCATAATGATAAGTACGAGTACGGCTGCAAATGAACCGAACGTTTAACGAACAATTCATGAACCGTTCGACGAAAAATTCGTTTATGTTCGTTTGTTTAATAAATGAATAAACATGAACAAGAAATTTCGTTCGTTTAGTTAAATGAACGAACATGAACATATGTCGTGTTCGTTCAATTATGTGTGTGAACATTCAGTAATGTATTCATTTGTGTTCGTTCGGTTTTTAAATGTTTTTATATTTTATATTTTATCAATTAAAAATATTTGTTAATTGTGTTTATGATAATTATGTCAAATATATGGAGATAATTATGTCAATTCGAATTCATATTTATTTTTGGTGGATTTTGTGTAATGTTAATTTGATATGAAAATGTTGATTTTATTCTCAAATGAACTTGTGTTCGTTTGTGGTCACGAACGTTCGTTTGTGTCCGTTTACGTTCGTTACATAGAATTATCGGATGAATACAAACGAACACGAACATATTCATTTCCTTAATAAACGAACACAAACAAGAAATCTCGTTCGGTTTGTGTTTGTGAACAAGAAATTCCTTAATAAACGAACACGAACAAGACCTTGTCCGTGTTTGTTTGTAGCCCTAAGTACGAGTAATAACTAATAGGTGCAACATCATAATATGAGCATGCATATGAAACATGGTTGACCAAACTTATTTTCCCTAACAATTGAAAACACAAGTTTTATATTGTTCCCAACTACTTCATCACACCCGATACCATCTAAAAATATTGAATTTTTTTTTAAACACAAAAACCGACCAACTTTTGTTGTTTTGTCAAATACATAGATTCTTTCATACATTAAGGTTAATATCAAATGAATTTAAGAAACTTCAAAAGACAAGAAAAATGAAGAGAGATCATAGCAAGTGGAGAAGGAATCGCATATGGAAGATAGCTAAATAAGCTTTTAAAAGTGTTAAAAATATAGACGATTCTTATAGTTCCCACATAACATGATGAGCCGTTAATTTCTTGGTGAAAATTAAAAGAATATGTTTCCTTCTTGTCGATTTGATATATAAGAAGGCAAGTAAAGGGATGCGACGATTGGTGGCCATGATGGCAATAATGATCCGACCATTCGTTTGAATTGGCGGGTATAATTAAATTTTCTGAAAGAGGAAATTGTTCCCACTAGCGACATAACATACTTTTTTAAACACGCGTATTATATTTTACATGAAAAGTTTACCTGTTTACGAGTTACTACTTATTATTTATATGGCTAGCACATGCTCGATGAGCTTTATGTTTTGAACATATGTGCATGAAAAAGCAGTGTTTGATGAGCACACTTGACCATCAATATGGCATATATATTTGTTGAAATTAATTAAAAACATCAAACACACCCCTTATTTCTATAAATACTTAACTCAATGTTTTTGTTGTAATTTCATGTTTGGATTGGGCATGTGACCTGCTACTAAGGAAGTGCATCTGGGCTTTGTTTAAAGGAATGCAGATGGGTGTAAGAAGGCTGGATCCGGCAGAAGACCCGTTTACTCTCTAAATTACATGCGGGTCATCGGTAGATTTATTTTACTCGATTTGCTATCCGGTCACTATATATTGAAGAGAGTGTGTGTGTGTGTGGATTATTATCACAAATTCTCGATCCCACATAATCTCTCTGATCTTGTTTTTAGTCTTATCGTCTTCTTAGTTGCTAGGGTTTCATCAGTGTGAGAAACCATTCCATCTTAGCATCTTTACGGTCCAGTTTAAGTTTTTAGATCACCATATTGTGGTCTCATACTTGTTCTTGTTCTTATTCTTATTTTCAGATTTCGATATTGTGTATTTGGTTTATATCAAGATCATTCAACAAAGTGTAGTTTCTTGACAATATTGTCTTCAAAATGTTATAAAACTAAAAATATCGTTATCAGTTATTCAATTGTTATATAATATGTTGTAGATATGAGGATGTGAATCTTTTATCTCTTCACGTCCAATGATGATAAACGACCAACATAACTAATGAACGCCCCCACAATACCAAGAATCCAATTGCCAAATAATAATGTGTTATAACATGTCTAGAAACAACCAAGACTACAAATTAACCCTTGGGTTACTACACTACTAGTGGTTGGTATCAATTAGTCTTTTTGGTGCATGAAATTAAAATCACAAAAAATGTGTTTAAGAGATCAATTATTGGTAAAATAGTTAAATAAAGTTTGAGATATATAAAATGATTAAAGCTTCAAAATGCATTTAAAATAAACAAAAAGATAGTGGGCAACTTTGTCATGCATGTTAACAAGCTTCACATGTAGTAGTCATATTCAAGCTTCACATGTAGTCATATTTCTTGAAAAGGGTTCAGTTGTTTAATATTATATATGCTAATCAAATGATTATATTGGCTTTCGTTTAAAATATATTATATTACTAGGTTATAAACACATGTATTACACGGGTTGAATGCATCCAACTTGTTGTATACAATTAGTTTCTATAAAGATTTGTATGTTGGATATCATTAGTCATTGGTGAAATAAGAAATAATGAAGATTTAAGAATTATAAATTACAAAAAATAAAGGTTTAAGAATTATAAATAATAAATAATGAAGATTTTAGAATTATAAACGAATTTCCTGTCTAACGGTTCAGGAACAGTTCACTGAACGTTCGGTTCGTTTACAGGTCTATTATCAACCACTTAAGCAATCACTTGTGTATAATTATTTCAATTTTTAATTCAAATTCTACTTGTACAACCAGATTCATAACTCAAAATTTTTAATTTGACTCAAACAATGTTACTAGAATAAACACGTGATCTTCATGGATTCGATACTCGTTTGTTCTATGTAACATAAGATGGTTAATTTTATTTTTGATTAGGAACTCGATAGAGGCATCTAGTGTTTATCCACGTTAAATTGGTGCGAGTTTAAATCTCATAATCGTGTGGGGGCTTTTTAATTAGGAACTCAATAGATGAATTTTAGGAGTAGATTCGTGGTTTAGGCTCGTGGTTGATGAGCCGGCGTACGTGGAACACCGCACCCCCTGCTCGTGGACCACGATCGTGTGGGGCTTTGGCGTGGAGAATTCCACGAGTGTGAAGGAAGAAGGCAACGACATCATAGCCGTTTGAGGCCTCCCCAACGGCTCATTTCCACATAAAAAAAATAATAAATTTTCTAATTTATTCCTTCTCAACCTCTGTAAATATTTACCTTTTTAATAAAAATATCACACACTCTCTTAACAAATTTCAAAAAAAAAACACACACACACTTTCTCTCAACTTTATCCAAAAAAAATCAAACTTAGGGAGGAAGGAAACGAACGAGAGGATATAAAGGTGTTGGCGTTGAAAACTGACCACCTTTTTGGTGAAAAACTTGAAGACGTCCTATATCTACAAGCGAAGATTCGGGCACGACTTAGGAGGAAATGATATTTATGTTTTTAATGTTATGTTTTTAAAATTTTATGTAATGTTTTTAATTTTTAATTATTAATGAAATTGATATTTTTTAATTTTACATTTTATTTATTAAAAATGTTACAAAAAATATTAATTTTTAATCATAAAATAAAATAAAAATCATTAAATTTAGTTATAAAAAAAATGACGTGACATTGCGGAAATGTGGAACCATTTCCCTCAAATGTGATAAAATGTTGAAAAAGTTGTGTAATCTGATGTGACAGTATGAAATGTGACCGGTCTGTCTAACTCGCCGTTCAAAAAAAAAAGAAACCGAAGAGGAAGCATCAATGGTCGGACCGGTAGGTGTGGCAAATGAATGAAATAAAATATAAAATAAAAAATTGTCTCCCAACTTTTGATGGATTGGTCATAGAGGGGTTACCTTTTTGGGCTTGGTCTTCAAGAGCCCATCTATGAGTAGTGGGTGTCTGGGTGATGCCCGTTATGAAACCGGGACGAACCCACGAGGGGTTTTGAGTGGAGGTTTATCCTCTGGAATATACCATTTCTTTCCATACAATCACTCATCATGCCTATTTTGACTTTCTTTTTACTTTTTCAACTTTTGGTCAACTTTTTCCATGTTTTCATCAAAACCGTCAACTCAGGTCAAAATTACCCTGCCAACTGGCCACCTGCATAGAATCATAGCACACTAATGAAGCTTAACCCTAGGAACATTCATGGCTCAATTTTTATATTGTAAAGTAACATGGACACAATCATGGCAAGATTTTCTTTTTCATCAACAATGATTTTTTACTTCTAAATAACACCTAAACCTGTATTTGTAGAATTTAAACTCACATCGTTTTTAGAAAGACAATCACCAATATTAATGGGTCATAAGATTATGGGCGTACAGTTTTCCTCTTATGAAATAATGGGTACTGTATCCAAATGTATTAAAAATTCAAATGTAACAATAATATATATATATATATATATATTTGTAAAATCAAATAGGTGGTAAAATCTTATTGATAAATTGGAATTTGAAACTAATTAAAATTTGACTTTTTATTAATAATGTTATCATTTTAATTAAATTTAATGCATATTGCATATTTAATGATGCACTAAAAAAATTAAAAGAACTCTCAACAGTTATCCTCTCTTCTATTTTTATTTAATATAAAATAGTTAGATTTATTTAGAACAATTTTTTTTACAAATACACGTAAGACACATCCGAGTCATTTAATTTTTTAATTAGTGGTTTATGTGTTTATATAATTTTATACAGTTTATCTACACATAACGAACAATCAAAGTAATTTATTCATTTTTTTTATTGTGTAACATGTTATATACACAAACGAATAACTAAAATAATTTGTTCATAATATTTTTTTTAGTTTTAAGATAGAGAAACAATAATTATAAAATTTATATTATTTTCTTTAATTTTTATTTTTTTAAAGTTGAAAACATGAGTGACTCAGATTTGTTATGCGTATTATCCCAATATTTTTTTAACTTGTTACGTCTAAAAAATTTAATACCCTTAAAATGAATCTAATAGTACATATTACTAAAAAGCTATAAATATATTTGTATAGTTCTATTTTAAAGAATATTTAAATATACATTTATTTAAAAGTTAATTTAATATAAGTAATATAAAATTAACACATTATATGTAATTTTTATTAAAATAAATTCGTATTTTACTACGATATCTTTATATATTTATATTTTTGGAATTGGAATCGTGCGGTTGACTTTTGACCCGCTGCAGTCCTTGTGTACAGTTGACCTCCACTATCTTAATCCCACTCGAAGCCTACCACATTTGTTGTACTAAATTGAAAGTTGGCAAACGTCGATCTTTTAATACTTGTTGTACTAAATTGAAAATTGAAGACAAGAAATGAGGCGATTTTCAAGGGCAAGAGAATAAACATTCAAGGCATGTTTGGTGAGATTCAAGCGATAACTTTTTCATGGGTGAAACACAAGGCGAAACAAGAGGGATGGACGTGGGAGAATGGCGTATGTTCGATATTCCAATCACGTGATAGATGTTATTTCTTTTATTGTTTCTTGGCGATGTAATGGTGAGGTAGCTGTTGCTTTTTGGCTAGAAACTTTCTAGTCATTATCCTGTACATATTTTGGGTGGTTTGAATTGATGTTTGCCGATAAAAAAAAAACTAACCCTCATCCCCTCTTAAAAAATATTAAAAATAATTAATATCTTATGTTATTATAGTACTAGCTTAGAACCCGTGTAATATATACGGGATGAAAAATATCAATACATAAATTTTTTAAATCTTTATGTATATATTTTACAGGTGTAAAAATGTATTATATATTCTAAAGATAGAAAAAAAAAATTAAAAATATATAAAAATTAATACATAACTGGTTTTCGAAAATACGTTAATTACTATTTAATGTAATCTGACTTTCATTTCTATTTGATTGAAAATAAAAGTTACATAATTAGATTTCAAAATTTCCTATAATAAGAGATAATTTAAAATAAATGTGTTTTATTATTATAATTAGTATTTTTCTTAAAAATATATTATTATTAAAATATAAAGGTGTATTTAATAAGAGAGAGAGCCAGGAAAAAAATGATAAGAATGAATATGAAAGCAACACGTGGCATGAAAAAACATTTATTTATTATATAGTATAGATTTCACTTTAGTCTTTATTCTTTACTCTCTGTTATAAAATTCAACTTTCAATTTAATTTATTTACATTAGAACGTAGAGGTGTACAAACCGGTTTTTCTTTGGATCCGGACCGGATCCGTCAACGTTAGTCAACGACCGGACACGAGGGAATCGGTTCCGGATCAGATCCGGTTTTGGGAGTGGAGAGGTGGAACCTAATTGGAACCGGATCTGACTAAATATCCGATTTAATCGGATTTTTTTCGGATATTTTGTGTCCGATTTTGTCCGGTTCCATTTTGTCCGATTTTTATCCGGTCCGCACAAATCCTTGGAACCGGTTCTGGATCCGGCGGATCCTAAAAAATCCGGTTCGGTTCTTTTTTATCCGGTTAGGGTCGGATCCGGTTTCGGATTATCTTTCGGATCGGATCCGGATCCGGATTTTTTGTACACCTCTGTTAGAACGCATGCATGGCTATATCTTCTTTTTGGGCCCCCTAAATACTCTTAACCAGGTTTGAACCTAGATGGTTTTCAAATAGTCTTTGACTCTTAGCATTAGACTATCAAATACTCATAACCAGGTTTGTTCAACTCTCTATTTTGTATCGTTGGGCTATCAAATTGTCAATGACCTTCGATTCAAATCACTTAATCGGTTTGCGTTTCCGACCTAAAAAATTCAAACCGATTGAACTGAACAAACCGAATAGATTAACACCCGTACGAAAAATCTTTTATGATTTATCTTTTAAGATTTAATTATTCACCACAAATTCACAATCAAAAAAGAAATCTTTATCAATGTAGGTGTGATTTACAAGACCACCCCACCCACAAAAGCAAAAACAATTGAACGGTCTTAATATTTTAAGAGTTCAAAAGGTGGATATCACTTTATTCCCCACATAAAAAATCAAATTTGATATAGATTTTGATGTGTCGTGTTCAAATATCACAGGCTATTCTGTCCGACATTCTATGCCATCAACTCAACAGTCTCGACTACTAATTTGATCAAATAAATTTTTTATGATTTAAACTTTAAAGTAAAATATATAAATCTTCACTTTGGTTTATAAATAATTAAATAAATATGAAACTCGTCCCTACAATACATTAGTTACAAAATGGTCACGGTTTCTTCCTTACCTCAAACGTAATTACATTTTTAACAAGAAAAGTAAGCATGTGTCCTTTACATGATGTCATTTATGTTATTAAAAATTTCTTGACATAGAAATGATGTATGTTCATGTGGTTTACTATAGTTGTTTAAATTTCTTAGAAATCGACAAATTTATAATTTATATCAGTGCTATCAATGGAATTTTATGACATAAAACTTATTGTATGATTTGACCTAATTAGGTTCATATCATCTTTAACAGGATTCTAATTAGGGGTGTGCATGGTTCAAGACCGGATTGACAATCTGAATGATGGATTTATGGAACCAAATATAGGATCGAAAGGGTTTAATCGGTCTCGGGTTGGTACTGGTTTTGAACCAATAAGTTGTAAAAAGAAAGTCAAAATCAGTAGTCAAACAGTTTCAAAATTTATTTCGTAAAGAAATTACTTCATGTTATTTGTACGGTTTATAAAGTCTTTGATGTATGAAAATCAAATGTTAGCTTTAATAAAGTTGAAATTTATAAAAAGAATTTATATGTGATATGACCTAAATTATACATGTTTTGCATGCATAATAATCTCATATTATAGTACTAATTGATTAAAAACCATGCAAATGATACTTAATACGGTAATATTTCACAAATTGCAGGTTATTTGGTGTTCCAAGAGAATCTGAGCAAAAACCAGCCTAAAACATGAAGAAATCAAGCTTTTGGAGGACCAAACCCGAACATTGACCCCGAAGAAGTCAAACCATGTCAATATAAGTCAAACCAGCATCTAAAAGACGAAACTGGGAGGCAGTGGGGCATTGCACGGTCGTGCAATGCCATGCACGGCCGTGCAAATGCTTTCCTGGTCTCCCAGACCCCGGAACACCGTCCTTTGTAACCTGTTTGATTCCCGAGGTGTTTGCACGCCCGTACAATCCAATGCACGGCCGTGCACTGCTCATTTTGAGACCTATAAATAGATGGCTTGAGTTCTTCACCTAGGCATCCCTTACACACCCCAAGAACACACCAGAGAAAGCTTATTTCATAGTTAGAGTGTAGTAGTAGTAAGTAGAGGGGCTCTTCCTCCTTGTTCCGCAATAGGGGAGCCTACGAAACTCAGCGTTATGCTAGTTAGTATGGCCATTCGTGGCTAGACTCTTTGTATTGCTAGGGTGAAGATGAAGTTTGGTACATGTTAATGTTTAACGTATTAATCCAAGTGATGTGTTTATGTCTTTAATCATCCGTCCTTAAAACCACCATTTTGGTGGGCTTTTATTATTGTCTAAATTCGTCTTTATATTTGTGAGTGTTCTTGATTTTAAAGTGTAATATCGTAAACTTTTTTAATCAAACTTTTCTTGAAGCTTGTACGTCTTTATACAAGTAGAGATTGATAAGCCAAGACTTGGTCAACACTATTAAGGTCGTACGTCTTTATACAAACTTATTATGCGACCAAGAATTGGTGAACTCATGTTGGGAACGGTACGTCTTTATACTTGGTCCCATTGTTGCACCACCTCCCGGTGAGCAAAAATATAATCACCTATTTAACTTTAATACAAAGCATTTTACGTTCGATGTCTTAAACCAACCCAGAGATGACCATTCGAAGGGTTGAGGGTAACTGTTGTCATTAACGGGAGGCACTACTACTTTTTAAAGATTTTAATTTGCAAATCAAATGTCGTGAGGACGAGGCTCTAGCGGTGACTCGGGTCACAAGTTTGTAGTAGTCACATCACTGGATTAGTCAACTTAACATTATCACATACCATGCGGATTCGAATCCCAAAGCAATACTCTCCGTGACCTGATCATCTCCGAAATATTTACTTTTCTACTATTTACTATTTTGTTCGTTACATTTCTGTTACACACATCACGCACGTTCTTACTTTTATGTTATTTACTTTATCGTCATTTACTTTTCTGTCATTTACTATTTTGCTTCACAAGCACACAAAACCCACTTATCAATTAATCCAGCTAAACGATAACAAAAGTTGAGTATTGGAACTCGACCGTGTCCATTGGTTCGGTAGTTGGTTTTTATCTAGACTATATTACGCTGCGATAGGTACACTTGCCTAATATGTGTGTTTTAAGTTAAAGTAATTATCATTTTATAAATTTAAAACCTGATCTTGTGAAACCATAATCTCTAAATATTATTATATAATATTTAGCTACATCAAACACAACACATCAAGTTTTTGGAGCCGCTGCCGGGGACACGGTAATTTCAAGAAAAATTCGAGTTAACGGATTAGCCTTATCATTTTCCATCTGTTTTCCTCTTACATATTGTGGCAGGTAGGGTATGATCCACAGCTCCACTACTGGTTTATATCGACCTTTAGCAGAGCCCGAAAGATTCTTTCACCACCGAATACGAGAAAACCGTGCTAGAAAAATGGCAGTTGAAAACCGCATTATTTCCGAATTCGTAAGACCGTCACTAGAAGCTTTGGGGTCTAGCATCACAAGGCCAACGGTTGACGCTAACAACTTTGAGATCAAGTCTCATGTTATCCACATGATCCAGTCATCATGCATTTTCCATGGATTACCCGATGAAGATCCACATGCCCACATTGCAGATTTCCTCCAAATTTGTGACACTTTCAAACTGAACGGAGTTTCGAATGACGCAATTCACCTCCGAATGTTTCCCTTCTCCTTAAGGGAACGAGCTAAGGCATGGCTAAATTCTCTTCCTACTGGGTCAATAACTACATGGGACGATCTTGCTCAGAAATTCCTGTCGAAATACTTCCCGCCAGCTAAAACTGCTAAAATAAGAAATGATATCACCACTTTCACTCAGGATGATGGTGAATCACTATATGAGGCATGGGAACACTTTAAGGATATGTTGAGAGAATGTCCTCATCATGGGTTAGAGGTTTGGTTACAAGTGTCATCATTCTACAGTGGGTTGAACAACCAAGCTCGTCAGACACTTGACACTACTGCAGGTGGTATTTTTGGAAACAAGAGGCCACAAGAAGCATACAACCTAATTGAGGAAATAGCAATGAATAGCTATCAATGGTACAATCCAAGGAGTAACAGGGGAGCAAGGCAAGGAGTTCACTCTGTCGATACTGTCACTTCACTTTCTGCTCAAGTAGACGCCCTCACCACTCGACTCAATCAACTTAGCAAGGGCAAAGCAACCCCTGAAACTACTGAAGAAGTAAAAAAGCATCACTATTGATGCTGAGTAGGTTGACTTTATCGGAACAAATCGCCCGCAAAACAACCCCTACAGCAATACTTACAACCCTGGATGGAGGAACCATCTGAATTTCAGCTGGAGGGATAATAACAATCAGGGACAATCTGGCTTCGGACAACAACAACAGTTTCAACAAAGACAATCCCAGAACTATCAGCCTCGTCAACAATTTCAAGGAGCTAACAAGCCAATTAATGGGTTAAGCCTAGAGGAAGCGGTAACTAAGTTGATCTCTATAACTGAAAGTCAAGCACTTCTAACGAACTCCCGTCACAAACAATATGAGGAACGGTTTAGTATTCATGAAGCAGAGTTCAAGACACAAAAAGCAACTCTTCAAGCCATTGAAATGCAATTAGGGCAAATTGCAAAACTATTATCCGAAAGATAACCAGGATGTCTCCCGAGTAACACTGAAACCAATCCAAAAGCTAACGTGAGTGCTATCACTCTTAGAAATAGCAAAGTCTATCCAGAGCCACCAATGCCAGGAGAAGAAGTCCAATCACCAAGGAGAGAAATATTCACCGGAATACTACTTCGTCCACATATCACATAAACAACCACTCAAGGGTCACAATCAAATGTGATTCCACCTCCTCCTCTGATGGATCTCCCTCCGAAAGCTCCAACAAAAGAGCATTCCACTCTCACATACCATATCCAGGAAGGTTGGTAAAGCAGAAGACTAACGAACAATATGAAAAATTCATCGAGCTTTTGAGTCAAATCCATGTCAATCTTCCTTTCCTAGATATCATATAACAAATGCCTAAGTATGGACGTTTCTTGAAGGATTTCCTTACAAACAAGAGAAACATAGAGGAAGCAGTAAAGAGGACTAATCATTGTGTCGCTCTCATTGAAAGGTGCCTTCCAAAGAAACTTTCAGATCCTGAAAAATTCTCTCTACCATGCTCTATCGGACCACTACCGATCACTTTTGCACTAGCTGATCTAGGAGCAAGCGTGAACGTTATGCCATATAACATGTTCCAAAGACTCCAAATTGAAAACCCGTGACCTGTTAATGCAACTATCGAACTCGCGGATGGATCAATTAAGTCACCTATAGGAGTCATTAAAAACTTACTAGTAAAAGTTGACAAGTTTGTCTTCCCTGTCGATTTCATGGTACTGGAAATGGGACCCGGTTATTCAGTACCCTTGATTTTAGGTCGCCCATTTTTAGCTACCGCCAGAGCCGTCATTGACATGAATGAAGGAATCTTAACACTTCGTGTTGGAAAACAATCAGTAACCTACAACATCGGAGGAAATGAATGCTTGTCAAATGATCCCTTTGAAATTGCACAATTCATCGATACTAATCTGGACTACCAACTTAAGAAAGCTAAGGAATTCAACAAAGGAAAGAAATTTGATCTTGGCAAGGACCTTTACAACACTAATTGGATCGATGAATACTTTGATAAGCTACCAAGATTGAAGGACTTGAATGAAGGGACAAGAGACACGGGGGAAGTTGATGGCCCCCACTTGAAGAAAGATTGATGCAGCACGTATGGGTCGGGCTAAAGACCCTTAAATAAACGTAGCGTTCCCTGGAGACAACCCGATGATTGGAAATGGTATAGGTTTCTAAGAGAAGGAGGAGGGAGAAAAGTATGATTGTTTAAAAAATGTTTGTTGTATAAGATGGGATTGGATCATTGGAATTGGAATTAAAATTATACAAAAAAAAGGGAGAAAGAGAGGGAGGAGTGAGAGAAAAAAGTGAGTGTAAGACTGAGAGGGATAGATTTTATATAATCCAACACTTTAGGTGTGGTTTCACAAACCAACTCCGTTATAACAAACACTAACAATCACTTCCATATCTATTTCTTCATTCCAGATGGCTCAAACCAAACACACCCTAAATTCTTTTTGCTCCAATGTGTACACTAAGCTTTTTTTAGTTAATTTGAAGAGTAAACTGTCATTTTCGTCATTGTGGTTTAGTCATTTTTGTCAGTTTTATTCAAAAAATTTATTTTTCTCTTGTGTATCCTCGTGGTTTACAAAACTTATCATTTTCATCCAATTGGTTAACTCCATCCATTTTTTAGAGTATATATAAAGTTCATCTTCCTCTTGTATAATCATTCAGTTTTGAATCAATAAACTACTAAACCTTCTTCTACCTTGGTATCATAGACTCGTTTAGTTATAACGTCGGTTCCGACGGTACATGACGGGACATTTTCGAAAGAGATTAGTGAAAGGGACAGATTGGTGGACAAGAAAAGTAATAACGGTCCTTACGGGGATTTTCCCTTAAACTAATTACATGTGACAATGGGGAGGTCTTGGGTTCAAGTCTCTGACAAAAAAAAGGGATCCAGGTTAGACCATGTGGTTTTCTCACCTATTGTGGGTTTTCTCCTAAGAAAGATGGAGATAATCGGGTGGGTCAGTGGCTCGTCATTGATCCAAATTACCGTTAAAAAAACTAATTACATGTTTCATTAATGACATATTTGACTGTGGTACCACTTCCAAGATTTAACTGCAAGATTCTTTTGTGAGGTTCATCATTTTACTTTAAACGTCCCGAAATTATCATCAATATTCACTCTTGGTCCCTAAGCTTGTATTGGGCATATTTGTTGATGTCTCACGTGTACGCAATTAAAAAGTTTGTAATCTTGTATATGAAGTTTGATCAAATGTACTTCAGAGTTCAGCAGGAACAAAGTTTTAAGAAAGGATATTAGTGAATCAAAAGCATCCACTATCAAATTTTTATTAATAAAGGTATTCAGGGTCTTTATTTTTTTTATAATTTAATACCTTAATTATCGTTGGTAGGGCAGATAGATAAAATGTATGAAAATATATTATGACCCCCGAATTAAAAAGTTTGCAACCAAATTTCTTAACGATTTAAAATAAAAGATGTTCCATTTATTAAGAGAAAATGTTTATAACTTTATGAGAAGATAAATATTTTTTATTAAAAAAAAACTTGTACAACAAAAATTAGATATTTCATTGACAATATTAATAACAACATGTCATCAACGTCAAGAAACAACCTCCACTAAAGTGGTTGAGTTGTTGACACTGATAAAGACTAACAGGGATCATCTAAATTCAAGAAAACTTAAAAATAAATTTAAAAGTAATAAAATAAAATGTTGAGAGTAAAATTTATTTAATTTATAACTATAGAAAAGTTTTATAATTAATATAGGTAGAAGAATTTATAAAGGTACAAAGTTTGTAAACCGCCTTTTAAGTCCATCATTAATATATTTAATAGAGATCATATAACTAAAGATGTGTTACCTTTACAAAATTTTATTAATCGTAAAATATACATCTGATTTTAGCTATTCTATCGGTCTTTTGAAATCGTCATCAATATATTCAACGAATATTACATATAAGGATGTTACCTCTGACAAAATTTTATTAATCCTTTAAAAATTTACAACAATTTAATATCGAGACTTCTATCGGTATGTCTTGTAACAATCATACATTTTAGTCTTTTGACTACATAACATTATATTTATTGGAGATTATATAAACCTCTAACAAATTTTATTAATCGTCAAAAAAAAGTTATATTCTAATGTTAAGATTCTTACCAAAATCCTGACGATAGACCAACAAGGAGCGTTACCTGTGTATTATTTAAAACAAGTTACCACACAAATAGTAACTAAAACAAGTTAAACGAATACTATGACATCGACTCGCTTTTTTTTCAAAATTCTAGACTACACCAATTCCTAACCATCTACTATTTAATAAAAATAACATCTTTAATTGCGTAAATAATAACCTGTAATTTCTATATGAAAGTAGAAGGGTTTATTGGTATTAGATTAAAACGGAAAGGGCGTTTGACTGTAAATTACCCTTGCAATTTCCACCAGTTTCATACATCTCTCCATCACTCTCACAATCAAAAACTCCATTGCAGACTGGTGTTCTTCAGCTACAGAAATCGCACACAGACGCACTTCTTGCTGTGAAGCTGCGAGCTGCGAAAAGTTCGAAAATCTGACGTTTTCACCGTTTCCTGCTTCTAATTCGTCAGATGATTGAATTGACATTGTTCATCCATCGATCTGTAGAAGAAAACAAAATTAGGAGGATTAAGCAGTCATCCGTGGTGAAATTCAACTTGCGCAGCTTCAGAGATCGTCTCCTCGATCTGTGTGAACTTTTCAACGGTCCGGTACTCCGTTACAACTTATAATTGAATCAAATTGATGTTTACTTTATTGAATTGTTTGATTTCAAATTTCAAATGCGATTTGATTATAGTCGAATCTAATTTGCTCTCCGATGAAATCTGAGGCAATTGATTTCATATTAATTTGTGCGAAACATGATATATTGTGTTCATATCACTAGTATTTTGAATTTTTTGTGCGAAATCTGAGGCAATTGAATTCATATTGTGTTCATATCACTAGTATTTTGAATTTTTTGCAAATTTGAATTAGATGATCCGGTAATTGATTCTTAAGTTGTATTTTCAAAACATTTGAATTAGATGATGTGTACTCAATTGTGTAGGTCTGTAGGATGCAACTCTAGGATCTGTATAAGAGTGATTTCCTGAAGCAGATTAATTGTGTATCAATTATGTTGGATAGACACTCTCATAGTTTAAGGACTGATGTGCTATGATCATATGCTGCTTGAAATTGATTGAAAGAGGATATGGATGAACATAATCGAATAGACGTGCAAAGAAACTCAGGGAGACAATCATCGCGACCGGTGTTAAAATCTGTATTATCTGGTAAATCAACACCTAGAGGTAGAGGTTCTCCTTCATTTAGAAGATTAAATTCTAGTCCAAACCCTAGAAGGGATGGGAGAGTCAATGGATTCAGTACTAACTGTTTTAGAAGCAATAGGATAGTGCTTTGGTTGCTTTTGATCACTCTTTGGGCTTATGCTGGATTTTGTATCCAATCAAGGTGGGCCCATGGTGATAACAAGGATGGTATTTTTGGGGGAAATGATGAGATTGAAAAGAGTTTTGACTTGAGTGTGAGTAAGATCAATATCAGCAATGTGTTGACAGATGATGTTAAGATCAATGTCAATCAGTCTGATGTGAAGGAGATGGATATGTCCAAGGAGATGAATGGCACTCATGATGTGTCACATAACATTTTATCTGTGAAGAAAAGGAAAAAAAGATCTAGACGTGGTTCTAGTTCTCGTGCCAAACGTGGTAATAAGAAAAAGGTTTTGGAAACTGAAAACAGTAAAGAAGTTGAAGTTCAGGAAGAGGAAATTCCCCAAACGAATGCTACTTATGGGATGCTAGTCGGCCCGTTTGGTTCAATTGAAGACAGAGTTGTGGAATGGAGTCCTGTGAAGAGATCAGGAACGTGTGATAGAAAAAGTCAATTTGCTCGGCTTGTTTGGTCAAGAAAGTTTGTTTTGATATTCCATGAGCTTTCAATGACTGGAGCTCCACTTTCAATGATGGAGCTGGCTTCGGAGCTTTTGAGTTGTGGAGGCACAGTTTCTGTAGTTGCTCTTAGCAGAAAGGGTGGATTGCTTCCAGAACTTTCTAGAAAAAAGATCAAAGTTCTTGAGGATAAAGATAAGCTCAGTTTTAAGGCTGCCATGAAAGCAGATCTTGTTATAGCAGGTTCAGCCGTCTGTGCATCATGGATTGGTGAGAGCTTTTTCTCATATTCTTTTTTTAGTCTCTCAGTGCATTAAATCATAAAGTTGAGCAAATAGTTATCTTCATAACAATCTTTAAATCCATACATAAGAAAATTTATACTTCAAAATGAAAAAGGTTAAATATATTTCTTTTGTATACATTTTTGTGACCTTTTATAACAATAAGTTAAATGATTACAGAACAATATCTTGATCACTCAGTAGCGGGAACACGTCAACTTGTTTGGTGGATAATGGAAAACAGACGCGAGTATTTTGATCGATCTAAGCTTGTTCTTAATCGTGTAAAACAATTGGTATTTCTTTCTGAGTCACAATCTAAACAATGGATGGCTTGGTGTGAAGAAGAAAATATTAAATTTAAATCTGCTCCCTCTCTAGTTCCACTGTCAGTCAATGATGAACTAGCTTTTGTAGCTGGCATTTCTTGTTCCCTAAATACCCCTGCATTCACCACTGAAAAAATGCTTGAAAAAAGACTTTTGTTAAGAAAATCAGTTAGAGAAGAAATGGGAATAAAAGATAGTGATATGCTTGTTATGGCATTAAGCAGTATAAACCCTGGAAAGGGTCATTCATTGCTTCTTGAATCAGTAAACCTGGCTACTAATAAAAAACCAGGTGGAATGATTGCTGATGGTCAAAACTTCAAAAAGATGTTGAGAGGGAGTGAAGAAAAGCAGGGGAATAATATTAAGCTTCTGATTGGTTCAGTTGGGTCCAAGAGTAATAAGGTTATTTATGTCAAATCACTTCTCGGTTTCTTATCAAATCATTCAGATTTGCAAAACTCAGTGATGTGGACTCCTGCAACAACACGGGTCGCCTCACTTTATTCTGCAGCAGATGTGTATGTTATAAATTCCCAGGTATTATACTTCTTAATAATACCTGAAGTAGTTAACTATTTATGTTTGCTTATAACTTATAAGTTGTGCTTTGTGTTGTATCTCAAACGTTTGAATAAAAATTTAGCTAAAAGGAACAGGTCAAATGGGTTGAAAGTTGCCCAAAATCTATTTTTAAGCATGCTTCTTTAATCATTTTATTCAAAGATTTAGATTGTTGCTGTAATAATGTTGTTTTTATAATCATATAAAAGTAACATTTATAAAAACAACATTTATTTATACAAAAAGTTTAAAAGCTTTTTGACCCTTGCTAAAAATGGCCCATTTTGATTTGAACTTTGTGACCCATTACCTAACCTGCTCGACCCACACATTTTGCCGCCTCTAATTTGTAGTTAGGACATTCATTTTGATTGTATCTATGTGATTGTTTATGAAAAATGCTGTCACAAGATGTTGCATAGTGTCATATGTTCTGACATGTTTCTTTTAAACAACAGAAGCAAATAATTAGCTCATTAAATAAGAGTAAATCTGTAATTTTGAATCTACTAAGAATAATCCGTTTTCAAACCGCTTATTGAAAACAACTTATTCTACTCTAAAATAAACATATAAGCATAAACATTTTTCTGCATCCAAAAACTCAAAACTGTTTATCTGCTTTTAATTAAACGCAATACGCAGATAAGTTCTTTAAACAAGAAACCCCGAAACACCCCAAATTTGAAAAGGAAAATTTGACTGATTAAACGAACACAGGGGATCGGAGAAACATTTGGAAGAGTGACAATCGAAGCGATGGCATTTGGTATTCCGGTACAATATATCCATATTATGTTTTATTCAGTTTTTTCAGTTAATATAATGCATCTTTTTATATTCCCATTATAACCTTGTGTTTGTTGATTAGGTGCTAGGAACAGATGCAGGAGGTACAGAAGAGATAGTTGAACATAATGTGAGTGGTCTTCTACATCCCACTGGGCATCCAGGAACCACTGTTCTTTCCAAACACCTTCAATATTTGCTTAAAAACCCATCAGAACGACGACGTTTGGGACTTGAAGGGAGAGATAAAGTGAAGAAAATGTACTTGAAAAAGCACATGTACAGGATCTTTTGGCAGGTTCTTTATAACACCATGAAAGTAAAGTAAAATATCTTTTAACAGCTTTTATTTGAATTCTGTCATGATAAAGAATAATTTTAAAATGGTTTTGAATTCAGGTTTTAAAATTGATTATATGATTTTGAATAATAAGAATCAAATAATCGATGCGGGTGGCGCATTGCACTTTAACAAAGGTTTTGGGTTCGAATACAGTTTACACTGGTTTGGGGTGTAAACAAGCCGAGCCGAGCCCTAGCTCGGTTAATTTAACTTGATGTGAGCTCGAGCTCGGCTCGATTCGAGCTCTATTTCTAAAGCTCGGGCTTGGCTCGTGGGTAGTTTTTCAAGCTCGAGCTCGTTTATTAAACAAGCTTATTTTTAGGCTCGAGCTCGCTTAAGCTCGGCTCGATTCAAGTTTTTAGCGAGCCGATCTCTAGTAGTTCGCGAGCCAGCTTGGCTCGTTTACACCCCTAGTTTTCGTAAAGTTTCTTCTGACGCAAAAGATGTGTATCAACTGACCATTGGACTCATCTATTTCAAATTACATTAAGACGTAATCGGTTAATTTCAAAAATCTAAGTTGCTTTAAAAACTATTACATTGTTTCTAAACTTCCAAACAGCAACCGGACTGTATATGGCCGGAATATTCCTCCGGCATCTCCGCCTTTACCCACGTGGACCTCTCCACATCCAACACATACACCCCACGGCTCCCACCAAATCCATCAGATCCAACGGCCAACAACTGCCCTCCACATTCGATTACACAACTCACGCTGTTCATATCGCTTGGTATCCTCGTCCTAGAGGAATGATCCAGTGCGACCACCGCACCATCTTCATACATATACATCACCCCGTTACCACCGTCCACACATGTTCTCGGACACGTGTCAGCTAACAAAAAAATCATCTTCACTACGTCTTGTACCCACCAATGACGTAAAATCTGCCACGGTGGAACACACCTTTGCACTCGTCACGCTCATCTGCCATGTCAGGGAGTACGGTCCAATTATCTTCTGCCACGTCATACATCATACCTGACCGGAGCGCATTCTTCTCGGTATCATGCCCGCCGGCGACAAATATTCTCCGATCATTATCCGACGCACATCCAAAAAACGACCTTCTACACCCTGGCATATCGAGCCCACGCCGCCACATGGCAGACACAAAGCTGTACACGTATAGAAAACGCGAAGCATCCCAATTCTCCGGGTTTAACCCGCCCATAACCACAAGATTAAACCCGACCGGAACAATCTGGCAAAAAAGCGGCAGGCCGTCGGAAAACCCGGGAACCGGCGGCAATTTGCTCCAGTTACCGGTTTCCGGCTCGTAAACCGTGAGAGAGTAAGCCGGTGCAGCCGAATACTTCCGTAACCCGTGCTTCCAGTTCGAATCAGCCGGCGACTGCACCATGACGGCGATGCGACGGCTCAGTCCGGCGTACTTACGGTGGTGACGAAATGAAGGAAGCTCGATCTCATACTTCCAGCTCCGGCAGACGGAAGCGGCGGAGGAGAAGTGGTTATAGGGAACACGAATCAGACAGTCTAAGGCGATATCATTGGGGAGACCGGGTATGAGGTCCATAATTCAGATTTGAAAGAATTGCAGATTTGATGATGATGAAGGTGAGATGGGAAGTTAAAGAAGAGAGACGGGGGAATCAATGAAGTCGTGACGATGAAGCATTGGAAGTTAAAATAAAATTAAAAAAAAAAGTTTATTTTCATGGTTTTATAAACCAATAAACTAAAGTCTGTGTGTCTAAAATTATGATAAGAATATTTATGTATAAAAATTAAGTATTTAATAATAAACGAGCTGAGCTCGGGCTTTAAAACAACCTACGAGTTGATCTTGAGTTTAGACGAGCCCAAGCTCGACTAGGCTCATTTACCCGTGATGAAATCTATATATAAAAAGTTAGCATTTTTAAATATAATAAAAATTGCTAAAATGATAATTTAATATAAACGTTGTGAGATAGTTTTAAGGCATGAGTTGGTTTTGTTATGGGTAACAAGTGAACTTATAATTTGATAGTTTTGGTTTTTTAGATTCTCATAACCGGTTGGATTCAGTTACAAATGGTTCGATTTTTAGTTAAAGAGGAAGGTGGTTTGGTTAACCGTCAATTGTTGGCTTACTCAATTCGATATTGTGTAGTTAACAAATCTGATTATGTTTTGTGTCAAATAAAAATACATGTCGTATTGATATATTATTTATCCCAAAATCGTAAATGGATCATCGATTTCTTAATTGGTTTGATTATTTCGTTTTGATTTTTTTATTTAGTTATGATTCATTTATTCATTTTATTTTCACCAAAGTTTTATTTAGGAATAGATTTAAAATATTTTTTTATTTGGGTAATGTGGTATTAATTTTAATATAAAATAATATGAAAAACTTAATTATATATATATATATATATATATATATATATATATATATATATCTTATGACAATAAAATAACAAAAATATGATAATTTTAGAATAAAGCAAAGCAAATAAATAAAGGGCAAGTGTTTCTAGAAGGTATCAGATGAGTGAGCAAGAAGAAAGGAACGGTGTGTAACAGACGGTGGTGAGGCGGACCCATCGAAACTATGTAATTCATCGACCGTATTTTGCCTTGGTTTCTTCCTGTTAACGGCTTTCACTTTTTAATATTTATATATATGATCATTACAAAACAATATAATTTTATATTATATTTTTGTTGCTAAAAATCTACACAGTTGGATAAGAGATCTGTAACGTTGTAAGACAGAGGTGTTCAATATATGAACCGGGCTTAAAAAATTGATTTGAATTGAAATCACGTAATTGAATTTTTGAATTCGATTCGACTTCAGATATCGAATTTCAAATTTTCTAAAAACTACAATACATAATTGTCTTTCTAAGTAGACACTAACAACATGTCATATTGACAAGTTTTTGAAGGCCAAACATCATCGCCGCTCTATGTTATGTTGATAGTGATTAGAAGTTGTTTTCGACTTATTAACTTAGTTATCGGTTTTAATAAAATAATGTGACGTTGGTATCTTAACAAGGTTCAAATATATTGCAAGTTTTACTGAAACAAAGATGTGTTAGTGGCATAAGACCTAAAATAAGTATTTTCTAGGCATTTGTGCCCGTCTTTTTTGATAAGGTACAACCCCTACTAAAGTCATTATTTTCATGATCCTCCTCCAACCCCACTCTAAATCGAAAAAACATGCATTACAAACAAACAAGTAAGCTACCGATGTTGTACGTTGTTGTTAGTACCAGTCATTAAATTAATAAGATCAAATAATATCCAGACGCTATCAACCTAGAAAAAGACGAGTCCCATTATTTTTCGTCAGATATCATGAAAACTTGAGGCTATGAAGTGGCAACAGTCGTTTTCTAACCTTCTGATAACTTGATAGCATTTCAGAACACCACTCGCATGGTTAATGTTACAAACCAATCAGGAGAGGCGATTGATCTTTTGATTGTGAAAACCTCTTATGTGGCCACCATCACCGATAAAATGTGGCAGGTGCATATTGATCTCTATGTTTGTATGTGTTTGGATGAATTACGATGTTTGGTTTTAGATGTGTCTAATTTTCATGCATTAAATAAGAACTAGTGTTATACCCGCGCGCGTTGCGGGGCATTAAACCGTCAAAATTAACGTTCTGAAAACTTTATACAATTAAATAAAAAAAATTAATCTCGACGTTCTCAATTTCAGGGTTTACATATGTTACTGTAGGTTCAGTGTTGGCGAACTTCAAAGATCTTGTGAGGGTTAACTTTATAAATCATATTTATATACAATTGTTTAGGAAAAAAGGGAGTAAAGTTTCTTTCTTAAAAACATTATTATGTGAAATTACATTTCTGTGTGTTACAACATACATAATCAGGTTAGTGAATTGTTTCTATTTAATATATTTACTTGTATTATAATCTAAACTCGTTTTTGTTAGTTTATCAATCATCTCGTGATATATTGTATAGTACTTTTATTAGTTTTGTTATTCGTCGCATCAGTGTGGTCTATCTATGTCTTACATGTCTCAATTAAATAATAACAAACACCCAAAATAAGAAAATATCAGTCATAAACATAGTAACTTAAATTGATTATTAACTGCTATTCAAAACTGTAGGCTCAGTTTTTATTTAAGTGATGCATTTGATATGTGTTTAGCATAAATGAAAGAATAACCATTGGAAAATGCAGTTTCTCACTAAATTCAAGATAGCACAATATCATTTTTACTGGTTAAAACATTTAAATATATTCAGTGCATTAATGTTTTTTTTACCTCAGATAATCGATTTGAAGGCACCAAATTTTTTCACCTGTATAGATACACTTTAAAGACAATTTATGCATTGTTTTGTATTATATGTTTAAGGGTCTATTGTTTTATTTTTATTCTTTATTTCCGTTATTAATGGCTAGCTACTAAATCTAGGCTGATTTAACATTCAGTAACTATTCTGATCATTTATTCAGTTTTAATTTTTTTTTTACATTTGAAGTAGTCAATATTTAAGTCTCACTCATCCATTAACCTAACTACATAGGGGTTAATGACAGGCTTTTAAATTTTGACAAATTGTTGCTTTGCTACGTGTGTTTTTCAAAAATGGTCAAAGTAGTCGGATTTTATATCATTAAATTGAAGATTTTTATTTTAGGGGTGTTTTGGCAGATTTTAGAATTTTTCGGTATTGTCGCGAATATACCGTCGGTTACTATAGAGGAAACAAAACGAATGTGTTGATATGTAATCACATAATCACGTAACATGTTAATTTTTTTTATTAAAAAAAAACTATAGCAATACCATACTCAAATTAAAGATAATAAAATGCTCGTTTTTATGGTGTAACTTGTTATAAAAAATATTAAGGTATGAAAAAGTTATAACTGTTTAAAAATCGTGAGGGTAGTTATTTTAAAAGTGTAATTATTATTTAAATAACCAAAATTTGAGTAAAGTTGAGGGGGCAAAAGTGTAATTATTGTTTAAAGAGTTAATTACACAAATGTGTCCTATGGTTTGGGTAAAATAACAAGATCATATACTAACTTTGAAAAGTAACAAGTTTGAGGCTTATGATTTCAATTTTATAACGAGTTTGGATACTAACATTAACAGACGTTAATTTTTTGTTAAATTTGTGTTAAATGACTAAAATACCCTCATATAATCACACCCATTTATGTAATCAACTCAATTTTAATTAGAGGGACCATTTCTAACACATATTTAACACCCATTTATGTAATCAACTCTTTTCTATAAACCTACGCAAATCAGGGGCTCTGTAAAGAGGAAAGAACCAAATCACAAATTACAGTTCCTAACTAACTCATTGCCGTCGTGATTTCGACGTCCTCTGCATCCTCCGCCGGATAATCCTCCAGTTGCCAAGTCTGCGAGCATATCAATCGTTGGGTCTTCTACAACGAAAAACGGATTGCATAACCCTAATTGTCGAGAGAACACATCAGTTTAGCAGGGAAAACCCTAACCCGGTTTAGCAGGTTTGAAGGGTTTCAATCGGGACTCAAGCGCGTAACCCTAATTGCCGAGAGAGACACATCCACAGCAGGTCTCCTCCATCGTCCATCCAGCTGCAACAAGCCAAAGGGGGTGATCCTTGGGTCTTCTACATCCGTTTAGCAGGTTTGAAGGAGAAGGCAAGGCTGTAGAAAGAGAGGGCAAACCAAGGGGGTGTTTGGATGAGCGATTTCAAGTGGTTAGTGTGACTAATGGTCCCTCTAATTAAAATTGATTTGATTACATAAATGGGTGTGATTATACGAAGGTATTTTAGTCATTTAACACAAATTTAACAAAAAAAAAATTAACGTCTGTTAGTGTTAGTACCCAAACTCGTTATAAAATTGAAATCACAATCCTCAAACTTGTTACTTTTCAAAGTTAGTACTTGATCTTGTTATTTTACCCAAACCATAGGACCCATTTGTGTAATTAACTTAAAAAATTAAAAGACATATTTACCCCCAAAAAGTTTTAAACGCATGCATTAAGTGTTCTACTTTGAGCAATCTTACTTGTATTACTTAAAATTTAAGATGCCCTTTGGTGGTGTATTATAATATAGTATAAATATAGATATTAAGCAGATACGCAAAAATAACAAAGAACACGTGAGTCTGGTTTGCGTATGTATTGAATTTTTTCAGCATAATATACGCTATATTGACGATACGTGAAGGAAAGGTGTATGTGAGAGTCGACTAGCGTACGATGTGATTTTTGGCCTGATGGAATAAAGTGGGATACGCGAGTCAAAGCGGATACATGACCATGATGCTAGTTTCATGATTTTGTATTTAATCAATTATAAACTCTTAAATCATTTTATTTTAAAATAAATTTTTATTATTGCCTAAACCTCATCTTTTTTTTTCCTTTTTATTACTCATCTATTTACCAAACTTTATGTTATCATAATTTAATCACTAACGAAAATCAAAATAATATATAAACCGATGAAATACGTCAAGTGTTTGTAGGGGCAATTTGGGGTAAGAAGCCAAGTGAACTGGTTATGCTAAGCTTGAATTTGATTTGATATGGAGTGGTTTTTTAATGCAAGCTTGAGAAATATTCCATTTTAATTCAAAACGTTAAATAGCTAAACCTGTTCGTAGTTCGATATAAGATAAAATATATTTGATCAAATAAAAAACTTAAACAAATTAAAAATATTATAATTAATACATTTGAAACTGAGTTATAGAGTAGCGTGAACAGTAGTGTCTTCTGGTTGGTTGAGATGGGCGGCACTGCCACGTGTCGGTCGTTGTTTTTTGGTTGTTTTCATAACCAATAAGTAGGAATGTTGGATTGGTTAATCCGTGGCCTTTAAGGCTCAGCCCCCCCTCCTTCCACCTGGGTTCGATTCTTGGGGGTGGCGGGTTTTTTTCTTTTACTTTTTTTTTGTTATTTTTTAATCCAATTTTTTTCTCATTTTTTTCCTTTCTTACGTTTCAACGTTTTGATTTAGTATATAATACGTGCCCGTCGTGTAGCGCGGGTTTTAGTCGCTAGTTTATTACAATTGACATCTCATTGGTCTCAAACGTTCCTTCAAAACCAAACTGTTTGGTGCATGTGTTTTAATTTTTAAATGTGAGAGCTTAAATAAGGTATTAGGTTCTTTGTAATTGTTAATCACTTTTTCAAAAATATGATAAATTCTATATAACGAATCGTTTGTTGATTAAAAATAATGAAGTAAGTTCTTTGTGTTTGTTAGAGCATTCATAGCCGGTTTGGTATATGTTTGTGAGTGGGTTTGGTATATTTTAATGAGTGGTTTAAAGTGGTTGTGATTGGAGGAGAGAGAAAATATATAAATTTTTTGTATATTTGTGAAAACATTGTTTAACTGTATAAATTTTTTAGTATTTTTTGAAATTGGTTGTGAGTGGAAGAGAAAGAAAATGTAATGATAAATGTATAAAAAAGTATTATTTAATTGAAAATGAGAGAGAAAAGGTAGTGATTTTTAGTTTAATTATAAGGAAAAGGATTCGACTGAGAATGCTCTTAATCAATTTTTTTCAAAAATATGATAAATTTGACCTAACAAACTGTTTGTTTATAAATAAATAGGGTGAACAAGTTCTTTGTGTTTGTTGATCGCCTTTATAAATAAATTTTATTAAACAAACAAACAACATTTCCACTAAAATCACATTAAAGAGTAGTGTTTAGGGAGGGTGAGAGAGGATGCCGGTAAACCTTACTTATATCTCAGGAGATAAAAAGATCACATTCAATAAGACCTTTAGTTTAAAAAAAAATTAACGACTTTATCTTTGTAAGAATACCATGCTTTGTCCGTCAACTTATAAATAAATTTTATCAAACAAACAAACAACATTTCCACTAAAATCACATTAAAGAGTAGTGTTTAGGGAGGGTGAGAGAGAATGCCGTCAAACCTTACTTATATCGCAGAAGATAAAAAGACTACATTCAATAAGGCCTTCAATTTTTAAAAAAAAATAACAACTTTATCTTTACAAGAATACCATGCTTTGTCCCTCAACTTACTAATATCTCAGTTTGACATTAAATTGAAAATGAGTAAATTTCGCTTTTGGCTCATATGGTTTGTCATGTTTAACCCTTTCGGTCTAAAAAAGAATTTTTTAACATATCAGCTCCTGAGGTTACATTTTTGTAACCATTTCAGACCCTGCTACTAACTTTGTTAACTTTTTCTGTTAAGTTTAGGGCATTTTGTAATATTATTTCTAATTGACTAGTTTAACCATTTCAATCCAATAAAAGTTTTTTTTTTTTGATAATTTTTTTGTACTTATTTCAAAACGGTTTTTTTTTTACTTTTTAAAATTTTTTTATTCGTAAAAACGTCTTTTTTGAACTTTTAAAAACGTTTTTTAGCTTTTCTGAAAATATTTTTTAATGTTTTCGTAAAAACGTTTTTAAAAACACTTTTCTAGTTTTTTATAAAAACGTTTTTTAGATTTTTCATAAAATATGCGGTTAAAGACAACGTTTTAAAACTAAATTTCAAAATGATTAAAAAACACTTTCTCTAAAAAATATAAGAGAAACCTTTCTAAAATAAATTTTAAAAAAAATATACATTCTTAAAAAAGTAAAAAAAAAATAATAATAGTTAAAAAAACATTTTACGAAAAAGCTAAAAAATGCTTTTATAAAAAATTAAAAAATTGCTTTTAAATACGTTTTTATGAAAGATTAAAAATATTTTTTTAAAAAGGTTAGAAAACATTTTTAAAAAGTTTAAAAAAAGGCGTTTTTATGGAAAAATAAACTAAAAAAACTATTTTAAAAAGGCGTTTTTAAATAAGTAAAAAACGTTTTAAAAGTTTTTATTAGCTGAAATGGTTAAACTAGCCACTTAGAAATAAAAGTACTTAATAGAAAAAGTTAACAGAGTTACTAGCAGGAGCTGGAATGGTTATAAAAATGCAACCTGAGGGGCTGATATGTTAAAAGATTCATTTTTAAATTGAAATGCTTAAACAAGGCAAACCACACGGACAAAAACGAAATTTACTCTTGTAAAATTTTACTCATTTTGAATTTTACCAACATATGACATTTACCAATTTAACCGTTCAAATGTAAATTGAAATTTCATACGTATAAAAGTGAAATTTTATTCATTCTCATATAATAACAAAAACTATAACATTGGATTTTCAAGGTAGGTATCATAATTACTTATACAGCATCTTCCTATTTTTATAGTTTTTTTCTTCGGCGGCATATTATTAAAAACTAAAAAAATCTAGCAAAGAGCTAGAAATACAAAAATGACAAATGGGTAGCATCTTCAAAAATGGGTTACATATATAATAGCATTTTTTAAGCCACTCGATCCACGAAATTTTACATTTTCTGATCTGGTTACCAAACCATAAAAATGATGAATGGATAATATCTTCAAATAAGT
Organism: Smallanthus sonchifolius; assembly: GCA_023525975.1. NCBI lineage: Eukaryota > Viridiplantae > Streptophyta > Magnoliopsida > Asterales > Asteraceae > Smallanthus > Smallanthus sonchifolius. The sequence continues at coordinate 88,658,066 of CM042032.1, read as the reverse complement.
TTTCTTTCCGGTGTCTGTCGTTTCTGAATTACCAAACCGTCCACCAAGTCACGAAGATAATCGACAGTGTCATGTTTTTCTTTTGAGGTGTGACTTTAAGTAGTGTTTGGTATTCATGAATGGACGATACAATGGAATGAGTCAATAGGATGGAATGAAAAAAAAACATGTTTGGTGACACGTAGGAATGGAATGTACAATTACATAAGAAATGTGATTCCTTCCCTTTTAATGACTTTCATTCATTGGGGGAAGGGTGTTTTTTTTCCATTCCTTCAAGAAATGTAATGAATTTGTTTAATTAATTACCCGAACCATGGCCCGACCCAAACACTAACCCATGACCCGACCCTTGACATGAACCATAACCTGACCCATGTCTCGTCCCATACCTGGACATGACGCAAACCATGATCCGACCCATTATCGCCCATGACGCGACCCATTCGTCCCATGCCCTTTTCATGACCCGACCCACGACCCGACATGACTCGACCCATGACTCGTCCCATGCCCCGACCCATGACCAGACCTATGACCCGACTCATGCCCAGACCATATCCATGACCCACCCATGACCCGACCCATGAACCGACCCATGCCATTACCCATGGCCCCTCTCATGCTCTGTTTCATGACCTGACTCATGCCTCGTCCCATGACCCGACCCACGACCCGACCCGACATGACCCGACCCATGACACGTCCCATGCCCTGACCCATGACCCGAACCATGACCCATCCCATGCCCTGACCAATTACCCGACCCATGACCTTATTATCTTAGGGTATTTATTTATCTTTTCATGAATTGTATTCCATTCATTCGTCTTTTCTCTCCTAACAAACAACACTAAGTAATGATTCATTTCATTTCCATAGAGTAACCAAACATGACAATGGAATGGTAATGATCCATTCCTTTCCCTCGTTCATTCCATTTACTCGTCCATTTCATTCCTCCTTTCATTCTATTACATAATACCAAACAGATCCTAAGTCTTTCAAGCCATTTCATCCTAATTTTATAGTAATCATTATTTTTCTCTCGAATAATTATGCAGATTTGTAATTTCATCATAACTAGTATTTATTTTCCGCGCGTTGCGGCGGATCGGAAAATTTACATAGGTAGAAATAAGGACGTCCCAACGGTATTTTCTGAATTTAAAAGACATTACGTCGTGAAATATATATATATATATATATATATATATATATATATATATATTTTTAAACATAGTATATCTGACCGGGTCAGTTTCGAATAAACTTTTAATGGAAACGTTATAACGGTGTTTTCGAAATTTTGTAAAACATTACATTTTTAAAGTTATAAGAGAACAACAAAATGTGTTTAAAGGTAATTATAATATTAAAATAATGGTCTATTTGAGGAGTTGTACAATTATGCTTGAAGAGATTGTATCCCGGTTAGTTTTGGAAAAAAAATTATCGACACGTAAATAAAAATAAAAAGGACACAACGGTGTATTCGAAATTTTATAAAAGTTTTATCTTAAAAGCTACAAGAAAAATTATAAAAGTAATTGTGAATGTTGGCCATATGTCAAAATACAAAAAAAAAAAAAAAAAAATTTTCCTTTTTCATTTATTTATGATATTCTTTCTTTATTTATAGCAGGGGCTTATTTTATGTTTTATTCAATTTGCCAATGAATAAAAAGAAACGAAAAATTAAAACATCATGAAAACTGGTAGGATGTTGACCCAAGAAACCAAAAAGGCAAAATAATGTATGCCCAGGAATTTAACCGGGTCTAATAGGATATGACGGTCACCATCACGACTACAGGGGAGTTTATTTATGATTTCTATTGTTTATTATATATATAAAAAGGAGTCTAAAAAATATAGGTACTCAGCTCCTGAAGAAGTAATACGTGTCGCTTTTTAATTTGATTTGTTACTATTCACTAAAGTTGTAATTTAAATAAGGTTATATAATATTGGTAAAAATGTTCTAAAGAATATTACACTTCTACCCCTTTCTAGTCTATTGGCCACCATTCATCATTTAAAATTTTAGACTAAATTACAACTTTTGTCCTCTTTTATGTTTTTTAAAATTATGGAATGAGACTTTTAAAACTTTTACTTTCACTCACCGTCCTTTATTTGAAAAGTTATCTCATTTTTGTCATTTTGACTAACTGGAGTTAAATATTTATGTTAAGTTAAGAGCATTATTGTCTTTTAGTCCTAAAGGACAATTCTTGTAATTTTTTACATGACAGTTTTAGGCTAAATCCTAGAAAGGTTAGAGCCGGTTTGAACGGCCCCAATGCCCGACCTTTACAACCGAAAACCAACGCTTCACCCGTTTGGTTCACTCTTTAATTTGGGACTTAATTATATTTTAACCAATACACATAATACGTTTATATCGAACTAGTTTACCATGTTTCTCTAATTAACAAATTTCTTAGTTGAAACCTATTGGGTTAAAAATAGGCTATGAACAAACGAGTATTCATTAAACATTTGTTCGACTGAAAACAAGGTATCAAGATTGAGTGTATGATTACAAAATAAACTTTAAACTCCTACTAACTCTCTAATATATAAAAAATAGTATAAAGAAATATAATAATTGTAAAATGATAAAAGTAAATAGCTTAATAAAGAAAAAGAAAATAAATAAATTATAAAAATATAAAAAAGAATCTTTATTTATAAAATAAATAAGTTGCTTAATTAATTAATAAATTTTTTAAGAAACCTTTAAAATAAAAGTGAGAAAAGTATATTACCTATTCAAACAAACAAAAATAAATAAATAAAAAAATATATATCTTTATAAAATAAATAAGTTGGTTAATTAATTAATAAAATTTTAAATAAAATCTATAAAATAAAAGTTATAAAAAGAATAAATAAAGAATAAAAGAAAAAGAAAAAGAAAAAAAATAAAATAAACTTTATATTACAAGAATTGTCCTTTGGGGCTAAAATACAATAATGCACTTGACTTAACAGAAATATTTAACTCAGTTAGTTAAAAGGACAATAAATGAGAGAACTATTCAAATAAAGGACAGTAAGTGAAAGTAAAAATTTTAAAGGACCCATTTCATAATTTTAAAAAAAATAAAGGACAAAAATTGCAATTTAGTCAAAATTTTAATTGAATAATATGGCTTAAAAGAAACTACTAAAATGGAATTTTGTATTCTTGTGGATGATTAAGACATGAATTTTATACTCGATTTTCATATTATAAACTTTATTTCATAAATTATTTTTCAATAAAAAATTTGCTGTTTAAAAAAAATAATCAAAGTATAATTATTAATATTTAATTTAAGTATTAATATGACTTGACATGGAGTAACATTTATGAATTGTAGGAAACCGTTCAATTCACTAATTATAATTACAATGAAGAAAGGAAATAAAGCAGTAAATTATCATACGTGTTACAACTGAAATAAATGAAAATACAAATAATGGCGAAGAAACAGAGAGTTGTGGTTGAGGATTCGTATTTAATACGGGTCCATTAAAACAAAGTTCGAGTCTTCTAAGAGAACTCGTTTGTTTCCCAGGGTACAACAGCCTAAGCGGTATGTTTGCTTTCTATTGCTTGTTTTGCAAGTGTATTTGGTATGACTTCAACCAATGAGCACCTTGGTATTTATAGGGGAAACAAAATTGAAATAATTTAAAAGGAACTAAAAACGAAAATAATTTGCATTAAATGTCTTCAATGTATTTTATTTTGTTTTAATTCTCAAACTCGTAACAGACTTGTGTTTCAAGATTCTGTGTATCAGAAGTTGTGAAACTGAACTTGTTTACTCAGGAGTCACCCGACCAGATTTCCTCCTCCTGAGTATAATGACCTTCCTGAGTAAACTGGTCATGCTGACCAGATTTACTCATTCGGAGTAGAGTTGGCTCTCCTGAGTAAATTTGGTCATGCTGACAGGATTTACTCTTCCAGAGTAAGCTTGGCTCTCCTGAGTAGATTTGGTCATGCTGACCAGATTTACTCTTCTAGAGTAGGCTTGACTCTCCTGAGTAAACTGGTCATGCTAACCAGGTTTACTCCTGAGCGACCTCGCACCAGCCTTCAAAAATAATAAGGTGGCTCGCGGTGACGCGAGTGTGTGCGAGTGCGAGTCCAGGTGCCAAGTGCGTCATCAAAACGCCACATTAATATGTTTAGTATTTGTTTAAAAGATTTTACTTATTAAATGATTGTTTCATGTAAGATAATAATTTAAAGATTTTTATAACATTAAAAAAAAGTAGCATACTTTCTTATTTCGTATGAAAAAAGTTTCTTAACTCAATTTGGGTATACGAGAATCCCTAGACTTATCTAAAATACACTAGGTTAAATTCCTGTGTATTTCACGGGCTGAATAAATATAATTTTATATACTTAGTAATAAAGATTTACATATTACATATTTGTGATATATACATAGTTTTTTAATACAAATTCTAAAAACGTCATACAGTTAATTTTTTAAAAAAATTATAAAAAGAATGAAATAAATGTTCAATTTATAAAAATGTTTCATGAACAAACTTATTTTTTTTTAAATATAAATAATTATAAAAATCATTATTATTTAATAGGAGAGAGAGGCGGGAAACAAAAAATTATAAAAACAATTAAATAAATTTGTATAATTAATAGAAGAGAGGCGGGGGAAAAGGGTGAGAATGTATAAGAGAGTGACAAGTGTCCCACTAAAACGTTTATTTATTAGATAGTATAGATGTGTCTGTGAAAAAAAACTAATATAATGACTTGCTTGCAACCTTTAAACGGATTAGAATTTGATGAATTCACGTTCCAAATATGCAAAAATGCTGACACTGATAATTTTTTAAACATATAAGATGATATGGATTTACATATAGAACGACAAAACTAATTAGGTGTGTTTCACGTCAACAAAATAGTCTATGTCAACAAAAAATACCATCTATGTAACCTCCACATTTGTAATAAGTGTGCTGATAACCGACGTTTATCGCCAATTTAATGTAAAAGTACGTTTTAAACAACTTCAAAGAGTTTAATGTACCAAAAATGGATTGACAGACCTTTTTTCATGCATAATGAACAAATATGTCGGTTTTTTATCGCATTAAGTCTTTAATATTATCCTAAATCAACTCTAAATGACATAAAATTACAATATTACCTTTAAGGATGATTCAAATGTGAACAATATTACTCTAAATGTTTTTAATTGATAGAATTGAACTTATAATATGGAAATGTTAAATCAAACACGGCAATAATAATTAAAAACTTGAATTACACATTAACATTATAATTCAACATAATAATTTATAGAATTGTTTACGGGTCGAAAACCAGATCACACAACCCAAGATTGAAGGATTTTGTGCACCAAAAATTTGATAAGAAAATACATAGATCGGTCTTGATTTGATTCAGTTTATCAAATCAAGACCGACCAAAAAAACCGATTTTGATCGGTTATTGCACGCACATGATCATTTACGTACAATTCTTAATATTAAGGCCCTCTGTTTGATCATCAAGAGCAGATGATGTCATTGTTCTAAGTTAAAATGTTGTAAAGGCATTAGTATGATACAATCTTTACATTTATGAACTGGTCAAGTCAAAGTCAAAGTCAATTCTCATTATCTAAGTCAAACGACTGTCGTCTCCTTAAACTCTCAAGCACAGCCGACGACCTCCCCTTATGACGAGCCGCGCCACCGGTTGACGACTTAAGCCTAGGCGCGTTCATGGAACTAAGTGACGGGGTCCCTGCACCCTGGTTCACATCCCTCAAGACTGACTTAGCCGTGGCTTCAGCCAACGCACCAGCAGCAGTTGATCTGGCCTTTTGTGACTCGTATTTTTGCATGTCGTAAACAAGCTCTTTTTGTAACTGTTTGTCGGCGACAAGCATCTCTTCGATCTCGTTTTTGTAATCTTTAAGGAGGATTCTAAGACAGTCCATTAAAGATCCTGTGAGTGGGCTGTTTTTGCTCTCCAGTAGACGTTTTAGTTCTATGAAGATGGGGATTGTGTTTTGGATTAAGCTTTTCTTGACGACTTGGGTTATAACTCGTCCTTTGATGGCGTTTTCTGGAGCGTCTTCCTCGATTTCTGATGATTCGGTTGATGATGAACCTTTGTTTGTTGGGATTTTGATCTCTTTACAGGAAAGAATCTGAAAGGCATCCTGTTATTTGAAACAAAACGCCATTTGATATTATCAAAACCATCAGTTATCACTTAATTATAACATCATGTTTCACTAAATATCTCACAGTTTTCTAAGTAACTGGTTTTATTTTATTTTTATTTTCTATGAGTAAATACGATATTTTTAGTGTTTTGAAAGAATACTTGTAATATCATAAAATTTTGAATTTTTGAAAGGTTGTACATGAAAATTGCTTTAAACTTTATTCTAGATTTATCCTAATTAATAATGCAATATTTAAGCTTATTTGCAATGTTTTCAGAGCCGGACCGGACTGGCCGGTCGGACTGGGAACCGAGCGTTTCAGACCGGTGAACCGGACCGGGTGGGTGGACCGAATTTCGAACTTTTTTTTTGTATTTTTTCCTTCAAAATCTCATTTTTTGATTAATTTATTATTTCAAGTTGCATATTTTATTTATTTAAACCTTTATATGTCATTAAAATTGGAAATTTGCATAAAACAAAAAACATTTTTATATTTTGTATCTATATAAATAGTTTTAATTTTTATATTATTTATGACGTCGGTTCTTAAATCCGATCCAACCGGTCCGATAAGTGGACCTCTAAAACGGCCGGTTCACGGTTCGGTCCGGTTCTTAAAACATTGCTTATTTGGTAAAAAGGAATAAACAAAAACATGAAATAATTCAGTCAATCTTTTTAGCAGATTTGCAGCTTGTTCAAGAAATGAAAACAAAAAAGAAACAAATTATATAAATATATAATAGAAAAAAAAAAGTTATTTGAAGATTTACCTGTAAAACTGACTGGCTGGTAACATCCTCAATTTTGAGCATACCATCTGATGCAGAAGCTAATATCTCTGCACATACTTTTGCAAATGTAGCCAAAAGATGTTCCGGGGCCATTTGTTTCAATAAAGAAACATATATATGCATTCTTTGACTTCTTGACTTTTCATCATTGCCTCTAAAAGGTAAGCAAAAACAATAACATGTGAAAATATTTTACAAAAAAAGGTTATTTGAAGATTGACCCGACAAAATGTTACCGGATGGAAAAAAGTCGGCTTTCTTTTTGGGAACTCAAAGGATTGCTTTGTCCGGTATGGGCATTACAGTCATTTAGCACAAAGATTGCTTCAAAAAAGCTGTTATAAGCTAAAAGTGGTGCCTTGACTGTAAGAAGATGCATACACAATTCAAATGAGCATATGAGCATTTGCAAGGGTAATATAGTCAACTAAGTGTTAAAGAATTTTCACCTTTTAATATATTCCCAAAAAGAAAATCAGCAAGTTGTCTTATTTTCTCTGATTCATCAACAAGTGATAACAGAAATCTAAGAAATAGCACACCTCTCCATTTCACATAGTCCCTCTAAACATAGGTTAAATTCCAAAAGTGTTAATCAAATAATCACCATGTCGTTGACCACAAAGGATCAAATTTTTAACACAAAAATGTTGATTTAAGTCTACCTGTAATAATCTGCAGAGAAGTGTGAAAGTCTGTCTTCTAACCAGTTCACAGGGATCACGAAGACATTTGGTGATGTTTGGTATATAACTATGAGATTTAAAAGAACATGTGAGAGTATTTCATAATATATATATATATATATATATGGGTGGGTTTAAATGAGAACCGCTCAATAAATATGAACCAATTAAAAATATAAGAACCATCTTATGGTCATCCCATCACTTTGATCATGGAACGGAAGAGAAGAATGGGAATAGCTAATTCATAGAGCAGAAGAGACGAACATAATTGTCTCAAATCCAAGTTATCCATTGAAACATGATCCAAGGGCCAAAAAGTGGTTCATTTGTTTCTTATATATACACATATATATAGACACACGCATGTAAATATATATATAGGGGGAGGATCAAATAAGAAGTAGTTTTTCGCTAAGAAATCTAAGAAATGACAAAAACCTTAAGAAACGATATCAAACAAACTCCGATTGAGCTAATTTCAGCGGCGTTGGAACCGTTTCGTCGAACTCTACCATCTTAGCTTTTAGGGTTTAGCTTTTAAGGTTTAGATTTTACATTTGAATTTTAGGGTTTTAGCCTTATGGTTTAGCCTTAGGTAATAGTTAATACCGAAACACATTCGGTATTTTAGGATCCGATTTGTTTAAATTAGAGATATATAGTTTTATATTTATCAATTATATTGTATAGCAATTATATAGGATCTATACCTAAAATAGTGGGATCATCTTGTATTATATATACCGATTGGTTGTGAATAATAAGATCGAACAATTCAGCATATCTATTCTATCATGGTATCACAGCTGTAAAACCGGCGATCCACTTCTTTTCCGGCGATCCTCTTCTCCTTCCTTTTTTTTTTTTCCGGCCACCTACTATCTCCCTCTCCTTCACCATGTCTACCACACTTCATCCCGCCCTTACTGTCACCAACATTCTGAACTTTATTCCTCTCAAACTCGAGATGGAGAATAGCCAATATACCTCCTGGTCGGAGCTTTTTAAGATCCATTGCCGAGCTTTCGAAGTTCTCGATCACATCATCCCCACCACTCCTTCCCCACCCGATCCTAAACAAACAGCCGCTGAAAAGGCTGTTGCTGATGCTGCCACAGCAGCAAAACAGAATCAGTGGTCCAGAATAGATGCTGTCGTGCTTCAATGGATCTATGGCACGATCTCTAAAGATCTCCTACATACCATCCTCGCACCCGACACCACCGCTGCTGACGCTTGGAAAACACTTTCCACCATCTTCCAAGACAACTGCCACACTCGAGCCGTGTACCTGGAGCAACAATTTCACAACACACGTTTGGAATCTTTTCCCAACGTTTTCGCTTACTGTCAGGCACTCAAAGTTTTGTCTGATCAGATGGCAAACGTAGGGAACAAGATCTCCAACCAACGTCTCGTTCTCCAGTTAATCTCCGGTCTCTCGGACTCCTACGAGAATATTGCTACTCTGCTGCAGCAAACTGTGCCACTTCCTGATTTCTACACTGCACGGTCACAGTTAATTTTGGAAGAAACCCGGAAAGCTCATCATGCATCCCACTCCGCCTTACATACCTCGGTTCCTAATCAGTCCCATGAACCGCAACAGTTTACAAACAGGCCCGACACTCAAAACCGTGGAGACTCTTATCGGGGACGCGGACGTGGGTCATACCGCGGTCGCGGACGTAGTTCGTACCGCGGTCGCGGACGCGGTCGTACTTTCCAGCCGCAGTACAGCCCCTTTCAGCAGCAATACAATACTGCCCCACCTCCTCAACAGCAGGCCCAATATTCCCCATGGCAGCAGTGGGCCGCTGCAGCCTCCACGGCCCAACAGCAGCACCCGACCCAGATGCAGCAGCGCCAGCAGTGGGCCTCCCCGCCCTGCCCATACCCTACGGCCCAGCAAGCTACACCGAGACCCATGCCCACTAACCAATTTGCAGGTCTACTTGGGGCCCATCCTTCCTCTTATGCAGGTTCGGAGGCTGCTTATACACCCACAGACATTGAACAGGCCATGCACACCATGACCATGAATCCTCCTGACAATTCTTGGATTATGGACACTGGGGCAACATCTCATATGACGAACACGTCAGGTATGCTCTCACCCTATTTTAATAATACAGCATCAAACTCGATCACCGTCGGCAATGGTATAACAATCCCTATCCACGGTACGGGCCAATCCACCTTTCCTCCCCCCTCCCCCCAATTAAATTGAACAACGTTCTATATTCACCTTCCTTAATTAAAAACCTTATTTCCGTTCGTAAACTAACTACGGATAATAAACTTTCTATAGAATTTGACCCATTTGGTTTTCTTGTGAAGGATTACCAGACGCGGATCCCCATCGTCAGATGTAATAGCACCGGGTCCCTCTACCCGCTTACATCGTCATCAACTTCACAAGTCACTACTCCATCCGCATTTGCAGCTCTATCCCAAGATCTCTGGCATCACCGTCTCGGCCACCCAGGATCTCCTATCTTAAATAGCCTTAGGCAGAATAATTTTATTTCTTGTGGAACCTCTAAGAAAGTGTCTGTTTGTCAGTCTTGTGTCTTTGGAAAACATATTAAGTTGCCTTTTATGGATTCTATGTCTCGTACTACTTTACCTTTTGATATTATTCATAGTGACTTGTGGACCTCCCCTATTTTAAGTTCGGGGGGTCATCGTTATTACATTTTATTTCTTGATGATTATTCTAATTTTTTGTGGACATACCCTCTATCACATAAATCTCAAGTATTTAATGTATTCACACAATTTCAAACCCTCTTATCTACCCAATTTGAACGTAACATTAAATGCTTTCAATGTGATAATGGCACCGAATATGCCAACAACTCGTTCTACAATTTTTGCAAACAAACTGGCATGATTTTTCGTTTCTCTTGTCCTCACACCTCCTCTCAAAATGGCAAAGCCGAACGCAAAATTAGATCCATAAACAACATCATCCGTACCCTTCTCGCCCACTCTTCTGTCCCCGCCTCTTTCTGGCACCACGCTCTTCAAATGGCAACTTACTTACATAATATATTACCAGCCAAAACTCACGATTTCGCCACCCCTACTTCTATCCTATACCGCAAACATCCTACATATACTCACCTTCGCACGTTTGGATGTCTCTGTTTTCCTCTTACCCCATCCCCCTCAATCCACAAGTTAGAAAATCGTTCCTCTCCCTGTGTTTTTCTCGGATACCCCACCAACCATCGGGGGTACAAATGTTTTGACCTCAAAACCAACCGCATCATTATCTCCCGACACGTCGTTTTTGATGAGGGCGTGTTTCCCTTTTCTCAATCCCCTCCTACCTCCTATGACTTCTTATCATCCGACCCACATCCATCAATTTGGGGTTACACCTCCTCAACACATACGGCCTCCCCTGCTCCTAACACTTCTACCGAGCCCACACCCACGACCCACCCTACTCCTGGCCCGAACCCACATCCGACCCCACAGCAAACAGGCCCGACCACCTCCCCTCCGGCCCGACCTATGCCTACAGCACCACCACCCCTTTTCACCTACACCCGCCGGCCCAAAATACCCAACCCGCAGGCCCAACAGTCTGCCCCAGCCTTCCAGGCCTATAAAACCCACAACGCTGCCACTTCTACTCCCCCCACAGCCCCACCCAGTGCCACTTCTACTTCCACCGCATCCCCTTTCGTTCCTCCCAAAACCCATCCCATGACCACTAGAGCCCAAACCCGTCAACATGAACACCTTAATCTCCACATGTCTTCCACCTTTGAACCCATTCCTCGTTCCCCCCACTTAGCCTTATCCAGCCCCGTTTGGAAACTTGCCATGGTGGACGAGTTTAATGCTCTTATTACTAATAGGACGTGGGATCTTGTACCGCGTGAGAATCATATGAATGTTATTAGATGCATGTGGATATTTAAACATAAGACTAACAGCAGCGGGTCCCTTGAAAGATACAAGGCCCGTCTTGTTTGTGATGGCAGGTCTCAACAGGTGGGAGTTGACTGCGGTGAGACCTTTAGCCCGGTGGTTAAGCCGGCCACCATACGATTGGTTCTCAGTATTGCCTTGGCTAACTCTTGGCAAATCCATCAGCTAGACGTAAAGAATGCATTTTTGCATGGTAACCTTTCGGAAACAGTTTACATGCATCAGCCAATGGGATTTCGAGATCCACGCTACCCGAATCATGTTTGTCTTCTCAAAAAGTCCCTATATGGTCTCAAACAGGCACCGCGGGCATGGTACAAACGTTTTGCGGACTTTGTTTACACTATCGGGTTCTCTCATAGTACATGCGATCACTCTTTGTTCATTTATAAGCATGGTAAGGACGTTGCTTACATCCTTCTCTACGTAGATGATATCGTCTTAGTCACTTCTTCGGACGCGTTGAAGGCACGTTTAATGACTCAGCTTTCCCGTGAATTCGCCATGAAAGATCTGGGCATCCTAAGCTATTTCCTAGGCATTGAGGTTAAACATACACATACGGGTCTTTTCTTATCTCAGCAGAAATATGCCAAGGACATCATAGAACGGGCAGGCATGTCATCTTGTAAGCCTGCGGTTACTCCCGTTGACACCAACGGCAAGCTTAGCGCCACGGATGGTGAACTTGTGGCTAACCCAACCGACTATCGCAGCCTCGCGGGTTCTCTCCAGTATCTTACGTTCACCCGCCCGGATCTTACTTATGCGGTCCAGCAGATTTGCATGTACATGCACGCGCCACGCACATCTCATTTTAACGCTCTTAAGCGTATTCTTCGGTATGTTCAGGGGACTCTTTCCTTCGGTTTACATATGCACCGCTCTATGCACCGCTCTATGCACCACTCTCTGGTTGCATATACTGATGCCGATTGGGCTGGTTGCCCGGATACTCGTCGCTCAACATCCGGGTATTGTGTTTATTATGGCGATAATTTACTATCTTGGTCATCTAAGCGCCAGACGACTCTATCTCGGTCTAGCGCTGAAGCCGAATATAGGGGGGTGGCTAATGTAGTCGCTGAATTGTGCTGGTTACGTAACCTGTTACTTGAGCTTCATCGGCCACCGTCTCGAGCTTCCTTAGTTTACTGCGACAATGTCAGCGCTATCTATCTTGCAGGGAATCCAGTTCAACATCAGCGCACGAAACATATTGAAATGGATATTCACTTTGTCCGGGAAAAGGTCCAGTGCGGTCAAATACGGGTTCTTCATGTTTCTTCTCGTTTCCAAATTGCTGACATTTTTACCAAGGGTCTTCCGCGAGTACTATTTGAAGACTTCCGCTCCAGTCTCAACATCCGGTCTCCTCCCGTTTCGACTGCGGGGGTATAATAGTTAATACCGAAACACATTCGGTATTTTAGGATCCGATTTGTTTAAATTAGAGATATATAGTTTTATATTTATCAATTATATTGTATAGCAATTATATAGGATCTATACCTAAAATAGTGGGATCATCTTGTATTATATATACCGATTGGTTGTGAATAATAAGATCGAACAATTCAGCATATCTATTCTATCATGGTATCACAGCTGTAAAACCGGCGATCCACTTCTTTTCCGGCGATCCTCTTCTCCTTCCTTTTTTTTTTTTCCGGCCACCTACTATCTCCCTCTCCTTCACCATGTCTACCACACTTCATCCCGCCCTTACTGTCACCAACATTCTGAACTTTATTCCTCTCAAACTCGAGATGGAGAATAGCCAATATACCTCCTGGTCGGAGCTTTTTAAGATCCATTGCCGAGCTTTCGAAGTTCTCGATCACATCATCCCCACCACTCCTTCCCCACCCGATCCTAAACAAACAGCCGCTGAAAAGGCTGTTGCTGATGCTGCCACAGCAGCAAAACAGAATCAGTGGTCCAGAATAGATGCTGTCGTGCTTCAATGGATCTATGGCACGATCTCTAAAGATCTCCTACATACCATCCTCGCACCCGACACCACCGCTGCTGACGCTTGGAAAACACTTTCCACCATCTTCCAAGACAACTGCCACACTCGAGCCGTGTACCTGGAGCAACAATTTCACAACACACGTTTGGAATCTTTTCCCAACGTTTTCGCTTACTGTCAGGCACTCAAAGTTTTGTCTGATCAGATGGCAAACGTAGGGAACAAGATCTCCAACCAACGTCTCGTTCTCCAGTTAATCTCCGGTCTCTCGGACTCCTACGAGAATATTGCTACTCTGCTGCAGCAAACTGTGCCACTTCCTGATTTCTACATTGCACGGTCACAGTTAATTTTGGAAGAAACCCGGAAAGCTCATCATGCATCCCACTCCGCCTTACATACCTCGGTTCCTAATCAGTCCCATGAACCGCAACAGTTTACAAACAGGGCCGACACTCAAAACCGTGGAGACTCTTATCGGGGACGCGGACGTGGGTCATACCGCGGTCGCGGACGTAGTTCGTACCGCGGTCGCGGACGCGGTCGTACTTTCCAGCCGCAGTACAGCCCCTTTCAGCAGCAATACAATACTGCCCCACCTCCTCAACAGCAGGCCCAATATTCCCCATGGCAGCAGTGGGCCGCTGCAGCCTCCACGGCCCAACAGCAGCACCCGACCCAGATGCAGCAGCGCCAGCAGTGGGCCTCCCCGCCCTGCCCATACCCTACGGCCCAGCAAGCTACACCGAGACCCATGCCCACTAACCAATTTGCAGGTCTACTTGGGGCCCATCCTTCCTCTTATGCAGGTTCGGAGGCTGCTTATACACCCACAGACATTGAACAGGCCATGCACACCATGACCATGAATCCTCCTGACAATTCTTGGATTATGGACACTGGGGCAACATCTCATATGACGAACACGTCAGGTATGCTCTCACCCTATTTTAATAATACAGCATCAAACTCGATCACCGTCGGCAATGGTATAACAATCCCTATCCACGGTACGGGCCAATCCACCTTTCCTCCCCCCTCCCCCCAATTAAATTGAACAACGTTCTATATTCACCTTCCTTAATTAAAAACCTTATTTCCGTTCGTAAACTAACTACGGATAATAAACTTTCTATAGAATTTGACCCATTTGGTTTTCTTGTGAAGGATTACCAGACGCGGATCCCCATCGTCAGATGTAATAGCACCGGGTCCCTCTACCCGCTTACATCGTCATCAACTTCACAAGTCACTACTCCATCCGCATTTGCAGCTCTATCCCAAGATCTCTGGCATCACCGTCTCGGCCACCCAGGATCTCCTATCTTAAATAGCCTTAGGCAGAATAATTTTATTTCTTGTGGAACCTCTAAGAAAGTGTCTGTTTGTCAGTCTTGTGTCTTTGGAAAACATATTAAGTTGCCTTTTATGGATTCTATGTCTCGTACTACTTTACCTTTTGATATTATTCATAGTGACTTGTGGACCTCCCCTATTTTAAGTTCGGGGGGTCATCGTTATTACATTTTATTTCTTGATGATTATTCTAATTTTTTGTGGACATACCCTCTATCACATAAATCTCAAGTATTTAATGTATTCACACAATTTCAAACCCTCTTATCTACCCAATTTGAACGTAACATTAAATGCTTTCAATGTGATAATGGCACCGAATATGCCAACAACTCGTTCTACAATTTTTGCAAACAAACTGGCATGATTTTTCGTTTCTCTTGTCCTCACACCTCCTCTCAAAATGGCAAAGCCGAACGCAAAATTAGATCCATAAACAACATCATCCGTACCCTTCTCGCCCACTCTTCTGTCCCCGCCTCTTTCTGGCACCACGCTCTTCAAATGGCAACTTACTTACATAATATATTACCAGCCAAAACTCACGATTTCGCCACCCCTACTTCTATCCTATACCGCAAACATCCTACATATACTCACCTTCGCACGTTTGGATGTCTCTGTTTTCCTCTTACCCCATCCCCCTCAATCCACAAGTTAGAAAATCGTTCCTCTCCCTGTGTTTTTCTCGGATACCCCACCAACCATCGGGGGTACAAATGTTTTGACCTCAAAACCAACCGCATCATTATCTCCCGACACGTCGTTTTTGATGAGGGCGTGTTTCCCTTTTCTCAATCCCCTCCTACCTCCTATGACTTCTTATCATCCGACCCACATCCATCAATTTGGGGTTACACCTCCTCAACACATACGGCCTCCCCTGCTCCTAACACTTCTACCGAGCCCACACCCACGACCCACCCTACTCCTGGCCCGAACCCACATCCGACCCCACAGCAAACAGGCCCGACCACCTCCCCTCCGGCCCGACCTATGCCTACAGCACCACCACCCCTTTTCACCTACACCCGCCGGCCCAAAATACCCAACCCGCAGGCCCAACAGTCTGCCCCAGCCTTCCAGGCCTATAAAACCCACAACGCTGCCACTTCTACTCCCCCCACAGCCCCACCCAGTGCCACTTCTACTTCCACCGCATCCCCTTTCGTTCCTCCCAAAACCCATCCCATGACCACTAGAGCCCAAACCCGTCAACATGAACACCTTAATCTCCACATGTCTTCCACCTTTGAACCCATTCCTCGTTCCCCCCACTTAGCCTTATCCAGCCCCGTTTGGAAACTTGCCATGGTGGACGAGTTTAATGCTCTTATTACTAATAGGACGTGGGATCTTGTACCGCGTGAGAATCATATGAATGTTATTAGATGCATGTGGATATTTAAACATAAGACTAACAGCAGCGGGTCCCTTGAAAGATACAAGGCCCGTCTTGTTTGTGATGGCAGGTCTCAACAGGTGGGAGTTGACTGCGGTGAGACCTTTAGCCCGGTGGTTAAGCCGGCCACCATACGATTGGTTCTCAGTATTGCCTTGGCTAACTCTTGGCAAATCCATCAGCTAGACGTAAAGAATGCATTTTTGCATGGTAACCTTTCGGAAACAGTTTACATGCATCAGCCAATGGGATTTCGAGATCCACGCTACCCGAATCATGTTTGTCTTCTCAAAAAGTCCCTATATGGTCTCAAACAGGCACCGCGGGCATGGTACAAACGTTTTGCGGACTTTGTTTACACTATCGGGTTCTCTCATAGTACATGCGATCACTCTTTGTTCATTTATAAGCATGGTAAGGACGTTGCTTACATCCTTCTCTACGTAGATGATATCGTCTTAGTCACTTCTTCGGACGCGTTGAAGGCACGTTTAATGACTCAGCTTTCCCGTGAATTCGCCATGAAAGATCTGGGCATCCTAAGCTATTTCCTAGGCATTGAGGTTAAACATACACATACGGGTCTTTTCTTATCTCAGCAGAAATATGCCAAGGACATCATAGAACGGGCAGGCATGTCATCTTGTAAGCCTGCGGTTACTCCCGTTGACACCAACGGCAAGCTTAGCGCCACGGATGGTGAACTTGTGGCTAACCCAACCGACTATCGCAGCCTCGCGGGTTCTCTCCAGTATCTTACGTTCACCCGCCCGGATCTTACTTATGCGGTCCAGCAGATTTGCATGTACATGCACGCGCCACGCACATCTCATTTTAACGCTCTTAAGCGTATTCTTCGGTATGTTCAGGGGACTCTTTCCTTCGGTTTACATATGCACCGCTCTATGCACCGCTCTATGCACCACTCTCTGGTTGCATATACTGATGCCGATTGGGCTGGTTGCCCGGATACTCGTCGCTCAACATCCGGGTATTGTGTTTATTATGGCGATAATTTACTATCTTGGTCATCTAAGCGCCAGACGACTCTATCTCGGTCTAGCGCTGAAGCCGAATATAGGGGGGTGGCTAATGTAGTCGCTGAATTGTGCTGGTTACGTAACCTGTTACTTGAGCTTCATCGGCCACCGTCTCGAGCTTCCTTAGTTTACTGCGACAATGTCAGCGCTATCTATCTTGCAGGGAATCCAGTTCAACATCAGCGCACGAAACATATTGAAATGGATATTCACTTTGTCCGGGAAAAGGTCCAGTGCGGTCAAATACGGGTTCTTCATGTTTCTTCTCGTTTCCAAATTGCTGACATTTTTACCAAGGGTCTTCCGCGAGTACTATTTGAAGACTTCCGCTCCAGTCTCAACATCCGGTCTCCTCCCGTTTCGACTGCGGGGGTATAATAGTTAATACCGAAACACATTCGGTATTTTAGGATCCGATTTGTTTAAATTAGAGATATATAGTTTTATATTTATCAATTATATTGTATAGCAATTATATAGGATCTATACCTAAAATAGTGGGATCATCTTGTATTATATATACCGATTGGTTGTGAATAATAAGATCGAACAATTCAGCATATCTATTCTATCATTAGGGTTTAGCTTTTAGGGTTTAGATTTTATGGTTTAGGTTTTTTTTTTTGAGTGGGGGTGGGGGGTTTAGGTTTTTGTGGGGTGGTTTTAGGCTTTTCAGGATAGGGTTGGAGGGGGGTTTAGGTTTTTGGAGGTGTGGGTGGAGGGGGGTTTAGGTTTTTGGGTCCGGTTTAGGGTTCGATGAGACGGTTCCAACGCCGCTGGAATAAGCTCAATCGGAGTTCGTTTGACCCACTTCTTATATTTCTTAGCGAAAAACCACTTCTTAGTGGAACCGTCCCCTATATATATATACACACACACACATAATTAACTTGTTTTTAAGAGAAGATGATGTATATGAGCCTTACCAATCGACCAAAGCAGTATAGCGGACACAAAAATCAGTCATCATTACCACAATGTTGTTACGAAGTGATGCAATGTTGCTCTTTTCCATCTCCTGCATCAAGAATATTTATATTACATTGAAGAAAATATGGAAAGAATATTGAAAATTTTCAAGCCACAATTCTTAAAGATAAAAAAACAAGACAAACAAAGTACAATTCAGACTTTTGAATCAAGTGGTTATGGGTCCAATATTTAACAGTTACGTGAGTTTATTTTTCTTGTTTCTTTTCTAGTTGTATCGTAGTATTCACAACTGCATGGTTTATCATAATAGCTTGTTCTTGCAATATACTAAGTTTTTAGCATTTCTCAAGCAATAACACGTATGGTAAAAAAAGATAGCTGCCATAACATCATATTTACCCTTACAAAAAGTAAAAATCTCATATTTACTCACTTCATAGTAAATAAAATAAATCAACTACTTGTAACAATTTATTTCGCTGAATAAACGAAAAGAACATTATGCGGTGAGATGATTCACAATAATAACATTTTCTTTCCTATTCAATTTATTCAGGTAAACATATTGTTATAACTGATTTTGACAATTTACAAAATAACATATAAATATGATATTTTTAATGTTTTCAAAGGGTAAATATGACATCATGAGTTTTTTAACTTTGAGAAGGATATATATGGAATAAATACTTAATTTTAACAATTTACCAAATAACATATAAATATAATATTTTTAATGTTTTCAAGGGTAAATATGACACCGTGAGTTTTTTTAACTTTGAGAAGGATATATATGGAATAAATACTTAATCATAAGTCTAAAATTCTTCCAATATTTTGGTGAAAGAGAGTAATGAGCAAGACTAACCTGCACAAACAGTGGAATATAACGCTTGGCAAGTTTGCCATCAGCAAGACAGATTTTGCCCATTGCTACCCAAGCTTGAATGTATAACGAAGGGGCGGTCTGCTTAAAAGACGCTGATTCCCCTAACTTTTTATTTTTTGGGTCAGGAATTCCTGATGTGATGATATTATGCAGAACAGGAATGAGTGTTGTCAAATCAGCCGAAGGGCAAACAATAACAAGTGATCCAATGGTGTAAACAGCAGTAAAAGCTTGGGCTAATAATTTTGACATTGTTGTTGATGATCTATTACCCTTTCGGGTCCCACTTGGAGGTGTAAATAAGCTATTATTTTTGTTAATTTCTGAGTCTTTTGTCATGTATGTTTGGAGAGCTTTGGAAGCTTTAGAAAGTAGCTGGTGGACCCACTTGTTCACAATTGTATCAGCTTCCTCTGGGTCTTTAGCCTTTCGTTTGCACAATGTTTTCAGTGCTTTCACATGAGCATCAACCTGCCATCATGTAACATTATTTTCACATTGTAAATGCATTACAATTGAGCAGTTGACCATCCAAACCATTGTATTTGGTTTTTCTTTGTAAACAAATCATTGTTCTTGATAATGCAAAAAAAACACTTGGCAAGAATGAGCATCTAGAGTTTTTTAATTTAAAGTTTCACAGCTTGTCTGCTTTTGGAGAAAAAACCACAATAAGCAGACTAGCTGTTTAAACAAGCAATCCCAAACACCCCTTATGGATTTCAAAAGATGAACAAAGTGTTGGCCAGTCAGCCCAACCCAACCTGTAGGGACCCGCCCATTTTGCCACTTGTGAACTGCTACAAAAATGTAATCTTTCATTTAAGCAACAAATACCTCCATAGAATGCATGCTGAAATCCTCAATTCTTTTAAGCAAATTATGAGCTAGATCTGCTGCAGCTTCAGCAGGCAGTTCAACAGACACATTAGAAATTGTCTGCAATAAAAATACACGATCACCAGCCCAATCAACAGAATTAGATTCTATTTCTTCTTCTTCAAGTGGTGTGTTTGATGATTCATGTTTATCAAGAAGCTGCCAATGGTGATACAAAAACTCCCAATCAACTGCTTTCAAGAGGAATCCTGAAACTTCCGATAACAGTAACCATGCACCAGGGGGTGCTAACCACTTTTCTATCGGTTTGGAATCGGTTAACCACATAGACTCAGACTTCTTGATTATGTTTTGAAGAGAAACTGCGATTTTGGGCTTAAGTTTCTTCTTTTTGCCAAGATTAGTGCAGATCTTTTTGACCCATGGGCTCACTTCCCCATTGCAGATTTCTTTTAGTAGACCCAAGACTCCATCAGAGAGTGACAGGTCATCAACAGTAGATCCAGCTCGTGAAATACGATCCAATACTAGTTCTAGAAACAAATTTTCACATTCTTCTTGGATGCTTGTTTCATTGTCAGTTATTAAACGTGGAACCGAATGTAACCACTCCTTAGTCACATTTTCATCATCAAATTTCCTGAAGGTCTATCAAAAAGATACAAAGAAACAAAAACAAAATCATGTTTTCGTTCGAGTAAACTTAAAGCACTACAACATTAGAAAGAATTTAGGGGGTGTTTGGCATTGCTTTCTGAACATGATTATCTGATTATAGCATTTTCTGGGTCACGGATAACAGTTTCTAGTTTATGGAGCCCTGAATATAGTGAATCTTATTATAATAATTTTGGGGTCAAATAATTAGTTTTGGATAGTCAATTTAAAAGTAGTTGCAACAAAGCTGATTCTGGTTTTCTGATTAAGTTAAGGTCGTGTTACACGAAAATCCATAAATAATCAGAAGTTTTCAATCACTCAAAAAACTGATTGATTATCACAATTCCAAACAGCATAAGCACATCCAAACACGATCTCATGCAGTCTGTTTTGTTACAGCTGATTATCTGATTCTGATTATTCCACATCACATAATCACTTACGAAACGCTATGTCAAACACCCTTTAAAAATGATTTTTTGCAATGACTACATAAAGTATCCACAAAAAGTAAAAAAGAAAAGAAAATTAAGACTAAACCTCAGATAGTGCAGAAATTGCAGCCTTCCTTATGCTAACAAGTTGATCAGAACAAGCAACACCCATGATCTTTAACAACATATCATCAAATCCGCCACCTTCACCTTGAAGAGCTGTCAGCTTGGATATCAAAACAAGTGCCGATTTCCTAACAGCCGCCTTCTCATCAACACACCGTTTTCTCAACAAATCATTAATCCCACCTTCTTCACCAAATCCCATTATTTTCATCAACCCTATTTTATTCTCATTATTCCCTGATAAAAACCCTACAAGTTGTGCCAAATTAGTAATAGCACGCGCTCTGATTCCTGGAGTTGAATCTGAACATCTTTCTAAAAGTGCTTGCATACACTTATTTCCCCAAGAACTTCCATGCCCTAACGGATCATCTAATGACATTATCAAATTAAGAATAAGATCAACAGCTAGTAGTCTAAATTGAGGTTTCCCTCGGGTCATTTTCACTACATAATCTGAAAACTCAATCTGATCTTCATATTCTAAAGATCCAACCACCTCAAGTATTGATTCAACAGCCAAAGCTCTAAGCTCAACCCTTTCGGGAGCTTTCCCAATCAAATACTTCGGAAAATTAACCAACGATTTTCGAATCTCATCCGAATCTTTCGCCATTACACTCATTTTACTAACAACATATGACAACCCAAACGTTCTCGCCTGCGATTTCGACAAAATAATCAAAGAACAAAGAGACTTTAACACCTCAGCTGCAGTAACCCCTTTATCCCCATGCTCAGACTTCAACAATTCACTCAAAATCTCGGAACACAAGCTGCATAACTTGCTGAAATACAATGAACCCCCACATGATTCAAGCGCGGTCACCGGCATCGCACCCATGGTTTGAACCAGACCTTTCAAACAATCAGGAAACCTATCCAAATGAATCAACCCTAAAACAAGATGTAATCTCTCAAGCACAGGAAACAAAACCCTAACATCAAATTCTCTAGGTACTTCTTTATTATCATCATCATCACCCAAATTGACAGTTTTACCTTTGCTCTTCAACTTCCCCCCACCTCCCCTCTTCTTTCTACAGGCATTTCCATTTCCACCCGATGCAACCGAATTAGGGTTTTTAAACGAGCAACGGATGGTACGGAGGAGGGAGTGGAACGCCACGGGGTTAAATAGGGATATAACAGGGAAGTTTTTAGTAAGAAGGAGGGAGAGGTATACCTTGGAGGCGAGGAGAGAGTGGTGGGGACCGCCAGAGTCCATGGCGGCGGTGAGAGGGTGGAGGAGGGCGGTGGATAGGGAGAGGTTTTTGGCGGAGAGTTCGTCGGAGAGATTTTCCAGTTCGATTGGATCGTCCTTGTTGATAGTGTAGTCTAGTAGGGTTTGAAGGGCTAGTAATGTTGATTCTGTGATCGGTCTCTGTGAATGTGGATTGCTGTGGTGGTCATCGAGCTCTGTGACTATCTGGTGGATGGCTTCTTCCATGGCCGCCGGCCGGGGAGGTCTGTTCCTCTGCGAAGCGGTCAGTCTGTGAAAACTGAAAGCTTCAGATGAAGTGACAATGGAGATTCAACAGGCGGGAATCAAAATTTTGAAACCTAACATGTTGGTGGGAACGGAGAAGCCCCAAATTATTATACTATCTTTATTTTTAGAGTAAACTTTGTTTTTGGCCTTTATGATTCGATCAAAATAACGGTTTTGGTACATTTATTTTAATTTGACTTTTTTACTCCATGTGGTATGTAATTTGTCTCAATTAACTCTAACTCACTAACACCATTAGTTTTTTTTCTTTAAAAGTAATGGCATCTAGACTTTTACACGTAATGACTAATTATGTAATTTACTCAAAACTTGTCAACCCCCCCCCCCTCCTTCTCCCTTTTCCCCTTCCCCTGCCACCACCACCGGCGACCACCGCCACAATCGATCTTCCACCTGTGGTAAGCACTCTCTGATCTTCCACCTTCGGTAAGCACCCTCTGATCTTCATTTTTTGGCTTCACAATCAATGCTCCAGTCCACCATCACAATCAGTCCAATCCACCACCATCACAATCGTTCGTTTTATAGGTTTGTTTTTTGGCTTGACCCAGCTCGAGCAAGGAACAACACTGGTCCGATCTAGGGTTTCCGTCGATGGTTTTGGGGCGACGATCTCGTTCCGTTAATGGTGTGGGGGTGGCAGTGTGGTGGTGGTGTAGGGTGCCGGAAGTGAAGGTTGTGGTGGCGGTGGTGGTGGTGTGGTAAATCCTCGATGTGAATGGTGAGGTAAAGGTTTTTGTTTTGTTTTCTTTTTTA
Organism: Smallanthus sonchifolius; assembly: GCA_023525975.1. NCBI lineage: Eukaryota > Viridiplantae > Streptophyta > Magnoliopsida > Asterales > Asteraceae > Smallanthus > Smallanthus sonchifolius. The sequence goes on along the minus strand of CM042032.1, from coordinate 88,634,490 downwards.
ACTTTAAGTAAGTTATAAAATAGTCCTCCAACTATTGAAATATTGAAAGCCCCTCTTTCAGGAAAATCTGACTCGCTGGATTTACTCATAAACATAGTCATTGATACTGAATTGTAACATTTAAAACATTCAAGACGCAGCGGAAACATTCATCGTTCAAGTACATAACAGCGGAAGTCTTAGCATTTAAAACATAAACATTGACTTAACATGATTTAAAATGGGATGCCAGTCTCATGTCGGATAGCCATCACGCCTTCGCACGACCCTTCCTCTTGTTACCTGAAATGTATACTAAAAGTCAGCTAACAACTTGTGAGTTCTATATTAAAGCGTTAGGTATAACGTGAGTCATTCATTCGCATAATTGATTCATATATACATATATATATATCATTATTTCAGTGAACATACATTGACTATACACGTGAATAGGTGCATATGCATCATTGAACATTCATTGCTCATACACATAAGGGTGATCAACCCGTCATTGATTGCAAAGACAGACGCTCCATCCTACCGTCATAGGCCGTAATTCATACCGTGTCTACCGAAGTAGTCCGTCCTTCATTAACGTCCCGACAACCTTTGGCCGTCCGTCTACCGTGTCTACCGTCGTAGTCTGTCCTTTCGCCCGTCTGCCCGAAGGCATCTGTTTCCCATGCGAACTATTATTCATGCAACTGTTCTACTTATAATTGATAAGGCATTTGCTTCGACTGTCCATTGATTGCCTTTCATACGTCCTAGCTGATGAAGGAACGTATATGTCCCGATTGCATGATAGTCACATGGTCGTCCGTCTACCGTAGCAGCCGTTATCATCGAAGCGTCCATAACATTCACATATATTCATAACATGCAGTATATAGTATATATATAAAGCACGATTTCATTCTTTTGTGTTATATCATACTTTCATTCATAATTCATAACATATTTGCTATGTTTCTTTGTTCATAAGCATATATGTCATACATATAACTATCATGCATTGTTATATAACACATAACATAACATAACATTTATTCATATCATGAATACACTTCAACCTCAAAATCATTTGCACGTAACACGTAGGGGACACATATAACTCACCAGATGAGCAGTTCCTGAAAGATACTTAGGAGCTCCGAGTTAGGTGGGTGTTAGTGGATCTGTCAAAGGTCATGAATGGAACAAGGTTATAACCTACATGTTTCATCCGAAATATTTTTTCGACCGAAAACTACATAGTTAGAAAACATCTTTTCAACATTTAGTTCGAAATATTTTGTCCGAAATCATGCTGTCCGAAAATACTTTTCGAACGAAAAGAGTTTTCAGACCATTCATCCGACTTTTCGGACGATTCAACTGTTCTTGATCTTATTCTTCGTTTTTGATCCAAACTTCAATCTTTTTATGTCCAAAACTTGTATCTAGCTATACTTTTTATGCGATTACATACGTAAAAATCCCATCTTTATGTGATAAACTCATATAAACCTTAAAACCCATTTATTGACTAAAAGCTTAGATTCAAGCATGGTGGTTACCTGTTTTCGTCTTCTCTTCGTTGCTAAACGTTCCTGAGATGGAGAGTGATGATTCCCGAGCTTTTGAGCCGTTTCCTTTGCTTTCTCTCTCTAGACTCGGTTCTCTCTCTCTACAATCTTACGAAAATGGTGAAAGTGGAAGAAGGCTGTGGTGTTGTAGCTGAGTTGAGGCCTCCCCCTTGCCCACGACCCATGTGCCGGACCTGGGCCAAGCCCGCAGGTTTTCTTTTTACCTTGTTTTGTTAGTCTTGACCGTTCTCTCGTTTATTTTAGTTTATTAAATTTCGGGATGTTACAAATATGGTAGTAATTTACATAATTTGGCACTTTGGCATAAGGGCATTCTTGCCTTTTCAAAAAAAGTTAACAGAAAATTTGGATGATGTTACTGGGTTAGAATTAATTGAGACAAATTAGATACCAAAAGGAGCAAAAAAGTTAAATTAAAACTAATAGATCAAAATTTTTATTTTGACCAAACCACATGAACCAAAAACAAAGTTTACTCTTATTTTTATTTTTATATTAGTTTACTCTTATTTTTATTTTTATATTATTATCCTTTCATAAATATCTATGAAGTTGTACAATTTATTTGATTATAAAATACATAAATAAAATGCTATAGTTACAATGTAATATAGTTTTGTGAATATTAAGTTTATAACTTAAAAAGAATATAAATTAATTTTTAATAATTCAAACTATAACTTATTTAATACAAGGAATTACTAATCCGACACCAACTTTATCCTAGTTTTATATTAAGTAATTTTTCTTTATAACGTCCTAGTATAAATCTTTTTTAAATATTCACGACAAATTATTTCGATATTAATTTGGTTATGGCTTGAAACAAAACCATAATGTCATGTGCACTACAACCATTAGCTTAGCTTAGTGAAAAATGTGTATACTCAATACTTCACTAAAATGGGGGAGGTCTTGGGTTCAAGTCTCACTTGTGACAAAAAAAAAGAGTCCAGGTTGAGCCAGTGGTATGGTGGGTTTCCTCATGAGCATGGTTGTAAAAATCGCTAGGCGCTAGTCGGGCGGTGGGGTGGGGCCTAGGCGGGATTAATCGGGGCCTAGACGGGATTAATCGGATTGGAATTTTTATATGTAATTTTCAGTTTTTTATATATATACACACATTTTTATATGTAATTTTCAAAATTATATATATACACACACACATTTTTTAAAGAAGCTGGAAATTACAAGAACTAAACTGAAAATCGCCGGAAATTTGCCTGAAAGTCGCCGGAACCTGCCGGAATCTCGCCGGAACCCTACCGGAATATCACCGGAAAAACGGGAAGTGGCCAATTTTTGGCCGACTAGGTCCGCCTAGGCCCGATTTTGACCCAATTTTTCCGATTAGCGATTTTTAGTCCGATTTGGCCAAAAACAATCGTCGATCCGCCGCCTAGCGACTAATCGGCGCCGCCTAGGCGCGATTTTTACAACACTGCTCATGAGAGAGGTGAAGATGATCTGTTGGGTTAGTGGTCCGTCAGTGATCCAAATTGTCGTTAAAAAAAACTAATGTCATGTGCACTCCCCTTAGGGTATGCAACAACTATGATTGCCTTCCGACAACATATGAAACATGTCTTGTTGTGCAGGAACAACATGGGGACGAACAAATGTCGTTTTACATTTTTCTAGCTGCGAGGGTTTTTGTATCAAAGACAATGTGCATGGTGTTTATAGTAACATGTGTTTGTATTAAAATTTCCATCTTCAACTATCAACTCGTAATAATAAAGAATCAAAAACGCATAACATGTATCGATATGTAAAGAGTTATCATTTGTATTCGAACTAGGGAGTTTCCCCGCGAGCGTTACGCCGCGAATTCTGTCACATCCCATATATTACTTAGCACGATCTAACGCTACCGACATATCCAATAAAGACGACTGTAAACGCATAACACACTCGAACTATATTGAAAAAGACTATTTTTTCTCATACATTAGCATCCCAAAAGAAATTCTCAGACATTAACATCACAAAAAAATAAGCATCGTCTATTAGAAAAAAAGTCATGTTTCAGGTTGGAAAACAAAAACCCAAGCATACCTACACAAACGCAAACGCTATTAACCAAAACCCAAGCATACCTACACAAACGCAAACGCTATTAACCAGCAAACCCATGCTCTGCTTTGTTGAACAACAAACGCAATTAACCACCAAAGCCGCAGCTTTCTTCATCATTTGCTTTGCTTCTTTGCTGCAAAAGACGGGAACGCGAAAGCATTATTAAACCGAATCAGAAGAAAATCAAAGCAAAAAATAAAGAAACAAACTGAGGCTAAAGCAGCATTAAAAAGGTCGTTTAATGAACAGATAAAACCGTGTGAAACTGTCACGAACAAAGAAAACATCAAAATCAAAATCGGTCAAAAGAAGTTAAAAAAAGATAAATAAAAACTAAAACTAAAAAAAGAACAGTAAAAACAAATAATGAACAATAAAAACAAATAACGAACAATAAAACAAATAGCTTGCGGCTCTGTTCAAAACGTAGATAAAAAACCCTCTGTAACCACGGCGTGTTAAACCGTGAATCGTTTTTAAACAAAATTTACATTGCAATGCTCATAAAAAAAAGCATCTCAACGTTATATACAGAATTTCATAAAACAAAATTTATATTTATATTTATATTAATAATATTCATAACTTCTCACATCCTTCAATCAGATAATAAAACGGTTCAAGAATTAGAACAGGTTCGCTTGGAGATAAAATCACACGTAATGTTTTTACCTGAAATCTGTCACATGTACCATTTTTTTAGACATTAGAACAAATGATTATTAACATAGAAGGGTGAGTATGCTAACCTCTATGACTAAGAGTTGTATTTAAACTAACAGCTTTATCAAAGGGACTGAGTCAATTTTGCTCCCATACCAATAACAACATGAACAAATTGAAAGGAATAGTGTAAACTTTGGCTGAAAAATTAGTGTGCAAAAAATTGGCAATTAAGTTAGAAAATCTGCTTCAATGATAGACCCATTTTCAAATTTCACAGCAGTAACATTTCCATCAGATGAAAATAAATGAAATAGGTGCATTCAGATTTACAAAAATAAGATTTAACAAATTCACTGTCTTTAACTTGATCATCTCTAAGTTAACAATGTCTAAAATGGGCTTTCAAATCATTAATGAGGTTTTTATTAAGACTAATGTAAATGGTTTATTGTTTTTGCATAATGATTGATCAAGGAAGAAGGCTCATCTTGAAACTTAGTTGACCTAAGGACAGTCATTGTACCAATTCAACACTTCTAACCAATTTAACAAAGGTTGATACTATAAATTGCTTGAAAAGCGGTTAAAGCTCCTTCTGCAAGTGCCAAATTAAGCATACACACTTAACAAATAAGGCCTTAATATGTAATCAATGGGCCGATTTTGTTTTTATCAATTTTGCATACCAGTGTTTCCTTCCGGTTGTTCCCTAAATGATATAACCGGAATTGCATGGATTTGAACAAGTAATGTCAAAAACATTTATTTGTTGACATAATATTTCTAAGGTGAATATTTCAACGGGTGTAGAAACAAATTTTGAACGTCTAAAATCAATACAACAATAATTATGATAAAAAAAGGAGAAATAAATCTTGAATACTAAAAATGGAATGTACCTCTAATGGGACAAAGTGGGTTGCAAGCATTTCAACACCATCCAACCTAACATCTGTAAGACCACATATGCTCCTGCCAGAATATGAACCTATAATTAAAAAGTAGCATGCAACATTAAAACCTAATTTCCTATGAATATCAGCACCCAGTATGCTGCAGAAATGTGATATTTACCTGATTAGGATACAACAAATTTCAGAAAGCTAGCATGTTGCTAAAGTATGTTGTTTCATTTTTAGTTAGATGAATTCCCCAAAGTGTGATTAAGATAATCTCCATCTACTAAAATCATATTTTATTGTATAATATAAGATACCATAAGAGTATGATCAGATTGGAGTTAGCAAACTATGTAGGTTGTCTTGATAAGTAGTAAGAGGCACTTACATCTGTGAATAACTCTAATGCAGTCTCTAGCATTGCAAAAAGCTGTAAAATTCTTACAGTTCTCAACATAATACCGGTTCTCCTATATCTCTCTCTCTATATATATATATGTGTGTGTGTGTGTATGTGGCAAGAGGGATACCGTATTATCTTTAACAACTCAAAATCTACCATGTATTGAAACGTCTGAACCACCTCCCATTACAACTCCTCTAAGGAGTGATACTTTCAATGATGATTTCAAGTTTACATAAAGGTTAATTATCATACATAATGAATAAATATTCTGGAATAAAGACATCATCACTTATGAGAGTTGTTACCTGGGGTTTGCTACAATTTGCCATCAAATAATTCAATGTAATTTCTTTGGAGACAATGGCGGAGGATATAAGGGGCCCGAGGGGGCCCCGCCCCCCCCCCATTTTTCGCTCAGAAGTGTTAATATATACGTATTTATTCGGTCGATTTTTCGCTCAGTAGTGTTAATTTGTATGTATTCGGCCGAAAATTTTATAGTTCCGGCCCCCCCCTATATGAAAAAAAAATTCCCGGCCCCCCCTACGAAAATTTTCAAGCTCCGCCACTGGAGAAAAGATTTGCTCCTAATTTCGAGCTGCCTCATAAAAAAATCGTTAGACAAACAACTAACAATTATGTATGACCAATAATTCTAACAATTACCTGAAACATGGAGAGAATTCGCTTGTAACATCCACCCCTCCTCTTGTTTAAAACCTAGGCAGCTGTAAGAAATCCAAACTTGCAAATCAATAACAAACCTATAAAGAAATTAGTTCCAAACCCATCAAATCATAACAATATTTTTAGTTCTAAGTGCCAAAATTCACCGTCATCCAACAGCCCACAAAAGTTTTCCCGGCGATTGCGGAGGGCCACGTCGGAGCCGTGCTCAGGCTATAATTCGGCCTCAGCTTACGTCCGTCAGACACACGACCATCACCAACGACCCGTCGGATACTCTTCTCGGCTCCATGGTTTTTATCAACCCTAGGTCCGTCTGATTGAACATATAAATCGATAAGAATCAAATTTTTTGAGGTTTTGTTACCTTATCGAGCTTCTTGAAAGAAATCGCTTGCTCAGACTACACTCCGGCCAGCCTACGGCCGTTAGACGTGCGAACATCGCCTACAATTCGTGGGTTCGTCTTCTTAAGACCGTCGTTTTTATCTGTCACACACCAAAATCCACTATCCTAGTTTCACCGATTGGCTTGTGATAAACCAGAATCTCAATCGTTATTTATGTACGGAAGCGATAAATAAAGTATATAATGCGCAAAATAAACGCGCCCAAAAGTCAAGTTTAATAAAAGCAGATAAATTGTTTAAATGTTTGAAGTGATAAAAGGACTCTAATGGATGTCCTAATTGTGCACATGTGCCTTAGTGTCCTGATAAAATATGTAAGAAAATGTATCAACACTATGTTGGTGAGTTCACAGGTTTCAGTTCGTAATAATGTTTGCCAGATTATTTACATTCAATATATATATCAATAGGTAGCTAACCTATGTTCATGTTACTAAAGCGCTCGCAACCGAAGCTGACTGTTTGTGTTTGAATGCCTTCCACCATGTATATCAACAACGGTGATGTGTATAGGTCAATATTACACCTGCTCGACCTCCAGTCGAGTTAGCGCGACTAACGCGGGTGGGGTTTGTCAAACCCAGTAGTACTACTCAAGATTACCTCGCTAAGTTCATATTAAACGATTCGATGTGTAAGGACTTTCATGATAGAGTGTTACGCTTAGTCTTAACAAGTGATAATATAATAATTACAGTAATCATATGTTTACGTCATGTTTTCTCCACCTAATTTAAAAACAGTAAAGGGGCCGTGAAACTCACATGAGAGCGTAGAGTGTAGTAATTAGCACCACACAAGGATGCAACAAAATCACGAATAGTTTGCAAACGGACAGTCTACGAATGCCCTAGGATATGTTTACGATTGTTAGGGATACATAGGATTTTGTGACGACGATACGGGAAAAGTCGGATGTCCTAAATATGCTTAAGATTAACGAGTAGACAATCTTGTCATCGGGATTAAAGAATCCCTAGTTTAATATTTAATATGGATGTGATACGTACGAAACGTCACCAAACACGGGATATTAATATTAAATAATTGTTTGCGTGTTTTTATTAAATAAATAATAGTTTAGGAAATAATATAAATAATTATATTATTTTTAATATGGAAATAATACTTAAAATGAGTTATAAATTCAATCCCGAGCATACGGGTGTTTTCCGGTGTCAAAACGTATTAATATATTATTATAATATTATAGAGATTGTTTTTATATAAAAATATAACTCAAAAAGCTACTAAAAAATAATGTGGTTAGAGGGACTCGAACCCGGGTCTCTCCCACAACAGCCACACACTCTAACCAATCCTCCCGCTAGGGTCATCGCAACAGAACCCGGACCGAAATGGTTTTAACATACAAGGTTGTGTCTAGGGTATTGTTCGATTAAACCGTAAACATGATGAACCCTAGAATCGGTTCTTAACCAATTCGATGTTATAAGCCTCAATTAGGGTATGGCTTTTGATCTAGGGATAAAAACGAAACTGAAGGTGTGATTAGTTGTCACACCCCCAAATTCCACTAACGGAGTTTTACCGTCTGGCATGTGACAAACCAGGATCTCAGTCATTAGTTTCATCAAACGACACTATATGGGACTTAAAATGTCATAACATAAAAGTTCAGAGTTAAATGCGGAAGCGTAAACGTTAGAATGAAATCAAAAGTAATTACACGCAACAAGCGTCAATTAATGTAAATAAGTAACACTGTTTAAAATGTTTGAAATGAATGATATGACAGTAGGACTCCATGCATGTCCTAAGTGTGCAACATGTGCCAAAGCAACCTAAGAAACATGTAAGAAAAAGTGTCAACACGAGGTTGGTGAGTTTATAGGTTTGTATGTAAATAAACTGTTTGAGTGTTGCTGGATCCACATACGTAAGTCACACCTATTGCTAGCTAGACAATGTACAAGTTACTCTAAGCGCTCGCAACCGTAGACTGACAGTTTATGTTTGAATGCCTCCCACCAGGTCTATCAACCATGGTGCATGTTTTAGGTCAATATTACACCCGTTCGACTTCCAATCGAGTTAGCGCGACTAACGCGGGTGGGGTTTGTCAAACCCAGTACTACTCAACATACCTCGCTATTCTTCATATTTAAACGGTTCGATGTGAGGACTTTCATGATAGAGTTTACGCTTAAGTACACAAGTGGTAGTGAAATACTATGTGATCCATGTCCGTTTGTGTGTGTCTCTCCCTGGCTGGAAGACAAGTAACGGATGTCTGTTCGTACGCATGTTTCTCTCCAACGAAAAAACAAGTAAAATGGTATTCGTTTGTATGTAAGTTCTCCTTAACGAGAAGATAACTAAAATACCATTTGTGTACATGCATGTTTCTCTCTAAATATAAAGGGTGGCTATAGCTCGGGGAGCTGATGGAAACATAAAATTACATGTTTTTTCATATTTACTATATAATTTAGAGAGGACTAGAGAGACGGGAGAATGTAATATGAATGGTGTTAATATTAGATATCAATTTAACCACAGGCATCACTCATCACATTCGACACGCGGATGTGCAACTGAGCTTTGGACTTTTGGGTATACAATAAGCCTAGAGGAGCAAACCCACCGGCGAAGCATTGTTTTCACCGACCGTTACCGGAGCGACCGGTAAGTATGCGATTCGCTGCAACTTTTCCGTTTTCAGGGATACATTGTTCTATTGCGTATAATATAGTCAGAATTAGTCGTTAACCACCGGTCGAAGCTCCAGTTGTCGGTGAATCCTTTAGTCTGCCCTAGGTTTAGATCTTTATTTCAGCAATTGTTTAATATCGTATGTGGATAAACAGATAGAAATTTGTGCATGTTTAGTCAAAGGCAAAACCTAATTTTCAAATCAAAATTACCTGTTGTTCATTCTCAATATCAGTTACTGATTGTTTTGGTTTTAGGTTTCATTTGTTATGTCATCACTGAACCGTTTTTAGGCATTTTGAATAAATAGCCCAAAACTTGTATTCAGCTGCATGTAGAGTTGATTGGTGCAAACTTTTAGGCGATGGTTGGATCATAATCAGGTCAAAGTTGCTTCGAGCAGGTGTCCTGACAGCTGAAATGCCTGATTCTGGAGGTCATAAGGCCACAGGCCGGGCCCTCCCTTCATGGATGAGCTCAAGGGATGCTGATAACAAATCTGACCGTAAGGAACCGGCTAATGATAAAGATAAACGGCCTGCCAGCCAAACCACAACATGCATAGGCACTAACAAATTTCCCAAACTCATGGTACAAGTTGGTCTATAACTCTATATATTATTTTTGTTTTCTTACGGGACAGTAACTTTGTTGATTGTAGGAAGGGGTTGTATTTGTACTCTCAGGGTTTGTTAACCCTGAACGCAGCACATTACGGTCTCAAGCATTGGAAATGGGGGCGGAGTATCAAGGTGATTGGAACGCCAATTGCACCCTGCTGGTTTGTGCATTTGTTAATACCCCAAAGTTTCGACAAGTTGAGGCTGATAATGGAACTGTTGTCTCCAAGGTTTAACTTATCATATTTTTCGATTAAGAATGTTTATTCATTGTTGTGATGTCTTTTGTGTATAAGCTTGTAAATTCTTGTTCAAATTTCAAACCTAAAAGGTTTATTCTTAAGGGCCAGATACAGTTTTGTACTTTGAACTTTCAGTTCCACTACTATGTGATATTCTATATATTTTTTTAAATATGACTGTCAGTCTATTACAGAGTATCATACAAAGTTGACAATGCTGTTTTAGGGTTGGATATCTGAGTGTTACAACCAGAAGCAGCTTGTTGCGATTGAACCTTTCCTTTTGCATGCTGGTAAACCATGGAGGCGTCAAAGTAGCTCTAGTGGACCTAGCCAAGGTTTCCCTCTCTCTATATATGTGTGTGTGTGTACCTTTTGCATGCTGGTAAACCATGGAGGCGTCAAAGTAGCTCTAGTGGACCTAGCCAAGGTTTCCCTCTCTCTATATATGTGTGTGTGTGTAGTTAGCCATTGATAATTGTACTTGATTTCTACCATCCCAGCATTTCTATCATGTACACATGTTCATGCAATAAAACTGAAGTACTGTAGTATAGCTTCGGATCAAATGCATCAATTGACATCTGGTACAAGCCCATAAGTTTCTTCAATGCTAAAGCTTGTGTCTTTATTTACTGTTAATCATATGTATAGCGGTTCAGTGTATAAATGTGGTACCGAATTCAACTGTCTTAAGTTGGTATGTAACTAAAACTTTGCATTTTTTGGTTTTTTCTTTTTTTTATCGTGTCTGTTTTTTCCTCATTAGGTTTAAGGGTTTGCGAACTGTTTATGTTTTAAATTTTCTAATGAGTATATTATTGACATCATATTTAATTGGTGTTTGCAGATCCAAAACAATCTTCATCAAAGAGTTCTTATAAGCAAGCAGATAAGTCTGTGGATTCAAAACCACGAGCTTCTTCCTCGAGCAAGGTTTATTTAGCTTTTTTCAATCTAATTAGTGAGCAAGGCGCGAAGTTATTTGTTTGCATAATATAACTCTTAAATCTGCTTCTCGTGTATTTCTAATAACAGTTGTAATGACATTTTTACATGTGATATCTGAACCAGACAGCCTCTAAGCCTGCTAAAAAGGAATTTTTAACTTCTGAAGTGAAGAAATGGGCAATAGATGACATGAGAAAAACGATATCATGGTTGAACAGTCAAGACGAAAAGGTAATGCAGATTGGTTTCTCTAAGTTGTGCTAAAAGAGAAAATAAAAATAAGAAAAGAAAACAATAAAGCCAACTCACTCATATGCACCATTCAGCCTGATTCAAGTGAGATAAAGAAGATAGCAGCCGAAGGAATCTTGACGTGTTTGCAGGATGCGATAGATTCTCTTAAGGAGAGACGGGTATGCAGCTTCTTCTTATGTTTGCTAGTAAATTTATTAAGAACTGCGGCACCTTGCTCAAAATTTTTCCAATCTACACATATCACATATACACATTTCAAAATGGGCGGAAAAAATTAAAACTTGCATGCAACCATTCTTGGATGTTAGAAGTACTCGATAAGAACTGATCATGGTTCTAATTTTGACGTGTTTACTTATAAAGTTCATTTGGATTATGTTTGATTTCTTACTAGTCAAACAGGTAACATAAAAAAGGGTTAGTTAAACAGGGTACGGGTCAAAGGGGTCAAAATTTGCCCAAATTGTAATTTTAGTTCTTACATCCTCCTAAAATGGTTTCTTTAAAAAATAGATTTTTGTTGAAATAATTGATTTTTTATTCATATGTAACACACTAATTGTAAAAAAAAAATTAGAACTTTCTGGAATAAGAAGTGTTTTGGGTCAATCGAAAGCCGTCCCATAAAACCTTTACCGAAAATTACCCTTCTTGACCCAAAGCCAACCTAACAGTCCGATCCATTTATTTATGAATAAGTTGATTCAGGTTATGTTCTACCCTGCCTTTATAAACCACTATCTCCATAAAATTTCTCCATTCTATATATTTAAATCATTAAAAATTTATGTCTACAGGGCATGGGGAAAATACTTGAGGAGTGGAGTTTTGTCCCACGGGTTGTTGAAGAGCTGAACAAGCTTGACATAGCCGGAGATAGTACGGCCAAAAAAGACATTTACCAGCAAGCTATCGTGTGCAAACGCATTTATGAATTCGAGCTTGGAAATTCAGAAGATGAAAAACCAACGGATAAAAAGAAACGAGCAAAGATCGAAGAAAGTGGAAGAACAGAAAATTATGACAGTGATGATACAATTGAGATGACAGAAGATGAAGTAAAGGAAGCATTTAATAGTGTTGCCTCTAGCATTCATAAATGATAACCTCTTTGATCATAGTTGACTGTTCTAAGTTTTTGTCTGCTCTTCTCATGGTTTTATGAACAGTCACTTTGTTTTATCTAAAAAGAAGAAAGTTGGCTTTTGGCCCTTTTATGTTTGATCTTTTTTGTCAAGTGGCCCGGTTCTTTTGGAGTTAACACGTTTCTTTAGTTGTTTGGACTATTATATGCTAATTTAGTGGGCTAGGTACATTGAGTTCTTTGAGACACGTTTTCTAGCGGTATTTAGCTGTTTTAGTTACAAACAAACGTATCCAATATAATTCCGCTCATAATAGAGCCATTGATAGGGTGTGAGCCATTGATAGGGTGCGAGAAGATGCTCTCGTTAGATCCCTGCTCTAATAAGTTCTTTTTTTGTGTATAATATAGTATAGATTCTATTATTACTTTTTAATACTATTTCTGTTATTTTATATTATTATTGTGTTATTTGTATTACTACAAAAAAATCATAATATTATTTTATTATTTATAATTTATCCGTACTCTTTCTTGACACACAAAAGTATTTACAATATTACTATTAATTTTTTTTGTTACCACAAAACAATTTTAGAGAATGGTTAATAGACATATCATTCTTAAGTTCGATTTTATTGGTTAATTCGGTTATAATTGTAAACGTACACATACAAAATCCCCGCCGGAGTGCGTGGCCCCTAGTTAATATTACATTATATGTTAGTGTTCGAAGGATTAGACGTCCGTGAGCTTGTTCAAACCAAAGCAATACACATCATAGCTCATGACCAAAATAAACCGTAAGCAACCTAGATTTTTTTGAACTGCGAACACCCCCACCTTAAAATCTCCTTCTAAAATCCATCTATTCTCTATTGTGTGTGTAACATCCCGGTTTCTCGGATAAAGACGGGATTTGTACTTATGTATTATGTGTAAAGTGTTAGCGGGTAATTATCAAACATTTAGACAAAGTACGTTCTAAAAAGGTAAAAAGACTAATCGCGAGGGACCGTTTATGCGCGTGGGCCAAACCCGGCCCACGAGGGGATGCCCTATATCGTGCGAAGGCAAGGGGAGCCCCCCCTCCCCGTTTGTTGTTTACGGCCGTCGTGTAACACCTAAAAATTCGAACCAATTTAAACTTTTTAAATATGACGCGGAAGCGGTCCCAAATACAACATTTAATGTATCCACACGTTTTAGTTTTACAAATATAAATTAAACTACAATATTTCCCACAAAAGTAGTTTAATCAAAGGTTAATAAAACAAGTTAACCACAACTTGTTACAACCTCGAATAGTTTGTAAAGACTCCCCACGAGAAGGTTAACAAAATCATTTACAAAACACGTCCACGAGAATCCAACCCACATGATGCGAGACCCGAGAATCACTCCGGAGCTTTCCTAAATACAAAACATCAATTTATATATGGTTAGTATAGATAAGTAGCCCTAGGGACCTCTCCACAAGTCCTCTCATGGGTAAAACCCAAGTAAAAGTCATTTTTAAAAAAAATATAAATTTCTGTCAACACAACCATTTCCCCTGAACACGGTTGTGTTCTGAATGAACATGGTCGTGTTCCCTTTCAGCACCAGGAAAATACAAGGTTTATATCATGGTAGTGTTCAGATGAACACAACCATGTTCCCTGACAGCATCTACTATTCTTACTATTTTTACAAGTTCTTGCATATAACAAGTATCTAACGTATATTTACTTGACTTTTACCACATAAGTCATTACACCAAATTCAAACCACATTATGCACACAAATTTGACTTTTACCACACAAGCCAAATTCACCACATTTACATATTAGTTTGACTATTTACCACATAAGTCAAATTACACCTATTTACCACATTTACATAATCAAGTTTGACTATTAACCACATAGTCTAAATACACCAATTTCAACATAATAATTTGACCTTATACATCTAAAGTCAAATTACACCAATTTTACCATTATCCACAATGGTTTGAGTTATACCACATTAAGTCAATTTATATCAATTTCACCATTATCCACAATGGTTTGACTTACAACACTAAGTCAATTTACAACAAATCACCATATTAAGTTTGATTATATTCCACATAGTTCAACTACACATCTTTTACTAAGTGTCATTTATTAGTTTGACTAATTTCCTCATTATGTCAACTACAACAATCCTACCACATTCATACTTTACTTTGACCATTTACCACATAAGTCAAAATCGACATACAACACATAAATAGAATTAACAACACATCTATTTACATGTAACTACTACTTATCTACTACTAAGTAAGTGCAAAGTACTTACCTTGGCTAATGAAGATTCCAACCGGTCTTCAAAGCTATCACCTTTGTCGCCTTGATCACCTAAACATTCCACATGTTAAAGTAATCTAACTTACCCCAAAAACATCCATCAAATGTAATTTAACACCCACCCAATATCTTATGATCCTCACCCATCATCTAATACTGGTTTACTTAGCTTTACACAAGCTTTTATCTTTCCTAGTTAAAATCAACCCATTTTGACCCGTTAAGGTTTTCACCCAATTTTCATAATTTCATCTAATTAACAATTCACCAAATCAATTGGGTTTTATACTTGAAAATGTGTTTATATTACACCATAAACACTTATCCATACTCAATTCACCGTTTAAACACCTTCAATTATAAAACCCCCAGATTAGGTTCTCAAGAACCCTAATTTCCAAATCATCAAATTGATTGAGGTTTTATTATCAATTAAAGTGTCTATTACCACCATAAACACTTACCAACCCTCAGTCCATCAACTAAACATCTCCAATTACAAAACCCCCAAATCACCCTCAAGAACCCTAACTCTTGAATCCCAAATTGGATGTTATCATGATGTTATTAGCTACTCTTAATCTTTGACCAAGCTAGATTTTAACTTTGAACAAGTTATTAACCACAAACAATCACCAATTCAGCCCCTAGCTTGATTTTCTCCAGAACCCACCAAGAACACCATTAATGGTGGATTCAAGGTTTGAAAGAGAACTTACTTGCATTCTTGAAGAAGATGAACACCACCATTCATCCAGATTTTTCATGCAATTCATTGATCTTCGATTTCCATCCTTTCCATCTCTTTCTCCTTCTCATTTTCGCAAGACACACACATTGTGTGTGTGTGTCTGGGTTTTTCTCCATCTAAACCAAAACCAAAACGGTTTAATTGCACAAACAGTCACCTCAACTTCAGTTTTGACCTCATCTTCCCCATAAGTTAGTTAAAACCCCATAAATTGCAATATAATACCCCCAAACTTTCATTTTATTTATTCACACCCTTAAAATAATATTAAAATATATTATTTTATAAAACCAAAAATTGGTTCGTTACACGTCGAGCACAAGGAGGAAGGAGACGAGGTGTTTTTCACAACCAAGGTTTCTTTCGCTGTATTTTTCGTATCCATGATCATCCTTTACGCGTTTTGATCCTCGGATAGTCGTGATAAATGTTTTTTATGATTCTAGGGTTTGCGCAATAAGTGATTTTCGAGAAAGACGGGTTCGACCGGAGGTTCGATTAGCATGTATTGTCCGATTTAAAGGTATAATCCCTACGTCCTTTCCGTTTAATCGTTTATTTATTGTTTGGATCATGTGTTAGTCGGGTTTGATGATGGCCGAGAACCCTAAGGTGGCCAATGGGGTGGTTGAGGCCAACTGTCACACCCCAACCGACGGCGGAAACGTCGGGGCGGGACATGTAGACTGTTCATAAGCTCATGGTTTGCTAAAGTTGTAATAATTAAACAGTAAATTGCATTTCATAACTCAAGTAATCATTTACAAGAATTTAAGAATACATGAATCTCCATATTAAAATTTAAGACTAGGTCCTCAACCCTAAGTGAAGTAGCTTGAATCTTAACTCAAACAACTGTACCTGAAACATGATAAAATGAGAGGGTCAACTGTAAATAGTTGGTGAGCATACATAGGTTTTGACACCACAAGTAAAGTTCAAATGTTTTGTGTACAATTCATATGATGCATGGTTTATAAAGCATTTATGGAGAATCTAAGTTAAGCTAGATGCACAAATGAAACTTTGTAATTGAAGGGCATAACAACACATGTTATCCTAATGTAGGGCTAGGGGTGTTCAAAAAAATCCGAATCCGAAACCGAACCCGAATTATCCGAAAATCCAAATCCGAATTATCCGAAAATTCGGATATCCGAATTTTCGGATTCGGATTCGGATAGTGATTTTCGGATATTTCGGATAGTTCGGATATCCGAATATCCGAAATATTATATTTATATATTTTTTTAAATTGTTTTTATTATTTAAAAATAAGAAAAATTGAATCAAAACCCGATATATTATATTTATATATTTTTATATGTATATTTTCTAATGTTTTTTAAGGTTTTTAATTGTTTTTGTAAATTAAAAATATTATTTTTATATATTTTTTTATTTTTTTTATATTTTCGGATATCCGTTTCACTATCTGAATCCGTATCCGAATCCGTATCCGAATTTTCGGATATCCGAAATTTCGGATTCGGATTCGGATAGTGAAATCCACTATCCGAAAATTTCGGATATCCGAAATTCGGATATCCGACTTTGAACACCCCTATGTAGGGCATAACAACACATGTTATCCTGATGTAAATAGGGCATAACAACACATGTTATCCTAATGTAGGTCATAACAACACATGTTAGCCTGAAGTAATGTACTTGTGTTTGCACGTGTATATCATGTATATGTAGCCTTAACAATTAGCATTCAAGCATAAGGCACAAATAAACACATATGATCATATTGTAGAATTGTACGTGTGTAATTGCAAATAGTATTTGAATGTAATCATGTTTCACCCCAAATATGTAAATAAGAAAAAAAGGGGCTATGTAAACTCACTTGTATCAAAGATGTAGATAACACGAGAGAATAGATAGCAAAGTGATCCTTGTAAATCACAAATTAACCTAGAGTGAAAATGTATGAACTTGGATTATTATCATGCACAAGGTCTAAGGCAAATCTAGGGTTCAACGGTTTGAGTGTAAGGATTTGTACAAAAAGTATTTGTGAAATGAAATGGATGTAGGTAAGTTGATGTTTGAAATTAAATACGAATTTAATCAAAATGTAATTTCAAAATATGTATGAATGTAATAATATAATAATTGACTTAGGGTTTAATTTGAGTAACTAAATAAATTAAATAAATAATTTCTTTTTATTTATTTATTTAGAAAAAGTAGTGTGGAGTTATATTTATTCAAATAAAGTTTAAATAAATAAAATTTGTTTTAAATAATAATGTGCCAAAATATAGTGTAAATATATATTAGTATATATTTAGAAAAAGATTTTAATTTGTTTAAATAAGGTTTAAATCTTAATAAACAAAAGTTTTATAAACTTTTGTTTCATGATAAAGTGGTTTATAAATCTTTTCACAATTTATAAAATAAGTATTTTAAATGTTTTGTTTACAAAATAAATGTTAGATGATTTCTTTTAAAAAAAATATAGGAGTTTAAAACAATTTAATTGTACAAATAATTGTTTTACATATAAAATTGTTTATTAATGTATCAATTAGTTCCGAATGGTATAGGGTTTAATAAAATATTTTTTATAAATTTCATCTGTTGTTCAAAACATTTTTTTTTAAAATACAGTGAGCCGGGGTCGAACCCGGGTCGTTTCTGGGGGAGGGCAAACGCCCAACCACTGGGCCAAGGGGCTGGTCATGTTACTGAATCGGTTCTAAATGGATTAAACCCATGACTGCATGTAAGGCCCCAAACCCGGGAGGCCCCACTTGTTGGATTTACTCATTCACAGACAGTTCTTAAACATGAATATCAAATAACGCAGCGGAAAACTTCATTCATTCATCATAATTAAAACTTGTTCATATATGCGGAAGCGTAAACATAGTTTAAAACATATTTACATCATAACTAAACATAACGGGATGCCAGTCTTCATGATCAGCCGGGTAACTCTTTTCGCTTGCCAAGCATCGCCGTCCATCCTCATAACCTGTCTTAACCTGAATGTGCACACTAAAAACGTCAGCTACGCTGGTGAGTTCTAGTTTTAACATAAAACCTTACCTTCAAATAAATTGCCAAAAACATCACTTCATACTTCATTTAATAAAAAGCGTACGTAAAATAATGCAATAACAAACATAACACTTCATAAGTCAACGAACATATAGAATCTGCGCCTTCTCGTAACCGTCAAATCCAAACGTTACATACTGGTTGAATAACCTAAGGATCACCACCACTAGGCCCATCATCACCGTACTGTCCTTCGGGTGAGGAACTCCTAGGGCCCGATACTTATGTAATCCAACCCTTCAAGCACGGCGTCCCAAAGGATAGCGCGTACCAAACTTCAAGCACTGCGCCCCGTCGGGCGCAAGTACCAAACTTCAAGCACGACTACCCCGTAAGGTAAATCGTACCAAACTTCAAGGATCACGATAATCCCCTTGGTGACCGTCATCACCCCAGTTGTACAACAGTTGGTCAGCCACAGAGGCCCCTAAAAGGTAAAGGCCCATAACATCCTTCCCATCCCTTAACCTTCATTCCCTAAGGAATATTGGCAGATTCGTTCGTTTGTGACTTTCGTAAACCTTCGCTTCTTTTACTTCAAAAACTTCAGTTAAAGCATTCATACGTTTTATTAAAAACATTCTCTTCGTTAAAACACTTCGTAAACTTCTTTTGGCAAAATATTTCATAAACACTTCCTTCATAAACATCATTATATAAAACGTTACATACTTCCTTCATAAACATCATTTTATAAAACGTTACATACAACCTTCGTAAACATCATTTTATAAAACGTTACATACAACCTTCGTAAACATCATTTTATAAAACGTTACATACAACCTTCGTAAATATCGTTTCATAAACATCGTTTTATAAAATCATCACGTGTGCACACCAGCCCAAAAACATTATTAAAACATTTAAAAGAGGGCTTCTAGAACTCACCTTATAAGCTAGTCTCGGTTGTCCTAAACAAAGGTCCAACAACTTCACTTCCGATCTGAATTGATTAGTTAAATACACATCAGACCAATACCGACTCTAACGGTTTAACCCTTCTAAACATACTGACTTCACTTAATCAGTTCTGATGTCTGCACATATCGAAACTAGGTAGTTTCGATGGACCTGCACTTATCGAAACTTGTAGTTTCGATGGACCTGCACATATCAAAACTAGTAGTTTCGATGGACCTGCACATATCGAAACTTGTAGTTTCGATGGACCTTCACATATCTAAACTTGTAGTTTCGATGGACCTGCACAGATTGTCTTCCCAAAAATCCGAAGCTTTTGCATGCGAGTCTGATCGAGTCAGTATCTCAACTTTTCTTAGATCAAAACGTTCGGTTTTCATTCTAGATGCTATACCTAAGCTCATTTTTAAGTTCCATCCGCAAAATCGTTGCCTTTTTAGCCAAAACCCGAAAATCCCAAAAACGAACAAAAACTCAGATTTAGGTCGGATCGTTACCTGAATCGAGCTTCTGATCCGGAGGTTCTTCTCACAAGTTATGGAGCAACACACTTCTCAAATCTCGGGTCGATCCGACAACTTTCTCTCTCTACGGTTTCTCTCTCTAGAAGTTGCAAATGAGAGAAATGGGTTGTGACCTTGGCTATTTATAGGGGAGGCTCCCCTTCTAGCCCATCAGACCCGACATGCCTCGTTCGTTTATTTCGTCATTTTAACCGTCGTTTTATTTTTGGGATGTTACACTGCAAGGGAGTCGGGTCTGGTTTAGTGGCACACGCAAAAAGGGCCGGGATTGTGGGTTTCGAACCCGTGCCATCTGGTTCGGCGGTGAAGTGGCTTACCGGCCGAACCAGATGGTTTCGCTGAGTATTATACGAAACCTAAAAGCATAAAAAGAAAGATTACTGAATCATCGATTTTCCCCTAAATCAGAGACGTATGAACAAGCCAAGAACCCTAAATCAAATTGGGCACGATAGGCTCTGTCATTGCGAATTGATAAGGGGCTATTGTAATACATTCAAAGGCGAATCAAAAGGCATAATCCTTACTTGATTTACGGGACTGAACGCGTTTAAATTTCATGATTAGGAAGTGATTTGGGCTTGTATTTGACTATGAAAGTCAAATGCATTTGAATTTCGAATGAAAGCGCGTTATAGGTTGAATTTAAATTGCTAAACGGTTTAGGAATAGATGATAGTTGATTATGTAAACATGGAAAGTTTTTAACACTTGAATTTGATCGATTTCAACTTTGAAATTCAAAGGATTGGGGCTGTTGACTTTTCAAGAGTCAAAATTGGTCAAGTGTAATGAATGGGGGTCAAAATTGAAGTCAAATGGTTCAAATTTAAGGGTGAGGGTTCAAATTGGAGTTCAAGAGTTCAACAAGTTCAAAACAAATAATTTGTAGATAATTGTATTTATAAAATTTATGAAACCTTAAACGCTATTTGTTTCATTTTGATTCCTTTAATAAAAGTTCCATTTTTATGGAATTATAAATTGTAATAAAAATCAAATGTACATATTTACATTTATATTTGTAAATAAACATGTGTATACATTTGAGAGATGTAAATCATGGTTTAAAACTCACATGTTTTGTTTTGGTAATAACATAAATGTTTGCTTATATAAAAATATTTAAATATTGCTACATGTTTTCTTTATAATAAGGAAATAATATGTAAACGAAAGTTTGAAATTTTTGAGTTTATTCCCGTTATTAAATAACGTGCTATATTGTGTTTGAACAAGTGCGAGGTTGGAATGAAGTGTCCTTATTGTATAAATTAAAAGAAAAAAAATTAATACTAGAAAATCTTGGATGTTACACCAACGGCAGGAAACGGAGGACCCGGCGCCATGCGGGGTGGTCGGGCAAGGATGTGAGACGAACGACAGCCGCAAATGGGAGCCGTTAACGGTTTTGACGGCTTAGATGTGGCTGTGACGGCTCGGGTGTGGCTGTGACGACACGTGGTGGCGTAGGAAGGTCACGACAGCAGTGGGGAGGTCGGAAGGCGGTCATGCAAGGCTTGCCGAAGGCCCGTAGGTGGCTGTGGTTGATGGTCAGCGACGACAGGGATCAGTGGGTATCATTGGGAGCCGTAGATGGAGCCGGGAATAGCCGTTAGGCGTTCAATGGCGATTTTAACCTAACGTAAAGTGCATGCGCATGCATGGGTGATCACGTGTGGTTAGGGGTGGTGCATGGCAACATGCGGGGGCGTGTGGGTCATGGATGACGTTGGGTTAGTCGAGCGAGTGAAGGTTTAACGTCGGGTCACGTATTGATTCGTATGTTGTTTGTATAGGTGCGAGGTCGAAAGGCGAGCACGAGAAGTTAGCAAGTTCTAGTGACCGAGGTGTGTCGCGAAAAGGTGAGTTTTTATCGCCCACTTTTTTATTGTTTTATATTTTGGGCATGAATTACATGAGAAGTAAATATTTATTTATACGTAATGCATGGATGGTGTTTCGTGATAAAACGAGTACATTAACAATCGTTATGCTTACGTATATGTGTAAGTTGTGTCACGTACTTAATCGTCGTGGCGGGAGATCGAGTGAAAGCTTGATACCGCGTTAGTTGTGTCACGTACTTAATCGTCGTGGCTGGATATCGAGCGAAAGCTTGATATTGTGTTTGACTAGTCAAGCGGGTTATTGTATCTGACGACGGTCTGGCGGGAAAGCTGTGTTTGGATACAATAAACGGGATATAATTGTGTGTCGTTGCTATTAATTAATTATTTTGAGATAAACTGTTTATCTAGAGATGTGATAAGCCTTTTTAAGAAGAAACCATTTTGATAATGGTTTTCGGGATTAATCATCCTTAATAACTCACTATAGAACTCACTCAGCGTAGCTGACGTTTTAAGATGTATTTCAAGTAAAGAGAATGATTGATCTGGTGGCTCTTGGATGGCAATTGGTTACTGGCGTGTGATGACTATGACATTCCTGTTTGTTTAGTGTTTGATTAAATTTTAATACTTGACTGTCGTTTGTGTTTCGACGTGGGGACGTCAACTATGGGTTAACTTGATATCCCGCTGCATGTTTTTAATACTATTTGATGTCTAAGATTACTTAGCTTGTGTTTGTGCCAACAAGTAGGGTTCCCGGGTTTGGGGCCTTACAGTGTGGGACTTAAACCCGCACCACTTTGGTGGGGATAAACAGTAGATGCCACTAGGCCATAAGCAACCTAGATGATCAATTAATAATCATTACTGCAGATTTTAACAAATAATACTCATAACTTTCATTTTTCTCGATAACGACAATCACACTCAATTGATTTATAGTCAATTTCGCTAAAAATAATGTTTATTAACGAAACGAGGAATCATGATGATTATAAATCCAGTGTAAATCTATGATGATTATGTAAATGAGATTACCGTCACCAACAAACGTTAAATTTACAAGTGTCATTTATTAAATTAACAATTTAAATTATTATCTTACAATGGGTCATAATTCTTAAATTCAATTTACTATATATCTAAACATTATAATAGATGATTTAGATTAAAACTCGTAATTTAGGAGGCATTAGAGCTATTAGCTAAATATGTGACAAACCATAGAACATAGATTTAGACAACTTTTGATAAGTTTTATGGCCAAATTTCAATATTTTGTAGTTTGGTTACTAAATTTGAAAAATACGACACCAGTTAGGCAGCAAACTTAGACTCAACCCAAGTATGAGGAAATTACAAACACACCCCTCGTAGTTTTTCAACACTAAAATGCTCTCGTCTTCATTCTCTCTCTCCCACCCTTCCTGTGAGTAGGGTTGCAGCAGATAGACGCCACCACTCCCCTCTTTCAATCATCTTTCTCTATCTCTCTACAGCGCCATTAACGTCCTAACTGAACTATCAAACCTCTGTGTGTGTGTGTTTTCTACATCTACTTTCTCTCCCTACAGCCGTTCAATTTACAACACAAACAATGGGCGCTTCGCTTCCTCCAAAAGAGGCCAACCTGTTCAAGCTAATCGTCGTAAGTTCTTCAATCGTTATGGATTTAATTCGAACATCGATTTGTTGTTTGTTCTGAAACCCTAGTTTTCGTGTAGTAGTTAACTTACTGTTGATAGATGGATTTGAATCGTTAATTTTGATTACGAAGACTTTGTTATTGACTTATTGCCGTGCAATGAAGTAGATATGGAATTTTTATGTAAGAAGTCTATGCTATGGAGTCTAGCATCATGATGCAGTTGTTACTGTTCATGCAATTTGATATTGACATTGAATTTTCAGTGTATTGGTAACATTTATGGATTCTAGTTGGTTTTACATTTTGTTTGTGGTGTAATAGATATTTAAACTGATACCACATGGTGGTTAAGCATTGAAACTCACATTCTAATTAACTTACAAGCATGCCTACTTCAAATATGTGTTTTCTAAATCATTTCGTTTTGTTGTATTTCGGCGCTGCGATTATCTGATTGTTGAGTGGTTTGCTAATGAAATGATGAAATGTTCTCTTGATTGTGTGTTTGGCAGAAATCTTATGAAACAAAACAGTACAAGAAGGGGCTGAAGGCTGCAGATGCTATATTGAAGAA
Source organism: Smallanthus sonchifolius (assembly GCA_023525975.1). NCBI lineage: Eukaryota > Viridiplantae > Streptophyta > Magnoliopsida > Asterales > Asteraceae > Smallanthus > Smallanthus sonchifolius. The sequence goes on along the minus strand of CM042032.1, from coordinate 88,610,252 downwards.
GTTTCCAGATCATGGAGGTTTGTTAGAAGTTATTACCTATTGGCTAATGCAACTTTAGTTTTTAGCATAGATGTTTTCTAGCCATCAGGGTAATTAGGAGATGCTACTTGCTTTAGTCTATCTAGTAAAAGTTGCATTCTGCTGTTCTTAAACAATGCTGCACTTTTGTTTAACGTTTTTTTATACATGTTGCAAACTAGATTAGAGATCCTTATGTAGAGTGAAAACATGCATCTGTTGCTTATAAAATTAGTCAAGTTTGTTGTAAGAATTAAAATCAGATTAGATATAGCTTTTGAGTTTAGATGTAATATGTAATTCCTTTAACAGAGTGAGCTATGCGCAGATGAATTGGTGTTTAGTATTTAACCCACCTGGTCTGACGTTTGTCATAGTCCACAATGAGCCACATGCCTTTGTTATTTGATTTATGTCAATTAAAAACTACCGGTGACTTTTTTGTTATTATTGAGATTACAAAACATGCACATTCTCGTCCAAGCCATTTTATCTGAAATATTTTTCAACTTGGTTATCTTGAACCTTTGCATCATTGCTCTTCGATAGAATATGTACACATCACTTTCACAAAATAGAGTTATTAGTCTATAGTGAAGGGTTTAATGGTTATGTTCACATAAGTTCAAGGGGTTAACTTGGAAATTGAAGGTTTTGAGTTATTGTTGGTGTCAAAAGCTTGGCCGTACCGGTTGGATAAGAAGACGTGGATGGCAAGTTTCAAGTATTAGATAAGTTTAAGTCTTTGTTTTGTTTAAGTTAATTAAATAAGTTTGTTAGATTTATGGTAGAGATAATTATTTAAAGTGTTTGAGTATTAGTAGGACTAGGTTTAGTCAAAGTTGGTGTCCTATTTAAAAAGTCATGCATGTTTAGAATTAAATAACAACTCCAATTTGCAAGTTTACGACTTCTGTTTCTAGATCCAAATTTAACGCCGTAACTTTCTTTATTATTTTTCTTGGTTACGGTTTGGGTATCACTTTGGGGGGTTGGGTTTGATTAATGTGACAAGCAAGAACCAACATATAGGTAGAATGATTATGAATTTTTGATTGTATTATCATGATTAATATTTTTGTTTTTTTGTCTTTCATTAATTAAAATTCTTTCATTTGTGATACTTTGGGTTCTAGAAACTCTTTCGATGAAAGGATTAACACTGAACTGTATGGATCGTAAGCCAGAAGCATACGAGCTAGTACGGTTGGGATTAAAGGTCAGAAATGTTTTCCTCTTATTTTTCAGTAAACATTTCTGTAAGTGCAATATTTGTGGTATGGATTTTAAAATCTCTTATATCATTGTAGAATGATTTGAAAAGCCATGTTTGTTGGCACGTGTATGGTCTTCTCTATCGTTCAGATAGAGAGTATAGGGAGGCAATAAAATGTTATCGGAATGCTCTGCGGATAGATCCGGATAACATCGAAATACTGAGGGATCTATCGTTATTGCAGGTAGATATTCTTACCTTTTGTAACACTCATTTTACCACTTATTTTTCTTTTCGCAAGTTTTCTTTTTCATATGGAGCAGCATGAGTCTTCATGCTGATATGGTGACTGTTGGATGAACATCTTAAAGAATGGCCAAAGTGGGTCTGGGTCTTTAGCATTGTGTTCACACCATTGACACTACAATTTGTCTTTGATGTTGATTTTTTCTGTACCTGTTTTAAACCTGGCGGTTTATGCATTAATTGCTACTTCATCAATTGTTTTGATAAGCGTAACCATTTGCGTTTGCCTTCGGACATGCTGCTTAGTGTTGTACTATTGTTTTTTTTCAGTTTCAAATATTTTGTAGGGATTAATGATTATTATTTTGTCTTTGGAGGTTACAGTTGCATTAATAATTAATCTGAGATTTCGGCGCTCACAAAGATCTAAGCTTTAGCGGGTTAAGTTGGAACTTGTATAATTATAAATACGACGCGTTACTTAGATCTAAGGCTCTTAAACTTAAAATCATATATTTGGGGAGGGGATCATGATACACCTTATATAGACACAAAGTGGTTGGGCAAAGTGGTTTGAGTGTAAATCCTACCAGGCAAAGTTAGAGATGATGTTTGATCATGGGAAAAGTGATTTAGCTTAATTTGTTTTCTGATTATGATTTACTTACTAGTTAGTGTAAATTAATGGATACTATTTTCGAACACTGTATTTTTTATTCTCTGTTGGTGTTATGATTCATGTGTAACATCTCCCTTTGGGTTTGCGGAGGGGGTGTATGTCGTATCAGAGCCGGCTTAAGCCTGAGAGTTTTGGAACCATGTGATAAGGTTATGTTATTTTGAGTCTTATGTTTTGTTTTGATTTGCACTAATGGTTCTTTGTATTTTGTCATTTGCTTATTTCTTTCTTTCATAGATTACGAAATGATAAGTGATACCACAGCAGTGCAACATAAGCATGGTGGTTGAATGCTTTGGTCTCAAGTGGTTTGGGAGTTATTTATGGTTAAATATGTTGGCTTAAGTTATAACATATGCCGATTGAGTTTTATGGATGATATAATATCCAAGTTTGTACATGATGTTGAAAGTAATATATGTGAATGTCTTTACAACATAGTTGGTTCTTTAATTTTGAGAACAAGTGTAAGAAATGGCTTTATTAGACTGTAGATCTTAAGGTATTCAAGATTTAAAGTCAATGGGAGGATGATTATATGGTATCGAGCTTGGACCATGTAAGATCAAATATAGTTAGGATGCACACTAGTTAGTAGGTCATAATGTTGTTCTTAAATGATGGGGATTGGGGGCAATTATTGATGCTTAAATACACTATGGGTAAATTAGGTTGGGATCATAAGGAGGGAATCAATTGAATAAAAGTGCATTGAATGCGAGCAGCTGGGTGATCATATGAGAGGTACTTATAGTTTGAAGAACATATAGGTTTGTTCAGAGTATCTAATAAAAATGTTCAAGTCCTGAAGATTGCATCATATTGGTTTAAAAGAAGTTTGTTATCATTCATTTTAGATCTGTATTAAATGCTTTAGGTTATGGATTTATTTGATGTCTCATACATATAAGTTCAAAGATAAAATTTCTGTTTTATCACTAGATTAATGTAATGGTGTTATATTATATAGATATATTAGTAATATCTTAGCTGCTTTGGATTAAGACTTGATTAGCATGCAATATTTCTAGTGTAACTTTGTGGTTGGAGTAAAGATGAAGGATATTTAGAAATTGGTCATCTTGGTGAATACATTTGCATAATTTTAGAGTTAATAAAATGACTTACTTTGTTTGTGGTTTAAGCTTATATGTTGAAGTAATTTGATGTTTCAGTTTCTGTATCGATATTCAATTATAAGCCTTGTTAATTGTTATGTCAAGACTATATAAGTGTATGTGCTTAGAGAACCAAATTCTTTTAAGTGTGACGGATTTTAAATGTTGAGAATTAATTTCTTATAAGTAGGAGGAAAATTGACACTTTGTAGTTTAAGGATTTGGAGATGTGATATTGAATTTTTACTGATGATCACATTGATTGTTTGAATTTCAAGGACTAAATTCTTTTAAGGGATGGATAATATAGTACCTGGTTTTTTTGGTTCTAGTTATTTTGTAGGGAGTTAAAGCAGTATTTATTTATTTTTGGGGTTTATACTATAGTTGCATTACTTATTATTTGACCTTTGGTTGTTCTAAAAGAGATGTAGAGGGTTAAGTCAAACTTGTAAAATTCTGAACATGATCTAAAACCTAAAATCATACAGTGATTGAGAGTGAATCCAACTGGGTAGAGTTAGAGTTGATAGTTGATCCTTTATAAAGTGATTAAGGTGAATTTGTTTTCTGATTATAATTAGTATTTAGCAGGACTTTTATAGTTAATACCATTTAAATCTTAAGAGAAAATGCTACATTTTGATTGATCGATTTACATATTCTCCACTTGCAGGCACAAATGCGAGACTTGGCTGGTTTTGTTGAAACTAGACAACAGTTGCTGACGTTAAAACCAAGTCATCGAATGAATTGGATCGGTTTTGCAGTTTCTCAGCATTTGAACTCAAAGTAAATTGTGATATTTTGTTATGTTCCTGAATTTTCTATTATCTTTTTATACCATGATAAGTGTTAATCTGTGTAGGTTCCATTTGTTTATACTGTTTTCCTCCATCTCAAGTTCTCCATCTTGTGGCTCCCATAAACATTAGGACTTATTTCATCTTTGCCCATATAAAAGTTCAAAATTTCATATTTACGCCACCTAATTTATAATATGACATTTATCTTATCATAAGACTAAAAGTCTCATATTTACCTTTCAAAAGACTAATATTCTTATATTTACTGTTTCATAATAAATAAAATAGAATCTATTACCTATAAACATGTTTAACTGAATAAATGAATTGGGAAACAACGTTATTACTGTGAATCATCCCATTGCATAATGTTCTTTTCGTTTATTTTATGAAACAAGTTTGTTATAACTTATGAGTAACTGATTTTTTTATTTTCTGCGGAATGAGTAAATATGAGAACTTTAGTGTCTTGAACGGGATAAATTATGAAATTTAGAGGAGTAAATACGAAATCTTAAACTTTAGATGATTATATATATGAACTTGACGTATTAATTATTAATCCCATCAAGTGAATAGGACTCACAATCCCAATTTTGTTTTTTCCTTGCAGTTATATTTATGACATCCAAATTTCGTATTGACCCGTCAGTTTTTTTTGCCAGTGCATCCAAAGCCATTGACATTCTAGAAGCATATGAAGGGACTCTTGAAGACGATTATCCTCCTGATAATGAACGGTGTGAGCATGGTGAAATGCTGTTATACAAGGTAATTTTTATAATATCCTTATAGCCAACACCATAATAACTTACATTACATAGAACTAGTAGTCTAGTTTATTAATGTTGTTGATACTAATATACATGTTAAAACAATAGGTGATGTATGTCTTCAGGCAATAGAGTAGTTAAACATGGAATATATGTTTATATGTATAATACATCTTTTGTTTGCATGTTTTGTCCTCTAGGTATCTTTATTAGAGGAATGTGGATCGCTTGAGAAAGCTATTTTGGAGTTGCACAAGAAAGAATTAAAGATAGTATATTCTTCACTTCATTGTCCTTTTCTTTTAAATCGTATAAATGAAAAAAAAATTGGCCTAATTTATTATCTTCTGCAAATTTATCATAGGTGGATAAATTATCCTACAAGGAAGTGGAGGCTTCTCTTCTTGTCAAGCTTAATCGTCTTCAAGGAGGTGAAAAATTATATAGAGTTCTGTTATCAATGAACCCTGACAACTACAGGTAGAAAGTTTTATTTCTTTATTTGTAGTTTCATTATTTGGAGCCTCATTGTGAGGAATGATATTAATTGGGCTCTTGTTTTGTTAGATACCATGAAGGACTGCAAAAATGTGTTGGACTGTATTTTGAAAATGGTCAGTATTCCTCTGATGAAATTGACCAGTTGGACTCGTTGTACAAATCACTTGCGCAGCAATACACCTGGTCTTCTGCTGTTAAGGTGATATACAGTGCTAAATTCTTAACCTTTTGTTATTATTGTATCTCTTTCCAATATCTAAAGCATGACACACTGTTTTCAGAGAATCCCATTAGATTTTCTGGAGGATGTAAAGTTTCGAGATGCAGCAGATAACTATATTAGGCCACTCCTAACAAAGGTACTTCTGATTTTGTTTTATTTTTGACTTTTTTTCCTTCTTTTTAACAAATAACAACTCATAATTTTACTAATTGGAAATCGTAGGGAGTCCCTTCACTTTTCTCTGATCTTTCTTCTCTATATGGTCATCCTGGCAAGGTTTGTGCAAGCCATCATCTAGAAACTTCTAGAACATTTCACTTCATGATTTATTTTATTACTATGATAAGTCTACCCTTTTTTACAGGCTGACATTCTGGAAAAGTTAGTCCTTGATTTGGAGGAATCAATTAAAACCACTGGTGGATACCCTGGAAGGTAATTAAGGTTTATGTATAATGTATAACTACCAATCTTTTACAATTTTGAATACCACTAAATTATTGTGTTGGATTTAATATGTAGGTCGGAGAAAGAGCCACCTTCAACACTCATGTGGACCTTGTTTTATTTGGCTCAAGTTTGTTCTCACTTCATGAATATTTCTGATTTTTTTTTAATTCATTTTCATTAAGTTTTGCTCGTGCAGCATTATGACAGACGTGGCCTGTATGATGTTGCTCTTGCTAAAATCGATGAGGCTTTGCAACACACTCCGACTGTCATTGATTTATACTCTGTTAAGGTTTGTTTATGCTATCCTTTTTTCATTTTGTTTACAGACTGCATGAAGGTTAATTTACGAGGCTTATAATTTGCAGGAAACACTTAATGAATATTATTGAATCATAATGGAGTTTCTTTTATTCGCAGAGCAAAATATTAAAACATGGTGGGGACTTTGCTGCTGCTGCTGAGCTGGCAGATGAAGCTAGGTGCATGGATCTTGCCGATCGATATGTAAACAGCCAATGTGTCAAAAGAATGTTGCAAGCTGATCAGGTTGATAGCATGGAATATTTTTCTCTTTAACCTGATATGTTTTTTTATTATGATTGATTTACCAATTTTACTATCTTTTATAGGTTCCACTTGCAGAAAAGACTGCTGTATTGTTCACAAAAGATGGAGACCAGCACAATAATCTTCATGACATGCAATGCATTTGGTTGGTGTTTGTTACAATTCTAACTATTACCCATAAAACATTTAAATAATATCATTAAAATATCTTCATTTATAGGTATGAGCTTGCTTGTGGAGAAAGTTACTTCCGGCAGGGTGACCTTGGGCGTGCTTTAAAAAAATTCTTAGCTGTAGAGAAACATTACGCTGACATCACAGAAGACCAATTCGACTTCCATTCTTATTGTTTAAGAAAAATGACCCTGCGTTCCTATATCGAAATGTTAAGGTTTCAAGACCGGCTTCATGCACATGATTACTTTAGGAAGGCAGCAGTTGGAGCTATAAAGTAATTCAGACTACCTTCTCAATTATTATTTTCTCTTTTTTATCCCTCTTTACATGATGGTTTTCTTACTCTTAACTACTAATATAGATGTTACATCAAGCTGTATGATTCTCCTCCAAAGTCATCAACTGAAGAAGAAGATGAACTTGCAAAATTACCTGCTGCTCAAAAGAAAAAATTGAGGCAAAAACAGAGGAAGGCTGAAGCACGAGCTAAAAAAGTACCAAGCTATTTTTACATCTAAGGGTTACAAATAATCAAATACGACCTTTTGCTTTTGTCATCTCTGTGAATTTTATTTACTCTTTCTTTAATGTTTTTCTAGGAGGCAGAAGTGAAGAGCGAGGAAGCAAATGTTGGTGGTGTTTCTAAATCTGGGAAACGACCGGTCAAACCAGTTGACCCAGATCCACATGGAGAGAAGCTATTGCAGGTGCCCCTTCTGTATGCAATCATTTAAATGTTTTTTTCTTTTGTTTTCTTGAACCCGTTTTCATTTATTGAAAGTTGTTGCTTGTATAAGAATACTACATGACTTCTGTATTTTTTTTGATGTCAGACTGAAGATCCTTTAATGGAAGCTGGAAAGTATCTGAAGTTACTGCAGAAACATTCATCTGATTTCTTGGAGACACATTTGCTTTCTTTTGAAGTAAATATGAGAAAGAAAAAGATTTTGCTTGCATTGCAGGTAATTTTGTTTCTATCCGTTATGTTCTCATGGAAGCTTTTATGGCAAACAAATGGTTTTGGTAGTATTTTTATATATACTACATTCCATATTAAATAAAGTAAATTCAGTTACTTATGACAACCTGTTTCACTGAATAAAGAATAGGAAAACATTATTAAATATTTCTATGAATCATCTCAACACATAACTCTCTTTTTTAATTCAGTGATACAGGCTGTTATAAGTAACTAGTTTTATTTTTTTTTAATTATGAAATTGGTAAGTATGATAGTTTGGTTTTGATAGGGTAAATATGATACTATCAAAATTTGAATTTATATGAGATTGCCTCAGCTATACTTAATGCATAATTTAATAAAAAAACAAAATTTGATTTACAAAAATAAAAAAATATAACAAAGTGGTGAAGAATCTATCAAATAAGATTACATTGAAAATAAATTTTTTATTTATTTTTGGAAGCTTTCTTTCTGTCTATCTCAGAGGTAAGTTAATGTAATAGTTAATACCGAAACACATTCGGTATTTTAGGATCCGATTTGTTTAAATTAGAGATATATAGTTTTATATTTATCAATTATATTGTATAGCAATTATATAGGATCTATACCTAAAATAGTGGGATCATCTTGTATTATATATACCGATTGGTTGTGAATAATAAGATCGAACAATTCAGCATATCTATTCTATCATGGTATCACAGCTGTAAAACCGGCGATCCTCTTTTCTTTTCTTTTTTTTTCCGGCGATCCTCTTCTCTTTTCTTTTTTTTTCCGGCCACCTACTATCTCCCTCTCCTTCACCATGTCTACCACACTTCATCCCGCCCTTACTGTCACCAACATTCTGAACTTTGTTCCTCTCAAACTCGAGATGGAGAATAGCCAATATACCTCCTGGTCGGAGCTTTTTAAGATCCATTGCCGAGCTTTCGAAGTTCTCGATCACATCATACCCACCACTCCTTCCCCACCCGATCCTAAACAAACAGCCGCTGAAAAGGCTGTTGCTGATGCTGCCACAGCAGCAAAACAGAATCAGTGGTCCAGAATAGATGCTGTCGTGCTTCAATGGATCTATGGCACGATCTCTAAAGATCTCCTACATACCATCCTCGCACCCGACACCACCGTTGCTGACGCTTGGAAAACACTTTCCACCATCTTCCAAGACAACTGCCACACTCGAGCCGTGTACCTGGAGCAACAATTTCACAACACACGTTTGGAATCTTTTTCCAACGTCTCCGCTTACTGTCAGGCACTCAAAGTTTTGTCTGATCAGATGGCAAACGTAGGGAACAAGATCTCCAACCAACGTCTCGTTCTCCAGTTAATCTCCGGTCTCTTGGACTCCTACGAGAATATTGCTACTCTGCTGCAGCAAACTGTGCCACTTCCTGATTTCTACACTGCACGGTCACAGTTAATTTTGGAAGAAACCCGGAAAGCTCATCATGCATCCCACTCCGCCTTACATACCTCGGTTCCTAATCAGTCCCATGAACCGCAACAGTTTACAAACAGGCCCGACACTCAAAACCGTGGAGACTCTTATCAGGGACGCGGACGTGGGTCATTCCGCTGTCGCGGCCGTGGTTCGTACCGCGGTCGCGGACGCGGTCGTACTTTCCAGCCGCAGTACAGCCCCTTTCAGCAGCAATACAGTACTGCCCCACCTCCTCAACAGCAGGCCCAATATTCCCCATGGCAGCAGTGGGCCGCTGCAGCCTCCACGGCCCAACAGCAGCACCCAACCCAGATGCAGCAGCGCCAGCAGTGGGCCTCCCCGCCCTGCCCATACCCTACGACCCAGCAAGCTACACCGAGACCCATGCCCACTAACCAATTTGCAGGTATACTTGGGGCCCATCCTTCCTCTTATGTAGGTTCGGGGGCTGCTTATACACCCACAGACATTGAACAGGCCATGCACACCATGACCATGAATCCTCCATACAGTTCTTGGATTATGGACACTGGGGCAACATCTCATATGATATGACGAACACGTCAGGTATGCTCTCACCCTATTTTAATAATACAACATCAAACTCGATCACCGTTGGCAATGGTCTAACAATCCCTATCCACGGTACGGGCCAATCCACCTTTCCTCCCCCCAATTAAATTGAACAACGTTCTATATTCACCTTAATTAAAAACCTTATTTCCGTTCGTAAACTAACTACGGATAATAAACTTTCTATAGAATTTGACCCATTTGATTTTCTTGTGAAGGATTACTAGACGCGGATCCCCATCGTCAGATGTAACAACACCGGGTCCCTCTACCCGCTTACATCGTCATCAACTTCACAAGTCACTACACCATCCGCATTTGTAGCTCTATCCCATTATCTCTGGCATCACCGTCTCGGCCACCCAGGATCTCCTATCTTAAATAGCATTAGGCAGAATAATTTTATTTCTTGTGGAACCTCTAAGAAAGTGTCTGTTTGTTAGTCTTGTGTCTTTGGAAAACATATTAAGTTGCCTTTTATGGATTCTATGTCTCGTACTACTTTACATTTTGATATTATTCATAGTGACTTGTGGACCTACCCTATTTTAAGTTCGGGGGGTCATCGTTATTATATTTTATTTCTTGATGATTATTCTAATTTTTTTGTGGATATATCCTCTATCACATGAATCTCAAGTATTTAATGTATTCACACAATTTCAAACCCTCTTATCTACCCAATTTGAACGTGACATTAAATGCTTTCAATGTGATAATGGCACCGAATATGCCAACAACTCGTTCTACAATTTTTGCAAACAAACTTGCATGATTTTTCGTTTCTCTTGTCCTCACACCTCCTCTCAAAATGGAAAAGCCGAACGCAAAATTAGATCCATAAACAACATCATCCGTACCCTTCTCGCCCACTCTTCTGTCCCCGCCTCTTTCTGGCACCACGCTCTTCAAATGGCAACTTACTTACATAATATATTACCAGCCAAAACTCACGATTTCGCCACCCCTACTATTCTATATCGCAAACATCCTACATATACTCACCTTCGCACGTTTGGATGTCTCTGTTTTCCTCTTACCCCATCCCCCTCAATCCACAAGTTAGAAAATCGTTCCTCTCCCTGTGTTTTTCTCGGATACCCCACCAACCATCGGGGGTACAAATGCTTTGACCTCAAAACCAACCGAATCATTATCTCCCGACGCGTCGTTTTTGATGAGGGCGTGTTTCCCTTTTCTCAATCCCCTCTTACCTCCTATGACTTCTTATCATCCGAACCCCATCCATCAATTTGGGGTTACACCTCCTCAACACATACGACCTCCCCTGCTCCTAACACTTCTACCGAGCCCACCCCCACGGCCCACCCTACTCCTGGCCCGAACCCACATCTGACCCCACATCAAACAGGCCCGACCACCTCTCCTCCGGCTGGACCTATGCCCACAGCACCACCACCCCTTTTCACCTACACCCGCCGGCCCAAAATACCCAACCCGCAGGCCCAACAGTCTGCCCCAGCCTTCTAGGCTTATAAAACCCACAACGCTGCCACTTCTACTCCCCCCACAGCCCCACCCAGTGCCACTTCTACTTCCACCGCATCCCCTATCGTTCCTCCTAAAACCCATCCCATGACCGCTAGAGCCCAAACCCGTCAACATGAACACCTTAATCTCCACATGTCTTCCACCTTTGAACACATTCCTAGTTCCCCCCACTTAGCCTTATCCATCCCAGTTTGGAAACTTGCCATGGTGGACGAGTTTAATGCTCTTATTATTACTAATAGGACGTGGGATCTTGTACCGCGTGAAAATCATATGAATGTTATTAGATGCATGTGGATATTTAAACATAAGACTAACAACAGCGGGTCCCTTGAAAGATACAAGGCCCGTCTTGTTTGTGATGGCAGGTCTCAACAGGTGGGAGTTGACTGCGGTGAGACCTTTAGCCCGGTGGTTAAGCTGGCCACTATACGATTGGTTCTCAGTATTGCCTCGGCTAACTCTTGGCAAATCCATCAGCTAGACGTAAAGAATGCATTTTTGCATGGTAACCTTTCGGAAACAGTTTACATGCATCAGCCAATGGGATTTCGAGATCCACGCTACCTGAATCATGTTTGTCTTCTCAAAAAGTCCCTATATGGTCTCAAACAGGCACCGCGGGCATGGTACAAACGTTTTGCGGACTTTGTTTACACTATCGGGTTCTCTCATAGTACATGCGATCACTCTTTGTTCATTTATAAGCATGGTAAGGACGTTGCTTACATCCTTCTCTACGTAGATGATATCGTCTTAGTCACTTCTTCGGACGCGTTGAAGGCACGTTTAATGACTCAGCTTTCCCGTGAATTCGCCATGAAAGATCTGGGCATCCTAAGCTATTTCCTAGGCATTGAGGTTAAACATACACATACAAGTCTTTTCTTATCTCAGCAGAAATATGCCAAGGACATCATAGAACGGGCAGACATGTCATCTTGTAAGCCTGCGGTTACTCCCGTTGACACCAACGACAAGCTTAGCGCCACGGATGGTGAACTTGTGGCTAACCCAACCGACTACCGCAGCCTCGCAGGTGCTCTCCAGTATCTTACGTTCACCCGCCCGGATCTTATTTATGCGATCCAGCAGATTTGCATGTACATGCACGCGTCACGCACATCTCATTTTAACGCTCTTAAGCGTATTCTTCGCTATGTTCAGGGGACTCTTTCCTTCAATTTACATATGCACCGCTCTATGCACCATTCTCTGGTTGCATATACTGATGCCGATTGGGCTGGTTGCCCGGATACTCGTCGCTCAACATCCGGGTATTGTGTTTATTATGGTGATAATTTACTTTCTTGGTCATGACTCTATCTCGGTCTAGCGCTGAAGCCGAATATAGGGGGGTGGCTAATGTAGTCGCTGAATTGTGCTGGTTACGTAACCTGTTACTTGAGCTTCATCGGCCACAGTCTCGAGCTTCCTTAGTTTACTGCGACAATGTCAGCGCTATCTATCTTGCGGGGAATCCTGTTCAACATCAGCGCACGAAACATATTGAAATGGATATTCACTTTGTCCGGGAAAAGGTCCAGTGCGGTCAAATACGGGTTCTTCATGTTTCTTCTTGTTTCCAAATTGCCGACATTTTTACCAAGGGTCTTCCGCGAGTACTATTTGAAGACTTCCGCTCCAGTCTCAACATCCGGTCTCCTCCCGTTTCGACTGCGGGGGTATAATAGTTAATACCGAAACACATTTGGTATTTTAGGATCCGATTTGTTTAAATTAGAGATATATAGTTTTATATTTATCAATTATATTGTATAGCAATTATATAGGATCTATACCTAAAATAGTGGGATCATCTTGTATTATATATACCGATTGGTTGTGAATAATAAGATCGAACAATTCAGCATATCTATTCTATCATAATGTTAGAAGTTTAGATTTATTTGATTTGACTTGGATGATAACTTGACTGCATTTCTCTTTAATCAGGCTCTGAAGCAGCTACATCGATTGGATCCGGGAAACCCAGATGCTCATCGATGTTTGGTATGCAATTTTTTTTATCTTTTGTACTTGATAAGCAGACTAAGTTGATACTTCGCATATGCATCGTATGATTGCTGCCAATTTCATTTTTAAATCGTACTTTATTCTCGTCATTTTTCAATAAGAAAGTAAATGGCCTTCTTTGTTCAAGATCAATGCCTTTTTTATATATTACATATTTTATTTTTATTTTTACAGTTAAGATTCTTCCATGAAGTTGCATCAATGCCAGCTCCTATCACTGATGGTGAAAAACTTATTTCGGGCGTCTTAGAAGCAGAAAGACCAACTTTCAGGTTATTTTCTACAGTGTCCTAAAAATATATGAAAATCATTTAAAAGATTTAAATATATGAAAAATTATTTTAGATTGCATAACACATGATTATATTAAACTTCTGTACTATGCTAATTTGATTTAAATTGTTTTCTGCAGATTACGACATAGATGAGAAAAACTGGTTCAATTAGTTTTTCCAAAACGTTTAATTAAAAATTTAGCTTCTAACCAAACCAATGGCAAATGCTTAACACCTAAGATGTTGCTTAAATGGCCTTAAGTATTGGAATGTATATCAGATTAGGGTTTCTAGTATTGAGCCTACGGGCCCATTAGGTTTATTTGGGTTTCCTTATAATGTCTGTCAAGTTTAGACCTTAGATGTTTAAAACATTTATATTTCATATTACTTTTTGAGTTTGAAACACATGCTGGCGTGCTTTTTCAATTTTTGTTAATCAAGTCTTTATCTTCTCTTTTCTAGTCAGTTGCATGGTAAATCTCTGATGGAAGCAAATACTGTTTTCCTCAAGCAACATAAAGGTAATCTTTTATTTTTATTTTTTATATTATACTACTAGTTATTTTCTTAATAATATGGGTCCCATATTTATGGTCATTGTTCTATCTTTAATATGTGTTGGTGGCAATGCAGATTCCTTGTTACACAGAGCAGCAGTAGCTGAGATGATTTATTGTTTGGAACAAAACAAGGGTGACGCGGTTAAATTGATAGAAGAATCGAGCAATAACCTTGTGTCTAGGTAAGTCTGTGTGTGTGACTGTTTGTTACTCTGATTTTTTTTTATTTGTTTGTTCCAACAAATTTTACCGTCGTCTATTTCACTAAACGGATGTTTGTTTTTTGAATCAGTAATGGATCGCTTGGATCGGTTAGAGAATGGAAGCTGAAAGACTCTGTTGCAGTTCACAAATTATTGGGGACTGTTTTTAACGATAATGATGCTGCAACAAGTAAGTTTGTCATTTTTTCCCTCAGTATTTCTTATTGACTGTCTGCACATGAAATTTCAAATGCTGAAAACGATCTGGACTTCAGTTCACACTAGAGGTGGGAAGATGGGCGGGTCGGATGGGTTGGGTAATATGTCAAACTAGGGTTTTGTTGAAACATGTCATTTTTTGGTATGGGTCAAATCACTCTGGTTGGGTTCGTTGATCACCAAAAAAAATGTCAATTTTTTTAGTGATGATTTATATTATTACAAAAAAATTATAACTACAATAATAATCTAAAACTTCGAATAAAGTGGTTTAGGAGTTTTATATGTTAAAAATAGACTTTGGGCGACTTTTAGCTCAGTTGACCCGTTCTCCTTTTATCTAATTTTTTTATTGACCCGTTTGAGATAAATCACAACCCGATTTGTTAATTTAGAAACTTAGACAAAAATGAACTTCAAATGCACTTACTGAACATTTACAGGATGATATGGTAATTTGGAAAACTGTAATAAAATGTAATCTTTATTGTAAGTTATTAATTTTTGCAGTAATGATACTTAGTTATATATGCTAAATATCATCATATAATATTTTGTAGGATGGAAAATCCGATGTTCAGAATATTTTCCATACTCGACCTACTTTGAAGGCCGACACAGCTCTACTCATGCTGCAAACAAAGATTCCAAACAAACACACCTCGAAAATGGTACAGTTGAATTCCTTCCATCAAACGCAAAGATAGAAGAACATACCAATGCAATGAATAATCTAGCAATCTAGATAAAAACACAAGAATGCGAATTATTTCATTGGTATTACTTAAATTTGACAAACTTCTATCAACTAATGGGACAACCATTTTGCGGGTTTGGTACACTGATGAAATAACACGACCGCCGACCTAGTTAAAACAAAAACGACACCAAAAACCTATGTACCCTTTAGTAGTAGTGTTCATTAGAGGATCGGTTTTTGAATTGTGTATACTGTTAGTCTTTGCTCTCAATGAGTCTACCCAAAATGGCTTTGTTTAAGTGTTTGATTTCTGAGGGTTTTATTTTATAGATGAAGAGAAAGTTGAGAAGATCTCAAAAGTATGTTGTACTTGTTTTTTTTAGATTTATCTTGTACAAGTGCTATGAAAATTTTGGCATTGAATCTTTTTACTGCTATAAACAAGTTGATTCAACATTAACTCTTTTGTGTGGGGATATAGTATAATGTTTGTGTGCTAAGCATGGTGGATATCACATGGGGGCGGTGGAGATCGCATGGGGGGTGGTGACAAGTATCATGTTGGGACCAATGTTTTTGAAAACCGAATCGGTTACTGAACCGACAGTTTTAGCGGTTCATCAGTCGGGCTGTCATAAACATCGGTTGGTCGGGAAAGCGAGGAGGCAAGATGGGTTGTTTTCCATCTGTTTTATCTAGTTCACTTTGTGTTCGATCGATTAGCAATTGCTCGAACCTATTTAACACAAATAATACACAATTATTTTTCTTGGTTTAACTTGGTATCAGAGCCAAGTTTCTCTCTACCCTATCTGCCACCGCAGATCGCGTCTCACTTAACGAGACGCTACGTACACTTCTAAAGTCTAGCCCTCGCCGCTCACAACAATCGCTAAAAACTCTAGCCACAACCAGAGGCCACTCACAACAGCCGTTTATAATAGCCATCGGAAATCCAAACAGAAAAAACCTGCTCTCTTCAGATTTTAGTAGCAAGAACATGCTCTTTGAAACTGTAATGACCACCACAAGTCGTTGGAAACTCTAGCAGAAACAAAATGCTCTAGAAAAACATAATCGTCACCACAGGACGCTGGAAACTCTAATAGAAACAACCCGCTTTTTGAAACTGTAGTCGCCACCACAGGGCGCTAAGAACAACCACGAGAAATTTTAGCGGATCGACTTTCTCTACGAAACCCTAGCTGCCACCACTGTTCCAAGTTTCCAACCAAGATCCACCGTTACCACTGCCATTGTTGCAGGATTTCACAGGAAAACATACAAAAAAAATTCTTTACCTTCTAACTTGCGTTTTAAGCTAGAGGTCGTTTTCCGTGCTTAGTTTGCGAGAGAATATTAGACTAGTTATATAATTATCATATCTAGAAGGTATTCAAGTGTAACATTGTTCTTTATACATAGAGCCCATATATGACCCCGTTAAACACACAATCAATATACAATTACTTTTCTTGGTTCAACCGGTGGTACCAGCAGTTTTCGGGGTTATAATATAATAATTATTTTTTTTAGAAATTTATCTATATATTTATGAGTAATTTAAGTTTTATATAGAAAACATATGACTTGTAATTTTTTATTTTTAACAAGCAATTAAGAGAGAATAAGTTTTAACTAAACACAAGTAAAAGTAGAATATGAAGTCATTGATTTTGTTTCATGTAGTTTGTTATTTATGAATTCTTTTTGCATTTAAAAGAAATTAACAAATATGAGAAATCTTTTATGTGAATTACGGTAGAGGTGCACAAATCGGTTTTTCAAACTGAACCGGTTTGAAACCAAACGGAAACCGGTTTGGTCAACAAAAGTCTAAACCGGTTTGATTTCAAATCGGTTTGAGAGGGGGAGTTTGACCAGGTTTGACAGCTGGTTGGAAACCAGTTTTTGAGGAGGTTATGACCGGTTCGGTTTGGGTTAAACCGGTTTTAGTTTATAGGTTTCAAACCGGCGGTTTAAACCAGTTTCAAACCGGTTTAATGATAGGTTCGGGTCGGTTTGGAAACCGGTTTACCGGTTTTTTTGTGCACCTCTAAATTTTGGTACAGTCAAGGCCCAATAACAGATCATCATCCACGTGGCATCCATTTTCTCCATGTACTAAATATATGTATCCATGGACATTTGTAAGCACACGTTTTTTAGGTAACATCCATACATACACAAACCATCGGTCCACTTAATCAAACTTACAATCAGGCTGACCAAAAGTAGGGACCATATCTTTCAGGCCCATAGTTTTGTTAGGGGTCACGCGGAACATTAGCTTGGTTTTAGTGCATTACGTATCTTTGTAGGCCAACTCATCGGCCCATGGCCCACCAAATGTGTCCATGACTACATCATGGCCGTGTTTAATCATAATACATGTTGGAAAGTATCTTACATGAAGTGGGTTAGGAGATGTGACCCTAAGATTTTATTGACTTCATGGGATTGTAAAAATAAATATAACATAAGATCTTTTATTTTGTTTTTTTTTCTTATAACATTATACTTTGTGTTTGGATTTAATATCGAACTTGAGGGGACAAATAGTTTTATGGAACGATTGTTGGCCGGTCAAGAAGACAGAAGTGAGAAAGTTGAAAGTAGCAGAGATGAGGATTTTGAGGTGGATGTGTGGACATACAAGGTTGGACAGGTTAAGGAGCGAGGTTTTTAGGAGGTGATTAGGGGTTGTGTGCATCTCAGATAACATAAGGGAGGAGAGACTAGGGTGGTTCGGCCATGTGAGGAGGAGACATACAACGGTGCCGGTGAGGAGGGTGGATACACTCACAGTAGAGAGAGGAAGAGGAATAGAGGAAGGCCAAAGTTGACATGGGAGGAGCTTATTAGACATGATTTGTTACACTTGCACCTCTCCATAAAACTATTCGAACTCAAGCTCTCTTAAATTAAATGAGTCAAGCTCGAGCATAAACTTACTCGGGCTCAGCTCGACTCGACTCGACTACGCTCATCGGCACATGTGATGTGGAAGGGTCTTACTAAAATGGTTTTATTATAACCCCACGCATGCAAGTATGCAACTTATTAAAGCAATAAATTGGCACTGTAACTTGTGGTGTATTAGTTATTTAAGTAAACTCAGTACGTATATGATTGTAACAAGATTTGGTCATGTTTGAGAAGACAGAGACCACATGGTTTGTCTCCACATTGATCCAACGGCCACAAATCAAACCCACAGAAGATCAACAAAATCAACAACAAACCCTATGTTCGATCTTGCCTAATATCCCAACTCTGTTTAAAACCAAAAAATATCCCGGTTTCATGTGACCGACCATTAACATGAATTACCCCCTTTGCTCTTAATTCAATAATTTCATATCCATCTTTATTAATCATTTAACTTGTGTGTGTATAAATATAAGCACTACCCACAAACAACAATTATCTCATCTTCTAATTGTTTCTCTAAAAAAAAAAAGAGAGAGAGAAAAAAAATGGGGCCTCAAGGGCTTGAGAGTACTGAACTTAGGCTAGGGCTACCAGGCAGCGACGATGGTGGTGGTGGTGAGAGAAGTGTGAAGAAGAGGGTGTTTTCTGGTGGCGGGTGGGAGGCAGATGTTTGTGGTGGAGGGAAGAAGAGGAATATGGATTTGGTGGTAGGGTGGCCACCGGTTTGTTTGCATAGGAAGAACAAGAAGAGTATATGCAATGTGAGAAATTTGTATGTGAAAGTGAGTTTGGATGGTGCACCGATTCTTCGAAAAGTTGATTTGAGTTGTTTTAAAGGGTATTGGGAACTTGGCATGGGTCTTGAGGAGCTTTTTGATTGTTATGGAATTGGTATGTAGTGTCCTCTTTTGTTTAGTAGTGACAATGTGTATTGGTGACTCGAAAAAGTCGCAGGTTTAACCGTTGATTTGCCACCGAAATCATAAACGACCACCGCCAATACGGTTGCAAATTTTGCAACCAGGTAAATTTGGTCACAAACCGATAACAAATTTATGAGCATTTCATTTTTATCGCAAAAGGGTCGTGGGAAAATAAAGTACAATCAGTTAGAATTAAAATTAATTATCGGTGGCAAACTGTGAAAATAAGTTAAAAAAATAAAATAAAATTTAGTCGCAAATTTGTGACCGTTTAAATGCGGTTAGAGAAAGGTTACATAAAATAGGAAAAAGTAATCTGAAATTTAAATTTTAAAAGTCGGACGCAAATCGATTGTA